>JANBPO010009162.1:500347-1113964 GCA_024336825.1 Amorphophallus titanum
TCGCTTGCTCAGCAGGAAGATGTACTCGTGCGCCTTGGTGGGGCGATCGGTGACTGCCTCTGGCATGAAGTTCCGCTTGGCCCAGATGATGTCTGATCGCAAGATCCAACCGGCGTCCTGAAGTGCGAATGCGACTCGCCACGGAACTCCATACAAGTTCTTGGCTGGTAGGTCCGTTGACCGCCACTTCGATCGGATCTGTCTAGCCTCGGCTACCGCTCGGTCTGCAAATTGCCCACTGTCCCCTTGAGGTCCGCCTGTGTTGCCGGCGTAAGAGTCCCCGAGGTTGATCCACGCTGTTCCGTCGTCAGCTAGCACCCGGTGAAGCTCGCTGAAGACCGCGACCAGGCGGGCGACATACTCCTGAACGGTCCCTTCATTACCGACCTGACCGTCGTCGCCGTAGTCGCGCAGCCCGAAGTACGGCGGACTCGTCACAATGCATTGGACGCTCTCGCTCTCGAGGGACCGCGCGACTTCCAATGCGTCCCCGTGATGCAGGGTCACCATGTCGTCTTCGGCGGCGTTCGCAACGCGAATGCACGGGCGACGATCCGGAGAAGATGGCGCGGCTCGGCCAGTACGCGCTTCAGGACGTCCGCACCGAGCAGGCCATTATGCGCTGCCTGACGCCCCTGAAGGCGTCGGAGCAGAAGCTGTGGGAACTCGACGCCAGAATGAACGATATGGGAGTTTACATCGACGAGAACCTCTGCCTCCAGGCGCAGAAGGTCGTCGCGCAGACCCAACTGCGCCTCGACGCCGAAATGCGACAGGTCACAGGCATGGCCGTGCGCGGCGTCAGCAACGTCGGCGAGCTCACCGCGTTCTGCCGCCAGCATGGCGTAGACGCCACCTCCGTCGCCAAGGACGATCTCGCCGAGTTGCTGGTGCGTGACGATCTCACTCCTGCGGTGCGCCGCGCCCTGGAGATCCGGCAGGAAGGCGCGAAGACCTCCGTCGCCAAGATCGGCAAGCTGCTGGCGTGCCGGCAGGCCGATGGCCGCATGAGGGGCAACCTGCAGTTCCATGGCGCTTCCACCGGCCGTTGGGCTGCGCGCGGCGCGCAATTACGAAATTGTTTCGGATGCTTGATGTTTATTCATTTGCAATCGCCGCATTCGTGATGCGGGCTGCTATCGCAAACAGCTGTCCATGCAGTTTTGCTTGATGGCAAGATCGTCGGAGTCTTTACATGCCATCCGAATGTCACTTTCATTAAAAGGCAGAAGCAGGCCAGATCTGTGTTCTTGACGGTGTTTACACGCACTCAGGCAGAACCTTCTGCCCAGTCGAACGTAGGCATGAACTTGTCCCGCGGTGAATTGCCGCGACTCAAGGGACATTGAAGTAACCCATAGCGGGTCATCCTGTAGTGCTTGGCACGCTTCTAATGCCCTAGTGAGCATCAGCGTTACGCGGGTACGTTAACATCAGGCGACTCAATTTCGTAATACGGATTGCCACCCGTCCATTGTCGAGGACGACTTCACCGTCCAAATCGATCGAAATGCTTTTGTCCGAAGTGGTGCAGGGAAATTACGCTTACGGATTATTAAAATCTGAATCGGGCGTTCATCGTCTTGTTCGTATTTCTCCCTTTGATTCGAATGCCAGAAGACATACTTCGTTCTCATCCATCTTTGTGAGTGCGGAAGTTGACGACACAATCGAAATTGAAGTTTTGGATAAAGATCTACGTGTGGATGTTTATCGTTCAGGTGGTGCCGGCGGACAATCCGTCAACACTGCTGACTCTGCTGTTCGACTCACTCACTTTCCAACGGGAATCGTGGTGGCCTGTCAGAACGAACGTTCTCAAATTCAAAACCGTGCCATGGCGATGAAGATTCTTAAGTCTCTTCTCTATGATTATGAAATGAAAAAACGCCAGGAAGCTCAGGATAAAATTGAGGCCGGCAAAAAAGATATCGCTTGGGGCTCACAAATCCGTTCTTACGTTCTTCACCCGTACCAACTGGTGAAAGACCACAGAACAGGATTCAGTACTTCGCAGGCACAGTCTGTGCTTGATGGTGACTTAGATGATTTTATGAAAGCTTACCTTCAGTGGAAATCACTCGGAGGAGAAGTGCAAGATACAGGAACGGATGATCTATGAATAACGATAAACTTACTGACTCGGGGAAAATGATGAAAGACAAACATGTACGCCGCTGGACCGAACTCTTTTCTGAACAGATGGAAGTTCGTCTTGATAAACGTAAGAAACTCGAAGAAATGGGATCGAACCCGTATAAGAACGGCTACAAACCAAACACTTCATTTAAATACCTGAACGAACAGTACGCTGATAAAGCAAAAGACGATATCGGCCAGACGCCAACTTATAAAGTTGCCGGCCGTGTGATGATGGTTCGTGACTTCGGTAAGGCCGCTTTCCTTCAGTGTGATGACGGTACTTCGCGCTTTCAGCTTTACGTGAAAAAAGAAGTAACTTCTGAAAAAGGTTACGCTGAATACAAGCTTCTTGATTTCGGCGATATCGTTTATGCAGAAGGTGACGTGTTCAAATCAACGAACAACGCCGGATGGTTCTTGATGTGGGGTCGGAGAGCGTCATACAAGCCCTGCGTGGCAATCACGTCACCAGCGCAATACTCGACCAGCCGTTCCCGATCCTCCACAGAGCCGGCAACCGCCCGGTTCATCGCCTCACGGTCGTAAACGTCCGTCTTCGCCGGGATGCCCAGGATCTGACAGAGCGCGTCCAGCGACTTGAACTGGACGCCGGTACGGAACTGCCGGGCCACCTTCAACGTGTCCACCGTCTTGAACGGCGGCAGCGGCGATTTGGCCACTTCGTTGAACCACATCTGCTCGCTGTCGAGCGACGGGCCGGCATCGTGCACAACTTGCGGCGACGTCGTTGCCAGTTTGTCGAAGTATTCGCTGTCGAGCGTATTGATTAAATCGATTTCCCCGCGTTTGAAGCGCAGCATTTCGACATCTCGATTGGCTTGGATCTCGAGTTTGATGGCATCGAGATGGGGAAGCTTGCGTCCTTGCGCGTCTGTTTTCCAGTAGTACGGGTTACGCTTCAACAGAACCGTCGCACCTGGTTTGTAATCGTCGACCATGAAGGGCCCTAGCACCGCCATCTCCTTTTTTGGCGAGTGGGCGGAGAGAATAGCCACTTGATCGAATTGCCGGTCCAGGCCTGCGACTGGGGCCGGGAAAGTGATCGAAATCTGAGTCGGAGAGATGACTTTCGTCTGTGTATTTCCCGGGCCCGACCGGAACGCATCCCCGGTGGGCGAGTGGAGCGAAGGATCCATCAGTTGCCGGATCGTATAAGCAACATCCTCGGCGGAGAACGGAGTACCGTCGGAGAAAGATAGTCCGCTGCGCAGCTTGAATGTGATCTGCTTCCCGTCCTTCGAGACCTTCCACGACTGCGCGAGTTCCGGTTCCAGGGCCTGCGTCTGGCGATTCAGACGCAGCAGGACTCCACCTGTTAAATAGCGGATCGCAACCGAAGCGTCGTCCTCCACTTTGAGCGGATCGAATGTTTTTGGCTGGACTGGGACCCCGCTCTCTGGCCCAAAGGCTGGACTGCTGAACGCACGCTGAACAAGTTTTTTGAAGACGGCATCTTTGCCAAGCAATACACAGGCAAGAGCTACCAGCTCTTTGGCCCGACGGTGAAGACGCCTGTGGTTGAACTGGGCCCCACCTTCTACAAGCTTTCCGATCTTGACCAGCGCCGCAGCCTGAAGCTGCTGGCCGACGATCCGCTGGGTGCCGCCCGCGAGGACGTGGGCGTGCACATGGAACACTGTCTGCCCGGCGTCTTCGCCGGTGTTGAACACGAGCCGGAACTGGCCGTTCGCGTGCTGCTCGGCGAGGTTTCGGGCGGTGCCGACGATCTCGGCGAGCAGCTGGGGGTCGGATGCGGAGAGCTCACCGACGTCGCGGTAGGTGGCCTGCTTCGGGAACACCAGCAGGTGCACGGGCGCCTGCGGCCGGATGTCGCGGATCGCGAGCAGCCGCTCGTTCTCGAACACGACGTCGGCCGGCAGTTCGCGCGCGACGATTCGCTCGAAGACGGTGGGCTCGGTCGACATGCCTCTAGCTTAAGGCTCGCCGTCCCAGAGCGCCCGGTACGCCCGGATGCGCTCCTCGTCCCGCTCGATGCCGTAGGCCGCGAACAGCTCGTCCTCCCATCGGCGGGCGTCCGCGCCGTCGGGTTCGTAGTTCCAGTCGAGGCTCATGCTCGCGATCGCCAGGTCGGCGTACGCGTCGCCGACCCCGATCGCGCCGAGATCGACGTGGCCCGCGAACCGGCCGTCGGGTCCGATGATCGTGTTCGGCGCGCACGCGTCGCCGCTCGGCTCGCAGTCGACCGGGCACGTCCCCGGCGGATCGCAGGTCTCGCCTGGATCGACGACGTTGTTGTTGCACTCGAGCGCCGTCGGGTCGAACCTGACCGACACGTTCGGGTAGTGCGGATCGGTCGGCGTCGTGACGTCGGGCGCGAGGCCGGTGGTGAACGGGAACGAGCCCTGCCAGTTCTCGGCGGCGGTCCGACGCGCTCGCGCTGGAGCGGCTTGGGATCCGGCGCCACGTGGCGCAGCGAGATCAGGAGCAACCGATCGGCGCCGAGCCGGATCGCCGGCGACATCGGCGTGTTCTGGCGCAGGCCGCCGTCGGTGAAGTACTCGTCGCCGATCTTCACCGCCGGGAACAGCATCGGGATCGCCGCCGACGCGAGCACGTGGCGCGGCCCGATGCGCGCGGCGCGGTGGCGCACGAACGGATCGCGGCTCCACTCGCGGGGCACGGGCTCGGCGCTCGACAGGAACACCACCGTGTGGCCGGTGCCGACGTGCGTCGCCGACACCGAGATCGCGTGGAGATCGCGGTTGCGCAGGCTGCGCTCGATCCCGCGCCACGGCACGATGCGGATGACGAACCGCTCGAGGCCGCTCGTGTCGAGCAGGCCGCCGTAGCGGAAGCTGCCGGGCGGCGGCGGCGGCGGATCGCCACCGAGCAGCATGCGGACGCCGCGCAGGATGTCGCCCGCCTTGAGGCTGATCAGCTCCTCGATGCGCAGCGCGCGCCACGCGGCGTTGATCTGCTCGGCCTGCGCGACGGGGTCGTTCATCGTCGCGGCCAGGAACGAGGCGTTGATCGCCCCGACGGAGGTGCCGGACACGATGTCGATCGGGACCTGGCGGCCGAGGCGGCGCGCGAGGTCCGTGCGCAGGTAGTGAATGATCCCGGCCTCGTAGGCACCACGCGACCCGCCGCCGGACAGGACGAAGCCGATCTTGGGTCGGACGGTGGGCCCCTTCACTCCTTCCATTGTATCCGGAACATCGGCGCAACCCCAACTCGTGGATATTGTCCAACCCGCATGAAACTCGCGGTGTTCGCGATCCTCCAGATCATCCTCAACCGCACGCCGCTCGGCCTCCAGATGCGCGCCGCCGCGGAGAATTTTCGCATGGCCCAGGTTCTCGGCGTCCGCGCCGATCGCGTGATCGCAACGGCCTTTGCGATCAGCGCGTTGCTGGCGGCGGTCGTCGGCTGTCGCCGAGCGTCGTGCCGAGCGGCTGGAGCACTTGCGCGAGGATCGTGACCAGCACCGCCCCGATCACCGAGCCGCCCAACGAAGCGATTCCGCCAATGTAAACCATCACCAGAATATCCGTCGACTTGACGATGTCGAAGGTCCCCGGGGTGATGAACCAGACTTGGTGCGCAAAAAGCCCGCCGGCCACTCCGCCGAAAAACGAGGACACCACAAAGGCCAGGATCTTGGCCTCACGCGTGCGCACGCCCATCGCGCCCGCCGCCAATTCGTCTTCGCGGATAGCGGTGATCGCGCGTCCAAATTTCGAATACACCAGATTGCGGATCACCCAGAGCGTCACGATCACCCAGGCCACCGTCTGCGGCAGCGTGGTGAGATGTTCGACGCTCAACCCGCGCGGCCCTCCGGTGACGGCGATGTTTTCCATCGCGGACTTCACGATCATCAAAAACGCCAGCGTGATGATCGCCAGGTAGTCGCCGCGGGTCTTGAACGACAGCAACGCGAGCAAAAATCCGATGCCGGCCGCGACCAGACCGCCAAAAACGATGACCAACGGAAACGCCCACGCCGGAGTCTCGCCCGGCAGAACCTTGACCGCCAGCAGTCCCGCCGCATAGGCGCCCACCGCCATGAACCCGGCGTGGCCGACGGAGAATTCCCCCATGTAACCGTTCACCAAGTTCAGGCTCGTGCACAGGATGATGTTGATGCCGATCGTGGTCAGCACGAGTTCCACGTAACCGTTGAACAAACCGAACCGCTGGTGCGCCACCGCCACCAGCATCAGCGACACGGCCAGCACGGGCATGGCCCAGCGGCAGTCGTTGAGCGCGGCGGCAAATTCGCGAAGGGCGCGCATCGGTTCAGACTTTCTGCTGCACCGGTTTCCCGAGCAGCCCGTGCGGTTTGAAAATCAGGATCACCAGCAGCAGCGAATAAGCGATCAGGTCGCGCCACGTCGAAGGCATCATCACGACCGTCGTCACTTCGACCGCGCCGAACATCCACTTACGATCTTATAAAAATTCTAATAAAGACATTACAACAAAAATAACAAAAGAAATAAAATGGAAAAGTTAAATCCTAAGCTAAATTCTAAGAATGGAAGGGGGGAAGCTATCTACGTTACAGAGCCTAAGGCTATGCCTCTTCTGATATGGATTAGTTCATGGAGAGAAGGCCTCTCCAACTCTCCTTATATAGCCTTCGTAAGAGCCCCTGTTAACCCCTTTCTTCCCGTATAAAAAATGGCATCCCGTGCTTTGCAAGGAAAGAAGATGCTTTGCCAACTGATGAAGTTTGCTGCCGTTCACGTGAAGATGGAGCCTGTTGTTGCTTTTGGAAGCTGACCCGGCTTTCAGACGGAACTGGCCGTCACATATTCTTGGTTACAAATTTCAGATGGAAAAAATTATCAGTCACAAATTCCGTCTGAAATTTCACACGAAATTTTTTCCGTGTAGTACCGTCTAAAATTCCGTGTGTAGATGCATATTCCGTCACAAATTTCACACGGATTTCAGACAGAAATTAATCCGTCACAAATTCCCATCTGAAATCTCACTTTTTCTGGTAGTCTAAAAATAATGTTTCTATTCTGTAGAGGTAGAAATCTGGTTTCTATGCCACGTATCACATTCTCTATTTACTTGTTAGGGAAATCATCTGGCATCTGCGGAAGCCTGTAAATACCAGAAGCCAAAGGGGCGTCAGAAGGAGCCCTAGACGTTACCCCAGGGGACAACCCTCTGATGCTTAAGTCGGTAACGGTTCAAATAAAGGACAGAGAAGAGCAGAGGGGAGAGTGGAGGATGGAGGTCACTGTAGTAGAACTGAGAGATGTGTAGGCCCTCCAGACGAGTGCTCACCGCTCCTAGTGGTGACTCAGAGAGTGCCCGCTGGGTGGTAAGGTCCTGCAAGAGAGGAATTCTCTCTCAGGGAGCGTGGATGTGTGTGACCTCTTTATCACTTGTTGCAAGGCGAGTGGCTCTATTCTTTGTGTTAAGCTTTTGGCAGAAATTCTACCGTGTCCTTCTCTTCTCAGTCGAGGTATCTTTTTAGGCCTATCCCTTAACATGGAAGGGCGTAAGTAGTGGAGTAATGTCTCCCGCGATCGTGGCGGGAGTTTCCCATTGGAGGGCGAGTACTCTGGAGTCGACCGATCCCTGGGCGAGTATTACGGCACTCATGGGACGTGCTCACCTCTTACGGGATAGGAGCCAACATCGTGGGGGTAACGGTCGATCGTCGGAGGGTCTTCTGGCGGTCATTGCGCCTAGGCCGTAGTCTTTCGGGCGCTATTGAATCTGATGCCAAGTCGTAGTGAGCCGTGCCCTCACCGGCCACAATCGCCAGGCGCCCTTGGGCGCACTGCGGGCCCGGGGTGGTACTAGGCTCATGGTAGATAGGCCCATTATGGGCCGAGTCAGATTTACCCTCCTTACTAGTCCCCCTACTCTTAGTTGCTGAGTACTTTACCGGGACCTGAGAGTCGAGCAGGAAAGGGTCAGTTGCGAGGGTGGCTTCCTTGCCTCATTAGGACCGGTGGTCCCAGTCGCTTGCTTGGCGCGCAAGGAGCCTCTCGCGATGAGAAGCGCCATTCCTGTAATCATGACGTAGGGCTCGTCGTCTAGGTGCGCGGGTGTCGAACGGGCGTCTGAGACTAGCGTTCGTACTCATGATATTGACAGGCGCCTTTTCACTTGCCTTAGGGCTTCGAAGTGGCCGTTCCACCGCTGAGGACTATAAGAACCTCCCCAGGACTCTTTCTAGAACCCCATCTGCCCCCTTGTTGTCTGCCGCCCTCGTTGTAGACTTCTTCCCTCATTGTCTGGTGAGGGTCTTCTTCCTTTTCTATGTACCTCCCGTCTTCTGGAAACATGCCACCCTGTGGGAGAACTCTTAGGGTCAGACCCTCCTCCTCTGTTGAGGAGGTGGATTCCAGTCACAGTGGCCCTTCGAGTACTTCAAACGTAGGCCCCAGTCATCCCCGTTCCCCACCATTAGTCACTTATAGGGTGGTCCACAGGTTGCGGGAAGCTTTCCAGATTCTCCCTGACTTTGACATTATTTTTCTGACCGTCGATGACGATCGACTGAGTCTGCCTCCAGGTGGCATTATGGTCCCCGTAGCGTCCTTCCAGGCGGGCTTCCGCCTGCCTGTACATCCCTTCATTTAGTCCGTCCTCCACCATTATGGTCATCATCCAGGAGAGTTATGCCCCAATTCTTACCACATTCTTTGTGGTTTTATCTTTATGTGCCAGAAGGCTTCAGTGGAGCCGAACGTTCACCTCTTTTGGCAGTTTTACAGCCTTCAGAGCTATCTCGCCGATACCGCCTATGCACATTTTAAGGCTTGTCCCAGTCACAAAATCATCTGAGTCTCCGAGGCTGCGTCCAATCTCAAGGGTTGGGCACAGCGTTATGTATATATCACCAAGTCGAGTGCCCGTGACCCCTCTGACGGCTAGAGGTTCGCGGGCCTTCGTCCTGTTTGGGCGAATAGGCGGCCTTCAGCCACCTTGGAGGAGACCAAGAAGATAAAAGCCCTTCTCAACTTCCACCTTTTTAATGTTGACCACGCGCTGACTCCGGCGGTACTCCGGGAGCTAGGGTTAAGCCCCCCATTGCCTCAAGGTACTATCCTTGATTTCTGTAATGTTCGTCAGTGGCGGGCCAGACTGATCCTTCTTTGGGTTCTCTTGCAGGGGCACCGGAAGTACCGAAGTGGCACTACGAGTTGGTGTGGTTGCCGCAACGCGCTCCTCGCCCTGTGGACCACGTCGAGCCAGGCGCCGACCAGGTGACCGTCACCGACACTCAAGTCGTTGTCACTTTCGCCACAGGGCACCTTCAGGATCCGGTTCCTATGACCGTCCTAGCAGTGGGCTCCTCTATGGCACCCATGTTCAGTGGCGGGTTGAGTGCTCGGAGGGGAATTTACGAGGGAGTCGCCAACGTTGCTGAAGCGGAGTCTGCCATGCCCTGCGGTGGTTGCATCTCACTAGACGTGGACGAGTTGGCAGCGCTGGACAATCAGCACCATCAGAAGAAGAGGAGCATAGCTTCTCCTCCGGTCCGTAGCCGGACCTTGTCGTCGCCATCCAAAGCTCCCCCTCCTCCTCTTGAGGTCCCCCCCTTATTCGGGCGGGCGTGGCGCTCGTAGAAGCCGCCGCATTCCTTGGCCGCTTCCCGCAGGCAGGCGAGAGCCAGCGCCACGCTGTTTCGCTCGCATCGATGCGCCAGCCGATCGAGCATCCGCAGCCGGACCACCTTCTGCGCGACGCCGATCTCGGCGACGGCCCGCGTGAACTTCTCGCGCGTCGCGGCGTGCAGATCGATGTTGTGGGGCATTGTGTTGGTCGCGGGATTGACCAGCGTCAGCTCCATGTTGGTGAACGCCTCGGAGAAGTCGGTGTCGACCCAGCCGCCCTTCTTCTTCTTGGCCACCTTCTTGGCGAGCCCGTCGATCTCGGCCTGGGTGAAGTAGTGGAGGCTGCCGTCGGGCTCGATCCGGAAGTACTTGAGGCTCACCGGCTCGTAGCCGTTCGCGGTCGCCCCGGTGATGTGGAACGACAGCTGCCCCGGGATGCCGCCGCGCTCGAGCTTGCGCATGTTCTCGCTCGTCGAGTCGTTGAGCGAGAGCAGCCCCTGGACCGCGTCGCGGTAGGCGGCCAGCGCGAGCTTGAGCTCACCCTTGGACAGCGTCGCGAGCCGGGTCGGGTCGCCGGCGTGCTCGAGCGAGATCGTCGTGATCTCCGTCGCGTCCGGGTACGTGACCAGGGCGCTCGCCAGGTCGCCGCCGCCGAACGGGTAGACCACCACGGTCGGCAGCCCGGCCGGCCGCAGCTTGGCGAAGAACTCGCCGGCCGGCGTCAGGTACCGGGCCCGGAAGCTCTCGTAGCGCTGGGCCATCACGGCGCAGTGCTTGTCGACGGTGGCCGCGTCGACCGTCGACGGGATCGGGTCACCGGGGCCGCAGGCCACGACGCGATGGAACAACCGGGCGTCGGCGACGAAGTCGGCCGGCCCCGAGCTGGGGTCACCGGCGAAGGCGGCGGTGCTGGCCCCGACGAGGGTGGCAGCGACGGCGAGCACACGAGCGACGAACATGGGGCCCTCCACGGAGATACGACGTCTGATCGGCTCGCGGGGCAGGTAGCGCACCTCCTGGCGATTGAGGATCTCGGCACCGGTAACCGCATCCACCATGGGTGCAACGCGGTTGAACGTCACCGGCTGGCGCATCTGGTCGAGCAGCGCGATCTTGTCATCGTGCGACCACTGGTGCCCCGCAACGAAATCGTAGCACAGGCGCATCTCCTCGCGCCATTTGGAGGAGTGGGAGCGGGACTGGCGCTCCCACCGCTTGAGACGGGCAAGCAGCTTCTCGTCATAGGCAGCGATCTCGTCGTCGACCTTGGCGGCGTCCAGCATGGCGCGCACCGTGGCGCGGCGGCGGGAGGTCGTCAATGGTAGCCCCGTCTCGAATACTGCAGGAGGGGAAAACGCCGGCCGGATGGGTTGACGAGTTGGCCGCCCGTGGCATCGAAGTGTCGGAGCGCACGCTTCGGGAGCGCGCCCGACAGATTGGCGCCTACCGGACACTCGGCAATGCAATGGTCCTGCTGCCGGAGCACATAGACCAGGTTTTCGAGGAAGGAACATGCCGCTCGAGCTCTACCCCCGAGGAGACGTCTGGTGGGTTCGCGGCCGACCTGCTGACGGCGACCAGTACGTCCGACAAAGTCTTGGCACATCTGACCAAGCAATCGCAGAGGCCGCGGTCCGCGAGCTCGAAGCGGCGGCCCGGAAACGTCGTATCCTTGGACCAGACGCGCCCAAGGCAGAGGACGAGATAACCTTCGGCGCCTGCGTGATGCTCTACCGGGCGTCGCCGCGAGACGCCGGCTACCTCAAGGCCATCGTGAAGAAGATCGGCAGGAAGCGGGTGAAGGATATCACCCCTGCCTTCGTGCGCGGCCTGGCGATGGAACTGTTGCCGATGGCGTCGACCGACACATGGCAGCGCCAGGTCGTGACGCCGATCCGGAGCGTCATCAACCACGCGCACGAGCTGGGGCGCTGCCCACCCATCAGGATCAAGGCCTTCGAGAAGAAGGAGATGGTGAAGCAGGACGTCGCACGCGGGCGGCGCGCCGGTTGCCGGGCCGCTCGGCGAAGCAGAGGCGGCCCCGATCCATGCGGACCATCGCCCCCGCCGGATCGCCCTTCGGGCTGAGATCGGCATTCCCCGCGGCATCGGCGGTCGCGAGCGCGACGAAGCGCGTCGCGGCGACGAAAGCCCGGGCATCGGCCGCGCGGGCCGCGGTGGGCTCCGCCTTCCAGAATTCGGAGCGGATCAGCGCCTTCGCGCAGTGGGCATAGCATTCCTCGACCGCGACGCTCAGCACGCCGCCGGCGCAATCGGCGACGCGGCCGTTGATCCGCAGCGTCTCGCCGATGCCGGGCACGAGGAACAGCGAGGAAAAGCCAGCGCCGGGCCGGACGAGACCGGGATCGTCGAGGTTGTCCAGCGGCACCGCGAGGCGGTTTTCCTCCGCTTCGGCGAAACCCCGCGTTCCCCCGCCCAGCGTGATCGCCATGCCGCCCTCCGCATCGCAGCCCGCGAACATCAGCGGAGAGGCGGCGAGCCAGCGGCGCGCGCCGGCGTCGATATGGTCGATGACCTTCAGGTTCACCGCCGGGGGCGTCCGGCCGATGACCGCTTCGAGCGCGGCGACGGATTCGATCAGTCCTGCCATGTCTTCATCCTCTCCGTCCCGAAATCGTTGCACAAGTCTAATGCCTCGATTTCATATTTGCAAATGACTCGCATTAACATATTAAGCCACCGATCCCGTACCGCGGATCGGAAAGGCAAGACCATCTATCATCTCGTCGATCGCCCCATCGCCCTGCTCGGCAACAGCGACCGTTTCCTGCTGTGGGCGATGCGCGGCTGGACCCACGCCGCCGAATGGCGAACCTGCCCGCCGCAGGCGCTGCGCCGCGGCTTCGCGATCATGGACGCGCTGGCCGCGCTTCCCCATTTCCATGTCGCGATGGCGCTGCTCAACGCCGGCGGAATCGAACGCCTCGCGCTCGCTCCCGCCGGCTGCCCGCGAATCGGCGAGGACGAGGCGATCCTGATCGGGCCCTATCAGGCGGCCGCGGACACGGCGGCCAAGGGCGACGGCGAGAAGGCCTTCCAGCAGTTCGGCGAGTTGGCCAGCCACGGCGGGCCCTACCAGGCCCTGGCCCTGATGCAGCAGGGCGGCATCCGCATGGATCAGAACAAGCCCGCCGACGCGGCCGCGCTGTTCGACAAGGCCGCCGCCGCCAGCAAGAGCCCGCTGATCTCCGACATGGCGACCCTGAAATCGGCCTACGCCACCATGGACACCGCGCCCCTGGCCACGATCGAGGCCAAGCTGACGCCGCTGATCGCCGCCGGGCGCCCCTACCGCGTGCAAGCCCGCGAAGCCCTCGCCCTGGACCGCCTCGCGAATGGCCAAGCCGCCAAGGCCAAGGCCGATCTGGTGGCCGTCGCCAACCAGCTCGACACGCCCGACAGCGCCCGCCAGCGGGCCCAGGCGATCATCGCCCTGATCGACTCCGGCACCGGCGCCAGCATCAAGGCGCTGGCCGACCAGGCCAAGACGGCCGCGCCGCTGCCCCTGCCTGTCACGAGCGAGGCGAGCATCGACGACACCGTGCCGAGCATCTGCAGCCAGCGCGTGCCACCGACCCGCGACAGCGGTTCTGCGCGGCCGACCAGGAAGCCCGAGAGCAGGCCGGCGACGACGATGAACTTGGTGCCGTAGTCGGCGACGTGGACCGACCAGTCCGGGCAACCCGGCACATAAGCGTGGCTGCGGGTAACCACGACGCGGACCTTGCCGGGATCGATGTAGCCCTGGGTCACCGGGGCCCCGTCGCCGACCAGCAGCTGGCCGTCGAGCCGTTGGCGGATGCCGAAGTTCAGGCGGCCGTTGATGTAGCCCTGAACCTGCAGCACGTCCTCCAGCTGCTCGTCGGTCACCGGCAGGCTGTCGGTGATCTTGCGCACCGGGCTGGTCTTCTCGGTGAACGCGAACTGGCTCTCGGCGAACGCCGCGCCCTCGGCCCTCTCGGCCGCGGCGTGAACGCGGGTCGTCTCTTCCGTTCGGTGCAGTTCGGGCGCTCTTCGCGGATGGCCTCGGCGATGCGATCAAGGGCGGTCACGATTCGGCTTTGTTAGCGATGTATGCTCCGGCGCAGATGAAGAACACCGGGACGAGTAGGACGGGCTTGGGCTGCGTGTTAGCGGCTCCAAGCAGGACGAGGGTGGTGATGCCTAGGACCAGCAGCAGCGCACCTAGGAAGCGGGTCAGGTTGGCGGTCATGGGATCAATTCGGGTTGGGTGCTGCGGATACGCGCCTCTCCTGTCGCGCAGTGGTCGCCATCTCTCTCGACGCAGATGAAGCGCCTCCCGGTCTGCTTGGCCGCTTCTGCGAGAGTGCAGGACCCCGCGAAGGGATCGAGGATCACGCCACCGGGTGGGCAAACCACGCGACAAAGCTGCGCGATCAGCTCCACGGGCTTCTGGGTCTGATGCTCGCGTTCATCACGCGCTACTCGCTTACACTGGAGGACGTTCGCAGTCCCTTGGTCGTGATATTTCGGGGCTCCAGCCGTCATGTGCATGATCAGCTCGTGGCGGGCGCGGAAGCCATTACCCAAGCCCATGTGGGTCTTGTCCCAGACGATCAGATTCTGATAGCGGAAGCCTGCCGACTCCACCGCCGGGATGAGGTTTGGCACCATCCGCCAATCGCAGAAGACCAGCATCGATCCGTTCCCGTTCAGCAGGCGTAGTGCCTCGACCGCCATCGAGCGAATTAGCCACACAAGCCCGGAGGTGCCCATGTTGTCGCCGACGAACCATCCGAGCTTGTTGATGTTCTCGGACCGGAGTCCCTGCCCCTTCGCGGCAGTGCGCGAGGCTTCGCTTACGGCCCCCGAGCAATACGGCGGGTCGGTAACGATGGCGTCGACTTGGCCTTCAAGCGCCTCGATGGTTTCGAGCGCGTCCCCCAGGTACAGCGTAGCGTCGCCGATCTGCTCAACGCGCATCACAGCCCCTCCAGCTTGGAGAGCGCCGACCACAGACGCTTGATCTCAGACTTGGTCGTGCTCGAGCACTGCACGGACAGCAACGGCGTCGAGACGCTTGTGGTCGGCTACAAGGACGAAGGTCACGGCAGCCCGTCGCTCACCAGCAGTTCGTTCGGCGGTGGCGGCGGCGATTGCGACGTGGTGATCTTCACCCTGACGCTGCACACCGATCCCAGCGATTGCGACTTCCAGGAGTTCAAGTTCGAGCTCAAGGGGCCGCTCGACCAGGCGGTGGATTGCACGCCGGAGACGAGCCTGCTGCTCTGCTTCTCGGTCGAAGCCAGCGATTACGACGGCGACACCGTCTGCACCGACATCAAGGTGCAGGTGAACGACGACGCGCCGATGGTGCTCGATGCTCACTATCACAACCAGCACCCCGGCGGCGAAACCGAACAGCAGCTCCAGGCTGCCAGCTTCGGCGGCGGCGACTTTCCTTGCGCTGTTTCCGATTGTCGATCCCTTCGGCGGAATTCCGATCTTCTTCACCATGACCTCGACGTGGACAGCGCGGGACCGGACGCGGGACGGCTTGGCGTGGACGAGCGCGCCGTTGCCGAGGCGGTCGGGCAGATCGACCTTTCAATGCTCTTTTTGCCATGATCATGAGTCTTATCGCTTGGGTGGCGACACACTTTTTCCTGGATCTGGAATATCCGGTGATCTTAACTGTGCTTGTTTGTGGTGTGAGTTACTTTGTATCTCTGCCTTTCACTGCTTTGAATGAAGAGGCAGAGATTGAAGAAGTCGAATTAGGTTAAAGAAGTAGGGGCCGCAAAGTCCCGGTCCATCACTGTTTTTCTCTTATCAGCACGCGCATTCTCGATCGCTTTTAAGCAAACGGCTTGTACGCGAACGGTGAGTTGATCAATCGCTTGGGCCGAGGTTGAAAGACCGGCCTCTTCTTTAATTAATTTTTTTACTTTTGACGCAACTACTAAAGTTTCTGGGATATCAGATTTTTCAACATAGAGATTGAAATCCTTACCCATAACGGTTTTGCGACCAAGTTTCTGAGCAAGAAACTTATATGATCAAGGGTAGACGTTCTCTATGTTCAAAAATCTCGTTGTCCTTTTATTAATTGCTGCCTGTTCTTCTGCTCCTAAAACAGAAACACCTCCACCTGCTTCCACAAACATTACGACTAAAGAGTTTTCGCGTGGAGAGTTAATCCTCGGCACACAATTATTAACAAAGATTTTTGATGGTGAGATGGCGCCCCTTGAATGCGTTCCTGATCATGATGAGGCCGATCTTCTTTTGAGGACCATTCGTCCTCGCATGGAAGTTGTCCAGGATGATATGGAGGCCATGCTTGATGATCCGAAAGCTGTCGATCAATTGATTAAAACATGCGAACAAAATTGCACATGCTCAAGTGTCGATGAGCTTCTTCGTGAACACCTTGTGAGTCTTACGAAGCAACAGCAAAAGATCATGAGCAAAAAACGTGGCGAAAAAGAGGCCAATCGCTGCCTTTCATTCGTTCAAAGTACGTTTTGTCAGAGTGATCTTTATAAGACTCTTGATAAAGAGAAAGTGGACTTTAGTTACGAAGAGTAATCTGAATTACCCTCGAAGCATTTCCTTAATCTCATCCGTTCTTTTTTTCCCTGCCGCAATTCCTTTCTTAATGAAATCGGCAAAAGCGTTGTCTCTCCATTCAGTAAGGACAGCGATCGTCACTCCAGCTTTTGAAGTCACGGCATCTGTCATCTCAGACAGAGAACCTTTAGAAAGATTCATGGCCTTGGCCGCACCAGAGATCATTGTTCGCGTAAGCTTCTCGCGTTCAGTTTCATTCAATGATTCAAAAGAGGCCGCAAGATTTTTAGCAAACTCATAAACGAAAGCGGGGCCCGAACCTGTAAGAAGTGTAAGTTCATCCAACTCAGATTCACTCACAATCATCGCTTTTCCGAGCTTATTAAAGACGTGTTGGAATGAACTTAAACGGCCCTTGGCAGTTGTTGAAGACATAAGACAGATACCATCATTGTTCTCAACCGGAATGTTCGGCATCCCCAAGGCTAGTTTGACTGTCACCCTGCCCAATGCTTCCTCGGAACCTTGATTAAATCCCGAGATCCTGACATCAGTTACCTTTTGTAAGTAAGGTGCCAGGTATAGAGACTTAAAGGTCTTCAGAGGCATGATATTAACGGCCGCTCCGGCATCAACCAAGATGCGACTCATGTTGTGCCCATTGATCATTCCCCTCATATATAAAGGGCGATTATGGCAAGAAGAGGGCAGCAACATGTCTTTGTCCGTAAATGAGATGTTGGCCATAAGTGCCTCATACGACTGAGCCTGCAACTCGGCAACATGGGCTTCATAGGCCTCTGGGTCTTGGAGTATTTTGACAAGAGACTCCCTAAGATCTTTGCTCCAGGCGATGGCTTCCCAAATGGTGACATTGGTCGGGAACCGCTTCAAATGCTGGATGATCTTGCGGTCTGCCCGAGCACGGGTCTTGTCAAATGGCGGGATAATCTCCGCCAGAGTCTTCGGTGCCTGGCGAGACTTTTCCCGCTTAATGGGGCGCTCCTCACCATTTTGGCCTTCCGTATTCTCTTGGAAGAGCGGTGCTAGAGACTCCTCTGGAGGTGGCGGGGGTTCGTCATGCTGAACCTCATTAGAAGGGCCTGCCTGATCGGCAGGTTCGGCTCCGTTAGAGGGGCCAGCATGCTCTGTCACCTCCTCGCACACTGGAGGATTAACTGGCACTTCTTCTTCATCGGAAGAGGCAATTATAAAAGGGACGCCACTCGACTTGGCGGCCGAGATAGGGTTTGAACCCTCTGAGGGGTTGAGGATGAAAGGGATTCCCCGGACTTGAGTCTCAGGGATCGGGCCCGGCTTCTCCCCTCTGAATATTATGACCTTGTCGAGAGTTAGGGGACCCTCACGTCCACGTCCTCGGCCTCGACCTCGGCCACGACCTCGGCCGTTTCTTACCGAACGGCGCTGATAAGTAGCTAAGGGAGCCCTGCCCCCAGTGTCATCAGCTGAAGGGGCATTGATGTCAAGTCAAGTACTGGTGCCAAATGCCACACCTGGCCAATCACCTCCCGGGGTTAGTAGTGTTCGGGTGCTCCTCCCAGGACCAGACCTGGCCCTTCATTTGTTTGCCTGGCATTGATTTTATTTATTTTGGATCGAAAGATCCCACGAGACTAGATATCCACGGTGTAAAGTTTGTGACCAAAGAATTTCAACAACAAGCTAAAGTAATTAAGTACAGATCTGGCAAAAAGTGGAATAACAAGAAATTGTAGAATTAATCACGGCATAATGTTTAACGACATTTACGTCGTGGAATCCAAGGTGAAAGATAAGTAGGAGAAATGCAATTAAGAATCTATTAATTCCATACTTGAACCTTTTTATTTCTGTTGGTTTAGGCTCTCTAGCCTACTGTAATTACCCCTACAAATTTTTATGCAAAAATCCTAACAAAAGGATTTATTAAGCATTAATCTAGCAATTTAGCCAAAGTTAAGATAATTAATCGTGTAACAAGGTGGAAATGACCCTAAAAATTTCTATAGGTTCCAGTATGTGTTTCTACTGAGAAAATACAGAAAAACACATTTTTAGTTTCTGTAAGAAATTTTCATATAAATTTATCAGGCCTTTTAAGCTTAAAAACACACAATAAAATAGCGTACTTAAGTTTTCATGGAGTTTTATGGGTGTAAAGTTACAATTAACTTAGCCTACTGATTATATATTTTCCAGGAAGTCATGGAAAATTTTACATGCTGAAAAGTATTTTTATCCATTAATCTAGCAATTAAAAACACTTATTTAGTAGCAATTAATATGCTAGAAATTAACTTAATGTAAAATTTAGTCTATCACTTGCTGTTATCATGAAAAATATGCTGAAAAATATTCTATTATACCATAAGAAATTTTAGTATACTGAAAAGTATTTTTCATGATTTTATAGGATTTTTCTAGCAATTACTTTAATTTATATTAAGAAAAATGGCATGCTTTTAAATGACAAATACAAAATATCACAGAATCACCAAAATTAACAACCTTACAAAGGTTGATATTTCAGTTTTTGCTCTCTTACCTTTGCCTTGAGAGTCCATCTTCTTCCAGGCCTTTCCCCTGTAATTCAAAGAAGAATATATTTCAGATTTCTAAAGACAGTTCAAAACTTTTCTTTCAAACCTGTGCCTTGAGCAGCCATTATTTCCAAGCCTTCCACTTGGCTTCAAGGCATCCTGCAAAACAAAATTCTCATTTCGTTGTTTTGGGTACCCAAACCTTCTTGGGTCCCGAATGGTCAGTTGCACCTCTAGTGGGTGCCTTCCACACTTCTTGGGCATACAAATTATCAAAATGCATCAATTTACAATCATTCATACTATGCCCAAGTACTCCACAGTAATGACAAGAAATGTTTCTCCTTTTGAAAGTAAGTTTATTCTTCCATACTTTCATATCATCCTTTTTCAACATGTAACAATCATGCATCATGTGTCCAATTTTACCACAGTGAAAACAACAAGAAGTTGTGGGTCTATGGGATGACTTTTCATTATTTGCATGAGTGTTTTTGAATGAATTTTTCTTATTGGGTACAATCCTTTGAGCATGGGACACATGTTCATTTCTGAATTTTCTTTGAAGATTACGCTTAACATCCATGGCTTGAAAATCATCCTTTTGCTTCATAAAGCAATTATCCATGACATGGCCAAGTGTGTGACAGTAAAAGCATGAGACATTTTTCTTTCTTTTGAAGGAAGATGTATCTTTACATGCATTTTGATCATCCATTTTCACAATAGCACAATCAATCATTTCATGACCAAACATGCCGCAGTAGAAACATTCAACATTAGACTTTGATTTTTGAAGTCTATTTGGCATGGAAGACTTAATGTTGACATTTTTCTTTTTCACAAGATTATTTTCAGAAGTTTTTATTTGAGTAGTGGGAGGATGTGTTTTGGAGGTGCTTGGAATGTCAGAGGCATGAACAAAAGAGGTTTTCATTTTTGATTCAAAAGATTTTAGAGAAGAAGCAAGGCCAAAGTTGCTACACATGCGAAGCGCAGTAGACAGAGAAAAGGGTAGTTCATTCTTTGCAGAATGCAAATTACATGCGCCTAGGGGTATTTCCCCGCATTACAAAAGGTGGGACAAATGAGAAGGGGCATGGCGTTCAACCCAGCCCCCGGAAGATGTCCTCGAAAGGGAGAATCCTGACACAGGGAAGCGGACCATTTCATCCAGTCGATCCTCCTATTCCCAAAGCCGTTTCGGCTCTGCACGGATCAAAGCCACCTCTACCTCAACTGTGCTCAACCGCTCCACTGCCTTGGCCTCCGACGCCTACAGTGCCTCGAGGTCCCGCTAGGCCGCAGCAAGCCACTCTCTCAGCCGTTCCATGCGGATTGCCAACGCCTAGACCTCAACGCGACAATGTTCCACGTCGTCTCGGTGCAGCGCTTCATCACCCAAGCGAGCTTTGAGGGCACACGAATATTCTTCCTTCTCTAAGCGAAGTGTAGTAGCCTGGCTGGGAGCTTGCGTCACAAGAAAATCACGACAGTTCACATATTTGAGCAGCATCACCACCCTCTGTGACCATTCTTCTAGTGGACAGCCCATCATCTGCAACGCCTCGGTCAGCTTCTCCGCAATGGCTCTTAGTCTTGAGTATGTGAGCCGCGGATCGGTGAGCACCATAGACCGTAGCACCATCAGGTTCTGCCTTACCGGCAAATCCGAAGTAGAAAAGCCTAGCGCAGGAGCGGCTAGAATGTCGAACTCCACTTGGGAGTCCACTGAGGCCTAGAGTGCGGTGTCCACCATGGCCAAGGATGACGGCAGTCCCGAAACAGGAGTGAGAGCCGCTGTAACTAGGGTACTAAGCTCTCGCCCCGTCTCCGACACTGCAGGAAGAGAAGGTGCCACGAGAGCGCTAGTACTCTCTCCCGCAAGGGGCACCCTCATCCTTTCCGACCACCCCTCCAACGTCGAGAGATCTACTTCCATCGGCGTGCTTGACTCGTCCTCGGCAAGAGGCGTCTCTGGGCTAGTTATCTTTGGCGTTGGGGGTGGGGTCTCCACAACGACGCCTGGGGCCTCCTCGGTAGAAGATGATTCTGTAGGTTCTGCCCCTACCTCTGGTGTCGGAAGTAGAATCCCCACTTGGGCGTTTGACCCAGCCCCAGTAAGAAGCAGCTTGGTCCCCTCCAAGGTCAGTGCCAGAGGAAGAGTCTCCATGGAATCACCGGGTGTCCCTTCCGCAAGTGACGCCTTCGTCCCTTCTGTCATCGACACCACGGCAGGGGTCTCTATCACAATACCGTGAACTGTGTTGGCCAAAGGTGGAGCTGTATCCCCTGCCGACACCACGGTCATAAGTGCCAAGGCCTAGGAGGCACCAGTCGAGGTCGACCTCACGATCTCTTGAACGCTGGGCGGAAAAGATGCCAAGTGTCTTAACACATCCCACAAGGTCTGCGGATCCGCTCAGAAACTGAAGCGGTCGGGCGACAAGACGGGTGGTAGGGGCAACGTGCTTGCTAGGAAGCTCAAGGCAGATGGTGGCATGCCTTCACCCAGCTTCAACATGGATATCAGCCTCGTGCTAGTCGCCGAATCATAGGGCCCCCGCCACTTGCTGACCGCTCGTCGGCGAGCCTGACCCGTGGTCTCTACTGGTGGTGCTGAGACTGCGATAGTAGATGTCACCACACCGCCCCCGTCGACCGGGACTATCACGATGGCCCCCTCTGACACCCCTATTCTCGGAGCCTCACAGGTCTAGCTAAAAGTCAGATGGAATATCACGAGAAGACCCGCGAATGACTAGATGGGAGCACGATTTTTGTGCTTACATCTGACACCACCAAACTCAAAGATCTTGGCAAAAGAGATGGCATGCATAGTGGCGCCAAGTCCTTCAGCCCTGCGGTTGGGCTTCCGACTCAGGACGCCTCGGCTTGGGAGTCGCCGCATTCTAGTGGCTCGTCCATTGCAGCCTCGGTGGCATCGAGCGCGGCCTTGGCTGGGGACACGTCGCCCTTCTTGGAGGTGCCGGACCGACGCATCATGACTGGACTGGAAGTCTGGGACTTCCCCACGCTCAGACTGCGCCTTAAGTGTGGCCTTGTGGTCGGTGGAGACGACAGGGCAGCCTCCGAACTCCCTATCGTCGCATCTCCCTCTGCGAGGAAGAAAAGAAAGCAGCGCTGTCAGGACTCCGGAGAAGGAAAAGATGAGGCTGAAATGGTGCCGGGATCACCTCTCCCTACCCCTGCCCCTAGGGATTGTACGACGCCGGTCTCCTCACCAGGCGTGGACTCGTCTCCATCATTCTTATTCCGAGAACAATTACGGGGCCAGGCATCTCAGCATGTTCTAAAGTGACAAGAGATAGCCGGTTAAATGGCTGCACCTCTGACAAGATGAATAGGCATGGAGGGTTATGACACTAAAGAGATCATACCTCTAGTCGGGCTCGACGTAACCATGGAAGTGACAAATTCTTCAAAGGAGGGTACTCGAGGAAGCAAGGAAGCAGCAGCCGCGACTGCCCCCACATTCGTTCACTGTTTCTTCGACTTCCTCTTCTTCTCAGTTGCCTTCACCACAGCGATCGCCTTCTTTACTGGCGACTGGGCTCGGGTACGCTTCTTACCCTGGGGTAGGGGCGTGGTAGTCGGAGCCGAGGCCGGCTCAACAAACTGGGGTGGCATAGCCCAATGTGAGAGGAACTGGCAATAGGCACTCATCGTGTGGCCAAAAGGAAACTCTGCACTCAGACGGGTGTTAACAAAAAGGGGACGAAAAGGGGAGACGACGGGAGACGTTGCCCTTGTGGGACCACAAGAAAAGGATGTCATACCTGGAGGGCCGTTGTACAAGCGGGACAATGGCCAGTACGATAGTGACGGCTCCTTGTCCCTTCGAGCTACCTCCCTCACCAACCAGCACACATCGCCGACCCTAACGCAACGATCGGCAAGCACGGCCAAGTCTGAATGATTGCGGGAGGCTAAACAATAGTAATGGGGACATCATTTACCCCTCCACACTTTTCGGAGCTCGGATGGATCGTCATCATATACCATCATGTCCTTGAGTCATAGCATGTATTTTCATATTTTATTTGAGTCTTATCATTGTAATTTTCTTTTTATTTTCTAAAAGTTGAGATTCCTGAGCAGGGGAAAGATTAGAAGCAATGATAACAGGCAGAGTATGGTCTGGGCCTAGATATGTGTATTTTAATGAATCCGGGAGAGGTTTAAGGTCCAAAACAGGTGGCTGATCAAGAGATGGAAGCACAGGTTCAGATCTTAATGGAGGCAAAGGTTCCACTCTAGAATAGGGCGTATAGGAAAGAGGTGAATCCTGAAGCATACTACCCTCTTGAATCATGTCGTTGCGATTCTATGCCCCGGAACGAGTTCTTTTCATCGCTCGCGCGACCCTTGACCACCGAGCTTCACTCTGTGTTGTACTACCCCGATCGGAACTCCCGGGTCAACCCTTTTGTGACTATTTAGCCTGATCAGGTACCCATGACTCATGAATAAAAATGAATGGAAGCGAGGCTTGTTGTGAGAGCGGTTTGGGCCTGCGGGTTTGTCCCGCCATGTCCATGCCCTGACCTCGCTTCGGGGCCGATAGCCCTTTGAGTCGGACTTACATCTGTTGGGTTTTGTCCCCTTTCTTAATATTAAATCACTCCAGATCATAAGCGAACATGTATCTAGGGGATTCCCCATGGCGATGCTGCATCGTCAGCATAAATCAATCCCGGATCGATATCCCAATAAGTTTTCTACGGCAATTTTAGTCCTAGACTCGATGGCCTGGGGCTATGCTAGTTCACCTGCATGCGTATATGATAGTGTCAACGGTGAGTCGAAAGATTTACACAGACCTGATCGAAAAGCCTCTCGAATGATCTGAAGTTCCTAGTACGCTAGTCCTCGAGGGTGCTACATTCAATAGGGGCTTAGATGTTGCCATTTCATGCACACCTGAACGATTAAGGGACTGTCTCATACTTCTGTAGATGAGCAGCCATTGCATCCCCCAACATACTCCAGGACAGGGGGAGATGCTACCAAAATTGTAAACTCTTCATCGCTCGAGTCATGACAAAAAATAAATAAAAAATAAAAATAAAAGATAATAATTCACGGAACGTGGGCACAGAAAACCACACACGCACACAGCGTGAGCAACACGAAGTAACAGGTGAACCGACGTCACCCGACTCGGGATAGTCCACTAGATCTATTAACTCAACGGTCCTTGAGTCACAAGACTCGAGGTCAAGACCGTTGCTCATGACAGCACTAAGCCGTCGATCTGGCCTAATCTCTAGGTCCAAACCACGATAACGAGGAAACCACGGTTACCTCAAAACACGGCCACGGAACCCTCAGGGTGTCCGAGACACACACAAGACCGAAAGTCGACCACTGGGTCACGACCGGGTCAACCGAGGTCCATACCTCTTAAACGGTCACTGGGAGATAAACTCACCAGTCAACGGGAAACAACCCTCACACAGACAGAGTACAGGGGACTGCCCCTCGTACCCACACCGACTCTCGGTGACACAAGCCAAAGCCAACACCGGCACGACTCGGGACCCCACATGGCGATCCACCCTGGTCCCCCTCATGATGCCCAGCATCAGTCGGACCACAGGCCAGCACGTGGGTCGAGGTCTACTCACCCGAGACTCGAAACAACACGAAAGCCTTACCGGCTAAACCACTGAAACAGGGCGGTCCACCAAGGGCCGCTCAACACTACGCGGTCGCACACAGACCGCTCCATGAATTGGGCGGTCAGGATCACACCGCGCCAATCATGGGAACACGGTTCACAAAGGACCGTCCCACACAGGGCGGTCCATCCTTGGCCGCTCAATGGACAGGACGGTCCACAATGGGCCGTCCCATTACCACCGCCAAAGGACTGGACGGTCGATCGGAAGCCGTCCAAAGGCCTAAGCGGTCGGGCCTAGACCGCTCCAACAATTGGGCGGTCTCTCCCAGGCCGCTCAATGCCCTAAACTACGAAACACTGGGCGGTCGCCTCTAGGCCGCCCAAAGACCACGCGGTCACCACACGGGCCGCGCCACTTGGCAACACAAAGCCGGTCGAAACACAATCGACACAGGGCGGTCAAGTCAGTTGACTGGACAGTAGCTGGTATGGTTTAATCAACAATGCCGTCAGCATGATGGCAATGTCGGACAGCAGCGCGGCCACATAAGGGCTTTAGCTGGATACAATGTTGGTAACAACGGCTCTTCGTCAGGTCTGACTCCGTAAGAGTCTTCTGAGGCTTCATTTCTGTCTCAATCTTTTCCTTAATCTCATTTAGCTCTGTTCATATTTTGCATGTCAACAAATGCCCCCCACCTGCAGACGGCGTAAGCGCAGAATAAGTGGCACGGTGTTTGCAGGTGCATTACCCAGTGCTTGGCAGTGTCTGCTAATCTTCTTTAGTGCTGGCTCTCTTTGACTGGTAGTTCGTCGGCCTTAATCTTATCAAATTTTCTCTTTCATACCCTTATTTTCTTTTATTTTCTTTCTTTTTACCCGTCACGCTGCAGGTTCTCGGCGCGAAGACCTTCCCGACGTGAAGTGTTCTCGGCGTGAAGCCTTCTCGGCGCGGGTTATCGGCGCGTAAAGCGCCTTCTCGGCGCGCCATTTGGCTGGTGGGAGGGTGGTTCTCGGCGCGCAAAGTGCCGCGCCGAGAAGCCCGGTGATGTCGGCACTATTTGAGACGCCGAGTGCCTCGTTTTCTTCATTTTTTCTTGGCTTTTCTCTCTCCTCAGTTTCCTCTTCTCGGCGTGGGCGGTCGAGTGCTCCGAGAGCCGTTTCTTGTCCACCAAACTTCCTTCTTAGAGGTGGATCACTATCTTTGGGACTCGGTCCCTTTTCTTTCGGGGTCACTCCCTCTTGGTGTGTGATTCCCTATTTTATCTTGGCATACCCTAAATAAGGGGAGATGCTGCCGAAATTTTCATCAAATCAACTAATTAAACTTCATCAGGCATTTGCTAACCCGGGTCTTTATTTCGTGCTCTTCTTCGATTGCAGTCGCTGTCATGGCTTCCAGTTCTGCTGCTGCATCTACTGAAGCTGCTGTAGCGGGCTCGTCGGCCCAACCCGACGTGACTCGGGCATCGACTTCAGGGACTTGAACAAGGCATGTCCGAAGGATGACTTCCCGCTTCCTCACATTGATGTGCTGGTTGACAACACCGCTGGATACGAAGCCCTCTCGTTTATGGATGGTTACTCAGGATATAACCAAATCTGGCTTGCTCCTGAAGATCAAGAGAAGACCTCATTCACCACGCCCTGGGGCACATACTGCTATGTGGTTATGCCTTTTGGACTGAAGAACGTAATGAGATTTTATCTCTTATTTTATCTTTGTTTTGCAGGAGAAGCATGATTGAACGTGAGGCCCACTTCCTCTAGCCAGCTGAAAGGAGAGGAGGTCTGATCCCACAAGTTCCCCACACCCCATTGTTAAGCACGATCACGTTGTAGCAGCCTCCTTCGGCCATATCTTTTGTTCATCCTTTTCCAAGGTACACGACGTCGTTGCATCCTTTTCTCCATCTCTTTAGCGTTGTCAACCCTTGGTGGGCGATCACAATCAGTTCTTCTATTCTCATTGCCCCTTTCCTTTGTTCATACTTTCATGCTTCATGCATATATTTTGCTAGTTTGGGGGCGAGGTGGATATAAACATCTATATAAGCCGTTCGTTGAAATGCGTATTTTCATTGATGTAGGGTTAACATCAGCGTAAAGGAAGAAAGGTTTAACCATCGATTAAGATGAAAGGTCTGAATCGATGAAGGAGTACAGCGGCTTAGGCACGCAGTCGTTTGCCGAAATATATATTTTGGTTGATGTGAGGTTAACATCAATACAAGGGAAGAAAGGTTTAAGCATCGACTAAGATGAAAGGTCTGAATCGATGATAGTGTATAGCGGCTTAGGCATGCAACCGTTCTCCAAAATGCATATTTTCATTGATGTGGGGTTAACATCAGTGCAAATGAAGAAAAGTTTAAGCATCGATTAAGACAAAAGATCTAAATCGATGAAAGAGTATAGAGGCTTAGGCACGAAGCTGTTTACCAAAATATGTATTTTCATTAATGTGGGGTTAACCCCCGGCATTTGCCACCCCTTTACATGATAGGTCCCATTATGGTTGCCCCGGGCCTCCCATCTCCACCCACCTTGATAGAATGCATAAGCTTGCTAGGTCCACTTTTGGTTGTCCTGGTCCACCCCTACACACTATAGTTGTCACACCTACACCACATCATAATGCATGGCATGAGTACTCAAGCAAGTAATTAGCAAAGAGTGGCAAGGTTCATGAAGAGCGAGCAAAAACTCACGAGCATCACTTAAAGTGCCCAGTAGGCGATGCGGTGATGGTGATATCGGAGTTGCTCTACCCTAGGGCTATCTCCAAACCAAGGGCACGAGGACTTGGACTTTCTCGAGTTCTGAGTGGCATTGGCAACTATGCTTATGGGCTAAACTTACCAAAGGATTCTGGGATACAACCGACTTTTCACATGGCGGATCTAGCACCCTATGAGGTCCCCGCGGTAGAACCTAGAAAGCACCTCTAGCCTACACCTATCTTTGTAAGTGACACCATCAGAGAGCCTCCACATATCAGCCTGAGAGACCGACGTAAGCATATGGGGGGTGATACTAGACAAGCAAGGTAACATCACCAGGAAGAGGGTGTGCCTGTGCTATCTTGAGAAGTGGGAGAGTCATCCCCCGGCTACGGATGCAGGGTTGAGATGGGAGGACGTGCTTCGCCCGTAACTGCTTTGGTGTACTGCTACCCCGGTGGACCTACACTCGATAGGGTCAAGTTCTCCCCACCCCGGGGGTATGATAGGGACATCCCCTAGCCACTCCATCTTTTTGAGACTCCAGTTGCTCGTCCTTGGCGCATCATCATCTCTGTTAGTTAATTTCGAGTCATAGCATGTAATTTTGATTTTATTTGAGGCCCTTTGATGTAATTTTTCATTTCTTGAGTCCTTTAGCTAGTTAATCGGTCATTAGAGTGGCCAAATGGGCCCACTTAGTGGGCTAGGCCCATGGGCGCCCCCTTTAGGACTTATTTCGTCATTAGTTCATTTGTACGACGCGCCTCATGCCGCGCGTTATACTCACCAGAGAACCTTTCAAAAACACACAGACCATAACGCACCAGGACGGGTGCGCCATGAGACTATAACGCACCAGGAGTGGTCCGTTAAAGTCACCCGAACGTTAGAAACTCAGAAAAACTCCACAGTTAACCACATCATATAACGCACCACGATAGGGGCGTCATACTGGCCATGGCGGACTGGGACTAGTCCGTCATGCCCCACAACCTACCGACCTACAGAAAACCACGGTTACATAACGGCCCACGAGCAGTCTGCCATGTAATGCATAACGCACCCCCTAGAGTCCGTTAAGCGTATAACGGTCTCTGGCAGGCTCGTTATACCCTCTGGGAAATGAGAGGGATGAGTTTGGAACCAAACTCCCCTCCGGTCAAGTCGGGTCGGCGCGAAACAAAAGAAAACGGGTAGAAGAAGTTGAATAGCAAGATTTCTACAACTACGGCATGCATCAAAATGCAAATATACTACCCCTAATCAATTTTACAAGCATTTTTAACCTAAAAACTCCTAAAATGGACATTGCACAGAAACGATGCAAACGCCTACGCATGGACATGCATGTGGTACCAAAATGATCCAAGCGAAGTAAGGAGTCCATCCCCCTACCTCGATCGTAGTGAAAATCTTGATAAGCGCGCATGCGGGCGATGAAGCTCCGGGACACCTCTCGACCCGACCCGTTCCCACGCCCCACGAACAGCGGAATGGAAGGCACTGGCGCGATCCTCGCGATGAGCTGGTTCCAATAGTACCTCCTGCGCCTCGATCCATGGTCGACACGGGCCAGAACGGGCGAAAGAGGGGGCGGATGAGAGAGAAAGAGTGACAGAGGGTGAGAGAAATGAGGGAGAGAGAGAGTGATCGAGTGGAGAGAGAGAGGGCGGCAGCGAGTGTTAAAAAAAATCTGATTTTTATTATTTTTTATTATTAAAACTAAAATAGCAGTTTAAACCCTCAATTTACCAAAATTGTGCATATCACACGCTTCACACCCTCACCGCATCATGATGCATGGCATGAGCATATAAGCAAGCAACAAACAACGAGCGGTGAGAATCACAAAAGTGGGCAAAACCTCGCGAAACACCACTTTGAATTCCAAGCTGGCAACTTGGCGATGGTGACTTTGGAGTGGCTCTCCCCTAGGGTCACCTCCAACTTGAGGGCACGAGGACTTGGACCATGCCAAGTTTCGAGTGGTCTTGGCAACCCGGCTTACGGGTTGGGCTTTCTAATGGGTTTTGGAATTCACCCCATTTCTCACGTGGCGGGTCCGGCACCCTATATGGGCACCGCGGTGGATCCTAGTGAGAGTTTCAGGCCTACCCCTCCCCTTGTGAGAGACACACTCGGAGAGCCACCATATATCAGCTTGAGAGCCCGACGTGAGTACACAGAGGCAATACTGGGCAAGTAAGGTATCATCGTCAGCAAGGGAGTGTGTCCGGGCCATCTTAAGAAGCTGAGGCGTCGACCCCCAGTTGGGATGCGGGGTCGAATCAGGAGATGGTGGCTCGTCGGAGCTGCTTTGGAGGACCACTTCCCCGGTGGAACCATACTCGACGGAGTCGAGTCTGCCGCAGCCCGGGGGAATGATGGAGACATCCTTGACCACTCTAGATTTTGTGAGGGTACCGTTGCTCGCCAGCTATGCTTCATCTTGTTTGCTAGTTTATTTCGAGTCATATGATGTATTTTTCATTTCTTACAATGTAATTTTCCTTTTATTTGAGTCCAGTACCTAGGTTAATAAGTCATTTACCTAAGTCTTGAGTCTTAGGATTAATTAATTAGGCTAATGGACCCAATTCAATGGGCTAGTGGTGCGGACACCCAAGCACACGAGCGGTCCGGGTCAGCGAGCCACCGGTACCGTACACGGAGCACCACGCGAGCCACAATAGCTTCCATTTGGCTCGGAGACAGTCTGGAGACTCCCCCTTGAGTCTTAGTATTTATCATATTTATTTGGGCTTTCACCGCATATTTTTACCGATGAGACTGTGAGGACTCAGCAGTTTCTGCGCGGACTGAGAGCAGAGTTGAGCCTGCCGTTGTTCGCTACACGTGTTGCTGAGCTGGATGCCGCTTATCAAGCCGCTGTCGCGTTGGAGTTGGAGTTGGCGAGGACTCGAGGTTTCGCTCAGACTGGGATGGTGTCGTCGGTCGTGCCACATTAGCCGCCCCACCAGTCATCTGCTTCAGGAGTTTCTCCCACCTTTTCTCCTGCCAATAGTGCTCCTTTCCAACAATCTCAAGGCAGAGGTTTTCGTCATAAGAAGAAGAGGAAGAGGTTCGATCAGCCGATGTTTTCTGAGCAGAGTCAGCAATCGAGTTCGTTTGTTCAGCCGCGTTCAGATTCTATTATTTTTCAGCTGAGATTGTGTTCCAGATGTGGAGGCAGTCATCCAGGTGTGCCGTGTTCTTTGCCAGTTGTGTGTTATCGATGTGATCAGCCTGGGCACATTTTTCGTAACTGTCCGTTGAGGCAGCAGACGGTGCAGTTCACTTAGGCTTCGCAGTCACAACAACCGCAGTTCCGTCTTTCGCCGTCGCGTCAGCCTTCTCAATCGATTCCATCGTTTCGACTGCCTGTTCCTACACCTTCTCAGTAGTTGTCTGCCGCTACTCATCCATCGAGGGCCAGAGTTACACATATCACTCGTACGGAGGCGTTGGCATCTAATCTGATCGAAGGTGTGGTTTCGATTTATGATCGTACAGTGCATGTTCTTTTTGATTCAGGTGCGACGCATTCGTTTATCTCTAAAGATTTCATTGCCCATATCGAGAGACCGGTGAATGAAATTTCCTGTGATATGATCGTGGAGTTGTCATCTGGTGATTTCATGTTGACCCCTATGTGCTTAGAAAATTCTCTGGTTGTGGTCGGTGGTCAAAAGCTGCCAATGAGGCTTTAGCACTACAGCTAGCCGACTATGACGCAATTCTTGGTATAGATTGGCTGGAACTTTATGGTGCCGGGGACGGGCAAGAGTGATGGCCATGGAGCGAACCAGTTAGAAGCCATGTGGAGCCATTCGTAGTTGTCTTGTCTAGTCGTGTCTTAGATTTTGGGTTCAAAAGAGTTGTAATGGAGTCAGTGAATGTAATGTTGTCAAGTGAATATTATGTCAGAATTTTGTTAAATTGGTTTAGGTCATTGGAGTATGGATCAATTAATATTTGTTTAATGAATGGAGTTACTTTGGCTATGACGATGTGCTAATTCTTTCGTTTACATGTGATTGTCTATCTCTACTGTCAGTCCCGATATTCCGCGTCGGGACGTGACAGGAAATGCTGCCACGGCCTGCTCCAAGGTCGGATGGCAGTGAGTGAGCCCTCATTGCGAAGAGGGTTGGACGTAGTATGATGTTGTGGAAGGCCCGGCCCTAAATAGTAACAAGGCGATGAGGGGAATTCCCACAACAGGGAGATCATCCTTAGATCGAACCTGTCTAGGCCAGTCACGTAGCCCGGTGAGAACAGCTTGCTGGGGCTGATCCGGATGTGGAAGGCCTTTGAGCCTATACCCATTGCAAAGAGGACTTGAAGAGGGATCTTATAGTGTCTAGGGTCGCTCCAGGAATGTCACAGAGGGGCTGTAAATGGTTCTGCAATAGGGTGGACAGGTTTATCAAATAGATAGCCCCTGTTCTCCCTCGATGATAGCGAGAGGGGCTTGCTGCAGCGTCATGGTGACGAGGAAGCGAACAGCAAGGGGGAGGAAGAAGGAGGGCGCAACAGGAGGCTAAGGCTTCGCGCCCGAGGAAGAAGGAGGGGCATCTTACCCCTTGCCCGTCCCAGGCACAAAATCTCACGCAAGAGGGGAAGGCAGCTGCCATCATAGAATTTGCCAATGTTCATTCCACCTAAAATTTGGGATTACAATGTTATTTATAGAGGATGGAACCCTAATGATCCTCCTCACAGACCAAATGACCAAAAATGACCCCTAAAACCTAAAAATAGTGTAAAATCACACTCACCCGGGACATGAGGGTAGTCCTGATGAAGAAAAAGAAGAAGAAAAGAAGAGAATAAGAGAAGAGTGGAAGAGTAACAGGAAGGTTAAGAAGAAAAATAATAAAAATAATTCTAATCACCAACACTTACTTGATTGGCCAAAATTCTTCCACTTATGTGCCCTTCAACCTCATCAATCCTTGCAATTGAAGTCTTGAGTTTCTTTGAAGCATTCCCCATTGAATTGGCCATCTCTATCTAACAAAAGCCTTCCACCTGCAATAAGAAACCCACGGTTCTCTATGTTAAGGTGCTTCAAATAAGCCTTTCCACTCCCCCTTTTATAATGATCCAACTCTTACGGTAAAGGAATTTGGTTTACAGTAGAACTCAGATAAAGAGAACACAGTTTGAATCAGAACAGGGCTCTGTTGTTGGCTTCCGGTGCGGATACGGAGTTTTAGTTAATTGACGGCATTCCCATTGGCGTCATTTGATTGATTAGCGCCTGTCTATAGGGCGTCTTTTGTAGAGTAGCGCCTGTCATATGGGCGTCATTCTTTCTTGCAGTCAAACGGCGGTTATGATTAGCGCCCTTCTATCAGACGTCATTATTCATTATAACGCCCTTGTTTGAGGCGTCATTTCATTTTGATGACTTATTTGGGCTTACCTGATGAGTTTGTGCATTTTTGATTATATTGGTTGGGCTGATGAATCTTTGGGTGCAGAAAAGACAGGTCATACTAATTTCATGGTGCTCGCTGGCTCGGTAACATCAAGACCTGTATTCCCTCTGTATGCATTGTTATTATACGTAACTTACTCTATTATAGCATATCAAGGACCTTGTGGTTTTGATGAACCTGGAATTTGAGTTCCCCTTCATCAAAAACAGTGATAGTTCCAGGGGAATCTTAATCGCATGGATAGGCCGTTGGGTCATTCAAAAGGTTTGGGACGATGGTTCCCGCTTTCTGAGTTGATGCGTGGACGCGCTTGGTGTCAGCTTAGGAATCTGGATTCCCATCATCTTCAATCTATAATTCTTAGTTCAGAGGTAGCAGAGAACCAAAAGATTGCAGAGAAAGTTGCAATGTCATCCAGAGGATTCAGGAGGTGAAAGAGCTACCTCTAGAAGTGTTGTCGAGTCTTCTTCGCAACGGCAGTCATCTCATCTCATTCTGAGTTCGTGGCTGTCCGAGGTAAGCAATCTACTCTGACTGCGCAGAAGGGGTCCGGCCAGCAACCTGAGACTATTTGCAGAAGCTGCCACGATTGACCACTTTAAGATATGAAGGCGAGGTTTGGCTGGGATCTTCTACAACGAGTTTTCTTCCATCACCAAGAAGCGGGACTCCATTCGGTGACCATAGCAACAACTTCTTAATTTTCTCCTAACAGTGTGCTATTGTGTCCCCTCATGGACTGAGCAGACACCCTATCACTCACCAGACTGCTCCGGCCTACTCTAACATTGGCTAGCACCCCCGTGGGTCACGTTTCATCAGTGACTCATCAACAGTTCCAACGCATCCAACCACGCTCAATTCTGAGTCCGGGAGTGGTCGTGGTGGCCTCGGCTTCTTGCTACTATGACTCTGTAGCAGACAGAACCAGGAAGTAGAGACCCTATTCGTGGCTCTTCTCCAACCAGCACTGGCAACCTGGGAATTCTAGAAAAATTAGTCAAAACTTTGGTCCAATTACAAGGAGTTGGCCACTAGTTTCGTCAAAAATTGAGTTCGGGAGTGGTCATAGAGGCACAGACAATGTCCACATGTCCCATATTCCAGAGTGCGGACATAATCGGCCACCGCCTCCCAATTAGTTCCAACCTTGACTTTTCCCCTCCCTGCCTGGCCGGCTGAGCACCCCTCCCTGCGTGGAGGTACATTTTAGTTGTAATCTAATTCCCCACCCCTAGTCTAATCCCCTTGCAAGGGGCGTAGTGTATGTAACTTAAATTTTCAGGTTGAAGCTTCATCGGCGCGGCGTGCGGGCAAGCCCACGCTTCCTCGCTCGCCCTCGTGAACCAGCATTTTGAAAATTCTGCAAAGGCCATCTCTGAGATGTTTTGAAATTCTGAACTAACCTTAGATTGTAGCTCTTCGAAAGAGCTTTCCAACGCCGCCGACCTCGCGTCATTCTGACATCAGGGCTAATCGCAGCAGCAGTTTTGTCAGGTCACGCGCTGTAAAATAGCAAGTTACAGCTCGTGGACAGTAAACCAAACGCTTGAAGACCGGAGCCTCCTCGCCTCCCACAAGGTGAACCAGCGCGCCGCCTTCCGAGGGAGCATCCCTCCAGACGCCCTTATCATAGTGGTGTCACTCCGGGTCCACTTGGCCTTACTGAGTAGCACGTGGGCCCCACAACCAGCAGCAAGCGTCTTCCGGACGACACCGACGGAGCGAATCCAAGTGCTGCCCGTCAACCCAAGAATGGTCCTCCGGGGCCCACTATAGCCTTTTACCTCTCTGCGTGGAGTGGACAAATAGTTCATTGCTGTAATATTATGTAATTAAACTTCACCGGGAGTTACCGACTTGGCCGGGATCGTCTTCCCCACACCCCGAGTGTGGAGGTACACTCGGCACCCTCTTGTAGTCGTACTTACTTTCCTAGTATATGCTTGTTTGCCGCTGCTAGAGAGCATGTGTTAGGACCATTAGAGAGAGAGAGAGAGAGATCCATCCTGTGACTCAATCCGAGTATAAGCACGGCAGAGCCGACTACCTGACTCATTATCGGTTTCTCAACCGCGCACGGTCTCACGCATCCCTCGCTAGGGACGCCCGCGAGCTAGAGTCCCAAGTCACGTGTCCGTCCTGCATCAAATTGGTATCAGAGCATAAGGTTGAGTCTAGGGTAGTCATTGCATGAAAAGGAGATAAAAAAAAGTGTCTTAAGTCTAGAGTGTCTAGGTGTTTGCATTAGTTTTTCATAAAAGAAAAGGACAAAAAAAATGAAAAGAAAAGTGTTCCACTCCTAGCGGGAATCAATTCCCATCTCTTTGCCACTATGGCTAACCCCTAAAGGACGCCAACCCCAGCCACACGATCCGGGCGAGTAGAGAAGATTGCAGAGGTGATTCGACGCAAGAGTGCAGAGGATTTTCGAACCGAGGAGGTGCCCGAGTAGTAATGGCGGTCGTTGACAGCCTCCTTGTGGAAACAACAGAGCGTGGGGGCGCAGGCTACAACAGACGACTAGCATGGCGGCGAGGCCAAAACGGCCAGATCGGGGCAGCGACAGCAAAGGCCTCGAGCGGGGAAGAGACAGCCGACGAGAGAGCGTGCGTTGCAGACCGGATGAGAGTCGAATGTGCCAGACGCGGTGGAGGGCGACATGAGAGAGGCGAAGGGTATGGTTCGGAGGAGGGAGTATTAAGAAGCAAATACCTTACTGTAAAAGTGGGGTTAAAGTGTATTCCACCCAGCCGGTGGAATACGTTAACCCGAGTTTACGCGGAGCCCGAGACACCTAACCTGAGTACCGGAGAATATGACGAAAATGCTACCAAATCGAATAGCACAGAACAAGCGGAGCTAACCTCTCCTGTTCCCCTATCAAAGAGGGCCTAAGAGAGTACTACAAGTCGCAATTTTGCTTCCCTCCATGACATGGCTGACGTCAATGTGACCATGACACTGACGTCACGGCTGCCTTCTCCGGATACAACGTTTCCTCCACTTTCTTTACCTCAACAACTGGCACCGCCCACCGTCGACTCTCTCCCGGGCTGCCCACACCCCCTTTCCTCTCTCTCTGTCTCTCTCTCTCTCGCTCTCTCTCGATCGAGAACGAAATGTCCGAAGCCTCCAAGTACAATGGCGGCACCCCCTCCCCGCCGCCGCCGCCGCCGGAGGCACACATCCTGGTGTTCCCCTTCCCGGCGCAGGGCCACATGATCCCCCTCCTCGACCTCGCCCACCACCTCGCCCTCCGCGGCGGCCTCTCCCTCACCGTCCTCGTCACACCCGGCACCCTCGCTCTCCTTCACCCCCTCCTCTCCCGCGCCCCCGCCGGCCTCATCCCCCCCCTTTTGAGTGCTGACCCAAGAATCTGTTCTTTCTCATCTCTTGGTTCTGTCTTCCTCCCTCTTTCTGTCCCTCGTCCGAACGTAAGCCTGTGTCGAAAGCTCGACCTGGGAGTGCCCCGGCCAGGCTGGCGGAGGCGCGTAGGAGAGCGCTCGTCTCCCCAAGGGGGAGATGAGGGGATCACTCCACCACGCGGACCTCGTATCCCTGCCGAGTAGTTCCATAAGGTGGGCTAAACGGGACGAGGGGCCCCGGGTCGAGGTGTGTGGGTGTCGCCCGTGGGGCCGGGAGAGGTTCCGTTTTGTGGGAGCAACCTGGACGGGAAGTCCGAGCCCGGGGAATATTCATCACTAGAAGGGACGGGGAAGCGGGCTTGTTGGTTCACGAGGCCTGGACCAGATGTCCCTCTGTTGAATGATTGGCTCTTCTGTCATTTTTTTCTTTCTCTTTTTGTGCTTGAAGATAGCCAATTCTTACTCTTCCAGATCTTCAACTGAGGGGTTGACGCAGCCTGCTTCAAAGAGTTAACCCCGTACTTCAAGGAGTTGACGCTGCACCCCAGTGCGTGGACGCTGTGCCTCAAGGGGTTGACGCAGGCCCTTGCATGCGTTAACGTAGAAGCAGGACAGGGTCGACGCATGCCTTGAATGCGTTGACATAGAGGCTAGATAGGGTTGACGCAGGGCTCTTGGCGGCGTCGAACCAGGCCTTGGCGGTGTCGACGTAGGGCTCGGCAGCGTCGACGCAGGGCTTCCAGCGCATTGACGCAGCACCTCGAAGAGTTAACGCAGAGGCAGGGCAGGGTCGACGTAGGCCTTGGCTGCGTTGACGCAGAGGCAGGGCAGGGTCGATGCAGGCCTTGGCTGTGTTGAGGCAGGGGCATGGGCAGGGTTGACGCAGGCCTTCAACGTGTTGACGCAGCCCCTTGCCGAGTTGACGCAGCCCCTTGCTGAGTTGACGCAGCCCCTGGCTGCACTTCACAAAGGCACTGGAACCTCCAGTGCGTCCCATTTAGGAAATTATCTAGGGTTTCCCCTCCCCATATATAATCCTTGTATTTCATTTGGAGGAAATGATTGATGAATGAAGAAAAAAAAGCTCCCTTGTGGAAAATGGTGCGCCCCCCTCTCCCCTTGCTCCCTTGAGGGTGTGACTCCCTCCCCTCTTCCCCCTCCACCTTCTTCTTCCTCCTAGGGTGCGACGCCCTAGCTACTCCCCCCCATTCTTCGTGCAGGATCTCGGCTACATTACGGCAGGGAGGTGACCTCCCCAGCTTCCTCCCTCTCCTGGAGATCAAGCCCTCGAGCCTCGTCGCAAGAACGGTGGAAGGCTAGTGCTGATCTGCGCGCGCCCGCCCTCGACGTCTGCCCCCAGATTGGGCACCTGAGGATCCGGCTGGAACGTCCCCGTCCTGTCACCAAACCCCTCTGAGGTATTCTGAACATTTCTTCCACTCCCTGATCTCAAACCATAGGAGAAGACCTCGCCCCAAAATTCATCCGGATGAGGGATATCCCTTCATAGCCCCTCCGATCTATCCCGGACGCTCTGGGTTGTCTCTCCCTGGGACAGAGCCGTCTTGGGTGGCCGTTTTCGCCCCTTTCTGGTCCCCAAAATGTCAAGCCCCCTTCACGACTTCTGTTCCCCTCCCTGTCCTCGAACCAACCCCGTTGGCCTTGCATCCAAACTCAATCAAGGGAAGAACTTCCCTTTGGATCCCTTTTGGTCGCGCTGACAGTCGCTACAGTGACTCTGCGGGACAGACCCTGGTAGCCGTCGAAGGGACGACCCCATACTTCTTGAATCTGGTCCAGCCCTTTTGGGGCTATTCCCTACTCACCTTGGGGCATCTCTAGAAATTTTGCCGCACCCCAGAAGGTCCATCTTGGAGGGCGAACTTCACCACCTCCTCCTGATCTCGGTTCTGACTGCACTGAAGTGCTGAACTGGGAACCCAGTTGTGACCCCGCCCACGCCGGAATCCTCCACAGAACCCTCCCCCACCACTTGGCCTACGGGGATAGAGGTGTTGTCAACCCAGGCTACCCGGTATGGTTTTGGGTGTTTGACGGTGGGTAGGCCAAGATGGGTGACAAACTCAGCAGAGATGGCATTGATGCAGCTGCCATTGTCAAGAATGACCTTACATGGGTGTTTCCCAATTTGTATGTAGGTTTGGAAAATGGTTGTTCTTCTCCGATCCTCATCAACAGATTGAACAAGGACACAATGAACAACTCCTAGCCTATGGGTGTCTTGGTCCTCGAGACGAGGATCAGTCATAGCAGGCCAATCGGGGAGTTTGGTGTTGGGGAGACCGACCTGTTGGACAGACTGAGTGGATGGGTTGGTGGGGGATGACATGAGGGGTAACATGAGGGGGTAAAGGCGGAGACAAGAGCCTAGGACTCGATAAGCAAGGGCAAGTCAAAAACCAAGCTCTGATACCAAATCTGACGCGGGACAAACCCAGTCGAGACACGGGACCCTAAGCCAGCAATCAACAAGCGCAAGTCGTCTAAGCGACAAGGCAAACAGGCACGTGAGTCACGGACTCCACAAGACTCGAAGTGATGGTTCGGCAAGCTGTGGCTCGTGAGGAAGCCAGACACGGTCTGAGCAACGAGGGGAGTGGTAGCTAACCACCCGGGGGCAAGTCGCGGGCACCAGTTTCAACCGGGCGGACCTATACCGAGGGGATCGGTTCAGATGTGCACTCACTCACCGACGGCAAGAACACACGGATTATGGAACTACGGACCAGGCACTCCTCACACAGGCGCTACAGTTAGAGCTAATACTAGACAAGCAGGGTGGGGGAGGGCAGACGCACGTACCTAGCCCGTCCGAAGGACCGGCTCCGGTCGGAGACGATGGCGAGCCGGGGAGCGTGCGCACCCAGCGGTCACGCTGCGTCGAGGAGGCTTGGCAAAGTCCTTGCTATTACAATTACTACGCTCCACGCAGGGAGGGGGTTCACGGGGGTAGGGGCAATCAACTACACGCACTACCCTCGCGCTCATGTTTCCTACTTGACATGTGGGTGATATGAATGAATGTACCCGACTTATGAATCATGTCAAGTGGTGTTGTATGTCTAGACACATGCATTCCTTTCCAAATGGCATCCTTAATGTGCATGGCTTGGTGTGAGAGTTTCCAAATTCATAACATGAAGAGAACAAAAAGCATGTATGTGGAAGGGAGGGAATCAAACACTGCATGTTCCTCCACCTATCGCGTTTCCCCCCGCCCCCGTCTCTTTTGCCAACGCCGCTCACCCTCCGGCCTCGTGCCTTTCTGCCTCACTCCTCCCCTATCTTCCCCATCTATGTGACGTCCCCCCTAACCTTTTTTGAAGCCTACCGTCTCCCCTTCCCCCTTAGTCTTACCCTCTTCTCTCGTTCTATCTCCCACCAGTTGGGCATTCTCTCGAGAACTCCACGGAGAATGGGTCAGGTGCCCGTGATGCAGGTAATAGGTCACTACCTTAGATCTCGAAGGAGCTCAGAGATACAACGCTTATCTCCCCTGTATTCAACTAGATACTTACCTTCCGAGTGTCTTCTTCTCACCGCATCGTGCAAGAGCGGTTTCACAATCATGTACTCCTCGAGGAAGAAATCTGTCACCTTCAATACCGGCTGACTTTTCTTCAGAGTTTTTAGGAGCTCTCACCCTCGGTGGACGTCTCACGATCTCTACAGTACTTCTTTCTCCTTTCTGTATGCACGTCGCTCTGATGACGGTATGGGCTAAGGATGACTTTTTTGTACGACTTAGGGTCCCTGTTTTTCATGTATTATGACTATCGTTCGGTATGAATGAAATATCGTATGATATGTTTAAAAAAAATAAAAATAAGGGGCTATATGTTCCTTCCTAAAATGACCAAACACTTTGAAGTAGACGGGGACCATGGAACTGTTTGGGTCCTCTCTCTCTCTCTCTCACACACATTGCATCTAAGTTGTTTGGTTTGATGTAATTCTTTGGTTTTAGAATCACAGGTTTTAAAATTAGAGCAGGGGTGAGCCTCCTATCACTGGCTCAGTAGGGATCCCGCGGAACCCCAACCGAGAAAACAATGGCAGAAAGGAAAGCTACGCTAGCTATGAAAGCAAGAAAGTAACTACGGTGGCCGGTAAAACTTCGGCTCTATAGTTACTCCTACTGTTCTGGAAAACACGACTCAGTCTCCCGTCGGGGGACAACCAAGTCATGCACCCGACATCTCGATTCCACGATCGAGGGACCACCATACACGAACCACCCTAGCCACACTACTAGGAAAACACCACGATGTCTCGATCGCAGAGGCCTGCCCTCTCTAAAGGGTCCAAGTCGAAACCACACGGTCCGGAAATAAAGTCACGACCTCGCTGTCGTAAACTCTACGCTGTCTAGGGAAAGCCCTCGGTGACGGTCACCGGAAACCCCAAACCTCGACTTCAGGAACGCTCCCGAAAATAATACCCGAGACCTCGTCTCGCAGACGAGAAATGAAAATCTGGGACATGACAACTCACGTCACGTGACGGGAGCACCACCCACTAGAAGAACTACCGGATGCGTCCCCTGACATCTTACACTGCATCACAAGTGTCGAGCTACAATGTCCCGAGCGCGAGACTCAGACACACACAATAACCAAGAACTCACGACAAGGACTAGTTGGGTCACGCTCGTCAGCACGTGTCCTCTGCCCCCAACTACGTGTGCACACAGAGACCATCTGCTCTAGGTCGGGTCCTCTAGCTAGTTTTTCCCCCCGCCAGACTCTGGCGGCAAAGGCAAGGGGACCTACGGTGACCAGCCTAAAAATCATCTCACTCGGGTCACGCTCTCCACCACTCCCACGTGGGTCTGTACGCGCGTGCGCAGGAAAGCTACGACTAGTGGGGGTTCAATAAAGTGAACATAGAAAACCACACACGCACCCATCGCGAGTGATGCGAAGTAAACCGGTGGCTCGAGGCCACCAACTCTGGACAGCCCACTAGACCTATTAACCCAACGGTCCTTGAGTCATTGTTGGCCTGTCTGGTGGTTTTTTGATTCTCTGCTACAAAGTCGACGTCTATGAGCTTGTCGACTTATTTGCAGACCTATTTTATCAATTCCGACTGCATGCGCCGGGGAGGCTACTTTATCGACTCTATCTTGGGATCAATCGCCAATATATGCTGGGTCACTTCGGTGCTGAGACCAGACATCTCTTTGTAGTTCCAAGCGAAACAATCGCGAAACTCCTACAGGAACTTCACATACTCCTCTCTCTCCTGAGGAGGTATGAGGGCACTAAGGAAGGTCAGCCTAGGGTCATTTTTCGTGTCAAGATTAATTTTGATCAGCTCGTCGACAGTAGCCTGACCGCCATCTTCAATTTCCGATGGGGCCGACAGCAAATCGACAAAGTCTTGGTCTTCGCCCTCCTCGGCCTCGAGGATGCCGTAGGCCTCTTCTTGTTCTTCGTGACCCGGCGCCGAGGCAGCGTTCACCTCGCATCCTTCCTTGCTTGCAGTCAGCGGACCTGCGGGGTTCCCTAGCGCGGAAGGGCACCAGGCTGCTACGGAGTCTTCCAGGTAATCATCATAGATGGCTTCGACCGGGGCCGAGGTCGCTGCGTCCTCAAGAGCTTGGTGCTAGATGGATATTGTGTAGACTCCTCTTCTGGGGCTGCCTGTCACATGAGGATGCAGTGGAGCCACCACATAATCTCCCATTCTGAGCTCATCTCTGTCGATCAGGTCTTGAGCAATGTCTTTGAAGACATAACAGTCCTCAATGGCATGACCGAGTATCTGGTGATAAGGGCAGAATAGTGGGTCACCACTTCTCCGAACATCTTGAGGCCTCTTGGACCTCGGGAGGGAAACCTTGCCATAGTGACAGGCCCAATCAAAGATGCCTCGGGTCTTTTCTCTTGGGAAGGAGTAGGGCTTCTGCAGCTTCTCTTGCAATGTAAGGCCTCGCCCAGCTGGCTGTCTAGCTGAAGGGCTCGCCGTATTCCTCGCCCACCTCCCCGACTGGACGGAGGTGTCGGGACTGGTGGCTCGGGACCAAGTCACATATTCACCCCACGGGTGGAGGGAGCCCTGGATCAGGTCTACCATAAGTGTAGTTAATTCACCCAATTGTGCCTTTAATATCTAGATCTCCCGTTGCTGCCGCTAGTATGGGGCGAGCATGGCGGGGTCGTATCAGGGAGGGCCTGGAGCACGGCCCGTACCTCCGCTTCCTACCTCGCCAATAGACGGGTATGAGGGAACCCTGATGATGCGGTCCCTTGAGGTTGACCCTTCGGAAGATGGAAAGACCTTCCCTATGCGCCTGCGATGGAGGGGGTTCTAGAGGAATACTTCTTCATCTTGTGTCTCTTCAGCTGGTGGCATAGGTTATTTATTGTGGCGGGCTTCCTACAGGGTTGCAGCCTTGACGGGGTCACCATCGAGTGGAGCCAAAACCGATATCACGTCAGCCTCCTAGTAGTCTTCCGGTGAGAAGCCCAAACCGGAATGCTCGGTAAATCACAGTAGCTTCTGGTCCAGGTTCGATGGGTTCCACATCTTTTCAAACATCTCCTTCTGGCTGGAGGGCTGATAAAGAGGAATCCTTTGTCTCATGATCATTTCGGTCGTCCGGTCAGCCATATGAGGGAGCCCCGATATCGGGACATGCGGGTCATGCAATTCTTCAGGGAGTCGGCAATCATCATCTCCTCTGACTGGCTATTCTTCGGCCGCATAGAAAATAGTGGGCGAGCCTTCAGGATTCGGCACCTCAAAGGTCCTCAGTTGTTCGGTCGCTTGGTAGTCGAGCTCTACTACTGGCTTAATGATTCCCGGTGGGACTTTGACATCCTCTAGTAGGTCCTCGAGACGGGGTGCCCCCGGTGTGGGATAGATGGTGAGGGGAAACGCCCTAAATACCCCTTCTTCTTCTGCAATGAATGGCACATGAGGAGGAGCCACATAGCCTCGGGGTGGCAGAGGAAACCAGCCTTCTGATTTTATTTTCTTCTTCCCCTTGTCCCGGGTAGCTTTAGGAGCCTACTTTGTCTCTTCCAGGTACAGATTAGCATCTGACAGATGACACTCGAACACCTCAAATGGGTGGAGGTCAGTAAAGATTCTGACTTCTTTTTCCTCACAGGGGTACTTGATGCATTGGTGCAAGGTAGACGGCACCACTCTGTTCTAGTGTAGCCAAGGCCGGCCAAGCAATGCCTTGTAGGAGGTGTTGGAGTTGATTACATGGAACTGGATCTTAGTGATGCAGTCGCCAAAGGCCAGGTCAAATTCTGTAACCCCCATGGGCACCTCGCACTTCTGGTTAAAGCCAGCAATCTTGACATTCTTCACTTCGACCAGGTGCACATCAAAGTAGTGCTTCTGGTACACCTGGTAGGGGAGTATGTTGACCGCTGCTCCTGGGTCGATCAGGACCCTGTTGATAGGCTACCCATTCAGCTGCCCCTTCATGTAGAGCTACCTATTGTGACTGCAGGTGGGCAGAAGCATGTCATCTTCTGTGAAGGCCACGGCCACTTCTGGGGACATCTCCGCCAAGTAGACTTCAAGGTGTGCTAGCGTCTGGAGTGCGGCAATGATGGCTTGCCATGTTTCTTCATCCAGGGATAGCATCTCGCAGACGGTGAACCGGGCCAGGATCTTCTTGAGATGCCTGACTATTCGGTCGGCAACCCAAATCTTGAGTAGCTTCATCTCTTCGGCCTTGCCGCGTCTGTCCCCAACCTGGGCCTGGGGCGCTAGGTCAAAAGGTGACTCCTCCGCTAGATCTGGTACAGCTACTTGAGCCCGCGGGGCCTGCTGGGCCTCCTCTTTTTCATTCATGAATTTGGAAAGGTTAGAGATGCTGTCAAATTCTTTCGCCAGTTGGGATGGGACCGTCGTCGGTAGAGTCAGAGGATTGCTTGCAAGCGGAGCCAGGAGGCTACTGGCTCCCTTGGTTGGCCGGGGTCCTTGCTGGCGCACCTGCTTTTCTGTGCGGGCCCGAAGGAACTCAGCGAATGAGGGAGCACCCGGACTCTTCGGCTTCTCAGGATAAAGACCTGACGGTGGGGGGATCTCCATACCTCGAACCTTGGGTTCGGGGACTTGGTATGGCTGCTCGCCCCTTAGCATGATGTTGCGGTTGTCCTGAGGAGGGCTGACCTAATACCAAACATAATTTAAACATTATATATTTATGATAATTTTTATTAATAGTTATTATATCAAATGAAGAATAAAATTGAAACGAAGATAACTTCGATTTAACCTCATATTAAGTATAAATTAAAATTCACACGAAAAAAATAGAAGAAAGAAAGAAAGAAGAAAACTATGAACAACGCGTACTTCGGAAACCCGAGCTGGGACTGCACCTGAGGCTAGCATACATAATCATCAATCCATCCATCCATCGCAACGAGGCAGCAGCTTCCCCTGTAGGCATCTCAAACCTACAGAGTGGACACCTGTGGCTTGCTCGTAGCCATTGGACGAAGCAGGCCCCGTGGAAGAGGGTGCCCACACGGCATCTTCTTCACTTACCTGCCCCCGCGCGAACTCTTCATAGCACACGGTGCAGCGGTCCTCTCTCTTCCAGGCCCACGCCGCGGTCTCCAACCCCTCGATCGCCGCCTCCAGAGCCGGCACGCCGCCGAAGCCCCGCTCCCCCTCGTAGGCCTCCCTCGACGCCAGCAGAGCCCGGCCGAGCCCGCCGCCCCCGTCGGGTTCACCCAGGACGCGCCAGATGTGCACCCTCGCCATCACGCTGCACGACGCGACGCTCTGCGCCTGCGCCGCGCTGTAGGCCACCGAGTGGGAGACGCGGACGACAAAGTCGGCGAAGGTGCCCTCCCCGACGGCCCAGCCCGAGAGAGAGGAGGCCAGCATCCTGGTGACTGCGCCCCTCGACTGCTCTGCGTTCAAGAACACGCACAGATCCTCGAACAAGAACGTCCTCTCGAGCCGGACGGCGGCGTCCCGGGAGACCATGTCCCCGGAGGTGATGTGGGGGCGCGCCTCCAACAGGCGCACGTGGAGGAGGAACACCGGCGGGCGCCCCGTTTCGGGGTTCATGTGGAGCAGCGACAGGAACGGGCGGGAATGGACTTGTAGGTGGAAATCCATGGCAGGAGGAGCTGCTGCAGTCGTTGGAGAGGAGGAAGACTTTATTACTTTATGGAGTCGGTTATTGTATTAGAGTCATTTGAGGTTATGTTTAGTGATGTTTAAGAGGTTTGGTAGTTATTGTAATAAATTTAGAATCTTACATGATCAATAGAATTACTTCTTCCCATAGCACATGTGTAAATACTTAGTTTAGCATATTAATATTATTTCTAGCTATTTTTGACTGTACGTTCCGATATTCCGCGTCGGGGCATGACACCTAAGGTGTATGGTCTGAGTGTGCACACAAGGTTGGGGGCGTCGGACAGCACTAATGAGCGTGACCGCTGCTAGTCCTTGTTTGTGTTACTAGTTACTTGGTGTGTCTTTATCTCCGCCTGGGGCATTATAGCAAGACACTTGTGAGGTGGTGTAAGATGTCAGGGGACGCATCCGGTCTGTTCTTCTGGTGGGCAATACTCCCATCAAGTGACGTGAGCTGTCGTGTCCCCAGTTTTCGCTTCCTATCTGTGAGACGGGATTTTGGGTGTTATTTTAGAGAGCGTTCCCGTAGCCAAGATCTAGAGTTTCTGGTGAGCATCATCGAGGGTTTTTTCCTAGACGGCGTGGAGTTCACAACAACGAGGTCGTGATTGTGTTTTTGGACCATGTGGTTTCGGCTTGGGTCCTGTTGTGAGGGCAGGTTTTCGCGACTGAGGAGTCATGGCATTTTCCTAGTAGCATGACTAGGGGGGTTCGCGTCTGGTTGTCCCCCCACCGTGGGATAGGGATGTCGGGTGCGTGACTTGGTTGTCCCCCGATGGGTGATCATGTCGTGTTTTCTGATACAGTAGGAGTAGTTGTAGAGGTGAGGTTTTACCGATCGCCATAGTTACTATTCCTGCTATTGTTATTGTTCTAGATATAGTTACTGCTTTTCGTTCCACCGTTGTTCTTGGTTGGGGTTCCGCGGGATCCCTACTAAGCCAGTGATAGGAGGCTCACCCCTAGTTTTCAGGTGCGGAGGCTCTTCCTCGAGGTTCGAGGGCGTTGCGTGGAGGTGCGTTATGCATTGCACGGCGGACCGGTCATGGGCCGCTATGCTATCGAAGTTTCAAATAGGTCGGTAGGATGTGGAGTATGACGGACTGATCGTAGACCGCCATGCAATGTATGACGCCCCGGCTAAGGCGCGTTATACTCTGTGGTTTTCTGAGTTTTTAACATTTGGGTGTCTTTAACAGACCACTCCTTGTGCATTATAGTCGCATGGCGCACTCGCGATAGTGCGTTATGTCCTGTGTATTTTGTGAAGGTTTACTGGGGAATATAACGCATGGGTCAAGGTGTGCTATGCATTGCATGACGGGCCTGGGGCAGTGCGTTATAGCCTGCAGCGTCAGGTTTTTCCTGAGTTCAGGTGAGCATAACGGCCCTAGGGAGGTGCGTCATACTTGTTTAACGCCCCTAACCCAGTCCATTATTCTCTGCTGCTTGGGGAATGTTAGAGTTGCATATTCATCGTTCCATCTATATTATAAATCTCCTATTTTATGGTTATTGGCTCGCTCCTACAATCCCAATGGAGTGCTTGGACCTTTCATGTGATGGAACCACTAGACGTAGCCTTAGACTTTGCGGAAGGTTGACTCACCTGGGAGTGGTGGAGGGGTATACCCATTAAACGGCTTTAGCTAGTGCCGTGGGCCCTCGGTCCGACTGTAGCGCTCTACAGGGTGGGAAAGCTAGCTAGAGGCTTGGCCTAGGCAACGGTCAGTGTGTGCACACGTGGTCAGAGGCGAGAGCTGACACTAACGAGTGTTACTCTAACTAGTTCTCAGTTGGTACAGTTTGGTTCATCTTCTCTCTGGGCAAGTGCAGACTCGCGAGTTGCCGTGATGCAGTGTAAGACGTCAGGGGGTGCATCTAGTCTCTCACTTCTGGTGGAGTGCCCCGTCCTTCTCCTATCACTGGAATGGATTGAGTGTTCAGTTGGTGGATTTAGTTTCTACTGCTAGTTCTCGTTACTAGCTATTACTCGGATATTTGGTTATTTTGTTGTTTATATCCTCGACCGGACCTTACGTTCGGGACGAGGGAATAAACCCTTCTTTGCGTTGGCACTGGCCCAGTGTCGACGACTACTCCAAAGAGACAAATGAACCCGGTCGGCCTTGCCACCTCGGTGACGCCGACGAATAGACGCCTTGCCTGGACCCTACGTCCCGGATAAGGGAATAGACCCCCTCCTTGCGTCAGTACTGACCCGGTGCCGGCGAATTTCCTCCAGGAAGCAAACAAACCCGGATGACTTCGTTACCTCGACAAGGCCGACAGAACACCATTTCACCTGGATCCCTTCGGGTCGAAGTGACGGGCGACCATTTGACTTGGACCTCCTGTTCAGGTCAATTGAACCAATAAGCTTTTCTCTCCGTCCCTTCGAAGTGACAAACAATCCTTTGACTTGGACCTCTCGTTCAGGTCAATTGAACCAATAAGCTTTTCTCTCCGTCCCTTCGGGTGATGGACAATCCTTTGACTTGGACCTCTCGTTTAGGTCAATTGAACCAATAAGCTTTTCTCTCCATCCCTTCGGGTGACGGACAATCCTTTGACTTGGACCTCCTATTCAGGTTAATTAAGCCAATAAGCTTTTCTCTCCATCCCTTCGGGTGACAGACGATCCTTTGACTTGGACCTCCCGTTCAGGTCAATTGAACCAATAAGCTTTTCTCTCTTTCCCTTCGGGTGACGAATGACCCTTTGACTTGGACCTCCCGTTCAGGTCAATTGAACCAATAACCTTTTCTCTTCGTCCCTGCGGGCAGTGAGCGACCCTTTGACCTGGATCTCCCGTTCAGGTCACTTGAACCAACAAGCCCATCTCCCCGTACCATTCGGTAAAAAAATATCCCCCGGGCTCGAGGCCTCTCATCTCGCCCGACCCACCGTACCGAACTACTCGGCAGGGCTACGGGGTCTGCGTGGTGGAGTGATCCCCTCGTCTCTCCCTTGGGGAGACGAGCGCTCTCCTACGCACCTCCGCCAGTCCGGCCGGGGCGCTCCTAGGTCCTCCTTGGTGACCCAAATCTTTTTCATTTGGAGCTGTCGCTCCTCAATTGAGTTGCCCCCAGATCTGACTCTGGGGCTTGTCGCCTTGAGCCGGGGCGCAGCAAAGCTCTTCACCTTCGCCCCTTCCTCCCGGACCTTCCAGAGTAGTTCGAATCGATTGGAGGTAGGAATGGTGGGGACCTGCCGATCCCGGGGCACACTCGGCTCACCTCCATCGAGCCGGATGCGGACGTCTCCAACAAGTACAGTCTTGTCGGAGCGTGAAGTGGCAGCTGACGGGCGCGCTTTGTCGTGCGCACGGCGTTGCCCCCGTTGAGCAGGGGCAGCCGTCTCAGAACGGCGTCCATGATGGCGTCGGCGGCGCTGTCCCCGTTGGAGAGGAGCGACATCGGCGCTAATCTGGTTGACCGAGAACACCCGACCAACTAGGAGGGCTGAAGGCCTGACACCTCCAGCCATGGGCTTTTTACTGGCCTGCCTGCCCAGGCCTGCGGTTGACGTCGAGGGCCTGACACCCCCAGACATGGTGTAGCATTCGGCCGACCTGACTCGGCCTGTTGCAGAAGTAGAGGGCTTGGCACCCTCAGCAGTTGTCTTCATTGCGACCGATCTGACTCGGCCAACTGCAGAAACTGAGGACCTGACATCCCCAGCAGATGTCTTCATTGCGGCCGATCTGACTCGGCTGGCTGCAAAAACTGAGGGTCTGACACCCCCAGCAGATGTCTTCTGAACCGGGCGAACCCGGCCGGCGGCACGAGCAGAGGGCCTGGCACCCTCAGCCGTTGTCTTCTTGGCCAGGGAGACCTGACCAGCAGCAGCAGGAGCGACTGAGTTGCCCCCGGCAACCGGCACTACCCCTAAGAAGAAGAGGGAGCCGACGACCGGAGGGAAGTCGCCAAACACAATAAGAGTTGTCAGGTAGCCATGATAAATGATGCTCGGTTGACTAGGGCTAAGGCCAGGGTTCTGGCTGTAAATGCTTCTCAATCCCTTCACAATGATTACGCCCTCCTGTGGATCGAGAAGACCACACTGCTGCTCTCTACAACCAACCTGCAGCAGAGGTCAAGTTGCAGAGACTACCCCGGTGTCCACAGTGCAAACCAACCAAAGCTTTCTTCTGTGGAGTCATACGTTGTCGAGTCAGCTTCGTCCCAGAAGTGATCCCGCGGTGATCCGACCTCAGCACCGTTCGCGCCGCCCATTCTCGTACAACTGTGCCAAACTCAGGTCTGAACCTGAGCACCATCTGGTAGCAGCTCCACCTCCCCTCCCTGTGTGATTCAGCCAGATCTCTCTTCATGAGAGTTCTGCTCCTCTGAAGTGCCGACGCACCAGAGGTGGTCCTGGCTGGTTTTGACATCGTCTTCACCCAGGGCGGCCATTCTCCCTCAGTCACGCCAGACCCGGAGTCCCCTGTTCACCCAGGATGGGCTGCTGCAAAGTCGGCCCCGACACCCCCTCTTCCTATCCGTTTCAGGTCAGACAGTCTTCAGAAAAGTTGCGGCCTTCGATGACACGGAACTAGCACAAGTGGTCTCGTCCTGATCCGACATTAGCACAGGAAGTTCCACCACAGCTATTGCTGACTGGTCCAGCTGTTCATCCAGGAACCTGATGCCGGCCATTCCTGCGACCACATCCAGCGAGGTGATCAGATGGCTGCCATCTTCTGAGGGCTTGTAGATCTCCCAGTTAGTGACCTCCACGACTTGGTCCCATCACATTTGGAGTTCTGCAGCGTCCGTACCGGCTGACGCCCCATAACTGTGCCAATCTGTCCTACGTGGCAGAACTGCACAGGCCAGCCGCAGTGGCCACCAACTCCATCCAGCGATGTTAGCTTGGTGCCAGACCCTCAGGCATCCTTCAACATCCCTCGACCTTCCTCCAGGAGTTGGCTGCACCTTGATCAGACGTCTGAGTTTGGCGCACGGTCGATAGTTTGATTCCCCTCCCTGCGATCCCCCCTCCTGCGCGAGGGTAGTGCGTGTAATTGATTTCCCCCCTTGCCATTGAGAGGCGGGAAGGGTTTGTGGCCCTTGTGGTCTATGACCGTGTAGGCCCCACCCTCATAGGCGTCGCAAATGATGTACGGGCCCCGCCATTTTAGCCGGAGCTTGCCACTGGGGCAGCCTGCCATGACTTCCCGTTCCTTGATCATGATGAGGTCACCTTGCTTGAAGGCTTGTTGCCTGATGAGCTTGTCATAGGCTCGCGCCATGTGTGCCTGATATATCTGTAGGTGTTTGTAGGCTTCGAGCCATTTACCTTCTAGATCGGCAAGCTCTTCTAGCCTTCTCTGGTGTTCATTTTCATCAGGGCCAGCCAAGCCAGTGTGTACCGCTACGCGGTAGGATGCTAACTGGATTTTGACAGGGATGATGGCTTCTGCCCCATAGACGAGGGAGAACGGCGAGCATCCCGTGGGAGTCTTGTAGACCGTCCGGTAGGCCCATAATGCCTCGAAGGCCTTTTCACCCCAATCACATTTTCGATGGCTGACGATCTTAGCCAAGAGCTTGTAGAGAGTTTTGTTGAAGGCTTCGGCCAAGCCAGTGGCCTGTGGGTTGTAAATTGAAGAGGTTCTCCAGTCGATGTGGAACTTGACCGCCAACTAGTATACGGCCTTGTTCTTGAATGGCATCCCATTGTCAGAGACTATGCGACTGGGTGTACCGAAATGGTAGATGATGTTGTGTCGGAAGAACTTGGCGACGACCTTGCCGGTGACTTCCCGTAGGGGAAGCGCTTCCACCCAACAAGAGAAGTAGTTAGTGGCGGCCAGAATGTACTTGTGGCCTTTGGAAGATGACGGGAAAGGCCCTGCGATGTCCATACCCCATTCGGCAAATGGCCAGGTAGGGGCAGTGGGACACATCGGATTGGGGGGCCTTTTGGGTACTCGGCCAAAGGCTTGGCATTGATGGCATGTATGAGCATACTGGACACAGTCTGCGTACATGGTAGGCCAATAAAAGCCTTTCAGTTTGATGTTGTGCTTCATTCTGTCTCTGGCGGTCACGCGTCAAAATAAGGTAGCACCTTCTGGACTCCCTTTGATCTCCTCAGACTTCTCCCACTCCACGAGGCATGGAGAACTTGAGTTTTTGGTGATACGAGGAGGGGACGCCTCGAAGGGTGCCGAGAATTCCTCGCCCTATGATGGCGTTGTACCCAGTCATCGCACAGACGACCGTGAAGTCTGCCAAGAATGTTACATCCCTTGGCGCGGTCCCAAACATGATCGACGGTGAGATGCGTCCCTCCGAGCAGATCATCGTGCCGACGAAACCATACAACAGAGTGTGCAACGACGTTATTTGGGACAAGTCTACACCCATGAGCACTGGATAGTCGTGCAAAATAACATCGTGACCACTTCCATTATCAACCAAACTGTGGCGTACGGTACATTGATTGATGGGGGCGGAGACCACCAATGCATCAGAATGGGGAGTGGTTACACCATTTAGATCGTCTTCGGAGAAGATGATAGGGTCTTTTAGGTGTTCCCAGGTGGCAACCTCCCATTGGGCGCTATCACCTCAATCCACGGTGTTGATCGCCAATGTGTACTATCATCGCTTGCTGGCACTATCTCCTCCCGAGGTCGGCCCTCCAGAGTTCATCATGATCTCCTTCCCGTTGGGTCGATTGTTGATGGTCGGAGGGGTATGTTGTCACTTCTCTACGGCCTTGGTGATTAACTTATCAAGTAGCCCTCGACAGACGAGCTCCTCAATGGCGTCCTTGAAGTTGATGCATTCGGTCGTATCGTAGCCGTGGTTGCGATGGAAGCGATAGTACTTCTTCTTGCTCCTTGAACGTGGATCCGACTTCATCCTAGGAGGCCACTTGAGGAATGGTTCTTACGGATCTCCATTAAGATTTGGTCAGGATAATGGGGGCATCCCTTGCCCCTCCACATTTTTTTCAAGGTTTGGATTGCTCGTCGGCATGTGCCATTGTGTTCGTCATATTTTTATGAGTCTAGTCATGTAATTTTTATTTTATTTGTGTACGGCCGGCAGCCCCGCGCCGGATACCGCGCAGACCAGCACGCCCGCTTCCTTCGTGGTCATGCTGAAAAATCGGACGCGGGTCGAGGCGGTCGGTTACGCCACGATGGTTCGCAGCCGCCCCGAGCGTCCGCGCGACCTAAAAATCTACACGTCGGCGTATGCCTTGGGCGACGACTGGACGCTGCAGAAGGAAATCAAGGACATTCAGGGTGGCGAATACCAGGAATTCTCTCTCGACCATCCTGTCGATGCCCAACGCGTCCGGTTTGATATCGAACGTGTCTGGAATCCCAGGGTTGACCCGCGCACCAAGGCGGCCGAGGGGCGGATCGCCGAACTCTACGTTTACGGCGAAGCGCTGCCGCCCGATATAACCTATACGGTAGACAGTCCCCATCAGGTCAGTGTTCAGGTGTTGGATCAGGCCGGGCGCATCGTGAGGACGTTGCAGCGGCCGCGAACCGCGAAACCAGGCGCCTACAATGCGGTGTGGGATGGCCTCAGCGATTCCGGTGAGAAGATGCCGCCCGGCACCTACACCATGCACGTTGTGCAGAACCCGATGGTCTACCGCAACCTCGGTAATTTGGGCAACACCGAAGGCGCAGGAGACAAGGAAATCGGCAACCCGTCTCACATCGAGGCGGTCACCTCCGATGCGAAGGGAAATATCTACACGGCGAACTTCTGGGAGGAAGCAGGCCAGGACATCCGGGAAATGGACCGGGACACCGGAAAGCACCTCAGAGACGACATGGCCGGCATCCGCAACGGAGTGCCCAACGGCCTTCCCTATGCCATTGCACTTGATGATTCCTATATCTACTGTGCAACCACCGCGCATGGGCGGCACAGCCAGCAGCATATTCGGCGTTTCCGTTTGTCGGATGAGAAGCTCGCTCCCTTTCCCGCGCGGGAGTCGACCGACGGTCACATTCTGGTCCACGAGAATCCCAATGACGAACTGCCGGCGGGAACATCCGATGCCGACGCGGATGTCATGAGGCTGCCCTTGCGGGCCTTGGCGGTGACGGCGGACAGGCTTTACGTGACGGACGCCCTCGCGGGAAAGGTAAGGATCTACGACAAGATGACCGGGGCGGATGCCGGTTCATTCGATGTGAAACTTCCGCATGCCCTGGCGATTGACTCTTCCGGTCATCTCTGGGTAGGGCACGAGCACGGGAAAGTGACAGTATATGATGCCAACGGCGGAAACGCGAAGGATGTGATCGAGAACCTCGGCCATGTCCGCGCCCTGGCGATGGGGCCCGGCCACACGCTCTATGTTGCCGACGGCCGGGCCAACCAAGTGCTGGTTTACCGCGTGGACGAAGGCAGCAAAACCGCCGCGTTACAACGGACCTTTGGCGGCCCGGCCAAACCGGGCGAGGGTGCGCCGGATAAATTCTACATGCTGACTGGCGCGACCGTGGACGCGCAAGGAAACCTGACGGTGACCCAGAATCTTCCTGTCAATGGTTCGCGTTGCACGCGCTTCGGCCCGGATGGCAAGGTGATCTGGGATCAAATTGGCGGCGAATTTTGCGACGCTGGGAATTATTCCCAGGAGGACCCGGACGATGTCATTTCCCAATATTTCCACCGATACCACGTCGACAGGAAAACCGGTGCGTGGCAATTCCGGGGTTCTGCTTTGGACGGTGATCCCAAATTTGTCAACGGGCAGCACGGTGCCATGCGCATTCTCACGCTGAACGGGCACGAATTGCTCTTTCAAGGATATGATGATGCGCTTCAGGTCTACAAGCGTGTGGGCAGCGTCTATCGTCTCGCCTCCCTCTTCGGCTCAGGCGATCCGTTTCCCGACGGCACGTTTTGGTCGGCATCAGCTCTGCCCTGGAAAAATCGGCCTCCCCGCGGGCTTTGGTCATGGCACGACACCAATGGCAACGGCAGGATCGATTCGGACGAAGTCACATGGGCGAAAAAGCCAGGTGACAAGACGCTCGACTGGTCCAATTTTGGCATCAACGTCGACAAGTCGGGCAATGCGATCCTTTGCCGCTTCAGCGGAGACATCCTCGAAGTTCCCTTGAGCGGATTCGATAAGCAGGGAAACCCCATTTACGATTTGACCAAGACTAGGACCTTGTTGCCGCACGATCGTTCCGACAAAGCCGTGCTCAGCGACCCCGTCATGGCGGTCCGGGCTGACGATGGCAGTCTCTATGTCAGCAGCCGCAGCAAGGTCTATCCCAAGCCGCCGGAGGCTAATGGCGGCTGGATGTGCGGCTGGGTCCTTTCGCGCCTCGACAAGGAAGGCAAACGCCTCTGGTCAGTGCCGCTGCCGCACGCCTGTCCCGGCATGGATTACATTCCGGGAGGAAAGGGTGTCATGCTGGTGACCATCGTCTGGCAAAAGGACGGCAGTGAAATTTATCACTACAACGAGAATGGCGAACTCTTGGGCGTCGCCGCTCCGGCTGAGCAGTTTCGCGGCTCCGGGGGAATTCCCGACAACACCGCCTCGATGAACATCAGCCGTGACCCCGGCGACGGCCAACTCGACCTCTTTGTCGAGGACTGCATTGGCAACCGGTTTCGATGGTTTCGTGTTGATGACAGCAAGAAGCCGATTGTCCGAGCCATCAAGGTTACCTTGAGTGTACCGGGCGAGCCGCTCAAGATATCAAGCGTTCCCTGAGCGCACTCCCGTTGTGGCGCAACTAAGACTGGCCATGCACCCCGAACCTCTCGTGTTTTCCAACGGGTCCTCGATCGAATTGATCGAGCGCGAGGGAAAGTTCCTGGGCTTGGGGGCCGTGCGCGTAAGGGACACACAACTTCGCAGCGCAGAGCGGCCCATGTTCGTGGAAATCCGCAATCCCTGGGGCGTCGAGCTCTGCCACTACGAAATCCGCAGCCGGCAGGAAACGGCTGACGGGGCGCGGCTTTCCTTCCGGATGGCCAAGCGGGAGGGCGGACCGATGGAATGGATGGTCCACGAGGTGAGGGCCCGCGTGAATACGAGCGACTGGTCGCTTGGCCCCGTTCCTGCCGAGGATACTGCTCTCGAGCTGGAACTGGTTCCGGTGAACCGGTGCGTGAACGGGCGTGACTACACGGGAATTTCCTATCGCTACCATTACCGCAGCCAGAGCCTGCCGATCTACAAGATCCTGGATCGTGCGACCTGGGAAATTGGCGGCAGTGTCCTTGGCAGCGAACTTTGGTTGCGGAATTGTTTCGTGCCTTCAATTCAGGCCTTCGAGTCGGCGGAACAATTCCACTCGACCGAGTGGTACATACCGGATTGCGCCAACCCCAGCGCGCTGCAATTCATGACGCTGCAGACCGAGTTCCAGGGATTCTCCTTCACCGCTTCGCCCGCGGGCGTGCTGGTTACCTGGGTTCCGGAGGTTGCGCACGTGCGTTCCTTATGGGAAAAGCCGCGGGGCGCCACGGTACTGGCGCATTTACACGAGCACTGCGGCGACCTCGCGCGCGAATTCAGCACGGCGCCAGTGGAAGTGCTGTGGTCGCCCGGCGGCCGCGACCGCGTCGGACTTATCAACGATCACGAGGCGTGGCGCGAACGGGTCTACGATACGCTGCACTCGAAAGCCGGCCTGCGCCGCGAGTACGTGTCGACCTATGGAATGATAGAGGAATGGACGCCGGCTGATCTTGAAAAATACCGCGTGAGTGGCCTGCCCAAGCTGCTGGGCGCGGGAATGAAGTCCATCTATCTCGCGAATCATTTCCAAAACAACATGAACACCTGGGGTGTGAGCAATTTCTGCTGCACGGTCGACTACAGGGTGGCCGAATCAGTGGGCGAAAAACAGTTGGGCGCCTTCTGCCGCGACGCACAGGCCGGCGGCGCCCGGGTGGAGATGTGGAGCAATACCGCGATTTCAACGCTCGACCTGATTTTCAACAACCGTCAGGGAACGAGCGAGCGGCTGCGATTCCTCCCACGCGAGGATTCCATCATGGAGGCGGTTGACCTCAATCGCAGCTTTGTCCGCAACGCTTCGAATGCGATCGATGCCGACCACTACGCTCCGGTTTTTGCCGTGCTCAACCTGCGCGACCCCAAAGTTACCGCCTATTGGTTGAAGCGGTGGAAGGAAGCCCACGAGCGCGTCGGCCTCGGCGGCATCTTCCTCGACAGCTCCTGCAACCTGTCGAGCGACAAGTTCCACTACATTCAGAATGCCGACGCGCATCTGGCTGGGGCGACCTCTGACCAAGGTCACCTTCTGGGCATGTATCGACCCGCGCAAGAACCGGAGGCGGCGATCCACTCCCAATATCATGCCCACCTTCGGCTCATGGCCGAGATGCAAAAAATTGGCTACGTCTATTGCAACGAAGATATCGGGGTCTTCGGGATTCACCGGCACGGGCCCACCGTCCAATCGCGCCTTGATTCGCTTTTCTTGTGGTCGGATTGCATCGCCCCATTCGACCCCGCCGCCATCCGCGCCGTAGGACGTGATCCCGACGACATCTTCTTTCGCGGCTTGGCATACCGCATGATGTGGCTCTTGTGCTGGGATCCCGTGAAGGACGAACTCACGTTCCGCTACGGTGGAGCGCATGGGCCGGGCGACCTGCCGGGTGCTTTTCACTTCAATCTTTACCGCGCCTTCCAGGACGTGCAGGAGAGAATGAAGGCGCGCCGGACCGTTTTACCGGATGAGCGTGGGGTGCTTTACGGCAGCATGGACTGCGGCGTTCTGTGGGCCTTCGCTGAGTTCACCCTCCCGCTCAAAGCAGAGGTCGAGGCGCAGGAAATCCTTAGCGGCAGCCTTGTTTCGACTCAGGACGAGCCCCGCACCGCTGCGCGGCGGATCTACCTTTTGCGGGAACGCAAATAAAGCCCCGGGAGAAGCAGGTGTCCCGGACTGGGCGAATGTTAACTAAGTTCGCGGATGAGACAGATGGCCCACGGCTCGAGCTCAAAGTCGAGTTCCAGTTCGCCCGACTCCGACGTGGAGATGATCGTCCGACGCGTATTCCAACTTAGGTCGCGCAATTTTTCGATTTGAAAACGAGTGGGGGAGTGCGGCGATCCCATTTGCTGCCAAGCTCGGAAGGAGAAGCCGTGCCGGCCGTCAACCACCTCGATCCAGTAGGGCGAAAGCGGGGGAAGGTCCGAAATAAAGGCGCGTATGCGTTTGGGCTTTCCGACCGCAAGCGTGGCGTAGGCTGCTTCTGGTGCGAAGGCCAGGGGCGGCGCGTCGGGATGCTCAGGAGGATAATGATAGGCAACGGCCCGCAGATGCCCCTCGGCGGTGCGTGTGGCCAGAAATCCTTCCTCGCGGTGGATTTCTTCTGTCGTCAATTGTGCCAGAAAACGATAGGCGTGAAACGCCGGCTTAGGGACGTTCTGCATGGTCACCAGTCCGAATCCGCCATGGAAGGCCGAATCGCCGGCGCCGTGCTCCTCGCAAATATCGGTAAAGATCCAGTAGGAAAGCGAATGCACCAGTCCGGAACTTTCGATGTTGGTCTTCAGGATGAATGTCGCTGCCTGCGGAAAATCATGTGTGAAGTCGCGCAGGGACGGGCTGGAGCTGTACTCGGTCAAATGAATTTCCGCGGCAGGATACGCGCTGGCCCGGACGGTGCGCTGGATCCACTCCAAATCCCGTACGGGGGCATCGATCGGCCGGGTGCGCGGGGAGATTTCGCCGCCGGCGTCGAAAGCGTAGTCGGTCGGGTAGGGATGGGTCGACACGAAGTCGAGGGGGAGTCGCTCGCGGGTGCAGAATTCCAAGAACTCCTCGATCCAGACTCCGCGCCACGGGGCCTTGGAGAGGTCGTCGAAATGATGCGTCAGGCCGCGCTTGCGGTCTTCCTTCTCGCCGCTGAAGCGGTCGTCTGGAACAAAGTTGCTGGTGGCGGGGCCGCCGACCTTAAGCGAGTCATCGACGCGCTTGACCGCCAGCGCGCTGACTCGATAGAGCTCGAAATATTGGCTGCGCGTTCCATTGAAGAAAAAGGAGAGGTTCGGCTCATTCCAGACCTCGAAGTACCACCTCCTTACCTCGGCCAAGCCATAGCGTTGGACGAAATGGCGCACGAGGGTTTCCACCAAGGTGCTCCAATCGCGCAAATCGTCCGGCGGCGTAACATGGGCCTTCCACCAAAAGAGGCGAAAATCGGATTCTCCCGCAATGGCGCTGGGAAAGAAGCCAAGCTCCACAAAGGGCCGGACGCCTGCTTCGAGTAGTCCGTCGAAAAGATCATCGATATACTGCCAGTTGAAAATCAGTTTTCCGTTTTCCCGGCGGCACGGAAACATTTCGTCATGAAATAAGCCGTGGAACCTTAGGTAGCGAAACCCACAGTTCTGCACAACATTGCGCAGTTGCTCGCGCCAGCCTGCCCGCAGGCCTTCATGCGCGCGCCCGGCACCAGCGCAGAAATTCCAAAACGGTGCCAATGCGCTAGGATCGGATTTGAGGGAGAATGCCAAAGGTGTCGCCTCGTTTTTCAGCGCCTTCGACCGAGTCACCGGCGAATCCCGATGTGGTTTTTGTGAGATGGCGTAGGTCACTGGAATGCAGATAATTAAGGGCTAGAGATTTAATTTAAGCCGAAATAGAAGAAAAAAGGATGATGTCAAGCTACATACTATTGATCAAGTGATTGTGTGAATGCCAAGTATGTATGTTGCAAAGGTATAAGCACATCAAGCACAAGAAGTTGCTGCCAAGTATACCATCAATCATAACTCGAGTTATGACAAGCTCCAGCTCGAGTTAACCTTGGGAAGACCAGAAATCAATCTGGCAGGCAACGGACCTCAAGTCGACTTAAGGGACAGACAAGTCGACTTAATGACTCGTCCAGAAGCTGAGCAGTACAGAGGTTACACAGAAGTCGACTTGAAGAATCTTCAAGTCTAGTTAGACTGGCAGTAAGGCAAAAATTCTCAAATCAGGTTACTTATTGGCATGAGGTTTAAGTTGCTCAATAATAACTTCAAGGAGCATGTGGAAGCACATTCTCTGGAGACTAATTCGAGCTAAGTATTCATTTCTTTCCCGCCACCAACTCAAAGGGGGCCCGCAAGGATTCAGATCCAATTGCAGACTATAAAAAGGGGGATCGGCTACAAAGTGAAATAATGATTTTTGAAAAAGTGAATCAAGAGAAAGACTGAGCGCGGGAAGAAAGGGAGAGCAAAAAGAGTGAAACTCAAAGGAAGATCTACAGATCTACATCGCATTGTAGGAAGAGATTATCTGGATAACTGAGAAAAAGGGGATCAAATTGCTTCCTCTCGTGAGGAACAATTGGTGAGATAAGTCAAGTACATTTGGTCCTATGGACATGCAAAATCGCACGCCCATATGTCCCCGCCAGTCCAGCAACAATGACGGTTTTGACCGAAGAGACCCTGGAGGACATGTCCCGTCCAGGCCCTCCGAAGAGACACCATGCCGACGTGAAGCCATCCCCAGAATCATAAGTGGCGAAGAGAAGTCAATCCCTGGAGGACACGTCCCATCCGGACCCTCCGAACAGACACCATGCCAACGTGAAGCCATCCCCGGAATCACAACGGCGAAGAGAAGTCAATCCCTGGAGGACACGTCCCGTCCGGACCCTCCGAAGACTCATTGAATAACCTCATTTTCAGCTTACAAGTATTCATTTAGTCATCATCAAAATAAATCAGATATGAAACATAAGGAGGGGGTTCAACACGCCTCACCTGACCCAACAGCACCAACACTACCAAAAGGCACCTTACGGACCACCGCCAAGTTTCACCAACCGGAAGCCACCACGCACAACAACTAGCCTTCCATGCTTACACACGATGAACCTTGCATAGTTCCCTCCGAGTCGAGGGGACACCACGATCCAACCAGCTACACCACCAAACGCACCAAGCTCCAAACTCTCCCGAGTCTTGCCATGGCAAGCACTCCATCCATAACTGCCACAACTCTAAACCGACCTCAAACATCATGCCCGCCGAGCCACTGGTGCAATAAACCACTTCTCTCCAGGGCGCCTAGCAATTCCAACGACTTCCTCAACTACACACCATGACATCCACACGGGATCGCCCTTCCAACATCGACACCTCTCACACCTCAAATCCACCTCCGGAGCATCCGCACCGACCAAGGTCGGCCAACTCCCGAGCTCATTCCTCATCACTGAACCCTCGCGTCGAACAACCGGCCCAAAAAGCCATGACTTGTCTCAACACCAGTCGCTAAGTGGCTCCACCCTCAGCCACGCGACACAATCCAAGGGGAAAGCTGGTATAATACACCATCTCCACCAATCACTTCCACCACTGAGCTTCCCGATTCTCCGTGCCACCAGCACTGCTAAGCACGATACTGTTGCCCACGCACAGCAGCCAAGGCCATTTCCACGGCTGAATGCAACTCTTACACCCAAGAGCAACACTCCACGACTGATTCCGAGACCTCCAGGACACGCCCAATCATGAGGCACACACCATACTCCACCACCAATCTGACCCTGGAGCCCGTGGGTTATCGACCCACCACGCTTCCGCTGCGCAACTCTGCACCAACTAGGCCGCAGGATGAAGGAAAACTTGACATCCGCCAAGACAAACCACCTACTGACTTAGGTCAGCAACGAGCTAATATTGAAAGAAAAGCACCGTAAATAGAGCAAGGGAAGAGTGCTTACTCGACCGGTTTGAAGAAACTGGTCCCGGTCGGAGACGTGGGCGCGCAGGGAAGCGTGGGGCTTACCCACGCCGCGACGAGGACGCTTCAACCTGCTCAAAGGATTACACCACTACACCTCATACAGGAGGGGGACCTTGGGGTGGGGGTTAATTGATTACAACCAAAACTATCTCCACACAGGGAGGGGCCTTCAGCCGGCCAAGCGGGGAGGGAAAAGATGAAGGGAAGAGCTTCACACAACGTCGGAGTCGTTTCTGTCCCCTCTCAGGAACAGAGGACAGATAGTCAATGCAGGAATTCTTGCGGGTGCTCCCAGACTCCTTTGGCAGCAGTACTAGGGCCAAAACTTCGTGGATTGGTCCAGGAGTGTACTAGAATTTTGGCAGGAGCTGGGGAAGTCGTCGTTGGTCACGGTGGAGCTGGAAGCAGGGACTCTGTTCTCTAGCTCAGACTATCTCAGCACTGTAGCGTCTGGAAGATGAAGCCACCACGAACAGCCCCGAACTCCGAATTGAGCCCGATCAATGGCGTTGGAATCGTTGACGATCTGCCTTCGAAACGAGATCCACGGGGGTGCCAGCCGATGTCAGAGCAGATCGCAGCAACCCAAACACTGACAGGGTGTTAGTTCAGTCCTAGGGAGGACAGAACTGCGCACTCTGGGGAGAAAAAAGAGAAGAAATCGCTCGGGTGGCCAAATGGAGCTTCGCTTCTTGGAGGAGGAGGGAGACTCGCATTAGAATGTCCCGGTTGAGCACCGCCTCCAGATCTTTAGAAGACTGATCGTGGCAGCTTCTGTAAGCAGCCTCAGGTTGCTGGCCAGACCTCTTCTGCGTAGTCGGAGTAGATCACTTCTCCCGGACAGCCACGAATTCAGAAGAGGACGAGACGACCACCGATGCGAAGAAGACTCGGAGACGCTTCTATCGGTAGCTCTTGCGTCTCCAGGCAAGGAATGCCTCGATCTCAGCCACCATGTTGTTCAGACGGTCAAAAGTCTTGACCTCCATGCCGATCATCCTCTCGAGGATTTTCTTCTTTAGATTTTGCTTGCAAATTTGCACGGCGTCCTCCTGATGCGAGGGGCACCTACACCTCATGTTGAGGTTCCTCCATCTTTTGATGAAGTTAAGTGTCGACTCATCGTTTCTCTGCCTCGTGGCACAGAGTTCCGTCACGGTGACCTCCCATTCAGCAATGTAGAATCTCTCCTTGAACTTCTTTTGCATGTCGGGCCAATCGGTAATAGACCCAGGCGGCAGGCTTGAATACCACTCAAAGGCAAGCCCAGTGAGTGTCGAGCCAAAGAACTTCACGAGGTAGGCTTCATCAATAGCCAGGTCTCCTATGACATTCACATAATAGGCGATGTGTTCTCTAGGAGACCCTTACCCATTGAACTTTTCAAACTTCGGTGACTTGGTGATGCCAGCCGGTAGCTTCCTCGCGGCATAATGAGCCGGATAGGGGACTCGGTAGACATCAAACGGTGTTTGATCTCCGTCGCCCCTTTCTGCTAACTTCATATCTATCATTTGTTCCAGCATCAGCCGACTAACTGCTGCCGGGTCGACTGGGCTTGGATAGAAGTGGGCGGGCTGTGCAGCCGGGGTGGTCAGCACAGTTGCCTGAGGGGTCATGGGAGATCCCTGAGGGGGTGAGATCTGCGACGGGGCCAGTGCAGGGTACTGTGCTTGCTATAGGGACATGCCCGCAGGGAAGCTGGGGGTTAATGGGAATGCTGCAGCTTGCAGAGTCACTTCAGAAGATTGCCCGTTGCCCCTAGGCGCTTCCAACAAAACCTCGGTCCGTCCGGACATCGAGGGTTGGGCATTCCCTTCGTTGAGTTGCTTCTTCAGCAATTCAATCTCCCGCTGGTACTGTTGTATCATGTATAGCATGGCGGGGTCAGTTGTGGAGGGAGCGGGCATGCCCCCTGTCTCTTCGGCCGCCTTAGTCCGTTATATCCCCTATCAGTCGTGTTGTGTGTGTGTTGACTTTAATGCCCTTGATCAAGTGCGTTATAGTCCTATAGCGCGCCTACCCTGGTTCGTTAAAGCTCTATCTTCCTGAGGATTTTCTAAGTTCTGTGAAGCATAGTGGTCCTTTCCTGGTCCGTTATGGTGTGTAACGGGGTAGCTCCAGTCCGTTATATACCTAGAGATTTCAAAAGCATGCATGTGTAATTTCTAATCCAATCCATGTTTCATGTGCACCATGTTTAAAATATTTTATATACTGTAGCATTCTTCTACATCCCAAAAGAGCAGCTTTCTCTTTCCTTGTAATGGAACCACTAGTCGTAGCCCGACGACGTCCGTGTCGGCCCACCCGGGAGAGGTGACGGGGTATTCCCATTATACGGTTTGTAAGCTAGTTTCCGTGGGCCCTCTCGCATAGTCAGTAACGTCCTACTAGGAGAGAAAACTAGCTAGAGGCCTGGCACAAGGCGATGGGTCAGTGTGTGCACACGTGGTTAGAGGCTTGGACTGACGCTGACAAGCGTCACTGTGATTAGTCACTCGGTGCGGTGCTGTTGTGTCACTCGCTTGTCACGAGCATGATTGCGAGGTGCTTGAGACGTAGTGTAAGACGTCAGTGGATGCATCTGGTTTCTTCTTTCTGTTGGTCTTCCTTCCTCCTATCACATGGTTAGCTAAGGTTTACTCTATTTGTAGATTTACCTCCTGATGCTATTATTTAAATGTAATTCGGCATGTTTACCTATTTAGATAGGTTTTCCTGCTTTGCTATTATTGTGAGTTAATTGTGCCATTACCTGTTTACTGCTTTAAATGCATGCTGTAATTGCCTTTTTACTGTATGCTTGTGTGTTTAGTGCGTGGTAGGGATCCGCGTGACCCCTACTGAGTCTGGCTATGACTCACCCTTCCTTCTTGCAGGTGAGCCGTCCCAGCCTCCCGCCGCTGTTCCTCATCCTTTTCCGGATATAGTCTAAAGTTTACAACACTACGCCTCTCGCAGGAGGGGGATCTTGGGGTGGGGGTTAAATTACTTACACCTAAAACTACCTGCACGTAGGGAGGGGCCTTCAGCCGGCCAAGCAGGGAGGGAAAGAATAGAGCGAGGAGCTTCAATGAACGGCGGAGTCGGTTCTGTCCTCTTTCTGGAACAGGGGACAGGTAGGTGATGTCAACACCGCTATGACCACTCCCGAACTCCTTTCTTGACGAGACCAGAGGTAAACTCTCCATGACTGGACCGGGATGTCGCCTAAATTTTAGGGAAATTCCAGGTTGTCAGTGCGGGTCGGGGAAGAGCCTTGAATAGTGTCTCTGCATCTGGGTTTAGATAGCTACAGGATCACAGTAGCAGCAAGCTGAGGGCATCACGAACAGTCCTGAACTCCAAATCGAGCGCGGCCAGAGGTGATGGGACCGTTGACAAGTCACCTTTGAAACGTCATCACGGGAATGCCAGCTAATGTCAGAGTAGGCTGGAGAAGCTCAATCAGTGATAGGGTGTCTATTCAGTCCAAGAGGGGACAGAACAGCGAACCCTGGGGAGAAAATTAAGAAGTTGCAGCTCCGGATGCCAAATGGAGCCCCACTTCTTGAAGAGGGAAGAAGACTCGCTGTCGATGGTCCTGGCCAAGCCTTGCCTCAATATATTCAGGTGGTCGGTCATGGCAGCTTCTGCAAACAACGTCAGATTGCTGGCCAGAGCACTTCTACGCAGTCGGGGAAGAATGACTCTCATGGCAAGCTCGGAGCTCGGATGAGGATGAGACTGCCACCGTTACGAAGATGACTTGGAGACGCTTCCACCGGTACCTCTTTAGGATTCAGAAATGCTGGGATGAAGTTGCAGTCGGCTCTTCAAATGAATCGTTCTTTGCTACCTACGATCTGAAGGTGCAAGTTGAAGATAAGAGGAGGTAAGAGGAGGTAAATGGGAGGGGAAAGGGGGTGGATGGCCACTATCAATAGAAGGATGAACCCTTGACACCTCAGTGATTAGCCGATCGTGGCTCCCAAATAATATATACCTCAGCGATCAGCTGAGTAGGATCTCTGGTCAATACACCTTGGTGGTCAACCAGCACACTAATAGGTACCATCCACCACGCTATGATGATTATGTGTCTAACATCATTCATGGTTGTTTTACTATTCAGGGGTCGAGCAACCTCGACTTTTGCTATTCCACCATGACGGTCAGCCGGAAGCATCAACATTCGGCCATACAATGCAAGGGTCGACAGAATATGATCTCAAGCCAATATGCCTCTCTAGCGGCAAATCCAACAACTTCAGGCCAAGACGGCTCACTGAGGCAGGTCTCTAGCAATCTCAGGCCAAGATGCCTCACTGAGGCAGGTCTCCAGCAACTTTAGACCATGTCGCCTCATTGAGGTAGGTCTCTAGCAACTTCAGACCAAGATGCCTCACTGAGACAGGTCTCCAGTAATCTTAGACCAAGACGCCTTACCAAGGAAGGTCTCTAGCAATCTTAGACCAAGACACCTCGCCGAGGCAGGTCTCCAGCAACTTCAGACCAAGACGCCTCGCTGAGGTAGGTCTCTAGTAATCTTAGACCAAGACGCCTCACCGAGGCAAGTCTCCAGCAATCTCAGACCAAGATGCCTCGCTGAGGCAGGTCTCCAGCAACTCCCGACCAAGATGCCTTGTTGAGGCAGGTCTCCAGCAACCTCACGCCAAGATGCCTCACCGAGGAAGGTCTCCAGCAACTGTCAATCAAGATGTCTCTCTAAGGTAGGTCTCCAGCAATCTCAGACCAAGACACCTCGTCGAGGCAGGTCTCCACCAACTACCGACCAAGATGCCTTGTCGAGGCAGGTCTCCGGCAACCTCAGGCAAAGATGCCTCGCTGAGGCAGGTCTCTAGCAACTGTTGTCACGCCCCGAGCGTGGAAGATTACTCGAAAGTGGTGTGACGATGTCTATAACGATCATGTCAATCAGAGCGTAGTGCATTCAACACATACAAGCAGATTTTCACATTCTTGACATGGACCCAACCTTCAACGGCATTCTGGGACGGCCTTATATTCAAGAACTAGATGCTGTGCCCTCCACAAACCACCAATGCATCAAATTCCCACACAAGGGGCGCATCATCAAGGTTACTAGCATGCCAATCCTGCCGACTGAAGACATACACTCAGCAACTTTGGTCCCCTCCATATGACCGGCTGATAGGCCATTGCTGTCGATTTTTGATGTTGTCGATCTGCGGCAAAGTTTGGAAAAGGTTGCTCCGTCCACTCCTCCAGCTGCTCAAATACCACTGCAAACATCTAAAGGCAAGAAGAAGAAAAGTTCGATAAACACGCCTGGATGGAACATTTTGATGAAGATGGGGTACCAGTCAGGCAAAGGGCTGGGCATCAACTTGCAGGGCAGGACAAAGCCCATTAAAAATTTCAAGATGATCCCACGAGGCGGCTTGGGATACAAAGGGCCAAATAAAGAAGAAACTGATATAGCCGGTGACAAGCCATGGGCGGCCATGACTTCCACTCTCAAGACTAGTAGGAAGCCACTCACGTGGACATTATACTCTCACTTTGTGAAAGGGCCAATCCAGCAGCAAGAGCCCGAGCAGACTACAATCATTACTTCCCTGTTAGATTATCAAGATGTGCATGCCTGACAGTTTGCTCGGCATTTGGCCCCGCTTGTCACATACAAAGCCCTAGAGTCACTAAGGCCACTCAAGAGGAGGAAAATAGATGATCCAGAATGCGAGTGGTACAGGTGGTTCGACATGGATGACATTGCAATATCATTGAGCCGTTTGTTTATGCCTACAGATCCGGAATGGCCACCACTCATTCATGAGCTGATTGAGAAGCCGGTTGTTATCTACGACAAGAGGCAAATATTGAGTGATTTCACCGACACAGGAGAGCCAGATGTGCCCTATGAAGAGGGGTTTACTATAGACCGACTATGGGCTGGCTTGTTCTCTCTCAAATCCATCCATCCTTCACAAGACTGTCAAATCGTCATCATCAAAACCAGAGGGACAATATTCAGCTACCCTGTTCACCACTCTGCCCCGACCAACGCCATCAACCAGAAGTCCCCCTAAAATTTGGACGTCCTCCTGGGCCAACCCAGGAGGTTTTGTCACTGGTTTTGTCAACAACGGAGTTCAGGAGAGCCTGTGGCGGCGCCGACAGTGACTGCCTATCAAGCTGTCCTGAGAGCTGGCAGAACCGACGAGCTCCCTCCGTTCAGCTTCTAGCTTAGTTTTCCCCCACCCCGCCTAGCCGGCTTATAGCCCCTCCCTGCGCAGAGGTAGTTTTAGTTGTAATAATTAATTTCTCCATCCCTTGATCAACCCCTCTGCGAGGGTGCAGTGATTGTACTAGCAGATCGCCATCCGAAGCTACATCGGCGCGGCCTACGGGTGCATACCTACGCCTCCCCGCTCGCCATCATCTTCAGCCAGAATCGGCGTCTTCACGCTGATCAGGTAAGCTTCTGGCCCCCTCTCTTTGCTGGCTTATCTTGCTTAATTAGTATTGCTTCTTAACTTTGTCGGATGGTGAGAGAGTGCCCGATCCGAATGTCATCTAATTGAGTGCCACCGTGGAATGAGTTGTGAGAGAGACCCTACAACCCACGCCCTCAGCGTGCTAGCCACTCGTTGGTTTGGGCATCCCAGACCCTTAGGAGTTCAATCTCAAGCTAGCCAAATCCCAGAACAGTAAGGTCCCACTTCGGACCTCTCCACTATCGCCGGTTGGCCAACAGGCAATTGGGTGCGCTATGCAATTGAGCTCACCCGAGTGAGTCTGGCGTCAAAGTTGCTTGCTTGCGATTGTAGGTTCAAGGAAGTCGGTCGAGTGGCTACCACCCCAAGATGGTGTCACATCAAATTGGTATCAGAGTAAGTTCACAACTTATCTTTATCAAGTTGGTCCTAGAGCACGATTACATTAGAATCAGCATTAATCCACACATTGCATCATCATATATGCTCCTCTTTGACTTTTACACATAAACCCATAAAATCCTAATGACTACCCATTTGGCTTATGAAGCCTTACAATTGCAAACCCAATTATCCAAGGGTATAAATACAAACCAAATGGATACAAATGTAAAAATAAAATATTAGTGCCTGATGTCATTTTTCATCAATTCTCTCCGGGTGAGAACAACTCGACCCCATCGAGTATGGGGTGCAGGTTCTGGCGGATCCGTCGCCACACTAGAAAGCGTGGAGTACGCTCCACTCCTAGAGATCGGCACCTGCTCATCCCGTATACATTCTATATGCTATGCTGCGGGGGAATAAGGCTAGTGTTGGACACTCCAGCATCGGGTCACTCTCAAAGAAAGGAGACGACTCAATGACTCACTAGGAATCACCGTTGTATCCCATTGGTGACTCGATCTGATACACTAAAAGAAAAGATGAACCCGTCTCTCTCTAGAAAGTCCACAACATACGCATAAGATCTGACTTGCTTCATACTCGAAAGGGATAAACGTCGCGAGCTTACGATAGACTCGACAAACTCCTGACAATCTAGACAAATAAAGAAAAGACACGAATGCACACATAACCCTAAACAAACCTACGGTTATTCTGACCCATACATATGCAATGGCAGACCAGGACATCCGAATGTATGCCATGCATACATTTGATGCAATTGATGGTTGGCGTCATGGGGAATTCCTAGACATCCTAATATGTCCCTAGTGTGCGGCTACCTATTAGATTTGGGAGACTTGGGAGGGCTAGGAGATCTAAAACTACCTTCTTTTTCACCCCTATATTTAGGTAAGGCATACCATTCTTCCCAATCATCGAACCCATTGCTATGTGGAGGTTGGCTGGCCCGAGTGGGAGGGGTGTGGAAGGTGACTTCCTTGGCAAGGTAGAAGGAAAGTGGTGGGTCATAAGGCTCACTGGTGAAGGGATCAAATGGGTCAAAGAATGTATGACCCCGAGTGGCCGGTTCATCCATTACATAGTCCCATGTTTGATATCCATGAAGTTGTAAATGGTCACCTTCATCCATCGTGGTAGGTGGGACAATGTATAGGATATAGGGTTCCTCCCTTGGGACAAATGGACAAAAGCTAGGCTCGGCCAGCATGGGGAGGAACAAAAGGACCTCCATGGTGACATGACCCACAGTGCACATGGAGGTAATAGACCCCAACGCGGGATGCGTGAAGATACGACTCATGGAGTGGTCGAATCCTGGGGCCAGCATACACGTCAACTGTATTTGCCAATCTAGTCCCTTAAGCAGGTCATCCAATGTATCAGCATGGTGCTTAGACCGGAAAGTCATGTGGAATGAGTTGACAGGCACTAATGGTAGTGTATGACCCATGGATGGGTAGCACGGTGTCCTAGGGACCAAGCCTCTCCTAAGCCAGCTAAGAAGTGGCTCATCTATGTATAGCTTCCCCGTTAGAAATACGGGTGGCTTTGGCTGGGGTGGCTCCAAGTAAAGTTCAGAAGGTGAGGGTGGCAACGGAGCACTAGGGGAAGGGTTCCCCGATTGGAGTGGATGGGGTCGTAGGGTAGGGGCGTCCTGCCTCGTGGGCTCACCTGGAGAGGTAGATGCTCGCCGAAGGGTAGCATCAAACCTTGACTCAAATGGCTCGACCTCTAGAGCGACCATATACGAGTACGGCAGAGTGGTCACATTACGGCAAAGTAATTCAAACCTCTCTGGAACTCAAGTGCAATCATGGCGTTCTTCTCTCCAATTGCATACCACAACTGATCCTCTCCAACTCCATATTGCAACCGATACTCATCGAAGTCCCTAATGTACTCAATCACGGACTTGTTGCCTTGGATGGGTTGGCATGGGTTGGCCATAGTTGTAAAAAGATGGGATTGGGTTCCCCTAGGAATGGGCATGCATTGGAACACTTTTCTTTTCTCTTTTTTGTCTTTTCTTTTTTATGCAAACTAATGTAAGCACCTAGACACTCTACATTGCAATCTTGGAATGCAGACCCGACTACAAACTTAGACTTAACCTAATTTCCAGTACGTGACGGAGGTTTTAATCCGAAGATCCAACTCGACGTGAGGGGCTACCTTCTGGATAGGTATAACCTAACCTTCCAGTAATGTCTTTTCATATACTGGTTATCGGGATGACTTGCGACCCAAAAATACTTTTTTGTTTTCTTTGTTTTAAAACAATGATGATCTTAGACTCGACTTAGACCGTGCAAAGACTTATGCAACGACTACCCTAGACTCAACCATGCTCTGATACCAAATTGATGCGGGATGGATAGTGAACCTGGGACTCTAGAGACACGAGCTCACGGTCATCCCTAAACGAGGGAAACGTGGGACCTGCGCGGTTGAGAAATCTGCTATGAGTCAGGAAGTCAACTCTCTCTCGTGCCCAGATCGGGTCACGGGACGGGTCTCGTTCTCTCTCACAGCGGTGATTTGAAATAATATAGAGCTAAATTAACCTATCACTGGTGCAGCGGCATATAAAAACACATACGAGTAAAGCAAAGTGCCGAGAGGGGAGCAGACACGATACCTCCACGCATCCGGGCGTGGGGACGACGTTCCCGGCCAAGAACGGTAACTCCCGGTAAAATAATTACAATAATTACAAAAATACAATTCACTGCCCACTCCATGCAGGGAGGTAAAGGGCTACAAGTGGGGCCTGGGAGGACTGATCTTGGGTTGACGGGCAGCGTGTTGGACAGCTCCGTCGGTGCCGACCGGTGGCTGTACTACTTGCTATCTCGACTTGTTTCTGTTGTCTCAACACTGCGCAACCCAGCGAGAATACCTGTTGCGATCAGCCCTGACGTCAGATCGACGCGAGACCAGCGCCGTTGGAAATCTCTCTTGGAGATCTTCGAACCCAGGCATTTACAGGAATTTTCCTGTCTCTGTAGTGGCCGTGGTAGAATTTGTAGCAGACTGGCTCACAGAACCAGATCTGACTGGACAGACTGAGATCTACCTGAGGACAGACTTTGACCGGAGATCAAATGGTGGAATTTGGATATGAAACTTTCATAGAAGATGGAGGGGGAAGTAAGGAACACGAGGATATTTTTTATGGATTTTTCTGAGGTGGTTTGATAAGGGAAAGGGAATTTATGGTGGAGGTTTTGAAATAAAGGAGAGAAATGATGAGTCTTGGGAAGGGGGTTGTCCAAAGCCCAAGGAGAGGGTACACCTCCTTTTTCTTCCCCCCATGCATCATATTATGACTAAATCCCATCCATCCATCTCCCTTTGATATAATCTCCACCCTCCATCAACCCAACTTTCCCTATAAATAGCCCATGGGAAGGAGGAGAATGGGGACTTCATTTTGGGCATTCTTTCTCTCTCTTTCACTCTCTCCCTCTCCCATCTTAACATTAGGCCATCGATTTATCCCCATTCTGCTCCTCATATCCTCTTTCTATCTTCATAAAAGTTCTTCATTTTTAAGTTCTCTACAACTTCTTCTTCTGTATCATCTTCTAATTCTCTCTGGTTTTCAAGTTATTTTATATTTTTCACTGTGCTATCATGTGCAATCTGAGACAACATTCGTCTCTGTTCTTCTCTCTTTTTCTCCTTCCTCCGTCCCCCTTCTCCTCTTGCTTCCTTCACAAAAGTTCTTTATTTTTAAGTTATCTACAACTTCTTCTTCTTAATCATCTTATAATTCCTTCATGATTTCAAGTTATGTTCAATGATTCAATGCTCTATCTCTGATTTTTACTATTTATATTTTAAAACCTTCTTCTTCTTCTTCCATCTCACCTAGGTAGCCTTAGTTAATCTCTCTTTCATCACCATCTTCTAAACCATTGCCATCTCCCTTATCTTCACCTTGACCTCTCCCTTCCTCTCCTTAGATTTCTTTCCTCACCCCATACATTCTCCTCCAAGAGCGGTTTCAACGACGAATGTGACTTCCTCCCGGCGTAGACGACATCTTCTGCGTAGTGGTTCGTGATCCAAGGCCAAGAGAGGACGGCGCCATCATCACCATTGCTTCTACTATCTCCAAACTCTAGGATTTTCTTATTTTTATTACTTTTATGTTATTTCACTTCATTGTAATCTCGTTGCGTTGTTAGTGTAATTTAGTTTCACATTTCATGTACTCTTTCTCTTAAAAACCATTTAAGTGAGTGAGTGCGGTATTATAAATTTTAAAATTTGTGTTTCACGGCATTTTATCAACGATAGGTTGTGCGCATCACATGCTATCAGGACTTCTTTCAAAAGTCCATGCATGTTTTTCAATGTCCATGAATATTTGCATTAAGTTTGAGCCAAAGTCCATGGACAAGCTGTCTTGTGCATACCTTCATCTTAAGCATATCAGGTCTAAGTCCGTGCATAGCCCGTGCAATTGTTGCACGTCTTAATTTCTAAGTCTGTGTATAGTCCGTGCAATTGTTGCACGTCTTACTTTCCAAGTGTGTGCATAGTCCGTGCAATTGCTGCACGTCTTACTTTCCAAGTCCGTGCAATTGTTGCACGTCTTACTTTCCAAGTCCGTGCATAGTCCGTGCAAATTTTGCACGCCTTACATTGTTAAGTCCGAGCATGTTCAGTCTACCGTGCATGAAGTCCGCGCAAGTCCGTGCATGTTTTGTCTAAGTCCGAGCATGTTCAGGTCATATGAGTCCGTGCATGTCATTGAGTCCGTGCATGAATAGTACACCAAGTCCGAGCATGTTCATGTTATTGAGTTCGTGCATGAATAGTTACATCCAAGTCCATATGCATCTTCAAGTCCGTGCATGAATAGTGCATGTCTGTTGGGCAACAAAGTCCATGCATAGATAAGTCCGTGCATGCCTTGGCATGAAGTCTAAGTCCGTGTACGATGTTCGGTCCAAGTCCGTGCACATATCACCAAGTCCGTGCATGTTGTCCACCTGCATTCTTAAGTCCGTGCATGTGTCATTCTGTTGAATGTTCAAGTCCATGCACGTACTGTAGCAAGGTCGACCTACATTTTTAAGTCCATGCACGTTCTTCATCTAAGTCCATGCAGGTTCTTTTGTTGATCATAAAGTTCGTGCACGTACTGTAGCAAGGTCCATGCATATTTGTGTTTCGTTGTATGTCATGTCCGTGCATCTTCTAAGTCCATGCAGGTTTAATGTCTTGTCACGTGCCCTTCTTTTAGCTTCTGGACCGCTGCTCCAACAACTCAGAAAGTCCCTGGCAATTGATCAAACCCTCAACGAAGCAGTGTGTCAAAGACTAGTATGCACGGGGGTCATATGCAGACACTGTTCATGCACGGACTTATAAGAGTGAAATGTGCACAACATGCACGGATTTGTTTACAGGAGAATGCAAGGACTTGAACTCAGATAAAAGTGCATGGATGCACAATGGACTAATGTGCATGGACTTGTTTACAGAAGAATGCAAGGACCTGAACTCATAAAGTGCATGGATGCACAATGGGCATGGATGCATAAAGGACGAATGTGCATGGACTTGATAAGTTGCTGCAAGGACAAGATGTACAGAGAAAAAATATGCACGGGGTTTAGCATGCACAGACTTTGTGAAGTCGTGCATGGACTTTAGTAGAAATGTGCAAGGACTTGGGGAAGATGTGCAAGGACTTAAGGATGCTTGGACATGCAATGCACGGAGTTTGTTCATGCTCGGACTTGAACAAGGCATGCACGGACTTATGTTCTTGACTAAGGCCAGAAGATTCATGGACTTCCTATGTAGTGGACTATTCATCCACAGACTTGGACAACACATGCACAGACTTATGTTCTTGACTAAGGCCAGAACATGCATGGACTTATATGCACGGATATGCTTATGTAGTGGACTGTTCATCCACAGACTTGAACAGGGCATGCATAGACTTTATGAGTGTGTGCACGGAGTTAGAATGTGTAATCCAGTGGGATGTGTGCGGACTTTATGAGGGTGTGCATGGAGTTAGAATGTTTAAGCCGGTGGGATGTGCACGGACTTTAGGAGAGTGTGCACGGAGCATGCACGGACTTGCTGAAGTGTAGCTCAGACTATACATAGCTAAGGCAGATGTGCTCTGACCTTGCTATAGTGTATGCTCTGACTTGGATTGAGCCTAAGACACTACATGCAAGGACTTGCTACAGTGCATGCTCTGACTTGGACTCCGCTCCGTGGCCTAACTAGAAAGGTTTTCTTATTGCGACTGAGATCGCATCACTTGTTATTCAAATTGGTTTTTAAATTGGACGTGATCTATTCATCTGCCCCTTCTAGCTCACCGTCTACGATCTATCACAAGATCCAGACTTCTGTGTCTACCACGCGGTCCACGCCGTGGGACCGATGCAGCCAACCGTCGACCCGGTTGTCACCAACACCAAGTTCGACAGCTCGGGAGATGAGGTAGAGGAGATTTTAATCCTACTTCCTGCCAGAACCAGTACCCCAGTTCCAGCACCTGATGAGGCTTCCTCATCCATCCACGAGGATGTTGAGATGGAGGAGACCCCTGCGGCCTCCCAGCCAATTGAAGAACCAAGTTCACCACACTTTCCCCATGGGGAAGGTCCACAGAACAAAGATCGTGAGGCATCACCGGCATTGGCAGGCAACTCCAGCCAAGCCCCCAGGATGCCAACCGACAGTTGTCAGTCCGACAGGGACGGCCGGGGCCAACCTCAGGTTGGGTCTAGCAGCGACAATCTTCCAGCCCCACCAGCTCAACTGTTGGCTCCAAGGACCCACGGGTGTACGAAGCTGACACTAATGATGAAGACCACGTCGACTTCCAGCCGGCACCTCTAGAGCTGGAGGATGGTGGCCAAGCAACCATTGATGAACTTGTCAAAATTAATCTGGGCGAAGATGAAGCCCCTCAGCCAACATTCCTCAGTGCTCTTCTCACCGAGATAGAAAGGCAGGACTACAAGCAACTCATGCTCAAATACAAAGACTGCTTCGCTAGGACATACAAAGAGATGCCAGGGTTAGATCCTTCCATAGCGGAGCATGACCTGGCTATATCTCCCTCAGCCACGCCAGTCAAATAACCCCAGCGGCGCATGCACCACGAGCTGGAACTCCAGGTTGCGACAGAGGTCAATAAGATGGCGGAGGTCGATTTCATCGAGCCATGCATCTACCCAGTTTGGCTCGCCAATATTGTCCCATGCTGGTCGCGTCGTCTAGTGAGTCGTGTCCGGGCGTCTAGGTCATAGGTTCGTGTCCCCCGTCGAGTCTCCCCGTCATCCCGCATCATGCACATTCGATTGGGAGGTGTAGCTTGCTAGAGCCGGGGTACAGGATGCACACCGGGTGGTGCGGAGGAGGGCCGGGACCCGGATACGAGCGCAGAGACATGCATTCAGGTGGTAACATATTTTATGAGAGTCACATGGGGTTTACAAGTGGGCCGAGGAGGCCAAATTACAACTGGCACAAATCTCTGGATAATTTCGACACATGGGTCAGTCCCCGGGTCAATGCATGATAAGGCGGATATCCACGTATTTTACAGAGGCTCTCCTCGAGGTGAGGGACGTGCCTGGTTCACCGAGGGAGGGCTAGAGTGGGTGACCGGGGGAGATACTGGCCAGTGACTGGGCAAAGGCTGGATGCAACTCAGGGTGAGCAGTTGGGCACAAATCCCAAAGGGGCAAGTATCTTCATACTGGGAAGTCGAGGGCGGTCCTGGGGATGTCATTCCTGGGCCAGGGCCTGGCTCACTCGAATCAGAGGTCGGAGTGGTCGGCGACCAGCTCGAAGCGAGTGATCAGCACACGGTTTCGTGATGGAGGTAGGTGCGGCATCATGGCGTATGTGTGGCCATTGTAGGTTGTCATACGCAGACAGACCCGAGGTTCAGGTGTATCTACCGTTATCATAACGCCTTATGTGTGGTAGGGAAAGGCTTCTGTGTAATGGCTAGACGCCATATGAGGGGAGTACGAGTGACATACCCCCAGTGTGTGTAAGCTAATTAACAAGCCAACCGCGCACACTTAACTCCTTGCGTCTGTCCTTGATTGCTAGAGGCGAGCGTACACCTGCGTCTAGATGATCTTGTATGTATTGCATGCCCCTGCCCCTTGAGCTTCTAAGGGTTTTTATAGGGGAAGATGAAGGGTCAGGGGAGGGTTTAGGCGGACCAAGTTGAAGGCCAAACTTGGTCCGGGTTGGTTGGAACGACCTGAACGAGAGGCTCAAGTCGAAGGGTTGTTCGTCACCCGAAGGGACGGAGAGAAGAGCTTATTGGTTGGAACGACCTGAACGAGAGGCTCAAGTCGAAGGGTTGTTCGTCACCCGAAGGGACGGAGAGAAGAGCTTATTCGACTCAAATGACCTGAATGGGAGGTTCAAGTCAAAGGGTTGTGGGTGAGATACCCACTCATTAGCGCTGCCAAGGTGGCGGGGCCTGATGTGGTCTATTCGTCTCTCGGGATATTCGTCAACACCAGGTTGGAGTTGACACAAGAAAGGGTTTATTCCCTTATCCCGAATGTACGGTCCAGGTAAGGTGTCTGTTCGCCGACGTCACCGAGGTGGCGAAGCCGACAGGGTTTATTGGTCTTCTTGAAATATTCGTCAACACTGGGCTGGTGTTGACACAAGGAGGGGCTTATTCCCCGTCCGGACGTAAGGTCCGAGTGGGATGTCTATTCGTCGGCGTCACCGGGGTGGCAAGGCTGACAGGGTTTATTTGTGTCTTCTGGTGGTTGTCCGCACTAGATTTAGTGCCGACGCAAGAAAAGGTTTATTCCTCCATCCAGACGTAAGGTCCGGGTGGGGTGTCTATTCGTCAGCGTCACCGAGGTGGCAAGGCCGACAGGGTTTTATTTGTCTCTTGGAATGTTCGTCAACACTGGACTGGTGCTGACACAAGAAAAGGTTTATTCCCTTATCCCGAACGTGAGGTCCAGGTAAGGTGTCTGTTCACCGGCGCTGCCGAGGTGGCGGAGCTGACAGGGTTTAGTTGTCGCTTCTGGTGGTCATCCGCACTAGATTTAGTGCTGACGCAAGAAAAGGTTTATTCCATCGTCCAGACGTAAGGTCCGGGTGAGGTGTCTATTCGTCGACGTCACCGAGGTGGCAAGGCCGACCGGGTTTATTTGGTCTCTGTGTGGTGGTCGTCCGCACTAGATTTAGTGCTGACGCACAGAAGGGTTTATTCCCTCATCCCGAATGGTGCCCTACAAGGGCCCCACGGTGACACCCAGTGAGGAAATCCAGCCGAATCCATCCCTTGAGAGTGCCCCCACATCTCAGAGAGCTCCACCCAATGTGAGAAACCAGCGTGATAAAGTGGAGCGGATATTAGATGAACAGGTCACTAATACGAGGAGCAAGGTGTATGAGCGATATCTGGTTCGGTGGAAGGACCGACCACCCTCGAACGACGCCTGGGTGAGTAGGGAGTATCTCCAGCAGTTGGATCCCGATCTGTTAGAGCAGTACCACAGCAGGGACGGCCTCTACTCGACAGAGTCGAGTTCCTCGCAGCTCGGGAGAATTGATGGGGACATCACCCACAGCTCCCTCTGGCTCGGCACCTCTCACCCTCCTGGAGATGGATAGGGTACAGTTCGGGGACTCGACAGGTCCTCCCTATCCCATGAGCTGGCTAGTAAGGCATTTTGATGTATCACTTTCTTTTTTTTAGTCTCTATATGATGTATTTTTCCTTTATCTTGGGTCAAGTCCTTAGTTTAATTCGTCATTTATCTAAGTTTGTAATGGAGCAAGACAGTATTGGGCCCAATTAAGTGGGCCTGGCCCAGGGGTGCCAACCTCCTTGCCTCCTTTATTGGGTTTTTGTCATTGGCACTTTTGCCAGGGTCTTTTTGTAAAAGTTGGGATCCCTATAAATAGGACCCAACCCCTTTCATTTGGAGCTAATGAAAATTTGAGTTTATTTACTATAAAATTCCCTTGTGATCTCTCTCTCTCTAGTTGTCTCTCTCTCTCTCTTACCTCTTCTCTCTCTAAAGGGGTGGCCCCTACTCTCTCTCTACTTTTCTCTCTCTTGGGTGCACCTGCCCCTTCACCTCCCCTCTCTGCCACATCATCAGCCACCTCAGCCGTCCACCCCTTCACCTCCCAAGAGCCATTAATCACCTTTAAACCCTCCACTTCCCAAGCAGCCCCTTCACCTTCCCCATTCAATTCTCCACCTTCCCAAGGGAGAATCCAGGATTATTTTCCTTATGTTTTAGGGTGAAAGGGGTGTGAAAAGGTCGAGTTTCGGCCATTCCCCTGGTTTTCCCGCCATAACGCCTTAGCGGTCTTTCCAAAGACCATTTGCGTGCCTTAAGCGGTCTAGTATGCGACCGTTTTATCTTATGTCGGTTCAAGTCTTCGCGGCCATGCGATAGACCATTTTTCTTGGCTAGCGACCCATTATTAGATCACTAAGCTCTGTCAAGCGGCCCATTAGGAGACCGCTAGACTTTAGTGGTACGTCAGTTTGGCTAAGCGGTCTTACGATAGACCATATGGCTTACTTTAGCGGCCCATTAGCAGACCGCTAAGCATCGTTTGAATTTGGTCAACGATTTTGAGTCGATTCGGGCTAGCAGTCTAGCTTCGACCATTTGGAGTCCTTAGTGACCCTTCGATAGACCGCCCAGCTCCATTTGACTTCGGTCAATGTTTTAAAGTCGGTTCGAGTTGGTGTTCTTAGCGGCCCATTAGTAGACCACTAAGTTTTGTAAGTAGTTCTATTATAGACCATTTTTGGTGGTTTGACTAGTTAAGTCGACTCGAGGGTTGACTGGGTCTGGCGGCCAGGTATATGACTGCTACAGTCAACTTGTGGCCCTTTCTATGGCCGCCAAGTGTCTGTGTTCTCTGTGTGTGAGTAGCGGCCCTTTTGTTGACCGCCTGAGTTGCCTAGCGATCAGGCAAACGACCATTTCTTCCCAGAGTGTGTTTTCCCGATGGTTTGGCCTTCACTTGTCTTGGCTCAACCTTGTGGTTTGCCCAATGTCCCGTGGATGTCTTTGATGTCCTATGAGGGCTGTGACCATGTTATAAGGTAGCCGGGGGTGCCTTTATATCAAATAGTATTCCATACTGCTTCAGAGTCGTTATTAGTTTCTGGTCAACCCGGTAAGATCCAGTGGTTGACATGTGACCTTGTAAATCTCTCAAAAATGTTGTAAAGATCGAGACATGATTTTGGAGGCCTTGAGGTGCCCCACCTGCGATGATAACAGTTGAAACCTACCCAGACTAGACCTTACGTCTATTCTGATGAGACCTACAAATATTTTTGTTGCATCGATATGAACCCGATATCGGTGATGAAACCTTTCACTGGTTAAGTGGCACATTGCCCTAACCAGCTTGCAGTCCACCAGAAGCAACCACCTATTCATTCTAAACAAACATTCTGCAACCCCACTCACGGCACACGTGGCCAAAAGCCCGGTTTGAGCACCCTTTCGGGTACCGTTACGCGGTGGAGCCAGGTCCCCGCCCCTTCCCTGAAAGGGCGGATGCTCTCCTGCTGAGCACGAGTTATCCATGACAGGATGTGCCAAACTGCTATCAACCCATATGAAAATAAAAAGAGACACATGAGACCATAAAAAGTATCATTTTTATTATCAAGAGAAGATGAGTTACAAAAATGCCCCTAAGGGAGGCGTGTACAAGGAAAAGACGTCTACGGACGCCGAAAAATATCTTCAAAATCTAGGAGGTCTACGTATGGAGCAGATACTAATTCATGTAAGCGAGACTCCTCCTCCTGGAGCCGGACAGATTTGTCCTTCAGGGATGCCACCTGCCCCTCCAATAGAGCTATTTCCTCAGCAAGTTGTGGCCGGACAGTCCTTACCCGCGGCAGCTCAGCTCGGAGTTCATTCAGCTCCGCTTCTAGAATGCTGATCCGGTCCTGAATGGATCGCTCTCGCTCAGTCAGGGCCCCCAGCTGGTCTTAGTGCTCTTGAAGGGCAGAACTAATCTTCCCCAGCTCAGACTTGCATTCTGCCTTCTGCAACTTTAAAGCCACCAGCTTGTCAGACGAGACACGCGCCAGGAAATCCCGACGATGCACAAATTTCAGCAACAGTAAGACACGCTGGGCCCATATTTCCAGGGGACAGCCCATTGCTTGCAGACCGGCAGTAAAGCGGTTGGCAATCTCTTTTAGCTGCAAATAGGTCAATCCGGGCTGAGATTCGACCAATTGACGCAGAATGAAGGAAAGCTACAGCACTACACCTCACGCAGGAGGGGGATCTTGGGGTGGGGGTTAAATACTTACATCCAAAACTACCTCCTGCAGGGAGGGGCCTTCAGCCGGCCAAGCGAGGGGAGGGGATGGAGCTAGAATCTTAAGGTGTCGGGCTCCTCGTCGGTACTGCTAGCTTCTAGAATCGCAGGACAGTCAGTCGAAGTGTACGCCGCCACGGACGCTCCCGAACTCCAAATGGACCGAGACCAGAGCCAAAACACTCCGATCTGGCCCAAGAAGATGTTCAACTTTTTTGGATTAACCTTGAGATGATCACTGGCTGGTGCAGGTCTTGGAATAGGGCCAGACAGTACTGGTACTGACTGCTCCCAGAGTGTTACTACTGGAAGATGGAGGCACCACGGGTAGTCCTGAACGCGGATGGAGGTGGGGCCAATACCGTGATGACCGCGGACAAGTCTTCTTCCAGATGGGACTGACGGAAACCTCAGAAGACGTCAGGGTCGATCGTACTTGTCAGAAGAGTGGAGGTGGGCCCGTTCAGGAACAGAGGAACCAACCTAGCACGACTTCGGTAGAAAATTTGTAACTTCTGATGCCGGGGTCTGAACTTTGTTCTGCTTCTTGGGGATGACATAGGACTGGTAGGAGTTGCTCTCAGCCAAGTTGCTCATCCAGATTTGCTAGGGAATGGTCGTGGTGGAAGCTTTTCTAGGGCTCTGGTTCCCTGCCTAGGAGTTCTTGCGTAGTCGGGGGAGAATCGCTCTCGCGGATAGCTCAGAGCTCAGACGAAGGTGAAACCACCTCGCTTGGAAAGCCCTCTAGACAACCTTTGTAGTGGTATATGGTTTGCCACCAGAAGAGTTGGGAAAGTGCTAGAGAAGTTGCAGTTTCCAAGACCCTTACTGTCTACCTGTGACCTGCCACCGGAGCTGCAACCTTGTGGTGACCAATGGAGTAAGAAGGGGAGGCTGCACAGCAAGGGGTTGATGGCTAATGGTTATGGTTTTTTGTTTTAAAATGATGATGCTCCTAGACTCGACTTAGACCATGCAACGACTCATGCAAAGACTACCCTAGACTCAACTGGCGCTCTGATACCAATTTGATGTGGGATGAGATAGTGAACCTGGGACTCTAGCTCGCAGGCATCCCTAAGCGAGGGGAACGTGGGACCGTGCACGGTTGAGGAACCGGCTATAAGTCTCGGGTATCAGCTTTTCCACGTGTACTCGGATTGAGTCACGGGACGGATTTCACCCTCTCGCTCACAGTGGTGATTGAATTGATATAGCGAGCTAAATTATCCTAGTATGCTCTCTAGCAGCGGCATATAAAATATATACAAGTAAAGCAAGATACCAAGTAAGGAGCGAACACGATACCTCCACGCTTCGGGCGTGGGGACGACGACCCCGACCAAGGATGGTAACTCCCGGTAAATACAAGTAATCAATAATTACAGAATTATAAATCACTGCCCACTCCACACAGGGAGGTAAAGGGCTACAAGTGGGGCCTGGGAGGACCGTTCATGGGTTGACGGGCAGCAATTTGAGCTGCTCCGATGGTAGCGTTCACCGGCAACTATAGGGCCCACGTCTTGGCTGGTGGGCTGAATGGGCCGGGAGCGGTACTGCTACTGCAGTGACTCCTGGAGGGATGATATCCTGGATGGAAACATGCTGGTTGTTGTGCCCCTTAGGCACAAGCATGTATATTTTTGTTTTGATGATAGCAACAAAGAGCATTATAATGTTGAGAGCATGCATTTTTGTTCAGGGCACAATATGTGTGAACGCGTGCATTTTCTGGCGTTCTCTCATACCTTGTGCACATTGGTGTTTTGATGATAGCAACAAAAGAGCAACATAGCACAATATGTGTGCACGAGTGCATTTTTTCGGTGTCTTCTCATACCTCGTGCATATTGGCATCACATTATCTTTTGCATGTGCATGTGTGTGTCAAGCAAAGTTCGAGCACTTGCATAGTTCGTGCACACATCCTTGGAAATCCTCTGAAATAAATGAGTGCGGTGCATCAGAATCAAACAAAACTCGTGCCGTGCAACCTAAAATCATAACAGTACCTTCTACAAGCTACGACGACTCTGCCACTGCCTTGGTCATGTGGGAAACCTGGCCTCGAGCTCTCTGCCTGCCCACACTCGGTGACCGTGGTAGTGGCGGATACTGCCCCTGCTGCTATGGGTACTGTTGCTACTGAGGAAACTGGGGTGGCTGACGCGGCCTCTGAGGACAGTCACGTGCCATGTGACCCGACTGGTCACACCTGAAGCAGATCACCGGCACTGTACACTACCTGCCAGGATGAGACTCGTCGCATCGAGAACAACCCCCACGAGGATCTCTAATGGAACCCTGACGCTGAAGAGGTGTTGGCTGCTGCACACTGCCCGAAGAAGCCTGCCGCTGATCTCGGCCCTCCTTCTTCTTCTTCTGGAAACCATTCCTGAAGAACCTCTTAATCTTGCTACTGAAAGATGCAGACCCTGTCGCGGATGCCACCGGAGTCGACACTCCCGAACTACTGGTAGGAAACTGGAACGTACTCTGCTGCCAGGTAGTCGTCGGCTGGCTGCGGCCTGACAAGGACTGCCCCTGGCTAATCGGTCCTCATGTCCTCTGCATATCCAGCTCCAAAGACGCTGCGATACGAGAAGCCGTCTCTAAATCAGTGGCAGCATTCGTGATCAAATGGTGTCTCAACTCCTGCCTCAAGCCCTGAACAAACTGCTCGGTCTTCACCCTCTCATGCACCATGATATGAGGTGCATAACGACCTAGCGCAACAAATCGGGCCCCGTACTGCAACACGGACACGTCGCCCTGTACCAGCTCCAGAAACTGATGCATCCTCTGCGTAGCAACGTACTCTGGATAGTAAGCATGCTCGAAAGCACTGACAAAGTCGGTCTACAAGATCTGCTCAAGGGGGCGAGACTGAAAGGACGTCTTCCACTCGGAAGCCCACCACTCTCGAGCCGTGTCCTGCATAAGCACCTCTTCCACCAGGCTCAGAGAGGCGGGCAATAGTGGGGCCTTCAAAACCAGCGCGGGAGGCTCAGACTCCCCGGATACACCCTCATTTGGAGATGCCTCATCGGAAGAGTAATTATAATCTACCTTCTTACTCGATGAAGATTCGGTTGGGGCCGACACTTCTTTCATCGGATAAGGGAGCCTGACATCTGGGCCTATGGTCGACACGTCCTCACGTGGGCTCGATAATGGTGACTTCCCAGACCTCTCGCCCCCTCTCACGTATATTTGCTCAAACTGGGGAACCTTTGGGGCCAACACCAATGAGGCGGCTGTCATATCAATGCCTGTCAAACGAAGAATGAGTCAGATCAAATAGGGGCCCGCGGGCTCATGAGAGATGATGGGAGTCGGCCGAGGTGGTGAAGACAAGTACCTTCCCTGACTTCTATGGTGGGGGTTGGTTCGGGGGCAGTCTCCTCAACCGGCTGCACTGCCCTGGGGACTACGACTTCACCCACGCCAGGGATAAGGACAGGTGCCAACTCTTCTGTGGCGGCCCAAAAAAAATGTATACTTATGTAAAGGCCTCATTTGAGTTACGAATAAGGCTTAAAGGGCTCCAGTGACTGGGGAACCTAACCTGTAGGCTGACTCGATTCAACCTGAGCGGCGACAAATTCCTCGAAGGATGGGATTAAGGGCACCTGAGGGGCGACTGTGGAGGCAGAAGCAGCCTCTGCCTTCCTCCGCTTTGCTTGCTGTTGCCCGGCTACCTTAGCAGCAGCCAACGCTTCCTTCACAGGTGACTTCACCTGAGACCTCTTCTTGGCCTTGGGTAGAGGAGTCATGGTGGGAGTCAGTTCCTCCGCCTTGAAGTGGGGGGGTTTCTGCGCGAGCCGAAGAAGGTTCCAGTACTGTGACAGTTGGGTGCTGGAAGGGTGATCTATTTAGAAATAAAAGAAAAAAATTGATTAGCACTTGGCACCATAGAAGGTCACACCTATAGAAGGCAGAGAGAGAACGCAACGGTTCACCCTGTACAGGGTTCCGAAAGCTCGTTAGGGAAAAACACGCGTAAATCACGAAACGCTCTCTGGGACTCTCGAAAGTAATCTGAAACTCACGGATCCCGATCCGAAAAATATTCAAAAAACCTGAGGCATTACAACTACCACATCATACTGCTTCCCATCTTCTTACGCAAGTGCTTCCACCGAGTGAAGCTGGGCTTCTTCTTGTACATCCCCTTCCCCTCCTCCGAGATCTATTACATGCCACCAATGTGGGGAGGGGCTCCTTCAGGCACTGCTGAATGCCGACCTCATCATCTTCCACACCTTTGACTATGCCCGTCACTTCCTCTCCTACTATGGTCGGATGTTGGGCCTCTCCTAAGAGTCCAAGCGTGACTACATCGGCATCGAGTACTGCGGCCACACTGTGAGCATCAAGACCCTCGAGTCGAGGCCGAGGCAAGGACATCCAGGAGGTCCAGGCTGAGACCTACGCCACGGCCAAGCACATCTTTCGACCTTTGGCCTCTCTGGCTACAACCTCATCGTCGTCAACGACCACCCCTATAGTTCTATGAGCGGATGGCCTACTATGTCATTGCTGAGTGTTGCCTGGTGATGGCCATCTGGGAAAGCATGAACCTAATCCCCTACGGGTACATCATCGCCCAGTAAGGCAACGTGAAGCTCGACAAGGTGCTTGAGCCCGCTGACGTCCAAGAAAAGCATGCTAGTGGTCTTGGAGTTCATCAGCTACTCTCCCTCCCTGAGTGGCACCATCCGAGTTAACCCGTAGAACATCTGAGACGTGGCCGAGGCCATAGACTCAACCTTGGAGATGGTTGAGGTCGAGAAGTAGCTTCGACATGAGAAGCACTACCTGATCGAATCCTCCACCCCATACACTGTCAGACCCTCCTCCCCCTGCACTATTTGAGCCCCCTCCCCATGCCCCATTGGAGCCTGGGCCCCACACTATCTACAATGGAGCGTGGACGCTCTCTTCTGAGCACATCTTAAAACACCCCCTCCCAGACTCTCTCACAGCTAGGGGTCACCCAAATACCCATCCACCCCACTTCCCCACCCATAAACTCCATTTTCCCCCATCATCTTCAATCTACAAGTTCTCACTTCGGAGGTAGCAAAGGACCAGAAGATTACAGAGGGAGCTGTGACGTCATCCGAGTGAATCATGAAGTGTAAGAGGTACTGACAGAAGCGTCTCCGAGTCTTCTTCGCATCGACGGTCATCTCGTCCTCTTCTGAATTCGTGACTGTCCGAGAGAAGCGATCTACTCCAACTGTGCAGAAGAGGTCCAGCCAGTAACCTGAGGCTGCTTGCAGAAGCTGGCATGACCAGTCACTTGAAGATCTGAAAATGGGGCTTGGCCAAGGCCTTCTACGACGAGTCTTCTTCCTCCTCCAAGAAGCAGAGCTCTATTCGGCGGCCCGAGTGATTTCTTCTCCTTTTTCTCCCTTGAGTGCGCAGTTCTATCCTCCCTGGGATTGAACTGACACCCTGTCAGTGTTTGGGCTGCTGCGATCTGCTCTAACATCCGCTGGCACCCCTGTGAGCCCCGTTTCGAAGGCAGCTCGTCAACAGTTCCAACGCCACTGACAGGGCTCAATTAGGAGTTCGAGGCTATTCGTGGTGGCTTCATCTTCCAGAAGCTGCGGTGCTAAGACAGTCTGAGCCAGAGAATAGAGTCCCTGCTTCCAGCTCCACCACGACCAGTGATGACGTCCCCAGCTCTTACCAAAATTCCAACATTCTCCTGGGCCAATCCACGGAGTTTTGGCACTGGTCCTGCTACCAAAGGAGTCCGGGAGCGCCCATAAGAATTCCTGCATTGACCATTTGTCCTTAATTTCTGAGAGGGGACAGAAATGACTCTGACGTTGTGTGAAGCTCTTCCCTTCATCTTTCCCCTCCCTGCTTGGCCGGCTGAAGGCCCCTCCCTGTGTGGAGGTAGTTTTGGTTGTAATCAATTAACCCCCACCCCAAGGTCCCCAAGTACACTGAAGAAATGAGCCTCATTTCTCAAACATGTCCAATGCATTCCATTGATTACACAAGATTCTAGGGGCATACCCCCAATGTACAAATGTCAGCTGCTACACTCTCTCTCTCGCTTACTGATCCTTATCAGTGGGAGGCTGGCTATGTCGGCTACTAGTCTCACCCTCATCCATACTCCTCCTCTCTCGTGAGCCTGATAGTCGTGAAGCTCTCGAACCTGAGCCTGCTGGCTAGATTGCCTTCTGCTCCGCCTAAGGAGACTGTGTCAGCCCTAGGAGCCCCTCTAGGGTGATCTCCAAGTCCCCTCCGATCTGTAGTGACTTTGAGGGAGTGGTGTGTCCAGCTGCTATCTCTCCTGGAGCTCCTCTGCCCTAGTACCTCAGTAACATGAGTCATTATAGATCCTCCAACTAGTTGAGGGCCCATCGTGTCGTATTACCATGGCCATCTCCCGGGCTCGGGCCTCAGCCTCTCTATCCTTCGCTTCAGCAAGGTGACCCTCTAGCCTCTCCATTGTCTCCACCACTCCAAGGTGATGTGTTAGGACCTTGACACATCCCTCCAACTCTCATCGAGAGGCTAGGGAAGCTTGTAGTTCTCTCCTCTACAGGAAATTCGCAAACATGTAAGTCAGGCAAAGATCAATGAGAAGAAAATGAATTGCTCCTGACCTAGAGTGCTTGGTCCTCACCGTCTCGACTAAATTCTTCTTCCCTCTCCTCAACCCATTCGAGGGCTCCCGCCAGGCGGTCCTCCAGCTCCTCTCTAATATCTGCCTGAGATGAGGATCTAGCTCCCCCGGTCATCCCTGCCCTTACAAGGACGTATGCCAGCTCAGCTAAGTGTTGGACCAGGGGTAACTGGGGAGGTTCTAGTGTCACAGTAGCACAGTTGGATCTTAGACCTGAGTCACTGAAAGCATTTTGCATGAATTCCACTGAGTATTTGATTGCTGACTTATGAACTTCAGCCTTGTGGTTCTTTATAGTTAGTTGTTCTTGTTACATGAACTACACCTCACGCAGGAGGGTTGGACAAGGGGTGGGGAACTTAGATTTACATCAAAACTACCTCCACAGAGGGAGGGGCACTAAGCCAGCTAGGCGGGGAGGGGAGATTAGCTAAGTCGGTGCCGGAAGGGCACCTCTCTGGTTCTGTCCAAGTCTGGGACTACAGGACAGTGAGTCACTATTGATGCTGCCACGGGCTGTACCGAACTCGGAAGACATCGTGGCTAGTGGCGAGTCATTGCTGATAGTCCCAGGTACGGTTGTAAATTTCTGTAGACGGTTCCGACGTCGTCACCGGCCAGGGTGGACTCTGGATCAGGTTCCCTGCTCTCTGGTTTGGACTGATCCCAGGGAGCAACAGTAGATAGATGAAGTTGCCACAGCTGCTCCGGAAGTCCAATCATGGAGGGACCAAGTCAAGGACGATCGTGGATGAATCCTCCTTCAGCAGCAACCAGGAAGAACACCAGACGAGGTCGGGGCAGAGAGAGGGATCTCATTGAGTGAAGGGGTGTCAGGTCAGGTCCTGAGTGGCCTATTCTGCACACCTGCGGGAGAAAAATTGGTAGATGCTCCCCGGATGCCAAACGGGACGCCACCTTTTGCTGATGGAAGTCGATTGGTTGTAGAAGACCTTGGTCGAACGTCGCCTTCAACAGTGCTGGGGTACGACCATGGGAGCTCAGGAAGTCGTCTCAGGTCACCCACAGGTCTGGATCTACACAGTCGTGGGAGATCGGACCTCTTGGACAGCAGGGAAGTCGAATGTAGGTGAGACCACCACAGCGACGAAGCTATCTCGACAAGCTTTCCGTCGGTATATGGTACATCTTCAGATGATGCCGAATGACTCTGGAACAGGATCTGTAACTTGGGCCTTTGCTACTGCCTGCGAACTGGACAAGGTATAGTGGTGGAAGGGGGGGATAGTAGGGAGATGAGGAGAGGGGAATGGGGTGAGAATGAATTGGGGCATCCCTTGACTGTTAGGGGGAAGCCCCACGCTTCCCCGCGCGCCCCCGTCTCCGAGCGGGACCGGTTTCTTCAAACCGGTCGAGTAAGTGCTCATTTTCCTGCTCCATTATAGAACTTGTCATTCCATATTAGCTCATAGCTCCGCTGGATGGTGAGAGAGAGAGCCCGAACTCGCAAGTCCTGGACTTCGAGAGACCACCGTGGGAGTGAGTGTTACCTGTGCCCTCGGCACCAGGTCAGCCTCTAGGATTGGACTAGACTACCCCTTGGGAGACCCTCTGGCCTTGCTGGCCTCTACCAGCAAGGGACCAGCCCTCACATCCTCCACTCGGCATTGTCGAGTTACCCACGGGTTCAGGGTGAGTGTCGGGTGAGTCGGCTGCCAATTACGGCCCGTTTGCGTTGCGAATTGTGCTTGCTAGTAGGTCCAAGGTCGTGTCACATCATTAAGGGAGCGTGAGGAACGGCGTGCCCAATAGTATTCTGCCAGTGCTGTCCCATCGTCAGTACCGTCTTCCCAACAACGTCAGGGACCTACTATCCGTCAGCCGAGATCGTGTGGGAGGTGTGGTGGTAGCCACCCTAGCAGACCATATTCTTTGCCGATGGTTTGTTTTTGCTGTGATCAATCGGGCCATGTTGTTCGAGACTGTCCGTTTAGGCCAAGACTGATGCAGTTCTCTCCATTCACCTAGCCACAGCAGCCCCAGTTTCAACCTGTGCCGCCACAACCTCAGTGGGACTCACTAGCGTCTCAACTTCCTCGTGCTGAGCAGTGACGTCCTATCTTTTGGAAGGTGCGTTTTCATTTTTTAATTAGTTAATTTGTGTTTTCATTATTCCTATTAATTGTATTTTATGTGATTCCATTATCTGTTAATTGTTCATTATGATAATGTTGTTTGTGTGATTATGATTTTCTCTTCTCTCCTATCCTTGTCGTTTCTCCCGTTCTACTTTCTCCCTCGTTTCTCTTTTCCCTCTGTTTTTCTCGATACTGGGCGATCGACCGTGCTGAGTTAACCCGATGATACGGACAGAACAGAGGGTCATCTTTCTTTGCAGCATCAGCAGGTCTCTTTGGCTCGGGCAATGTTATTTTGTTGAATTTGTATGCCCAATCAAACAGTGCTCCAGTCTTCTCCTTGGGAAAAGAGTATGCTTTCTTCATCTTGTTTCTCAAGGAGACCCCTTCCTTCTTTTCTGTTGCCCCTGCTGGTGGAGGAGCATCTACTGCCTTACTCTTGCCTTTCTGCTGGTTAAAAGTTCTGAAGTCAACGGCATTGGCTTCTGTATGTGCTGGCCGCCAATCAGTAACCTTTCCTTTCTGAATGGCAGGGGTATTAGTGGTCGGACGCTTGGACAAGAAGGTCTCGACCTCTGCAACCACATTGTTCAACCGGTCGAACGTCCTGACGTCCACCCCGATCATCTTTTCAAGCATCTCTCTTCTGTGATTCTGCTTGCATGTCTGTACAACATCTTCTTGGTGCAGAGACCGCCTGCATCTCATGGCCAGATTCCTCCATCTCTTTATATAATCTAGAGCTATTTCATCCTGCCTTTGCCTGGTGGAATACAACTCTGCAATAGTAATTTCCCTTTCTGTCACATGGAATCTGTCCCGGAATCTCCGCTGCATGTCAGGCCAGTCAGCTACTGACCCGGCTGGGAGGCTAGAATACCATTCAAAGGCTAATCCCGTGAGGGACGAGCCAAAGAACTTCAGCAGATACGCTTCGTCAGTAGCCAAGTCTCCCATGATTGTTGTGTAGTAGGCTATGTGTTCCCTGGGAGACCCTTAGCCATTGAACTTCTTAAATTTCGGTGGCTTGCTGACGCCTGGAGGTAATCTCTTCATGGCATAATGTGCTGAATATGGTACTTTGTAGACATCATAAGTACTAGAATCACCATCAGTCTTTTCAGATAATTTCATCTCAACTATCCTTTCTATCATTAGCTTGTTTACCAAAGCCGAGTCCGCAGGTTCTAGAAAGAAATGTGCCTATTGCTGGGTGAAAGGGGTCGAAAATAAATTCAATTTCATTTCATTTTGCATATTAACCTTCTTAAAATGCAGATGAACTGGACACCGTATAGAGAGGAGGAGCAGGATTAGCCATGGGTGATGGCTGGCTCTCCCTACTTCGGTAGGGAGAACTAGGTTCATTCACTAAACATAGTGGAGCCCCTCCACTATAGGTTGATCATGAGGACGCTGGGGCTACACCAAGCTCCGGTGGAGTTCCCTTCCCAACAGACGACGATCAAGCCCAGGCGACAGTTTCGTGGACCCCAAGGGACCGTGGATTGGAGGATATAGGTAGTGGACCAGATCCAGGATGAGGAGCAGGGGTGACAGCCTGTGATAGTGCACGCTCAATCCGACAAGGAGTACTTGCAGGCATACTCCTGCCGCTACAGAAACCAAGTGTTCTACGGGACACACCGATTATGTGATTTGTGATTTATGTTGTGAATTAGGCTTGTGGACTAAATGAATTTTTATGTGCAGTTTGACCCAGCGAGGAGGATAGCAGAGTTGTAGGGCCTTCTCCATAGCACGATCGGGCGGCACGATGAGCTCCAGTACATGCTAGACATTTTGGTAAGATGACTGCACTTTCCCTTGTCTTTAAATATTAAATCAATTTTGAATTAACCCTTGGTTATGCAGCGAGCGGAGATGGCACAGCGCCAAGCGGACCAAGCCCCCTCGACCTCCTCTCAGACACCGACTGGCCGAGCCGAGTTGGAAGAGTAGCTAGCCTGGGTGATCTCCCGAGCTGAGGTAGCTAAGGCCTCCCTAGCGGAGAAGGTAAGAGATTTACAAGTGATTTAAAGCATTGTTCTTCCTTAAATGAACTTTAATAGACTTAAGATGGGACTTGCAGGAGCGATACCTTCAAACGGCTCTGGGGGAGATGGCCCAGCTGCGAGATGAGGTTTTGAGGCTGCGGACTGGGTCCGGGGCCCAAGACGAGGCGATGGCCAAACTGCAGGTCAAAAATGTCAGACTACATGACGATGTGGCTGGCCTGCAGAGCGAAATAGAGCGCCTCGAGAGGGAGGCTTTCAGTCACAAGACTCGGGCCGATGCACTCCAGATGGCGCTCCAACTGGTGGGAGGATGGTGGCATAGTGAGGCAGGGAGTGGCAACTCCTACCAGCAGTGCTTTACCGGTTCCTCCGATCATCGGAGGAATGAGCAAGAAGAGCGCCAGTAGTGGCGTGAGGATGGTAGCTCAGTGATGGGTCCTCCACCCGAGCAACGCCAAGAAGGCACGGAAGAGAACAAGGAGTAGAAATAGGAATGGGCCATGGGGCTTTATACTTCTTTCGCCTTTCCTTTTGTTTATGTATTTCTATGAACTTTGTAGAAAAAATTAAAGTAGTTTATTGAATAATTCATTTCCACTTATTGTGGATGAATGTGAGGACATGAGAATGGGACTGAATGTGCACGTGTATGTGATTGCCAATGATAGGAAATAACCACGAGTATGGATGAATGGATGAACAGGGAAAAAGTGTGGATGGAAAATGTGTGAGATGGATGGGCAAGCATGTTTGAATAACCAGGTGTGATGGTGGACCCTGTTGCACTCCTACTGTTTTGATGATGGCATACACTATTTGCCAACATCTTGATTGATCTGTTATCTAACTGTTTCTTTAATTGCTGTGCTTAACTTGAGATACATCTGCTTTAAAATTCAATGTATTCTCTGTGCATAAAAAGAGTCAGCGTCAACAACAGGTCCGTGCACATGTTACTTAGGTATTTTCAAGTCCTTGCACGTCCTTAGACTAAGTCCATGCATAGTCGGTGTAAGGCCAGTCTAAGTCCGAGCTTGTCTGGTCTACTTTTTGTGAAGTCCGTGCTTATTATTGAAAGTCCGTGCATAAGTCTCCAGCGTTTCAATTAAGTCTGTGCAGGTTCTCAAAATAAGTCCATGCATTTATTTCTGGTTGAAAGACCAAGTCCGAGGATGTACAGTTCCACTTAAGTCATGTCCGAGCATATGCATTTGAAGTCCAAGCAACGAAAAGTCTGTGCATCTTTTTGTCTATGCAAAGTAGGTCCGAGCATATGCATTTGAAGTCCAAGCATCGAGAAGTCCATGCATCTTTTTTTGTCTATTTAAAGTCCAAGCACGTTCTCATACCCCGTGCATGTTTTGCTTCTCAAGTCCATCCATGAAGAAGTCCGTGCATGTTTTGCAACTCAAGTCCATGCATGAAGAAGTTCGTGCATGTTTTCCAACTCAAGTCCATGCATAAAGAAGTCCGTGCATGTTTTGCAACTCAAGTCCATGCATGAAGAAGTCCGCGCATGCTTTTGACCTAAGTTGAAAACTTGAGTCCTTGCATACTGTTACTCAATGCATACTCAAGTCCGTGCATATGTCTGAATCCATGCACGTTGCTTCACAAAGTCCGTGCATCATAAACTTTGTGCATTTTTTTGTTCTGCACAAATAAGCCCGTGCATTTTTCTAAACCCCGTGCATGTTTTGGTTATTCTGCTTACATAGTCCATGCATACATAGTGATACCCCGTGCATGTTTTGGGTCTTGCAACCCCGTGAATGCACATTGGTACTCCGTGCATCTTGACTGATTGAAGTTCAAGCAATAAACAGTCCGCGCATGTTTGCATGTCCATAAACCTGTTGCATAGTGTGAAGTCTGTGTACTTCATACTCCGTGCACATTTCTGTGCTAGCTGGGAACTAACTCATTGCACCTCAAGTGTTAGCTAAAAACCTACCCCGTGCAGGTTTTTACATTCCAACCACATTTCCCTAAACTTAGCCCGTGCATGTTTATCTCTTTGCATCTGAATCTCGTGCTCTCCTATGCTGACAAGGTGTTTGTTATAATGACAGGGACCTCCTGTCTAACAGAAGCGATGTTTGAAAAAGGCTAAGGAAAGGCACGTGATCCCAAAAGATAAGAGGCCAGGGCTCTGACACGTGGCACAGAGGACTGATTGGTTCTGGAAGATTCCCAGGGTGGGAAGCGTGGTCTCCACACTCCAATCCCTCAAGTCTGCCCATACATATAGAGGTGGAGCTCGTACGATGAAGAATAAGAGAAGAACTAAGAGAAACAGGGAAGTACGAAGAAATCCAGAATAGGCTGATCGAGCAGTTTTTGGAGCAGATTTAAATGAGCCAAAATCCATTACAAAAAAAGAGTATCATAAAAAAAAGAAATAGAGGGCTTTCACTATATATATATATATATATGTAGCATGCATGTGGCGGGTTCCACGTGAGTCGGCTGGGAAGCTTCAAAACATTGCATGCGCAGAGGAGGCGGCCAAGGCCTCACGAACGGCCAAGAGTGCATGGCCCGTGCATGGCAGGCCAGGAAGGTGGACGCGGATTCAGTTGGCTTCGCACGCAGGGGTGAGTGGCCAAGGCGGCTTCGGTTGGCTTTGCAGTATAGGGCATGGGCGACCATGCATGCAGGTGGGGAGGGCTCTTCACGTCGCTACATGGGAGGCTTCAAACGCATGGGTGATGTGGCCAAATCAGACGCAAGCTTCATGTGGGACTTCGCTAGTGCACGGTACGTGATGGAGGGCATGGCGGGAGGCGTCTTCCCCTACGCGGCATCGAACGAGGGCAAGGCGATGGCGGGTGTGTGTGGATCACGGTAGCCAACCGTCCAAGGTAGCCTTCACGCGGGTCAACATTCGCAGCTAACGCATGCGATGGGAGAGAGAGAAAGGCAGGAACAGGAGGCGCCTCCTTCATGCAACCATGGTGGCTTCGGCGGGCCAACAACGAAGGCGGGTCGACAATGGCAGCCTCCTCTTCACGCATGCAGAGGTTGCTTCTTCTTCAATCATTTAGGCAAGGCGGCGGGCTCATGCTAGGTAGGCAAGGGCGCCTTTCACGCGGCCGACAGAGAAAAGAGAGAGACGGCGGTAGGCAGGTGCCGTGATGCACGCAGAGGCGAGAAACAAGGAGGAAACAATGTGTTTTTCAAAGAAAGTGGGCTTGAGATGTTCACATGGGATGTGGTTAGCTTTTGGGCCCTATATAAAGGAGGGCATGGGGACCTTTCTGGGCTCTCCCCTCATGTTACGTAGATAGCTCTCTCTCCCTCTCCTTAACATGCACATATGTAGTTAGTAAGCTCTCATTCTCCTCCACCCTCCCTCCAGGGGGTTTACGCGGGCCCACCTCAACCTCCAGGATAGTCTGCATAAACCCCATCCAGAGGATGGGGTTTATGCGGACCAGCCTTGACCCTTAGGCTAGTCCGCGTAAACCCCCTCCAGGGGAGGGGGTTTACGTGGACCAGCTCCAACGCTTAGGCTAGTCCGCGTAAACCCCACTATTCACTAGGTTTATGCGGACCAGCCTTAACCCCTTGGCCAACCTGTGTAAACCCCCTTGACTCTTCAACTTCCCCTATAAAAACCCCTTAGGGGCTCAAGGGGCAACACACGCAACCAGAATCAGATGAAGACCTAAGAATCAAGGGCACTTAACCTCCAGCATCTGGCAGCTCCAAGGCTTTGCGGGGTCCCTACAACAAGCCAAGGAGAATTGTGCGTGTGTGACTTGTCAGTCGGCCTGGCACGCCGAGGGTATGTCTTTTGCACTTCCCTCACGTGTTAGCTAGACGTGGCATACAAGTCCACACCCGCCTCATGTGAGATGCTACGACAAGGGTAGACATCCCCTCATGCCGAGGTCACCCCTCATGTGCCCGTCAGCCACGACCATGCACGCATCATGACGTCTTGCTCCCTCTCAGTAACAAGGCCACGTCGACCGCTCGACTCGAGCCGTGATCGACCCTCATCTAGATACCAGACCGATGCGTCCCCTCAGTCGCCCAGTCAGCCACAAGCCCCCATTCGACACCACGGCCACGGCCTAAGTCACGGGAGGAACCCTCTGTGAAACACACATGTACTCATACGTCACGCATCGACTCAAGGACCGACTAGCACGTCAAAATTGTCCCGAGGCATGCCCTTGTTGTACCCGGGCCATCACGGCCCGACTGTAAATATATATACATCTCAGTGTCACACTGCCAGTTGGACGTATGCTCTCGCATCCACGTTCGGGCCTCTAGCTACCCTCTGTGTCACCTAGTGTAAACCCCCAGCACCCTTCACCCCTAGCCAACACGACCCAGTCTAAGACAAACATATTTTTGGTAAGTAGGGAGCTCGGATTACCGAGGGAATCAGATGTTTTGGAAGCTGGGCACTGGAACATCTGCCAGAGATTGTGGGCCAACCTGCTTCTGGAGAAAGTCAAGTTGTTGTTGCATGTCGGCCCATTTGTCAAGCAATTCCTGTTCCCTGGATGGAGTAGGGGTAGTGAAAGAAGGAGGAGCTGTAGGATAAACAGATGGGGGAGGAGGAGGCCCATAAGAAGGATATTGGGCTGAAGGATGACCCAAACTAGCATGGACATGGGCCACCCCTTGCTGAGGGCGCATGAAGCCGGATGGGCCGACAAGGACTTGCGGCATTGATGAAATGGGCCTATAAGCGTCTTCCTAAATAGAAGGAGGGAGGACAGTCTTCCCTTTGTCAAAGGATTGCTGGGCCGAATCGGAAGACTGGCCCATTTCCCAGCTAGATTATTGAATGGTCCTTGGTCAGATTCGAGTAAGATTAATTGGAATGGGCTTAACTCTAGGTTGAGCAATGGAGGCATTGGATAGGCCTTGTGAAATCGTGGGAGGTGGGGCATTGGACCCGTGCAAAGCTTGATAGACAGCCTGGAGTTGGGTCGGATCTAACTGGGCCATCATTTGGAGGACATGACTAGTAGAATTGGAGGAAGGAAAGGAGCTGGTGGACTAGGCGCCCTCCATAGGGATGGAGGACGGAGGAGGGGCGGACCCCTCTCAAGATTGGAAGGAGATGACCCAAGATAGGTCTTCTAGAAGTCCCTGGGGGAGAGACTCCTCCTGGGAACGAGGAAGATCGAAAGAAGACATGTTTGACTCAAAGAGTGGATTGAAGTAGAACGTGGAAAAGAAATTGCCCCTAGGAGATGACACTAAGGACTGGAAACAACTCCACATGCACTTGGTACCTTGACAAGATGCAATCAACACAAACAAACACACAATGAGCAACTTTGCAAAGATGACTTTAACTAAGGAAAATGAAGAGGGGATGAAAATCAATCAAAGTCACTACGGCAAGGTTTCTCTCCCGAGGTCCAAGAGGCCTCAAGATGTTCGGAGAAGTGATGACCCGCTATTCTATCCTTATCACCAGATACTCGGTCATCCTATTGAAGATTGTTACATCTTCAAAGACATAGCTCATGACCTGATTGACAGGGATGAACTAAGGATGGGAGATTATGTAGTGGCCCCACCGCGTCCCTACGTGAAAGGCGGCCCCGGGAGAGGAGTCTACACTATATCCATCTAGCACCAGGTTCCTGAAGATGCAGCGACCTTGGCCCCAATCGAAGCCGTCTATGATGATTACCTGGAGGACTCTGGGGTGGCCTTGTGCCCTCCCGCGCCAGCAGACCCCACAGGCCCGTCAGCTACAATCCTTGAGGAATGCGAGGTGAATGCCACCTCGGTGCCGGATCAAGAGGAACGAGAAGAGATCTGTGGCATTCTCGAGGCCGAGGAGGGCGAAGACCAAGACTTTGTCGACCTGCTACCGGCCCTGCCGAAAATCGAAGATGGTGGCCAGGCCACCGTCGATGAATTGATTGAAGTTAATCTTGGCACGGAAAGCGACCCTAGGCTGACCTTTCTGAGTGCCCTCATACCCCCCCAGAGAGGGAGGAATATATAAAATTACTACAAGAGTTCCGTGATTGTTTCCCCTGAAACTACAAGGAAATGCTCGGCCTCAGTCCCGAAGTGACCCAGCACATATTGGCCATCGACCACAAGATGGAGCCTATGAAGCAACCTCCTCGGCGCATGCGACTGGAATTGATAAAACAGATCTGCAAGGAGGTCGACAAGCTTATAGACGTTAATTTTGTGGCAGAGAACCAATACACCACCTGGCTGGCCAACATCGTCCGGTGAAGAAGAAGAATGGGCAAATCAGAATTTGCATGGACTTTCGCGACCTGAACAAGGCATGTCCGAAAGATGACTTCCCGGTGCCAATCACCGAAGTGATGATCGATGCAACTACCGGCCACGAGGCCCTTTCTTTCATGGAGAGGGCGCCCCCTTAAGGAGAAGGAGTCTCCCTTGAGCCTAAAGTTATATCTATTGGAGGCTTCTTCCCCTATTGAAGATCCTTGGAGAAAAAATCAATAAGCCTTTCTTTTCTCTTTATCCCTTCTTTATGCATTTTATTTAGTTCATGCATCATTCTCCCTTCTTCTCTTATTTTATTTCATCTCAATATTAAGATCACTTTGTGCAACAATTGCACACTTCCCTTTTCATAATCACATCATTATTTTTCTTACCCTTTGCATAGGGGTTTTAAAGACTAACACCAACAATGTGTTTTCACCTTCATGTTTTATTGTTTATGCACATTAAGAATTTGATGCTACTCTCACCTTGATTTCTAGTCTATATCTTTTATTGGTGTTCATTTGTTTTGCAAGGAAAATTTAAGAAAGAACTCTCTTCATCGGCCGACCGATTGGAAGAGAAAGGAGATCTTACATCTTCTCCGCACTTCAAAGGTATTTATCACGATCCCTCGTTTGTTTATTGTTATTATCATTCGAGACCCGCGGTCTCTGGTAATCACATTTCTATTAGCATCCACGCATGCTCCCTTTCCCCCCTTTCCACTTCTTTTTCTCTTATTAATTAATTTTTAATAATCTTTATGGAATTTTCAATAATCTACGGAGAGGAGCGAACATCGGCAGCTTGACCGTCTCGAACCGCAGCTCCGATGATTTCGGCACCCCTGCGGAGCGGCATTAGGAAAGTCACTTCAACAAACGACAGAAGAGTGAAAGAAGCAACGAAATTAGTACAATGGGGCAATGGGGGGTTTAACCCCAGCTCCCGAAGCACCATCGGGGTCAGCCTAGTGTCGGCATCCTTGAGGGGGTGATTGACGTCCCAGAGAGAGATGGCGGACAAGAAGGGGGGTTGAATTGTCCCCTTGCCGAGATGGCGGAATTTAAAAACTCTTTCTTACTAAGCACAACGGAATTAGAACTAACAGTGTTACTAGCCCAAAACAAGTGCGAGATGCACTCAGCCAAAGGGGCCAAGGGCCCACCCAGAAACACATCTTTCAACCCTCCAAGGTCAAAGGGAGGCCTAACTACGTCAACCATAGGCTTTGGTGGCCTGTCGCGTGCATGTACGGCTCACACGGGCATGGTCAGCATTCCGTCGAACACCTTGTGGGCGCATATGTTACAGCCCATCTAACCAAACCACGGGCCACCCCGTGGTTCCAGCACCTCAATTGGGTCCTACAACAACCCCCCGACAAGTCAAGGTCGACCCTGACACTCAGACACATGGCGATGAGCCATCTAATCCTAGCATTCGGGCCAACCCGAGGCTACCCGGTCAAACCACCGTACAATACGGCACATAGCCCGAGGCGTGGCTCACAGCCACAAAGTTCCTCCCCTTAGCTCCCACGAGCTCCCGTCATCAACCCAAGGCCCTCCGTGCGGCCCCTCAGCCACCTACCCAAGTCGTTCGGCAATCCGGGGTGTGTCGGGCATTTACCCGAACACCTTGCGGGCGGCGACGACAACCCAAAGAACGGCGCCCCCACGGGCCCGCACCAGACTCCCGGAGATCAAAGTCTGCCAAAGGACAGTCCCGAACGACGCAAGAAGACCCTCGGGGGCCATCCCCCAGGGTTATGACCTCCCCCGGGGCTAGTTCACCCCAGGGGCGATCGCGTGCCCTAGGGAGGGCGAACCTCCTTGGGGGCCGCACCCTCCCTCCAGCCCAGAGGGTCCCACGACCCCACTCATTTCCGGTTCATCCCATTTGCGGACCTACGAGATGGTTTGTGTGTCGTACCAGTTCGAGGAATCAACATGCGGAAGCACGGAGTGACAGCACGACGGGTTCACTCTCTGGTCAACGTGCACAAGTCTTGGCTTCCACGTATCCTCCCAGTCAAAATGTCCTTTTCTTCTTAGTTAATTTAGGGAGAAACAAGGGCAAAAATAAAATTTTATAGAGTGGGGACCGCTCCCCCTCTCTCACTAGGGCCCAGCCAGCCTAAACCATATAGACACCACCCTAGAACACAAACCTAAGACAAACAGACATACAGAATAGAACAGAACAGACCAACGAACAACACAAGCCATCACGGCCAACAATAAGACTGTAACACACCACCATAGGGGCATTACCTGCTCTGACGCACCAGGGTAGGGGCGTCAGGGCAAACAAGCCTAAAACCTACACTCTAATGATGTAGCGCACCAACCAAGGCACGTTACACCACCTGACGTGCCAGGACATGGGCGTCAAGGCCAACAGGCCTAAAAGCCTAACACGAACCATGTAACGCACCACGCTAGGGGTGTTACGCAACGTGACGCAAAGGGGAGGTCCGTCAGGGCTAACCGACTGACCTGATCTTTGAGGCAAACATGGTCATCGAGGGACTGACAGCCATAGTCCTCAGAAACCATAGCACGTAACGCACCAAGCTAGGCGTGTTACAGCCGTGTGACGGTCCTACTCTGGTCCGTCACACCCAGAACATAATGCACCACCCTAGGCGTGTTACAGCCATGTAACGGTCCTATACTGGTCCGTCACACCAACCTAGCCTCGAAGAACGTAAAATGACTAACAGTTCTAGCAGTCTATCGTGGGGCTGTCACACAATGTGACGGTCACTGGAATGACCGTTACACAAAATCGGCGAGTAAAATAGGGGAACGGTCGAATCGGCCCGTTCCATGCCCCATTCACATCGAAGCGTAGGGGAAACAAAGCCACACGATGATATAACGCTCCTGGGGTCGAAAAACGATGCATGCACGCATTAAAATGCGAGATCGAGGCGATTCCGACGAATCGACCCTAAATGAGTCACCGAGGTTCCTGGACTCCTACTGGCCCCAAATGACAATCAATCGACACGAAACTAGTGGGAATGGGATCCTGACATCCCAGCAGTCATTTTGACACTAATTAACTTAAGAATGGTTGCCATTTTTTGGTGAACCCTACAAACCCCAAAAACTACAGTTTTTACTAAATCGGCCCGATCTCCGAGATCAGGCTCACTTCATGGGACAGCATGTAGTGTCTCAGCTTCTTGACTGCGAAGACCAAGGTGAGGCAGACCTTCTCGATCAGAGTGTATTTGACTTTTGCCCTCACTAATCTTCGGCTGAGGTAGTAGAGAGCTTGCTCCTTTCCCTCATCATTATTCTGGGCGAGCATGGCCCCTAGTGAGTATTCGGTAGTCGCTATGTAAAGAATGAGCAGCTTGCCTTTGACAGGTGCCCCCAGCACTGGCTGGGTTTTCAAATAATCCTTCAGCTGATCAAAGGCGTGCTGGCATTCACCACCCCAGCTGAACGGTGCGTTCTTCATCATCAATTTGTGGAAGGGTTGGCAATGCCTCGACAGATTAGAGATAAACCTACGGATGTAGGCTAGCTGCCCTTGCAGACACCGGAGCTCTCCCAGATCCTTTGGAGGTGGCAACTCCTGGATGGCCTTTATTTTGAGGGGGTCGATCTTGACCCCTCTATGCCGGACGATGAAGCCCAGGAACTTTCCGTTGGAGACGTCAAAAGCGCACTTCATCGGATTCATCTTTAGCTCACTATTGGAGCCTCTAAAAAATGACCCTGAGGTCACTCAAATGGTCGCCTCTCCTTTTCGTCTTTACGACTAAGTCATCGATGTAACACTCGACCTTGCTGTAGAGTAATTCGTCGAATATCTTGGTCATCACCCGTTGGTACGTGGCCCCAGTATTCTTGAGGCCGAAGGGCATTCTCTTATAATGGAAGATCCCCTTGGGCGACCTAAAAGTTGTGTGAATTCGGTCGTGCTCGGCTATCCAGATATAGTTGTAGCTGGATGAACTGTCCATGAAAGAAAGGGCCTCATGACCGGTGGTTGCATCGATCATTACTTCGATGATTGGCACCAGGAAGTCATCCTTTAGGCATGCTTTATTCAGGTCGCGAAAATCTACGCAGATCCTGATCTGTCCATTCTTCTTCTTCACCGGCACGATGTTGGCCAGCCAGGTGGTGTATTGACCTATAAGAAGGGGGCTTCAACTAGAAGGAAGGAGAGAACTGCAAGAGTAGGAGTCGAAGGCTTGGAGAGCTCCCAAAAAGGGCCCAAGCAGCAGGAGCGCACAGCAACGGGAGGGAACAACAAGCAGCAGCAGGTCCGGCAATTGGAGAAGAGCAGCACAGGGAGTAGCTTGTTCGTTTATTGGATGGAAAGTCCAATATATATGCAAATCATTATTTAACTACTGAAACTCAGCAGCCTGTCCATATCAGATCTACTGATTCCATCATTGAATATGATGATGATGATTTACGTGTACAGCTGAAGAAGACATGCTGAGAGTTAGATGACTGCAGGAATAAACTAAAAAGTTGCCTAGCATTCAATGCAAAACTCACTCGAGAAACAGCCTCAATTCTGTATGCAAGGCTGATACTGAACCTGATGACATGGAACTGTCTTCATGGTCTTCTTCAATGGAGCACCATGTCTATGAAAACAAGGTGGAAAACATGTGTGATGCTACCATAAATCATGCTGAACAAATTCTCCATTTACAGCAAGAGTTGGACATACTGAAAATAATTCTTGGAGAGGAGAGAGCATCTCATACTGAGACGAAGAAAGAACACGAGAGCAGCAGAAGAGAGTTCTTGGTGAGCTTCTGAGAGGCCCAAGTAAAGAAAAAGATAAGAGGTTGAAGGAGAGGAAGGAGGAAGCCTGCACCCTCTTGCTGCCTCTCCCCTCTGGAGTTTGAAACAGCAGCAGCAGCAACATAACTAGAGACGGCAGCAACAGAACTCAGTGGAGGCACCATAAGAGGGAGAAGAACAGTAGCAATAGTTGGGGAAAAGATGGAAGAGGCAGCAGGGCCGCAGGTGCCAGGTAGCCCAGTCTGCCATGTGCAAGGAGGGGTATAGTCACCACGAAAGGCTCCTTTTTGGAAGTATTGGTCACCTCCTTTGAGAGTGGTGAGCCTAAGAGATGTGTCACCTCCTAAGCCATAAAAAGGCTCCTTGTGCACTGCTCTGAGGGTGGAGATTTTGAAGAAGAGATAGTTGGTGACACAACTATTCTGATGCTCACAGCTGGTACCGAGTTGGAGAAGGTAGCGTAGCCGGAGCAGCATGTAGACTTCACTTATGCAGATGTGGGTCTTGATGTTCAAGACTTTGGCCCTTCAATAGAGGTCGAGGTTGAAGTCCCAGCCCCCATAAATACTGAGTCCGTTGAGCAGCCTGGGAAGGAGTTGGTGGAATCTTTGTCCCGGCTACCTTCATCTTCTTCACAGCCTGCTGATGATATCTGGGCTGAGGTTGATAGTCAGGTGGAGTTTCATCTCCCTAACACACTATCACTTGGTTTGCAATCATTTGATGAAATGGTGTGGTAGAATTTGGAGATGTTGAAGTAGGCTGTGCTGGCCCGTCGAGACTTATCCTATGCACTGCTGAGGGAGCTGGTAGAGCCCATGTCACGCACCCTTATGGCTTTTGGCTGTCCTATGCAATATTGGACACCTCGGGTGATATTGCTACTCCGGTATGTGAGCCGACGAGAATTTATTGATCACGGCTCGAGGGATCAATTGGCTACCCTGAAGCTTCAGAGGAAGGAGGGCCTTGCTACACTACAAGCCAACACAGAAACCGCCAGCCAACAGAGGTTCCTGGCCAAGGGAGCCACTGACCAGATTTCAATGCTGGAGGAGCGGACTTCTCAACTTTGTGCTGAGTTGGCCCAAGCTGAGGAGGGTTTGGCACATGCCAAGCGGCTGTAGATACAGAGCTTAGATGAAGCTGCACTAGCACAAGGGCGTGCCAGCTCTATTCAGGATGAAATACTGAAGTTGGAAATCGAAGAGTGTTGGTTGCAGGACATGATCGACCATCCTTCTATCGGGCTTCTGGAACTTGATGATATTTTCTATTGCCCCCGCCAATGATGTACACCCTTTTCTTTTTTTTGTTCTGAAACTTCATGTGCATCGGAGCATGCTCCGAGACCCCATGTATCTTTCTTTTTATGCAATCGCCCAATTTTTTCTAGTTTTTTCTCCTCTTTTTTTTCTTTTTTTTTGTTTTTCTTAGGAGAAGAAGAGAACTACTAAGGTGAAAGACTATCTCCGGGGATCTAGTGAAAGCTCACTCAAACCTAAAAGTCAACTACACGGGTCTACGAAGGGTACAACCTGCCTGGCGACTGTATGGGAATCCACGATTCACGAGGACTCACGGAGGTTCCCGATTGAAACAAGCCGATTACACCTGAGTGAGAATCCTCAGGTGAAGGGCCCAATTCCAACGGGAGGGTGTTCCTATAAGGTGTGATGTCGGCTCTTTCTAAGCCCACCCACGCGTAGGCCTGCAGAGAATATCAACCACACAAATGCATGCAAGACAAACAAGCTACCAATGAAATACAGAATGGAAAATAGGACACAAGCAGAAGGCGGCCAAGAGAGTGGCCGTTCAAGTCCCTGGGTGGCCAGGTCGATGGCCGCTCAGGGGAACTGGATGATGAATGTGCAGGCCATCTGAGGTGGGGTGGGCGACCAAAGTCTGGGCGTCTACCCCAGCTGGCAGCCACCCTGGTGGCCATTCACGGATGGCCTGGGCGGCCACTAATTGGGACGCCCAGGGAGCTAAAAGGCCAAACGTTTGTCCGTTTTATGAAAACTATGCAAACAGAGACTAACTAAAAACATGAAATAAAAACACATGAGACTTCAGTCCTTGGATTTTTGGCATCGGGATTCACAGTAGGCGGTAGTCGGTCCCACTGTGATCGCCAGTTACGCTGTAGGCACCGGGGAATGGATTGAAGTGAGAGAGGGCAGACGGGTCCTTCCTCCTACACTACTCTCCCTCCCGGTGTGGCTCACGTCTACGTTCCTACAACAAAAGGGGTTAGAACATATACCACAACGTGATCGCCAAAGGTGTTTACCTGAACCTCACAAGAGCAGAGCGATCGCTTGGAAATGCCCCAAGTAGGGAGAACGTAGGGTCCCGACTTCTCCATCCTCAGCCGACCAAGGGCGGAGAGCCCTACTATGTCCCATAGTGCCAAAAATCCTGAAAACAATGACGAAAGCTCACAGAAATAAAGAAAAGAATGTCATTAGTCTCATGCAGTGTAGTAAAAGTTCTCATAACCATTGAAAGAAGGAATATGGGGGCGTGATTACCTGGGGGTTGTGGGAAGGGGGGATGGTCGAGACTTTCGACCACCCGCCTTCTTGTTTGTTTAAAATGGAAACCTCTAGATAGTATTCTAGGTAATGCTAATATGCTATGAATGCAAACGGAAAGGGGTTTACAAGACAAAACGGGAAACAACGAGACAGAGAGATCAAACCTGGAGGGTGGCCAAGCCCACGACTAGCCTGCAGCGCGGTTCGAGGAAGGTGAGGAGCAGCCTTCGTGCTTCAGAGCTTTGCTCCCAAGCTTCGACTATTCCTTGTTGGAGAATCGCTCCACCACCCTCGTCCAAACCTAAAAAACAACACCCGAAGAAGAAAAAAAATACTTTCTCTTGAGCTCTCCTAGACTCTAACCTCCTGACTTGCGAAACCCCACCAACCTCAAAAGACCAACCCCCTTGAAAGACCCACCCCCTCCTCCGTCGTCCGCCGAAGAGTTTTGTACTTTGAGGCCCCGTCTAGAAGTCTCGAATGGGTCGTGGGATTGATCGTGGGTGACGAGGGAGAATGGTGCGGAGCGTGGCGGGAGAACGGGTGACGTTCTTTGACTAGCAGTTGCAAGAAGGCGGCTAGGGTACTTGCCTTCTATCAGGGGGTAGGCGGCCAGCTCGATGGCCTTCTAGAGGCCTGGGCAGCCAATGTAGTGGCCTTCTAGAAGGGTGAGGGCGGCCAACACTTGGGCCTTCTAGCAACCTGGGCGGCCACCTTAGTGGCCTTCTTGGCGTGGAGGGCGGCCAGCAGGGTGGCCTCCTAGAGGCTGAGGGCGGCCATCGCCCTTGCCTTCTAGGGGTTTGGGAGGCCAATGGTTTGGCCGCCCAGCCCATGGGCCCTTGGCCTCTTCAAGTGAGAGTGGCCCACTAACGAAATGTGTTTGGGCTGGACTTTAAAAGCATAAATGATGACAAACCAGGTAAAATGATCACATCACTCATATGATGGTCTAACTGGGGATCCACAAAATGCTTGAAATTAGGCATCTATAGGGCCGTGGAGGAATTGATGGACCTGGCCGTGAAGAATGTAGGTTCGGTTGCCAGGGCCTACGGCCTATGGAGGTATCATTTCTCTGGGATCGCGTGGGAGCTGGAAGCTAGCTAGGACGCGCGGAAGGGGTTGGAGGCCTAGTGTGCCAAGCTCCAAAAGCGCCATGCAGCACACGAGGCCATTAAATCTCACTCTCTGGATCCGATCAATATCTTTGCCTGATGGTATGTAGTCACAGCCCGCCTTAAGAAATGCCATGCCAACCTCTCCCACTATCTCTACTATCGTGCCAACAGCTTAGTGATGGTTTTGTAGGTACTATTTAGCAAACTAATGGGTTTAAAGTCCCCAAAATTTTGTGCCCTCTATTCTTAGGATTGAGGACCAAGAGGGTTTTGTTGATGCCCCTCTAGTGGGCCCTACCCTCTTGGAACTCCCTTAATGCCTGAATGAGATTCTCTTTGACAATATCCCAACACGTCTGGAAGAAAATCATGGGGAAGCCATTAGGGCCTGGGGCTTTGTCACATACAAGTGAGAAAACTCTCTGTATGATCTCTACCTCCGAGAAAGGGCTGGAGAGGGCTGCCTCACACTCAGTTGGAGAGAGGTGGGAGAGTAAATCATCTGTAATGCCAGGTGGGCCCATCTGCCATTCAGTAAACAGCTTGGAGTAAAGTTCCTTTGCATACATCCTGATGTCCTCCCTCTAGATATTTTGCGCATCCACCTAGATGGAAGTTATGTATGGTTGGCTCTCCTTCTCCCTAAAGCAATCCTATGAAAGTATCGTGTTTTTGTCACCTTATTTGATGCACTTCTCCCTTAATCTCTACTTCCAATAAATCTTCTCCCTAAGGAGGATCTGTTTAAATTTTTCCCTTAGGGTGCCCCTACGCAATCTATTAGAGTCAACAATCCTACCTCCTCCAAGCAATCTAGCCCTGTCAATTGTTGAAGGATCCTCTCCTTAGCCATTTTGCTGGGTCGACCGACCCAGATGATGCCGAGCACTGGCTCAGGGAAACGGAACGTATTTTTAGAGTTATGCAGTGTACAAACCAAGAGAAGGTCTTACTGGAAACTTTCCAGTTAGAGAGAGATGCCCGATGCTGGTGGGAGTCAGTAGAAGCTACCCTAGGCCAAGCTCAGGTCACGTGGGAGCAATTTGTAGAACACTTCAACAATAAGTACTTCTCTGATAGAGTTCAAGAGAGGAAAGCCTCCGAATTTGTCACACTCAAACAACGATCCCTCTCGGTGGCAGAATACGAGGCGCAATTCTCAAGATTATCTCGGTATGCTAAACACCTAGTTAGTACTGAGAAAATGAAAGTAAAAAGACTTCTTAATGGGCTCAGGCCCCAATATATCACCCAACGGGCACCAATGGACGTACAAGTCTACTCGGAGATGGTGCGCCAAGCACAATTGCTGGAAGATGCCACGGAACTGTCTGACAGGATCCGTGGGCGAGAAAGGAGCGTTGTTGGTTCTGGCAATTATAAGCCAACCTTTAATAACAAGAAGAGACCCAGTAATGGAAGGGAATCTTCACAAGATAAGAAGCTAAAGAAGACGGCCAAGCCGTTCTCCATCATCACCACCCCATCCAACGTGGTGTGTAAACACTGCGATAAGGCCGGACATAGGACTGAAGAATGTTGGAGGAAACTGGGATTCTGTCTCCGTTGTGGGAGCTAAGATCACCGGATCCTAGATTGCCCAATGATGAAGGAATCACCCGGAGATGGAAAGCATCCAGTAACAAGAAGTGCCCATCTCCATGCTATTATGGAAGCAGTACAAGACAATGAAGGCGGACTGGTGGAAGGTACATTAACCATATGTTTAAAGTCTGCCTATGTTTTATTTGATACTGGAGCATCACATTCTTTTATTTTTAAGAAGTTCGTCGATCCACTGCCTAATGAACCAGAGTGAATAGATTTAGTTATTGAAACTCTTCTTGGCAAAGAATCAACTATTTAATGTGGGGAGTCGTGTACTGGACGTCTTTCCCCACCGATCGCAAGCAGTCGGTGTTAATTTATATCGTATTGAATCCGAACACTTTCGTTCCATGCTGAAGAGTGATCTGTATGTATCTGAAGCCATGGGTGGAGAGCAGGGAACACTTCATAGTTGTGGGTTCGCACTAAGCCGGATGATGTTGCCTGGGGTCGGAGGTACTGGAGATTCACGTCAGGTGACGCAAAGGGGACTGAGGGTCCGAACGTGGATGCGAGCGCATTCGTCCAAGTGGCAATATAATTCATGAGAGCCGTATGGCTTTACAGGTGGGCCATAGTGGTCGAGATACGACTGGCGCAAGCCACGGGACAGTTCCGACGCGATGGTCAGTCTCCGGGTCAATGCGTGGCAAAGCGGATATCCGCGTGTTTTACAGAGGGCTCCTCTCGTGGCGTGGGTGTTTGCTCCGCCATAATCAGGGGCTATAACTGGGTAGCTGGAGAAAGCATGGGTTGGCGGCTGGGCGAGGGTCGATCACGGCTCGAGTAGAGTGGTCGGACATGGCGTCGCGACTGTGGGGAGGTATGACGTCATGACGCGTGTGTATTTGCGATCGGCGGGCACGCGGGGGAAATCCCAGCATGAGGGGACGTTCACCCTTGTCGTAGCGTCACACAAGTGGTGGGGATAGACTTGCATGCCATGACTTAAACACCGTGTGAGGGAAGTACAAGCGACATACCCTCGGCGTACTTAGCCGACGAACAAGTCACCCACACACAATTCTCCTTGCTTGAAGCCTTGGCGCTTGTTGGATGCTGGAGGCCCTTGAGCTTCTAAGGGATTTTTATAGGAGAAGATGAAGAGGCAGGGGAGGGTTTAGGCGGACTAGGGTGAAGGGTTCAACCTAGTCCGGGTAAACCCTTGAAAAATATTTTCTTAATGCGTTGCTGAGTGGGGGAGGGAGGGTTTAGGCAGACCAGATTTTTTTTTGTCAAAAAACCCTTTTTTTTACTGGGGAATATGTGTTCACTCAGAAGGACCTTAACCTCAAGCAGAGGAGATGGATGGAGTATATGAAGGATTATGACTTCACCCTGTCTTATCAGCTGGGCAGGATGAACGTCGTTGCCGATGCTTTAAGCAGGAAGGTCATGGTCAATGAGATGATGTTGAGGAAATGGAGGCTCTGGGAACAAGTGCCAAATGCGACATTCAGGCTTAAGGTTCCCTGAGAGCCAGAGTTGGTCGTGCTCGCGAGTTTGACTGTCACACTAGCCATCCGTCATCAGGTGACAGAGGCTCAGCAGGCAGACCCTGAGTTACCCCAGATTTTGGCTATGACCGATGTGGAGCTCGACAAGGATGGTGCTATAAGATTTTGAGGTAGACTATACGTCCCAGCCGAGGAGCAGGTGAGACATGCTGTGTTACTAGAGGCTCATGGGAGTAGGTACACTGTACATCCGGGTGCGACGAAGATGTATAGGAATCTGAGGAGACAGTTTTGGTGGCCTGGTATGAAGAGAGATGTTGCTGAGTTTGTGACCAGGTGCCTGACCTGTCAACAGGTAAAGGTGGAGCACTAGCAGTTGGGAGGTACGCTTCAGCCCTTGGAGGTTCCCACGTGTAAATGGGACCACGTGAACATAGATTTTATAGTGGGATTGCCAAGGACTCCGAGTGGGCATGATACCATTTGGTTGCTTGTGGATAGGCTGATGAAGACGGCTCGGTTGTTACCGATCAGAGTCAGCTGGAGTGTGCCCAAGCTGGCACATCTTTATGTGGAGTGGATCATGCCTTTGCATGGAATCCCCATTTCCATCGTGTCGGATCGAGATCTACGTTTCACTTCCAAATTCTGGAGGAGTTTTGAGAGAGCTCTAGGCACCGAGTTAGCTTTTAGCTCGGCCTATCATCCTCAGTCGGATGGTCAGTCAAAGAGGAACATCCAGACGCTAGAAGACATGCTGAGGTCATGTTTCCTGGAGTGGCAGGGGAGTTGGATTCACCATCTACCATTAGTGCTAGTACATGCACTACGCTCCACGTAGGGAGGGGGCTCACGGGGTGGTGGCGACCAATTACAAACTACTACCCTCGCGCAGGAGGGGGGATCGCGGGGAGGGGAAAGCGAGCTAACAACCATGTGCCGAGCTGTAGCGGCCACTCAAGATGTAGCCACCTCCTGGACGAAGACCGAAGGACGCTGACGGACTGTTGAAAGCCTGGTGTCGATCTGACGGCGCTAGGTGGGAGCGGCGGTCGCAGCAGCCGGCCGACGCGATTCTGGTCGGCTGGACTGGTCGACACAGAAGTGGTGCGACGGCTGGTAAGGGCGCTGTCGAACTCCAATTGTGGCTGGGCCAGGTAGGGGACGTCGCTGACTGGGAGGTCTGCGAGGCCTTAGAAGGGGGCGGCCGACAGATAAACTTGCTGGGTGTGGTCGCAGGGACGGTCGGCATCTGATTCAGGAAGAAGGGGTGTCGGGGCCGATTTGACAGCAGTCCGTCCTGGGTGAACAGGGGCTTTGGATCTGGTGCGCCTGTGGGAGTTTGGACGCCAAGGATAGAGACAATGTCGAATGTAGGCGGGACCACCTCTGGTGCGTCGGTGCTTCAGGGGAGCAGAACTCTCGTGAAGAGAGCTCGGGCTGAATCATGCCGGGGCGGGCTGTGGAGTTGCTACCATTTGGGACTCATGTTCGGACCTAAGCTTGGCTCAGTTTCACGAGAACGGGTGGTGCATGCAGTGCCGAGGTCAGATCGCCACGGGATCACTTCGGGAACGAAGATAACTTGACGAAGTACGACTTCGCAGAAGGAAGTTTTGGCTGGTTTGCACCGTGGAGGCTGGAATAGTCTCTGCTAACTTGACCTCTACTGCAGGTGGGTTGCAGAAGACAGCAGCAAGTCCTTCTCGATCCGCGGGAGGGCGTAGAGAAGACGGGGCGTCACCGGAGTGCTGCGGATGCTTGGAGCTATGGAGGGCGGGCTTGAGTGCAGGTGGAATGGGGGCTGGGGCATGGGGTAGGAAAGGGAAAGAGCCGTACCGAACAGGCACGACTGCCGAACTAACCTCGGCTCCCTGAACTACTCCAAGCAATGACAGAAGGGCAGACTCTGATCTGGCGAAGTCAGGAGCTGTCGATCCGTCGACAAGACGCCAGGCCTAAAGCGAAGACCTGCAAGAACAACAAGAAAACCTAGGAAAACCTAGACAGATGCAGACAACATGACTAGCATGTCGTGCACACTGCCCCACACACGACTGGAACATCGTGCAGGTGACAGACACTGACCACGGGAAAAGTCAAAAGAAGGCTAGCCCAGAAAGGTCAAGACACACAAGAAAAGCTGAGAGTCACGTGCCACGTGACTTGAGTGCCTTCTCACCAGAAGAACAGCCAGCTGCGTTCACTGACGTCTTATGCTATGCCTACTAGTGTCTTGTCCGCGTACCTTATAGCAAGGACTAGGCCGAGAGCAAGACAGTGTCAGAACCAGAATAGTACCATAATGCGAGTGACTAGTCAGGGTCACGTCAAACGACGCAAGTCCAAAGCTCCTGACCACATGTGCACACACTGGCCCATTCCCTAAGCCAGGCCTCTAGCTAGTATTCCCCTCCAAAGGACGCTACGGTTGGACTGGGGGCCCATGGAACTAGCTTAAGAACCAAAAACTGGGAAAGTGCCCTGCTACAAGAGCCGTCACGCCGAAGCGTGCCGTAAGGCTACGACTAGTGAAGGCTCACAAGACGTGGAGACTCAGAACACGGGTGCAGAAGTACAGACAGGTAAGAGGGCACTGTCACATGTACTTCGAGGCACCAATGGCAGCACGAGAAACTGCCGACAAACTCAGGACAATGCAGCTAGACCTACTCACGTAACGCTCCTTGAGTCTCACGACTTGGAGGCAAGATCGTCACAGATAGCGGAACAAGTCGACAATCGGTCTACTCCTAAGCCAGAGGAAATAGTGCTCCACAGGAAATGACTCACGGAGACCCGAGGGGACACCAAGAACCCTCAGTGGGAGACCCTCTGGCCTTGCTGGCCCTCTACCAGCAAGGGACTAGCCCTCACATCCTCCACTCGGCATCGCCGAGTCACCACGGGTTTTGGGTTGAGTGTCGGGTGAGTTGGCCGCCGATATCGGCCCATTTGAGTTGTGAATTACGCTTGCTTGCCTAGGTCCATGGTCGTGCCACATCATCGGGTTAGTGTTGGAGCCGATGACGCACTCCCCAGGTCACCAAGGCACTGACTCATCGGCGGGTTGCCCCTAGAGATGGAGGATTCTTCAACTTCTTATCCTTGTGGGCATCGTCGTAAGTCGCGATGGCCTCCACTTCGATGTGTTCCCAATGTTTGCGAGGGGTGTCTTCATTCGGCCCTTCACCTATCAGTGTCGATGGCTGTGAGGTGCCTTCTGGCATGGAAAGATGGTGTACTTCATCGGGCACCTCTTGGTAGTCATCATAATCAGCTTCTATGGGGGCTGAGGTGACTATTTGCCATGCTCGGGACTGCTCCACCATTGATGGCCAGGGTTGTTCACCCTCCGCTGCATCTTCGAAAGTCTGGTGCTGGACCGGCACCATGTAGATTCCCCTTTCGTGGACGCCTGTCACATGGGGGCGCAGTGGAGCCACCTCATAGTCTCCCATTCTGAGCTCATCTTTCTCAATGAAGTCTTGAGCGATGTCCTTGAAGACATAACAATCTTCGATGGGGTGACCCAATACCCAGTGATAGGGGCAGAATAGAGGGTCATCGCTTCTTCGGGGGTCTTGCGACCTTTTAGATTCTGGGAGGGAGACCTTGCCGTAGCGGCAAGCCCATTTGAAGATCCTCTGAGTCTTGTTCCTCAGGAAGGAGTAGTGCCATGCCCCGAGATTATGAAGCAGAAATAATTTGGGAATTATGAATAGTCGACTAGTATGCCTCAAGCGAGTAATATAATCAGAGCACAAACACATTCACACGTAAGACATGAATGCACAATATTTGGACAAAATCTTAACCTTTATTGAATATTTATCCTTGTGCGGTCCACTCTAGACCGCCTATCCCCTATAAGTGGTTCAATCTGGACCGCTCGAGACCATGTGCGATATACTCTCTACCATTCATCTCCCTTGAATAGTAAGGCAGTGACACTAGAATGACCCAGCCCCGACCGTTCATGCCAGATGAACGGCTTATCGACTGACCGCCCATAGGACTCGTCATCCTGACGAGCGGCCGACCCTAGACCGCCCAAGCTTGTGTGGCACATCCCTAGCCGCCTAACCCATAGGAATCTTATAGACGAGCGGGCACTCTCTAGCCGCTCATCCCTTGAGCGGTCGTGCCTTAACTGTTTATATCCTGTATACCGATTTCATTATATTGCATGAGTGGCTGTGATCCAGCCGCGTATCCCAGATGAGTGGCTGACCCCTAGACCGCCCATCCGATGAGTGGCCAGAGCATAACCGCCCATCACTGCTGAGTTTCAATTTCAGCATATTCATTCCATTTATGCATTAAATACTACATTATCGCCATGTTTAAAAATATTTTATAAACTGTGGCATATTTTACATCCCGATAGAGTGACTTTCTCTTTCCCTGTGATGGAGCCACTAGTCATAGCCCGACGACCTTTAGTGTCGGCCCACCGAGGAGAGGTGGCGGGGTAGTCCTGGTTTACGGTTCTTAAGTTAGTTTCCATGGGCCCCCTTGCTTTGCAGCAGCGTCCTACTGGGGGGGAAAAACTAGTTAGAGGCCTGGCTCAGGGTGATGAGTCAGTTTGTGCACACATGGTCAGAGGCTTGGATTGACACTAACGAGTGTTACTCTGAGTAGTTCTTATTTCTGGTACTATTACGCCTCTCGCTTGTCACGAGCCAGACTTTTGAGTTGCTTGACAGGTAGTGTAAGTTGTCAGTGGACGCATCTGGTCTCTACTTTCTGGTGGTCTTCCTTCTCCCTATCACTTGGTGAGTTGAGATTTGATCTATTGGTAGATTTAGTTTGTGACGCTTATATTTATATTAACACTATAACTATTTCGTTGCAAAAACTTTAATTTATTTAGGAATTTTATTTCTTAAATTTTCAGGGGTGCTACACCCTCCCCCCACTTAAAAGAATTTGGTCCCTAAATTCAATTGTATGAATGGAGGTCTTAGAGTACTTACAGTCTAGAATAGTTCCGGATATCTCCTTCGCATGGATTCTTCCATTTCCCATGTAGCTTCTTGTTCTAAGCATCTATTCCACTGTATCTTTACCATGGGAATGGTCTTATTTCTTAGGAATCGAACCTCTCGATCGAGAATCTTCATAGGCTTCTACTCATAGGTAAGGTCCTTCTGAATCACCAGGTCATTATGATTAATGACATGGAAAGGGTCGTACACGTACTTCTTCAACATGGAGATGTGGAATACGTTGTGTACTTCTAATAGTTGAGGAGGCAAAGCAATACGGTATGCTACCTCGTCAACTCATACGGTATGCTACCTCGTCAACTCTTTCCAGCACTTTAAATAGTCCAATAAATCTTGGTGTAAGCTTGCCGTTAACACCGAATCTTCTAATGCCATGACCAGGAGATACCTTGAGGAAGACATGGTCTCCAATTTGGAACTCCAAGTCTCTTCTTCTGTTGTCAACACAGGACTTCTGCCTGGGCTGAGCTACCTTCAGTCTATCTCTGATGAGTTGAACCTTCTCATTAGTATGTCTGACCATATCGGGGCCTAATATTTTTCTTTCACCAATTTCTTCCCAGCATATCAGAGATCGGCAACTCCTGCCATAAAGTGCTTTGAATGGAGCCATTTGAATGCTGGCCTGGTAGCTACTATTGTAAGCAAACTCGCCCAGGGGCAAGTGGTCATGCCAGCTTCCACCAAAGTCCATGACACAAGCTCTTAACATGTCTTCAACAATTTGATTTGTTCTCTCTATCTGACCATCTGTTTGGGGATGAAAGGCGGTACTGAAATTTATTTTAGTCCCCAAGGAGTGTTGTAGACCCTTCCAAAAGTGAGATGTACCCTAGCCCTGCTGGCACCCTACCAGTAAGGGACTTGACCCACCACCTCCACTCGACATCACCGAGTCACCCGGGTTTCGTGTGTGTGCAACTGTGGTTCGGCCACTTTCGAGATCCACGCTCAATTGTTGATTGTGTTTACGGAATAGGTCTGAGGATCTTTGCCTATTGGCTGCATACCCCCTCGTCGTGTCACATCAATCGGGGAGTACAGAAAGTTGATATCCCAGGGTTAGAAGCCCAGCTATTTTGAGACTCCTGTTGCTGCACCAATGACCACCCCCTTGCCGACTGGTGGCTCGAAGAAACGGGAGAGGCCTCACATCAAGATAGTGATAACCCGTGCTAAGAATGCTCGGATGGAGGCTGTGGATCTGCGGAAGAAGGATGCGGCATCCCAGCCCACAGTGTCTCTTCCACAGGTCCCGACATTCGAGGAGTTTAAAACCTCGTGACAGCAAGAGTGGTCTCTTCCTGGTATAATCCTTTTGCTTTATTATCTGGTACAAAAGTCGAGGGCTGACTTTGTGGTTTCTATCCCTACTTCTGCTTTGTTTTAGCTGTGGTGCCCCAACCCACTCATGCCATGGAAGAGCCTATTGCAGCTGATGTAGCTGAGGTGGGGGAAGGCAGTACAATGACCATTCTTCCAGTAGAGGTGGATCTGCCCTCGTCGACGCCCAGCCATAAGGGTGAAGGTATCCCATCTTCGCTGCTTTCCTTTTAGGTTGTTTGCGAGTTGCCCTAACCTTGCAGGCCAATCTGCTTGGACAGATGTCGCCCCTTCTGTTCCCGCTGAAGTCCACCTTCCCGATGCTCCAATGGAAAGGGAGTTGATGAGCCAGGCCCCTCTTGAAGAGTCGACAGTCTTGCCAGCCGAGGAGAGTCTTCCTGAAGTGGCCCCTGACAATTCAACGTGTCTGGAAGTTCGAGATACGCACTACAAGAAAAGAGACCTTTAGGGGCATTTCAAAACTACCCCAAAAAATGGAGATAAATGCGCTAAGAGGGTAGAGTTGGCATGAGGTTCGAGATCGGATGCAGTGTCTGAGTGAGAGTTGGCTCGAGGTGCGGTGTTGGTCTGTGGAGAGTCAGCGGAGGGCCTGTCATGATTTGAATCGTGCCTGCTGGGCCGACGAAGGATTTTCATTGATGAGTGTCTAGCAACCAGTGGGTGGTCTTTCATAGATAGAAGATGCTGTTGGTGTTGTGATTCAAGAATGGCGAGTGCCGTGTATCGGTGAGGCCTAGGTTGTCATCTCCGTGATGTGCCTCCCAGATGAGATCTGGGTTTTGTCTAAGTTTGTCTTCTGGCCGAGTTGGCACAGAGATATGTCTGGCTATCGGCTTGCCATGTGTGAGATAATTCTTGGCGCTGAGCCGATGATCTAGTTGCGATCTGTTGAGACGACTGTGTGAGCTGATGGAGGCTCTGTATTGGTTGTTCCCTTGAGTCAGGTGTGAAACTAGTCAGCTAGTTATGAAGCTGATGTGTGATTGTCCGCCGACCATAGGATGGATCAATAGCTGCTTCTCGTGATGAGGGCTGTGTCTCCTCTGTGAGCGAGATGGTGGCAACGGTGCCATGATTGGTTCTCATGTTGTCTGAGGTGATGCTAGGCCTACACCTTTGTGTTATGCCTGCTCTGATGACCTACTGGTGAGCGGTGTGCGGAGCGTGGCATTGTCCGTGATTAAGGTCTGGTGGTATCCCTCATGATAGGAGCTTTCGTGAGAAGCAAGATTTTCTATGCTGGGGCTCTGACGGCATTGTCAGTTGGATAATGCACTCTTCCCCTATGTTCCCGCGTTTGTCCTAAATTTCGAGGATGAAATTTCTTTAAGGGGGGAGGGCTATAATGCCCCGTATTTTTTAGATATTTTTCGTGGGTCCCAGATTGAGTTTAGCGGTTTACGCATGCTTTTGTCTGTCGGACCTTCAGAATCCCGTATAGGGTGAACCGTTACATTTTTCGACTCTGGGACATTACCACTACATTGTGCTCTTCTCGTTCCCCTATTAGCAATACAAACACTACTCCCCGCACAGGGGGGTTGGACGAAGGGATGGGAATTTTATGGTTACAACCAAATACTACCTCTGCGCAGGGAGGGGCGTTAAGCCGGCCAAGCGGGGTGGGGAAGAAAGCCAAGAAGTTGCGAAAATAATGATTCGACCGAATCTGCTAGCTTCAGGAACGGGCTGACCACCGGTCGCTGTTGACGGCTCCACGATTTAAGGCGAACTCGGATGATGGCGAAACTAGCGCCAAAACGTTGCTAGATGGATCAGGAAGTCCTCAAAATTTTTGGGGAGTGGCGTGGGGTCGCCTATGGTCGCAGCTGGCTCTGTGGCAAGGTGGCTCTGGCTGGACTGGTTCTTTTCCCCGGACACAGTAGCAGGAAGGTGGCGCTAGTACGAGCGCTCTCGGAGTCAGAATGGTGCGGGACCAATGCCGGCACGTCCGTCTATGAGTCTCCTTAGGTATCCGACCAGGAAGACCTCCAGGAGTGGTCGGAGCAGAGAGATAGGAGGTTCAGAGCAGCAGGGTATCGGGACTGGGTTTCTGTGGACTGACCTGCGCATCCTGACGAGAAAATTTAGAACGAGTGGTCCCGTCCTCCGAATGCAGTTCTGTCGATGGGGTTGGAAGGAGAACTGGTCTAAGAACGCCCCGACCAAGCGGTGCACCAAGGGGAGCAAGGATGTGGCCGTAGCAGCTTCTGTGGCAGGGCGGCGCTGCTCTAGCTGGTACAGAGCACTGGGCGCAGCAGCAGGAAGATGACGCCGCCATGAGCACTCCCGGAGTCAGAACGGGGCGAGACCAAAGCTGTCGCGTCCGTCTACCAGTCTTCTTCAATCTCCAAGGGGTGGTCTCCAGGAGATGTCAGAGCAGAGAGATAGGGGATGAACAGTAGCCGGGTGTCTGAGTTGGTTCTAGTTGGACTGACCTGCGCACCCGGGAGAGAAAATTCGGCACGGACACCCCCGGACTCCGAATGATGCTCCGTCAACTGTTTAACCCCCTTGTCTCCTTGCCTTGTCCATGAAGGAAAGGATCCTTTTAGAAGTCACTTAGGACATTGACCAGCCCCACATGGGCTCTAGGGCATAGGTGGACCAATGGGGAAGAGGCTGGGGGGTCCCTACAAGACCTACTGACTTTTTACAAATAAACCCGAGGACTTCTATGGACTGACACATTGGCTTATAAAGACTTATAATTGCACACCTATTTATGCAAGGACTTAAATACAAACTAAGGGACATAAATACAAATAAAAATTACTAATGTCCAGAGTCAATTTCCATCGCCTCAGCCACAACAGCAATGACTGGAGGCACCCGAGATGAGAACCTCTGCCGTGAACTTGTCCTTCACCCTCCCTCTACGCTTGCCAAGCTAGTGACTCTGGCTTTACGCCATGCCGAGTGCGAAGAGGTTCTCAGCACATGCCGAGGCACACCCGACTTGGGTCGGGAGGGGGACAAGAAGTGGGCGTCCGAGCCAAGCTCGGGCCTAGGGAAGAGGCGGAATCGAGACAGGGAGCACAAAGAGCCATCCTGGAGGTACGAGTGGTACACCCCATTAACCGCTTCGGTGTACGAAATCTACGAAGACATCAAGGGCTCGGGCCTCCTTCGCCAACCCAAGCCAATGAAGTCGAAGAGCCGCAATCGCAGCAAGCACTGCCAGTTCCATAGCGATCACGGGCATCATACCGGCAATTGCTGCCAGCTCCAGGATGAGATCAAGCACCTCGTCCACCAGGGACACCTATCCCGATTCGTCGCGGGGCACAAGGAAGACCGAGGTGCTCCAGAAGAGATTGACAACACCCCCCGTGGGGTACACATCAACGTCATCGCTGGAGGAGATGCATCAGGGGGAGATAGTAGCTGAGGAAGAAAGCGTCATGCGGAACGGGCGAGCCGAGCTGTCGAGCCCCCGAAGGCCCCGCCAAGTGAGCCACAGGTCATCGTCTTTTCAGACCAAGACCTTGAAAGGCTGACCACCCTGCAGGGAAGGGGAGATGGGCTTGCCCCCCAATATCTTTCCTGCTAGACAGAACTAAAGCAATCCAAGCGGTACGCTGCACTCAAGGGTCTGAAGAGGACGCCACTTGCGCCCAGACAAAGCTTGAGAAGTGTAGATGCACTACTGAAAGTCTGGCGTCGTTCTGAGGTCGCAGGAGGGCGGGGCAGGCTGTGGAAGGTGACCAGTGCGAATCTATCCTGTAGGATTAATCTGCGCAGTGGGCGTGCAGAGGGCGGTGCGCTCTCCACTGGACTCCGAACGACGCAAGACCAGTGGGGTCAGATGGCTGACAAGAAGATCTACTTACCCTCAAAAAATGAACACCAACGGAGCACCGAGCTGGGCGTGGTTGGCACTTTGGTGAGGCTCTGGTTTCTTGGTGAACATCCAGACACAGTCAGGTTGTGCAAGGTAACACGGGTAGCACCGAATGCGGAACGCGACGAAACCACCTGGAGTGGTTTAAGGACATCGATAGGTCCGACTACAATGAAGAAGGCTCATCCCGAAAACTAGTAGAGGAAGGCATGGCGTGATCGGGAAGCCTGCTGCACGCTCTGGGCGGATTGGTTCATACCAGCTTTGTGCAGTTGCAGGAGAATGGACGCCACGGGCTGTGCCGACATCAGAATGGGGCGAGACCACCTATGGAACAAAGCAGGCTCGGAGCAGAACAACTCCACAGAAGGTGACTTTTACTGATTCGCAATGTGGACATTGGGTAGCCTCTGCAAACCAAGCCTCATATTCTGCCTTGAATCTATGAACAACAGATCAAGGTTCCACTAATGCCGAGAGGTGGGTGACGTCGGGGGAACTCTGGGGCCGCCGTGGACGAACTTGGGAGAGGGGGAGGCGAGGGTAGCAGTGGGGGAAAAGGTGGCTGGAGGCTGGGGAGTGGGAGGCTGGGCTAGGAGAATAGGGTTAGGGTTTGGGGTTGTTGCGATGGTGGCTGGGATAGGGAAGGTGGGGTGCGGCTGCTAGGGAGGGTGCAGGCTTTTAAAGAAGGGGATAAATCCCGTGCAACTTTTTCAAAAGAGGAGCACCTCGTGCAGTTTTGAGGAGAGCGTGGTGCGTGCAGGATTTGTTTCAAGCAGAGGAGAAAGAGACTGGGTGTGCCGATGAAGGAGGCAGGGCTCACTCCTCCTAATGATTTTAAGGCCTTTCTTTTCTTCCTTTTCTTTAATTTTGGTCCAGCCTTGTACAGATTACTCCTTCTTCTTTTTTGTTCGGGGTGTTTAGTTGTTGTCCAGTCCAGATTTCCTCGTGATGCCCGTGGTTCATTTACCTTAATTAAAGTGTTTCGTTAATTATCGTGCCCTTTGTCTGTTAATCCCCCTCAGTCTATATCACATCATTATTATTCCCATCTTTTAGGTAAAAATTCGACAGCATCTCCCCTTGACCCGGGCATAAGGGAGAAGCGGGAAACGAGCCCACATGGAGTGGCGGAACCCAACAATTGAAGGTGAGCGTCCGAAGATGGCAACACTTTGGACAGACCTTGGGAAAACACGAAGGGAGCAGTGAGGGGAGGGCTGGAGGACTAGCCATGGATACTGGGGTTAAGGGGCAAGGGCTGGCGTACCGGTCAAGAGACCCAAAGGGTATATCGGCCAAGGCTGGCTGTGGGGAATTGGGCTGCACCGGTGAAGGGCTGTGCCGGTGAAGGGTTTCGAAGTATGGAAGGTGTGCCGGCCAAAGGCTGTGCCGGCGGAGGAGCTAAAGGGCTGTTAAGGTGTACCAGCCAAAGGGGGTGGCACGAGTGTGCCGGGCAGGGGATTATGCCAAGGATGGTGTTGAGACTCTGAGGGTGCCGGCGAAGGTTGGCCCAAATGGAATGAAACGAATGGAGGAGAAGGCTATGGAGTTTTCTGGTTCTTGGCCGAGCTGGAGGGGAAGATCCAGTGAGGAAACATGGATGGTGACCGGGTACTCGAAAAGGTTGGTGAGGCTCGGCAGGGTGAAGGCAAAGGAGCCCTCCACCCAAGGTGGAGTGGTTGACTTAGTTGGGTCTCCCTTTGACCATGGAGGGTTGGCAGATGTGTCTCTGGGTGGGCCCTTGGCCCCTTTCGCTAAGTGCCACATGGCGTGGCTCGCAGTCGGGGCGCCCCCGGGTTGGCCTGGGCGGCGATGTAGGATACGAGCAAGGCCCACATGTGAGTGGCCAGAGTTGATCCCGGACGGTTACTAGTGTCACCACGTGTCGTGGCAAGCTGGTCAGGGCCCTTGTAGGGACCCACGGGACTATAGGGAGGGCCGGATGGCCCATGCCTGGAAGGTGTTCGGCAAAATGCCTGAACCCTTATTTCTCGTGATTTTGTCGGGGAATAGCCCAGGTACAACAAATGCCCCCCACGGGTCGTGCGTCGGAGGCGGAGATGAGGGCGTACGGCCCGTGAGACTCCTATTCTGGGCTATGGTAGTTCTATTTTGACACTTCATATGCTTTTACTATTGTCGTGCTTGGTGATTTGCTGGTGTTCTGACCATTTTTCTACGGATTGTCTTGCAGCTATGGCGTGCTTTGGCAAAGATGGACAAGTCCCAAGGTGGATGGCCCGAGAGGAGGATCACTGGGTGCAAAGGACTGATCGACAGCTCCCTCCTCTGGGCCCGCCAATGGTTACTGTGGCTTGCATAGAGTAGCTGGACAGTGGACATACAATAGTGGCTGAGGGTCCCCTTGGTAAGAGAGCCACTAGAGTCGGGACCGTGGAGGTGGCTAGGATTTAGGAGGCCGATGGCATGTACACCTATGATAGGAGCGGAGGGTATCTGTTGGAGTTCCCCCTAGATCAGCACCTATTCGAGTTTCTCTGGAGCTATGTTACGCCTGTCATGGAGGAGGACAACTCACGGATTTTGGGAGCCAATTGTCAGCTTGAGCGGGCCATCTTGATTGGCAGGGATAGCCTGCATGGCGTAGCCTTCTACAGCTACCCTAGCTTCTCAGAGGACTACTGGAGGCAATGCCAGTTTCCCAGTGCTGAGTGCCTGGGAGAGTACTAATGACAAATTCTGGATTTTGATATTGTTACTTGCTGAGTTGTCCCACTTCTTGTTCCATGGAACAGTGCTGAATGCAGGGAATGTCGATCACTTACTGTTGGTCTATTTGATTCTTCCCTATCACGTACTGGTACAAGGTGTAATAAGCCAGGTTCACCCAGTTTGAGGAGAATTGATGTAGAGAACTGGGCTTGAGGGACAGTGTGACTGGACTTGGGATGCTGGGAACTGGGGACTGGGTATTGGAAAGAGGCCAAGTGCTAGGGGCTAGTCTCTAGGAGAGAAAAGCCCATGTTGTATGGGGTTAGCGTAGGTTTGCCGAGATGTGGCAACCTACAAGGTGAAGACTGAGGGCTGGTTCTGGGTCGCATTGGTCATAGGCCGATGCGTGGGGTGTTGGTTGTCTTCATGTTGTTAGCCGGAAATGTGGTTTACATTAGGCATAGGAGCTGAGGTTGTGATGGTTGAATGGCCCTTAGAGACATGACGGCCAAAGGCTAGAGCTGGGGCTGGGACTGGCCAACTACTTCGTGAGGAGATGGTAGCTGAAATGCAGGGGTTGGATGTTGGCACTGGGTCTGGGTAACTGGCTTACGGAAGCGTGATGACCTGATTACGGAATTGGCACTGGAACTGGTGTTGAGTGGCTAGCCTATAGAGGTGTTGTATCCGTGATACTGGAATTGGAAGCTGGGACTAGAACTAGGGGGCTGGCCTATAGCGGCATTAAAGCCTAACTGGTGGCTAGTACTGGAACTGGGTGCCTGGCCCGTGAAGGCATTGAAGCCACGTTGCTGGAACTGGCAATCGGTACTAGAGCTGGGTGGCTGGCCTGGGAAGGCGTTGAAGCCACGGGGCTGGAACTGATGACTGGGACTGGAGCTGGGTGGCCGGCCTACGAAGGCGTTGAAGCCACATCGCTGGGACTGACAATTGATACTGGAGCTGGGTGGCTGGCCTGGAAAGGCGTTGAAGCCACAGGGCTGGAACTGAGGATCTCTTAAAATTTATTTCATGTCAATTTTTGTCTAAAATTTTAAAACTGATGCAAGCTCATTGCTACCTTTTTGGCAAGATTAACACATTTTTAAAAAATTATATAAAACTGTTTGGCAAACTTCTTTTCAAAAATATTTTCTATCATTAACTTTAAATAAACCCAACAAATGAATCAAATGGAAGGGTGAGGCGTTGGCAATGCTGTTGTGCAGTGGAGGGGAGGCATGGCACGGCGTGGAGTGACGATGGCAGGGGAAGGGTGGGGTAGCTGAGCAATCTCTTCTTCCCTCTGGCGTGAGGCCAACCCTCCTCTCTTCCTCTCCTGGCGGAAGCCACACCCCCTCTCTTCTTCCACCTTTTATTCTCTTCTCACCTCCCATCGCATTAAGCTCTCAGGCCCCATATCACAGGCACTCGCATCTCACACCACACACACATTTTTTCTCTATGTTTCTTTTTCCTACCCCTTTCATTGCACCACCTGCTGCAACAGGTGTGGCTGCCACCACGACAGCAGGGCGTCTGTGGCCGCTGTTGCTGGAGCGGGCCATCCACCTCCGCCCATCCACCCACCGACACCAGCTGCCTGTTCCCGACACCACCCGGCAAACGCCGCCCCAGCTCTACACTGCGCGTCCAACCCCACCCGCTGTAGCCGTCCGTAGGTGGCTGTTGGCCGCTGCCACGTGAGCCAGCTGCTCCGCCGCCCTAGCCACGGCCCTCTGTCGTGCCACCCTACCACTACCGTGGCACGCAGGGGGGAGGGGGGAGGGAGAGGCCGACCAACAGAGCACGCAAGGGGAAGGGGGGGAGAGGAAGGGAGAATACGTGCGAGACGTGAGAGACTCTAAAAAAAAATTGGTCAACACTTATTTTTATTGTGAGAGAACTTTTTAAAAGATGAAAGTTCTTCCTAAAAATTAAGGGAGAGTTACCAAACACGTCTAAGTGAGTTTCTTATTTCTATTTTTAAATTTGAGAGAAAAAAGAGGTAAAAAAGAACGATGCCCTTTGTCTCATTTTTTGTGCATATTCCTGTTTAGTTAATTTTTAATCTTTTAATGCCTGAAATTATCTTAAATGCTTAAAATTATCTCCATGGGCATCGTATGTTAATTCTAGTGGCATGCGTAGGCTTGGAATGTCGGTATGGTACGGCAGGATGGTTTGGTTTAATGTTTTCCTGCATCCCCCGTCGATTTTGATCGATCGGGAGGGGTTTCGATTCCGACCTCCGAAGTCGCGAAACTCAGGTGACATAACGCGCCTGCCCCAGTTCATTATAGTCATTTGACGCACCCCTAGAGGTGCATTATATCGTTCGTGATCTGAGAGTTTTCTGTGGATTTTCATGTTCAGGTGGCTTTAACGCGCCTCTCCTGGTGCGTTATAGTCCCTGCATGTAGAGTTGAAGGTCTGTTGCCTTTAACACCCCTGTCCCTACATGTTACATTCGTATGATGCCCCTGGTTAGGTGCATTATATTCTGTGGTTATCTGTGGATTCTGAACGTTCTAGTAGGCGTAACGGCCCATGGGAAGTGCGTTATATTCTTATAACACCCCACCCCTGGTGCGTTATAGCCCTCATCAGTTGTGTTGTGTGCTTGCTGACTTTAACGCCCCTACGCCTGTGCATTATAGTCCTATAGCGCGCCTGCCCTAGTGCATTATAGTTCCGTTGACTGTGGATTTATCTGAGTTCTGTTAAGCATAGCAGTCCTGCCCTGATCCGTTATGGTATGTAACGGGGTGATCTTAGTCTGTTATATACCTAGAGATTTCAAAAGCATGCATATGTAATTTCTAATGCACTTCATGTTTCATATGCACCATGTTTAAAATATTTTGTACACTGTGGTATTACTTTACATCCCAAAAGAGCAACATTCTTTTTCCTTGTGATGGAACCACTAGTTGTAGCACGACGACTTCCGTGTCAGCCCACCTGGGAGAGGTGGCGGGGTATTCCCATTATACGGTTTGTAAGCTAGTTTCCGTGGGCCCTCTATATAAGTGACACTAACCTACATGCTTGCAAATGCAGGATGCCTGTGATGCCATCATCACCGACTTGTGGGATCAGCTAGCAGACGCCAGACGGCAACTGACTGTCACTCGATAGGAGTTGGATATCTTGGTAAGTTTATGCAATGCTCTTTTTTGGTTTACCTGGATTCCTGATGTTTAGTCACTAATTATCATTGTTCCTTCATTTCAGCATGCCCAGCAGGCAGCGATAGCAGGGATGGCCGGTGGGGCATCTTCCAACTCTCAGGCTCTTCCTCCGAAGGTCTCCTCCCTCCAGGAGCAGCTCACCGGCACGGTGGCACGTGCCGAGGAGGCTGAGAACGAGCTCGTGACTTGGGTGAGTACTTGCTTTGCTCGGACGTTGATTATACACTACTCTTTTACTGACTGTGTGAAATGGTCAGCTCTGGTAGGTGGTGGAGATTCAAGATGCCCTGAGTCACACGGTGTAGGCTGAGGGGGAGTGTGATGCCCGGGCGGTCACTGTGGCGGAGCTGTAGCGCGACACTGAGAAGTTGCCACGAGACGTGTTGGAGTTGAGGGTTGCTCTCCAGCTGGCAAGGAGAGAGGCAGAGCAGGAGAGAGAGGAGAGGGAGAGGGAGAGAGAGGATAGGAGGGCAGAGTGGTAGAGGGATTGGGATGAGAGGAGGGCTCCGGAGGCCCATGTGATGGAGCTCTAGCTAGGCCTTCGGGGTTTTAACAACGAGGTCATCAACATAACACTCGACCAAGTCGTACAGTATTTCATCAAAAATCTTGGTCATAGTCCTTTGATAAGTAGCACCAACATTTTTCAGGCCAAAGGGCATCCTTTTGTAATTGAAGACCCCTTTGGGTGATCAAAAGACCGTATGGTGCTTGTCCTTGATTGCCATTCAAATCTAATTGTAACCCGAGGACCCGTCCATGAAGGATAGAGCTTCATGACCAGTGGTCATATCGACCATAGTTTTAGTGATTGGGAAGGGGAAGTCGTCATTAGGACCTCTTCCTTTGCATTCATGGCTGCCTCTTTCTGGGTGCCAGATGTTAATCAAATTTTTTTTACTTTCCCTGTCCCTCCTCTTCACAGATCATCCAGACAGTACGCAGATGACAACTTATTGCAACCTCCTCCGGTAGGCAGAGAAGCCGACACATTTCGAGGCAGCGACCCCGGTCCCGACCACAACTCCCTTGCCTCCGCCCGCAAAGAGGTCCCGGGCAAGATCGCACGTGAAGAAGTCCCTAGATGAGGCAAAGGCTGCAGGGCAGTGGGAGGCTAAGCGTCGAAAGATGGCGGCCGCCAAGGCTGCAGAGACCATTCCCCCGCCACCTCCGATCCTGTCCTTCGAGGAATTCAAGGCCAGTCAGATTGAACCAAGCCAACCCACGGGTAAGACTCCTCTGTCAAGAGCGTCTTCTAGGTGGAGCTTTATTTCTGTGTCGGAACGGGTTGCTTACACCCTGATGCCTTTGCTTTTTGTCCATCAGCTAGAGAGGAACTGATGCCCTCGTCGAACCCTGACGTAGGTGAGGCCTGGGTCGGGTCGGAGCCGCCATCCACTCCAACTCCCTCCCCCAAAGCCACCAGAGAACCTCAAAAGGGGTAGCCCGTAGAGAAGGCGTTGGCGGCCGCCAAAATAGCAGGGCGGAAGGAGGTTGAGTGGAGGAGGGTGGAGGCTGTTCGGACCGCTTTAGCTTCCCCTCCTCCTTCCATCCCCTCTTTCGCACAATTCGACGCGGCTCGGACTGAACCAAGCCGTCCCGTAGGTAAGGTTCTTGGGCTACTGATATTCTTGAGGATTTAGTCACCTCCCAAGGTGAGGTCTCTATGCATGCACAACACACGCGTTTCTTCCTTTCAGCCGGTACAGGGGAGACGCATTTGGGATTACGCGTGAAGTCTGTGATAGTCTCTGCCTAGGTAGTCAGTCGGTAGGAATTGGAGCAGAGGAAGGTGGAGGCTGAGAAGTTTGCGACCATGCTCGCGGTTGCTCAGGCCGAGCCAAGCCAGCTCACAGGTTAGATTCTCCGACTGGCGGTGCCACTTAACACCTTTTTGCCTTGTGGGATAAGGCCTTTATGCGGGTTTCTTCTTTCAGTATCCGTGGAGGAGCCAGTATCTGCTCCTACTCTAGATGTGGGCGACATTGCAGCTCCTGGGGTTGCACCTTCCGTCGAGAAGACAATCCCCGGGCCGCCTTTGGCCGCGAGGACCGAGCGGGGTAATTATTTTCACTGGCATGGCTAACATTTTCATTTATTGGGAGCCCAAAGACTTTCATCTAACCCACATGCTTCTTCATTTGGCAGTTCCAGTCGCACCCCTCCCCGGGTGGGTGCGGGCTCACAAGGCCCCCAGTTGACGAAGGCGTACTCGAGGAAGAGGCTAAAATCTAGGAAGTCACTGTCGCCGAGTCCGCACGGAGAGGAGGCTATTGACTCCGAGACGAAAGCTCCCTCGCCAGCAAGGGAGGAGTCTGCCCCGATCGAGTCTTCATCGAGTGAGAAGGTAGACTATGACTACTCTTCCGACGAAGTGGTTTCAGGCGAGGATTTCATAAGTGTAAGCTGGTTCATACGGACCCCCCTTTGCGGCCAGCCTCTGATCTTGTCTTCTGTTATTTGGTTAACTTGCAGGAGCAAATCTAGCCAGAGGCCGTGGAGGTGCCTGCCCCGGACACATTAGTGGAGCGACTCAGGGGAGTCGACGCCGGCTTGGACAAGCTGGCGACCTTGTCCGAGATCCCATGGCAGGAAGCAACCGCGAGGACCGTAATATCAGCGGATGAGTCCCTGGAGGAGGGGGAGATATCACCGGAAAGCAGTATAGTTCCAGTGACTGAGGTAAATATGGGCCTCCGGAACTTCTCTTGCATCTCTTCAGGATTTGGGTAGCTCGCCTCGATTGGTGAAAGATTGACCCCGTTTTATGTGTTTTAGGAGGAGGCAAGGCTTCCCGAGGCATGCACCGCTAGAGCTCACAGGGCTATTCCAAACCGGAGGGAACCAGTCACCCCCGCGGGGGTAGGTGGGCTACAACTGCTCTCGGGGCCAGATGTGGAGCGCCTGGTGTCCTTCCAACAATCGGGGGGCAGGCCGAAGCTCATGGTTCCTCTTCTGCCCCCCCGACTGCTCATGACGCCTGAGGAGGACCAGCTTCTGGGGAAGATACTAACAAGCATCATGATCTCCCGGGAGGAGGGAACACAAGCGGAAAGGGCGGGTCCAAACTCTGCCGGGGAAGTGCAGGGGGAGAAGCGCTTGTCAGCCGCAGCAGAGACAGAGCAGCCCCTCGCGATGACGGAGTTGGGTGATTCGGTCACAGTTCTGCCGACTCCTCTGGCGATGGCTGACCGGGAGATGTCTGTCAAGGTCAGACGCTCGAGCGACCTGGCCTCCACTCTCCCGTCCTCCTCGGGTGCGGTGGACGCAGATCTATGGGCATCTGTGGATAGCTTGGTCGAGTTTGACCCTCCGGCCGTGCCGTCCATTGGCCACGCCACCTTAGACGTGCCGGTTTGGCAGATGCTGCTGGCGGTGCAGTCGATGATCTTCGCCGATCCCTCCCTCACATATCGGGGGGTGCATACCGTGGTGGCATAGCTAACCGGGGCACTGCAGATGCTGGGCTGCCCTCTAGAAGAATGGTCACGATGAATCTTGCTGTTGCTAAAATACGTCAAACACCGCGAATTCCTTGAGGCCCGGGCTCCTAGCGAGTTTGCCGCCATCAGTGCTCAGGAAGACGAGTACCGGTAGGCCCTAGAGGTGCGGAAAGGCAATGAAGAGCGGCATGAAAAGACCTTAGACGAAAGCCACCGTCGTATCGGTGCCCTCACAAGCAGAATAGAAAAGTTGGGGGGCTATCTTGCTGCAGTCGAGACCGAGCTGGTTGAAGCCGAGGAGACTGTGGTCAGGGAGACCGAGGAGCTTGCCATTGCCTGAGTCGAGACGGCATCTGTGATGTCTGAGCTAGCGCGCCTCAAAGAACAGAGGAACCGACTACGTGACATGACAGAATTTCCTTACTTCAGGATTCTTCCTCTTGAGGAAATCTTTCGGGAAATAGATTGAGCGTCTTCCCCCTATTTGTTGACATGTAACGCAGGGGTATGCCCCGAAGTATATGTAGCCCTCCCTTCTTAGTGGGCCTCTTGACCCACGACCCCCATTCCAACTCTTTAGGGAAGTCCCCTACCACACCCCATCCCCACGGGCTGATCCACCTATGCTCATCATACCCATTCATCGGCTAAAGATGCATGCGTATATAGGTGATGACGAGGGTGACTTTGGCTCTCTCGGCCCACCTAAACCACCCAACCCTCTCCAACCTCCAAAATCAAAATGGTCCTCGGTGCATGCCCATTTCATCATAGGATGTCTAGGATTCCATGATGCCACCAACATTTGGGTGAGTGTTGTGTATGTATGGCACACATTCGGGTGTCCTGGTTCACCATTGCATATATCTGGGTCGGACTAACCGTAGGTTTGTTAGGAGTCGTGTGTGCATCTTTGTCTTGTTCTTTATTTCGTCTATCAGGAGTCCATACATACGTTTGTCGAGTGTTGTCGATTGCATAGTAGGTCAGTCAAGTCGAGTCGGTTCATGCAAGCTCTAGTACCCATCCTTTTAAGTATGAGGCAAATCACACCATATGCACACGTTGTAGACTTGCTAGTAGATTATGGGTTTAGGTCCTCCTTAGTGTATCGGGTCTAGTCACCTATGGGACTCAGCGGTGAATCCCAGTGAGTCATTGAGCCGACTCCATCCCTTGTGAGTGACACCACCCCTGAGCGTCCACTTCTAGCCTTGTTACCCCAGCAGCGTGAGTAGATAGAGCATATACTGGGCGAGCTGGTAATGACTACCCGGGGTGGGGTGTACCGACGCTCTCTAGTCCGATGGAGGGGACGGCCCGTGTCCAATGACATTGGATTCTACTGGAGCGATAGCACGCCCCTCTTACTCGACGGGGTCGAGTTCTTCCCACCCGAGGAGAATTGATGAGAATTGACTCCAGACATTAGTACTTTTATTTACATTTATATCTTTTAGTTTACACTTATGTCTTTACGTAAATAGGTTTACAATTTTATGTCTTTGTAGGCCAAGTGTTAGTCCACAAAAGTCCTTGGGTGGCATCAGCCTGGGCGTTGCCACTTCTGGGAACGTGGTCTATTTCGAAGAAATAGAACTTCTGGGTTAGCCAGGTGATGGCGGCGTGGTACGGGACCAGCTCTGATTTTCGCACGTCATAGATGCCAAGCACCTGTCAGACTATCAGTTGGGAATCTCCATAGGCTTTGAGGCATTTGATGCCCATGTCGAGAGCCATTTGGAGTCTGATGATTAGGGCTTCATACTTGGCTTTGTTGTTGGTCAGAGCCTTCATGAGGGCGCAAGAGTTGTACAGAACTCTGTCCTGAGGGGTCAGGAAGATGATTCTGGTGCCTGCCATAATGCCTGAACTGAGGTTGCTTCGGGTAGTACCTCGAGAAGCGCCATTGCAGTACAACTCCCAGCTGGGTAGACTGGCTGTGAGGGCGTCTTGCTGCCAGTAATGCAAGACATCTCCAGTCTATTTAGCCAATTACTGGTGTTGAAGGGTGAGAGAATCCTCCTCTGGAAGCTCCGTGTTGAAGGGAGAATCATTTTGTACTAGATGGGCTGCTAAGAATTCAGCCATGTCCTGTCCCTTGATTAATTTTCTTGGGACGTAGGTGATTTCGTACTCCATGAGCAGGAGTGCCCATTTCCCCAGTCGGCCTAAGAGAACGGGTTGCCTGAGAAGGAACTTCAGGGCGTCGTGCTTGGATATAAGCTCAACCTGATGAGACAGGAGGTAATGCCGCAGCATTTTGACAGCAAACACTAATGCCAAGCATACTTTTTCCATGGGAGAGTAGCGGTACTCAGCACCAATTATGATGTGACACAACCTACAGGTGAGTTGGGACCGACCAAATGATCCTTGGACCTAGGAGTGCAAGCACAACCACAAGGTCAATAGGCCTACGCAAGCGGGCAATCATCGGCGTGCATACTCGATCCAGGGGTGACTCGGGAATGCTGAGTTGAGGGTGTGGGACAAGACCCTTGCTGGTAGAGGGCCAGCAAGACTCAAGGCTAGTCTCCCCTAAGGTCCCCTCTCATGGCCATATCTTTCTCAAAGCGACACCGTGCACTCGCCTTTTATGGAAAGTCGAGGGGAGACCGAGTGGCACAGAAGGTTTCTTGATTTTAAGGGAAACGTAACTGGGGTGCGGGCGTGGCAGTCAATTTCTCGACAATCACCCGTGGAACTAAAAATGGGTAGGGGAAAGCGCCGCCAGGGCATGGCACGTGGACTCAGGGGGTGAGAGACACGTGGAGGGAAGGTTGGTTCTGTGGGTGCGAGTGCGCAGGTGGCTATGGGGAGTCATGTACAGAATGTCTTTCCCCATCGACCGCAAGAAATCAGTGTTTATTTACATCAGATTGAATCCGAACACCTTCATTCCGTGCTGAAGAGAGGTCTGCATATGCCTGTAGTCCTGGGTGGAGAGCAGGGAGCACTTCGCAGCTGTAGGTTCGCACTAGACAGGACGATGTTGACTGGGGAGAGAGGTGCTGGGGATTCACGCTGGGTGACATGAAAAAGGGGACTGGGGGTCCGAACGTGGATGTGAGCACATTCGTTCAAATGGCAGTATAATTTCTGAGAGCTATATGACTTTATAGGTAGGCCATAGTAGCTGAGGTACAACATGCACAAGCCGAGGGACAATTCCGACACGGTGGTCGGTCCCCGGGTCAATGCGTGATGAAGCAGGTATCTACGTGTTTTACAGGGGGTTCCTCTCATGACGTGGGCCATGTTTGCTCCACCGAATGAAGGGATTGTAACTAGATGACTAGCAAAAGCATCAGACTGGTGTCTGGGCGAGGGTCGATCGCGGCTCGGGTTGAGCAGTTGGCCATGGCCTCGTGACTGCGGGGAAGCATGATGTTACGCACGTGCATGGTTGCATCCTTGTCATAACGTCTCACCCGTGGTAGTGGGGATAGACTCGTGTGTCATGGTAAAACACTGTGTGAGGGAAGTACAAGCAACATACCCTCAGCATCCTTAGCCGACGACCAAGTCACCCACACACAATTCTCCTTGCTTGGAAATCCACCAAAAAGGTGTTCGGTCATCATCAAAACCAACCTTACAAAACCAAGAAACCAAGGGGTTCAACACATACTATCAACTGGGATGTTGGATTGAGGCGGGACCACATTGGCTTAAAAGGGTATCGAACGTAGTTTTCCTCAATCGAAAATCTCCTTCGAACTCGCCTGGACGGCTAGGCGGTAGCTCCTGGATGCCAGTGGGGTCTGATAGAGTGCAGAAGCAGGAAACTAGACTTGACTCACCGGGGGCGTATCTTCCAGGTCTGGTGGCAGAATGATGCGGGGATGGATCTGTCTCGAAGAGGGATGTTCCAGGAGGGTCACCGAGCTGGAATGGCCTCAATCTGAGCTGGGGAATGTCAGCACCATCTGTTCTCCTGAGGTCGCGCAGGTGGGGCCACCAGTCAGACAGGGGCGCCTTGTCAGGGGGATAACTCCTAGCTGGGAGTTCAGATCGGGGTGATACTACTTCCAGTGGAAAGTTTGGAGTCCCGTACTGACCTTCTCCAAAGGTCCTGAGTAGAAGAGGTGGGTGGTGGACGTGGTACCTCCTGTGGTCAACCTCTAGTTTAGGACTCTAGCAGGTCAGACTATAGATCAGGGCGGGGCGAGGCTTGGATGAAATCTGTGTGACCCTGGATGACCTCCTCCAGAGGATAAAGTCAGATGGTGAGGGATGTGGTCGTGGCAGCCTTTGCAAGTGAACCTGGTCGCTTCTGGATGTCTGTCAGAGGCAGGTTGCGCAGTCTGGCGAGATCAACTCCTCTAGGCAGCACGGACGTCGGATGGTGGTGGAGCAGCCCTCGTTGGAAAGCTAGCTCGGAGAAGAATCTTTTTTCTATTGGGAGATTTGCCTGGATCTTCTAAAACATGGTAGGATCGTCACTGCAAATTTAGGGTGCTCTGCTGCTACTAGTTCCGGAAGGGTAGCAGAAGTAGTTCGTGAACAATGGGAGGGGGTGGAGATGGTGGACGTGGTGGAGAGGGGTGGGAGGTGGGAATTTTAAGAATATGAAAAGTGCTCCCCCCGCATGTATGCTTGCCAATTAATATAGACTCCAGAAGTCAACACTTCTAACCAGTAAATGCAAATGCAGTGAGCTGGCTGCATGACATGCATGCAATGATCACATTGATTCCTTGGTGTGCAACTCAAATTTCTCAAAATAGTTATACCAGCTACAAAGAATGTGAAGGATGAGGATAAGCTGGCAAAGGAGTTGTAGCAAATAAGTTCAATAGCTGAGTCTGGAGTGCAGACAGATCAGCTGAACAGGTGAAGTCAGTAGAGAATTCAAATAAGCAGCATGAGATCAAATCCAATAGCTAGACAAGAGGGTTTCAAGAAGAGATGAGAGGATAGATCTATAATGCTTCCCCTGTCTAACTGCAACATGAGACAACACTAAGTATGAGCAGTCTGATGATTAAACAAGAGTAAACAGACTTCCCCTGACACATAGCATGATTTAAAATTGAAGGCACAATAATGAAAGTACATGTAGTTTAGTCAGAGGTAGACTACCACCACCATGATATGCAAATCAAATTTGTTTTTCAGATGATTTCATTTAAAAATCAGATCACATACTGCAGCTTGAGAACCAGCATCTCTTAAGACATCTTCCTCAAGATAATGTGCCTCAGAAACTCCAAATAGCTCTTATCAGAACTACTCCCCCTCACTTGGAGCAGTGACTCTTAGCCATACATTTGTTATTTTCTTAAGAACACAGAGTGCAGTAGAATGTATGCTCGGAACACATTTCATCAATATGCATCTACAAGAAAGATGCACCTGAGTGGGGCTGATGTGAACATGATAATCTCAAATCACAGTCACCAACCAATTGAACAAAGATTTGATTATACTCATGAAATATTTTCTCCAATCATGCAAACTCAATAAAAAGAAAACATAAAATTAGGAGATGAGAATGGGGTTAACTAACCTTCGTGTGTCTTGATTTTATTTACCCCTTTATTTGCTCCTTCAAGACACACTGTTTCGGGGGTGCCTGTGACCTAGCCCATTTTGGAACCTGAGCTAATTGAGTGGGCGTTGGCTATCCGCCCAAGTGTATTAGTGTTTCGGAAGGGTGGGACTATCTTTCTAGAGCCATATTAACCTTTTCGTTTTGGCCATAACTTTGGCTACGATCAGCATATTCCGCCTTCATCTAGCCAGTTTCCTTTTGATGGTCAGACAAAGCAGGGTGCAGTGGTGGTTGCAGAAGGTCGTTCCTGATGGGATTTCTTCCATCTCTGAAAGGCCAGCATTTTCAGGGTTCCAACGCCTGGGCGTGTTCCTCAATTAACCCCGAGTACATTAAGTGGTGGAATTCTCGCACCAGCTTCTATAGGAATATGAAGGCCAGCTGTTGGGATGCTATGGAATGCACTTTCTTGAGTCATCAGCCCAGGCCCGTATTTGACATTGACGAGTCTCATCTGAAGAGGCTTTGGTCACAGCACCCTAAGGCGGTGAATGAATATCTTGAGTCACGAAAGGCCGTGAAGAAAGAATCTCAGCAACTATCACTAGGACTACCAGAGGTGAAGGAGGAGGACTTTCTGAAATCTTTGACGGAGCTGAGCCAAGTAGGCAGTACCCGACTCGAGCTACAACAATTCCCTTTTCCGGTGGAAGAGCCAATACCACCGGTAGCTTCTTAGCGTTCGAAGTAGGATCGCCATTGTCCCTATCGGACCTTTGTATGGAGGGAGGAGAGGACCGCCACGTATTATCACCATACTTCTTGGTTGTTTGTTTTGTTGAAAATTCATAGTCTGGATCTCAGCATTATAGCTGAAGCCATTCTGGCCCATACACTGTTCATATCTTTCAAGTATGCGGATGGCTGGGGCCTAGACCATCTGGGCTTATAGCATTATCTTACTTCCCGAGGACACCCAGATCTGGCTCAGCTATGTTCTGACTTCGTCAGGCGATTGTGTAATTCGTGTCTGGACCAAAACCCGCCGTACCATAAAGGTCACGACGTCATTGTGAAGAAGAACCTGGATATGTCTGAAGCCATGGATGGAGGACCGAGGGTACCCTGCAATTGTAGGGGGACCATCACACTCAACTGAGGGGGGGGTTAATGTACTGGAGTAGGGGGCACCGGGCATATGCTAGGTGGTATGGAAATGAGGCTGAGACCCAAGTACGGGCATGTGTGTTTAACCAGTTTCATGCTTTATAGGTGCCACGTGGGCTTTACAAGTGGGTCGAGATGGCCAAAATACATCCGATGCAAGCCACGGGACAATGCCAACATGTGGGTTAGTCCCCAAGCTGTTGCATGGTAAAGCGGATCGTTCACATGTTTTACAAAGGGGCTCTTTGCATGGATCTAGGGACTGGGTGGCCAGGGTGAATCTTGGCTAGTGCCTGAGGGAAAATGGATGCGGTTCGAGGTGAGCAGTTGGGTACGGGTCCTAGAAGGTGAATGTCCTCATGTTGGGGAGCTAGGACCGATCCTGAGAATATTACTTCCAGGCAAGGTCTGACTAACTTGAGTCAGCGGTCGAGGACGTCGGTGATTGGCTTGATGCAAGCAGCGTGCTCATGGTTCGATAGTGAGAACAAATCTAGCATTATGGCGCGTATGTTGTTATCATAGTGCATCATGTGTGGGCAGACCCAGTGTGGGGGTGTGCTCGCCATATAGCACAATGCCACATACGTGGAGGAATGGACTTGAGTGAGATGGCTAGATGCCACATGAGGGAAGCACGTGCGACATACCCTCGACATGTCTGAACCGGTCAACAAGCCACCCAATCTGCCTTTGTGCTCAAGCTTGTAGCCGAGTTGAGCGCCTGCAGATGTCTGTGAGCCTGCATAGGTTCCATTAGCCTTCCTTATGCCCCTTGAGCTTCTAAGGGGGGTTTTATAGGAAAATTTGAGGGGTCAAGAGGGTTTATGTGGATTGGATTGCAGGGTGCGATCTGGTCTGCGTAAACCCCATGGAAATATATATATATATTGTTTCTGAATGGGGGAGGGACCGCACGTCCCCCTGTGCGGCCCCATGTCAATTGCCCATCCCTGGATTTTTGATCGTTGCTTGTGACCGTTGCACAGTGCACTGGGGTGTGCGACCATGGTCTGGTCGCATGACCCTTCGTGCAGCCATGGGTTGGCCGCATGTCACCTGACGCCGTTGGCTCAGCGCGCAATGAGACATGTGCGGCCTATCTTTGACCGCACATCCCTTGAGCGGCCCAAGACCAACCGTGCGTCCCGTGAGTTTCCGACTGTTGCTTGTTACCGTTACGCAGTGTTTTGGGGGTGAGCGGCTAGGGTCTAGCCGCATGTCCGCTGGGCGGCCATGGTCTGGCTGTTCATCTCCTGGCACCGTTGGTATATGAGCGGCCCAGGTGGGACCGCCCATGCCTTGGAACGGTGGGATCCTAGCCGCCCTTCCCCCAAGTGGCTAGTGTTCGACCATTCATGTTTCTTACCATTGGGATCGATGGACGGCCAGGTTGGACCATCTTTCTCCCACGCGTGGCTGAGACTTAGCCGTGCATCCTTGAGCAGTCAATGATGGACCGTTCCTCGTCTGAGACCTAGCCGGCGATTTCTTTCATGCTGATTCGAGTCCCAGGTGAGTGGATCTCGATCCACGTGCTGACCTATGGTCTGACTGATGCTAGACATCATGTGGGGACCAGGTGTGGGGTGCCGTGGGGGTCCCAGGATGTGGCGTCTTCGGCTTACGTCACCATGAGTCAGTGTTGTACAAGGAGTGATCCTTATACTCGTCTACGTCCGGAGTCATTTTTCGTGACTTGAGAGTTTGTACTTCCTGTGACCCATCCACTAGTCATAGCTTCCACGGCACGCGTCTGTCGGCCCACTGGGAGCACTAGTGTGGCGCACCCGAGAGAGACGGTGAGTAGGTTAGTTACCGTAGGGCCCCCGCGTACCGTCGAGTCTGGGCTGGTGGGGGAATTACCAGCTAGAGGATAGACCTAGGGCGTATGGTCTGAGTGTGCACACGAGGCTGGACATCATATCAAGCAAATCATCAAGTCGGGGAATGGGAAAATGATACTTCACCGTGATCTTATTGATCGCACGGCTGTCAACGCACATCCTCCATGTGCCATCCTTCTTTAGGGCCAATAATGTGGGAACAACATAAGGGCTCTTGCTATCCCTGAGAGAGCCCCGACTCATCAACTCCTCGACCTGTCTTTGAAGCTCGGCATGGTCCGTGGGACTCATCCTATAATGGGGAAGGTTGGGCAAAGATGAGCCCGGGACAAGGTCGATCTCATGCTGGGTATCCCTCATAGGAGGAAGGCCTCCAAGGAGGTTTTTCGGGAAGACATCGGAAAACTCCCATAAGATTGTAGTGATCTCAGGGGGGTGCTCATCATCAGAACTAGGGGCAACATCCTCCAACCCCCGAACAACAACAGCAAGGATAGGACTACCCCCGGTCACCTCTTGCTCCATCTCCCTGGGACTAATCATCATCAACCTCCTAGGTAGAGGGTCCCCTATGCTAGGAGCAGTCGAAGAGGTAGTGGCCCATGCTGAGGACGAGGTCGATGGGCTGGCCAACCCCTACCTGGGAGAGGTCGCAGTGATAGGGCCAGCTGGTCCTCGGATGGATGGGTCCTTCGGCTGGACAGGGTGGAGGGTAATCTTGTGGCCCCCATGGTCGAAGGTGCATGTGTTCGATCGGCCGTGAAGGCTGGTATCCCGATCGAAAGCCAAGGCCTACCAAGGATAATGTTACCCACCTCCATAGGCAACACATCACACCAGATCTCATCATGGCAAGCCTGGAACTGTAGTGGCACCAGACATCACAGTCTGACCGGGATGGAAGTAGAATCTACCCAAGATACTCTATAGGGTGCGGGGTGATCCACGGGCGTCAACCCAAGGCATTTTACCGTGCCCATGGAGATACCGTTAATGCAGCTCCCGCTATCTATAATCACCTTACAGGCTTTCCCTTCCAGCCTACAAAATGTATGGAAGATGGTGGTATGACGCCAATTAAGGGACAAAATGAGGAAGCCCTACTCCTTCCCGAGAGATAAGACTCGGGCCCTCTTCGAGTGGGTTCAAGAATATGGCAAAGTTGTGCTTCCAGAGCCAAAGAGACCGAATGACCTCAGAAGAAGCGACGACCCCCGGTTATGCCTATATCATCAGACGATAGGACATTCCATTGAAGACTGTTACGTATTTAAAGATGTCGTCGAGGCCCTGATCAAGAAGGGCGAATTACAAATGGGCAAGTAGATGGTGGACCCACCGCGCCCTCACCAAATGCCCAACTGGAAGGCGGCTGACGTGGCCACACTACACCGGCCGAAGAACAACGTGCCCTAAAGGACAAGCCAAGTTCCTTTGAGCAGTGGTGAGAAGTCCAAGAAGATGGTGCCAGATGCTAGTGATGCCTCGTCCTGGGGGCATCCATATAAATTGACACTGATTGCATGATCGGCTGTTGCCGGATGTACCCCCCTTTTTGTTTAGGGGTGATAGTCACTTGTAACAGTGATGCGTATCTATGAAATGGTGAATGATCATCTAGGCCTATTAAAGGCCATTCTATCGTAAATTTTTGCATCACGCATTGGCTGCTGATTGCAAGGACCACCCAGACGATGGATGCCTCCAGATAGCAATAAAAAAAAGAGAGAGAAATGATGGCCGAGGATCGGCGAAGGGACATCGCATTCGTGAAGATGATGGCCGATAGCAAAAGAAACGACGTTTAGTCATCGATTTTTAGGCAAATAGATGCATGCAAACATGTAATTACTGCCGCTCGAGTCAATGAGTGTTCTGCGACAACGACAGATGTTCAGCCATCGGGGCTTTAATCCGACGGATGCTCAGCCATCGGGGATTTAAACCGACAGATGTTCAGCCATCAGGGCTTTAATCCGACAGATGTTCAGCCATCGGGACTTTAATCCGACAGATGTTTAGCCATCGGGGCTTTAATCCGACAGATGTTTAGCCATCGGGGCTTTAATCCGACAGATGTTCTTAGATCAGTTTGCTAAAGTAGCAGAAATAAAATTACTTTTTTTAACTAACAGTTTCAGTTTAACAATTATACCAGAGTCTAGTCCAAAAGAAAGGTAAGTACAGTCGACAAAAAAGAAGGACGTACACTGAGGTCAGGGGAAGCCCGACGCAGGTACCACTGGCAACTACGAACACGCCACACCAGGAATTGCGAAAGCAGAACGACCCACCTGAAAAGCAGGGGTGAGTCTCGTGTCACTGATCGCCACTGAAAAATAATGTAGTAACATGGCACAATAGCTAAACAACAGGAGTAGTAAAGCAGGAAAACTAAACTGCAAAGCTGTAAAAGAGAGCAGAAAACAGAAGGAGTAGAAGAGTTAGAAGAAAAGGAGAAAGAAGCCGTGTCGAGCAAACACGGCTGCCGAACTAATCCTCGGCTCCCTGAGCTACTCCAAGCGTCAATAGAAGGGCAAACTCTGAACTGACGAAGTCAGGAGTCACAGATCTGTCGTCGAGACACTAGGCAAGCGAAGGCCTGCAAGAAAGAGGCAAAAGCCCTAGAAAAGACCTAGACAGACAAGACAGACTCTAATGCATACACGACTCGATTACCGTGCATGCTCTTCTAGACATGACCACACACATGACTAGAACGTCGTGCACACAACACAACACTGACCTCGGGCAAGACTACATGAGGGCTAACTAGGGAAGGTCACGACGTGCGAGAAGCGCGAGAGTTATGTGCCACGTGACGGAAGCACCTCCTCACTAGAAGAATAGCTAGCTGCGTCCACTGACGTCTTATGCTGCACCTCGAGTGTCCATCTACGATGCTGGAAACACGATAGAGATTGAGACACTGTCTGAACAGAACCAGAAACTACAGTAACGAGAGACTATTCGGGGTGACACCCGTCAACGTTCGTCCAAACGCCCCTGACCACGTGTGCACACACAAGCTCAATGCCATGAGCCAGGCCTCTAGCTAGTTTTCTCCCCCAGTGGACGCTACTGCCAGGCAAGGGAGCCCACAGAAACTAGCTTAAAAACCGTGTCTCGGGAACTGCCACACCACCACTCCCAGGTGGGCTGACACGCTGAAACGTGTCGTCAGGCTACGACTAGTGGAGGCTCACTAGATACAGACTCCAAAACACAAGTGCTGGAGTACAGACAGGCTAAACAAGCACTGTCACACGTACTACGAAGCACCAAGGCAGCACAATAACTGCCAACAGACTCAGAACAAGGCAACTAGACCTACTCACGTAACGATCCTTGAGTCTCACGACTCGGAGGCAAGATCATCGCGCAACGGCGGAGACACGCCGCCAATCGGTCTAATCCTAAGCCAGGGGAAACGACACACCGCAGGACATGACTCACGGAGACCTGAGGGAATACCAAGGCTCTCAACATACTTGGACACACAAACCGAGGTAAGGCGATATCTCGAGGCATCCAGAACCACTGTCTCGAGCTAGACAGAATAGTCGAGACACATACAAGGTCACCTGCCAATCACTGGGTCACACCGCGTTGACCAGAACCCGACAACGACTCACGACACCTTACACAAGCACTCCTGGCTGCCTCATAACATGGTCACAGCCCTCATAGAACGTCAGGAGACGTCCGCGGGTCAACGGGTGAACCACGAGGTCAAGCCAAGGCAAACAGAAATTGAAACGGTGAAAATGACACTCTGGGCAAAAGCGATCCATCACTCAGCACTAGGAAAACCAAGCAGTCAAGGAGCAAGCCGCTACACACACAGAGACAAGGACATTGGCAGTCACATACCGGGCCGCGAGGCGATTGTGACGGTCAAGGATATGGCCGCTACAAGTCGACCCTCGAACCGACTACCCAGTCAAACCACCAAGCACAGACGCTAGTAGTCCAGGCGAGGACCGCTAGAGACACCACCCTAACCAACCTAAACGCTTAACTCTAGACAAACGGGATATATACACGGACAGACGGACAAGGGACGGGCCATCACGACCGACAGACACAACAACGGACACAGCTCACTACACGATCACTAAGGGGCCGCTCAGGGGACTGAACGATCTATAGGAGGACCGCCCAATCAAACCAACCTACTACAGTAGCTCGGTCAAACTGGTCAGAACGGTCTGGGACTGACAGCTCAAAGGACAGAACGGTTAGGGGCAAACCGTTCCATGAACCACCATGGGCAATTGAACGGTCTATCGGCCGACCGCTCAAATGACCCCAAGGCAACAGAACGGCTAGCAAAGGCCATTCAAATCGACCAAGGACATAGCACGGTTGGGGGATCGCCGTGCAAAGGGGATGAATGGTCCTCACTGGGCCATGCGACCCACGGAACAGTCTGTCGCGCGACCGCGCAGACCCGAACCAACATACCCCCACACTGTCACGTACTGGACCACACAGGACCCTAAACGGTTTCTGTAAAATCGTGTAGGCATCACGGTGAACAAACCAAGAGATCGGTCGAATCTTGGCCTTTTCAAACCCCGTTCATCCCAGAACGAAGGGGATACAACCATGATGACGAAACACAACACATAGACTCTGACGGGAGTCAAATCGGCTGAGAAACGGTGAGAAATGGGCGATTTCTCCTAATCGACCCAAATGGAATCACCGGACTTCCCGGGCTCCTAACTACCCCGACCACCAATCGCGACGAAATTAGCGACTATGGAACGCTGACGTTCCAGGGAGTCATTTGACACCAATTGATCACAAAACCGTCGCCATTTTTCGGCGAACCCTATGAACTCCATAAAACCACGATTTTAGGTAAATGAGCCCAAACTCGCCCGTTCTAGCACTGAACAATGTAAAACTGTAGGGAAACATGCAGGAGAAGTAGGTGATCCGTCTCCCTACCTCCACCAAAGAAACAGTATGCCGAAGAGACTAAACCGCACCGAAAATGCCAAAATACGAACCACGCTAATTTTGAATCCACCATGGGATCGTGCCACGCCACGCTTAATCCATCGCCCCATCGCACGTCCCGATCGCTCCATCGCGTCCCCGCCTCGGTCAGCTCCGCAACGGTGTGCACCCCACGTCGAGAGACCTAGAGAGGAGAGAGAATGAGAGAGAAAGAGAGTTGAGAAATGAGGGAGGAGAGAGGGTGAAGAAGTTATTCCTCTGGCGATCACACTCTTAGAGTAGCATCTCATGCTCCCTCCCCTTAGTCTTTTAGTCATCTCCATGCTTAGTTATAATTAATCTATAAATTAATTAAGTTTTCTTTTTTTTCTTTTTTCAATGTCTATGTGACACGTTCATAGTTACGTCCCCGCTCAGTATCCCCCTTCTCAATATCAAGCTTTTCAACACGAGGGAGACCATGTTCCCACTTATTTTCTCACTCCCCAACATCAAACCTCTTGAGTCTATATAGTTGACACTACTCAAGGGGGGACCCTTCATCTCAACTGCAACTTGTAGCTCAGTCCACATCCAGGGAAGCTTCCACTTCGCTTAATGTTGACAATCTCATCAATGCTCTTTCTCAATTGGATGAGGCCCAGCGTCAAAAGATCCAGGCTACTGTCAAAGGGAAATCTCTCCCTTCCCCCTCTTCGAATCCCCCTCAGGCCACAGGTGGCCTTTAAGCCAATTCTTCTAATGACCAGGCAGTCCACCAAGGGAATCCATCTGGTCTTCCTTCCCATTTGATAACCCCCGTCCCTATTGCAGTAGGCCATTCTTTTGTCAGGCCACAAAACCTGTCTCCTCCCCTATTTTTGAGAAGGCTCATGCCTAATCAATTTCCCCCCAATTCAGCACCGGCCGAGTCTGCTACCAACACTCTTCTTCTCCAAAAGATTGCTAGCATGGAAGAACAACTTACGAGGGTCACGGCCCCTAAAGATGCTCCAAAAGTTACTGATGCGGGATGGAGATGAGGACTCGATGCTGAGTTGGATATGCAACCTGAGACTCTAGCAAGCTCGCACTCGTCCCTAACGAGAAAAGCGTTCGGACCTGCATGGTTGAAAAATCGGTAGCGAGTCAAGGGTGGTCAGCTCACTCTCTCGTGCCCGGGTCGGGTCACGAGACGGTCTCGCTCTCTCACTCGCAGTGGTGAGTTGAATATACCAAGCTAGTGGCCCTAAGACATGCTCTCTAGCAGCGGTAAACATGTTTTTTTTTATAACCATAATCAATGAAGATCCATGGGATCAATATGCCTTGAAAGGTCAACGCAGGTCAATAGCACTGTTCAAGAACTAATAGCAGGTCAACACTACTGATCAATTGTGAGTCAGCTCTTTGTCAGATAAGATCAATGCACATTCATGACTTATGCGTACAAGGTCGGTTCATTTGTGAGCCAAAGTCCGAGCAACCTTTCGCTAGCACAAGCAAAGGTCGACACACATTTGCCTTCAATGCAGCAAAGGTCGATGCACATTTGCCTTCAGCACAAGCAAAGGTCAACGCACATTTGCCTTCAATGCAGCAAAGGTCGGTGCACATTGAGCCTGCGTAGAATGGAAGTCGGTGCACATTGAGCCTACGTAGAATGGAGGTCGGTCCACATTGAGCGAGCACAAGACCAAGGTCGGTGCACTTTAAGCCTATGCAGAATGGAGGTCGGTGCACATCGAGCTGGTGCAAGACCAAGGTCGGTGCACATCGAGCTAGCGCAAGACCAAGGTTGGTGTAGGTTTTGCTTCATTGCACAAAGTCAGAGCACATGTGATCTCCAGGGTCGGTGCATGTCTTCCTTCAATGCATCAAAGTTTGAGAAATGTTTGCTTTCAACATTAGAAGGCCCATGCACGTTTGCTCTTCAGCATATCAGGTCTATGCACATCTTGAATGAATGTCGATGCACATATGCTCATTGCATTAGAAGGTCTGTGCACATATGAAGATAAGGTTTGAGCATGTCATAGAAGGTCTGAGTAACGTGTGCCTTTCAACATACCAAGGTCTGTGCATGTTTTACCTTCTGTCAAGATAAGGTCTGAACACATATGAAGTCAAGGTCTGTGCACGGTGCTAAAGGTCAGTGCACTTATAAAGACTAGGTCTGAGCACAATGCTGAAAGTCTATACAACGTTTGCCTATCTACATATGAAGGTCTGTGTAACATTTGGCCTTTCAACATGCCAAGGTCTGTGCAATGTCTGCCATCACCGGGGTTAATTTCTTACAACCAAAACTACCTCCATGCAGGGAGGGGCCTTCAGCCGGCCAAGCGGGGAGGGGAAGAAATGGGGTGAGGAGCTTCAACGGTCGGCGAAGTCGGTTCTGTCCTCCTTCTGGAACAGGGGACAGGGAGGCGGTGTCGACACCGCTGTCACCACTCCCGAACTCCTCTTTTGATGAGACCAGCAGCAAACTCTCTGTACTTGGTCTGGGATGTCGCCAGAATTTTGGGGTAACTCCAAGTCGATGGTGCCGGTCAGGGAAGAGCCTCGAACAGAGCCTCTGCTCCTGGGTTCTGACAGTTGCAGGAACACAACAGCAGCAAGCCGAGGCCATCACGAGCAGTCCTGAACTCAAAATCGAGTGTGGCAGGAGGCGTTTGAATCGTTGATGAGTCACTGTCGAAACGAGACCCACGAGAATGCCAGATGATGTTAGGGTAGACTGGGGCAGTCGAAAGAGTGACAGGGTGTCTATTCAGTCCAAGAGGGGACGGAACAACGCACCATGAGGAGAAAATTAAGAAGTTGCTGCTCCGATCGCCAAATGGAGTCCCGCTTATTGGAGGGGAAAGAGGACTCGTTGTAGAAGGCCCCGGCCAAGCCCCGCCTTCAGATCTTCCGATGGCAGGACGTGGTAGCCTCTGCAAATCGTCTCTGGCTGACAGTCAGGATGTAGTTGCGCAGTCGAGGGAGATTGCCTGTCCCGGACACCCACGAACTCAGAATGAGATGAGATGACCGCCGTTGCGAAGAAGACTCGAAGACGCTTCCACAGGTACCTCTTGAGACTTTAGAAACATAAGGATGAAGTCCTAGTTTCCTCTGAAAGTTGTTGGTACTCTTTCACCTTTGAACTGAGAACTATAGATTGAAGATGATGGGGGGGAAATGGGGTTTATGGGAGGGGAAGTGGCGTGGATGGGTATGGGGGTGACCCCTAGCTGTGAGGGGGTCTGGGAGGGGGCGTTCTAAAGTGTGGAAGGGGGAGAATGGTTTGTGTGTTTATGGCTGCCTTCCACTGGTTCGAGCCCCTATGCATGTCTGTTTGTCTCCTCCTTCATCCCTCTCCCCCTCTTCCTCTGGTGCTTCCTTCTCTCTCTGCTAGTGGCCCCCTCGTTCACAAGTGACGGCCCCCCCAACCTTATCCTCTTCATGGGCGTGACATTGCCTCCCCAACCTCCTCAAATACCTAGTTCCCATCTACCCTTCCCTGGCTGGAGCTTCCCTGTTAGCCAGGCCATGCCCAGAGGCCCCACGGCCTTCTTCCTCCCACTGGCCTTAAACCACCTAGCCCTCCTTCTAGCGACACACCCTTTGATCTCTTCACCGGTGCATCAGCCCCCTTTCTTCCCCAGCACACTCGCTGCATTCTTCCCCGGCACAGTCCCAGCGCTCTTCCCTGGTACACTCCCTGTCGTCCCAGCCCGGCACACTCGGGCCCCTCTCCACCGGCACGCTTGTGCCTTCACTCTCCGAACACCCCTTCAGCCACCCTCACCCGGCATAGTCTCCATTTACCCCTCCAGCGGTACACCTTGGCTCCCCCTTTATCGGCATAGCCCAATGTGCCTTTCCCCGGCACACCCCAGTCACCTCGCCGATGTGCTCCCAGCCCAGTGTAGCCCCAGCCCGTAGCCTCCTCCTCCCTGGCACGCCTTGTGCCTTCTCTAACACAGCCCCCTTGGCCCATCCTTCGTCGGCGCACCCTCTTCACCGGTACACCGTCCCCCTTGCCCCATATACCTTTAGCCCTTGGGCCAGCCCTTCACCAGTACAACCCCTCCTTGGCCGACACGCCAGACCTTGTCTCCCACCCCAACACTTGTAGCAAGGCCTGGGGTCGTCTCCCACTCGTTATCCCCTCTGAGTTTTCTGAAGTTTTATCGAAGGTGTTGCAGCTCTCGGGTGCCCACTTCCAATTGTTGGGTTCCGCCACTCCATGTGCGTGCGTTTCTTGTATCTCCCTTACGCTCGGATCAAGGGGAGATGCTACCAAATTGAGGCTTCATAGCTGCCTCAGAGTTTTCTGGCTCTTAGGATAGAATGGTCGAATGGTCCTCAACTTGGTGTAGCATTGCCAGCTGCATGCATTTGGCCTCCCTCGGGACGCCTGGATGACTGAGCTTGCGTCTTTATGGGAGGAGTTTGCTCGCGTTCACGCTATTCAGGAGTGAAGGCGGAGGACTCCGCTGATGATTCAGCAGGAGGAGCAGTTTTGCAGACTTCGAACGGCCTAGGCTGAGGTGGGCGCCTAGGTCGAGGCTGCTTACGAGCGCGAGCAGATAGCCTCCCGAAGAGTGGAGGAACTTTTGCAAGAGGTCCGGGAGACCGAGGAGGAGCGCAGTCTTGCGTGTGCTGATGTAGATTCTCCGCCGTAGGCTGAAGGGACTCCAGGAGTTTTTGCGAGAGGTCCAAGAAACCAAGGAGCGCAGTCTTGCGCGTGCCGATGTAGACTCTTCACCGTAGGCTTGAGGGGCTCCAGGCGGAAGCTCTTCAGAGTGAGACTCGCCCTGCTGAGCTGAGGAAGAGCGAGTCTGGTGCTTGATGGCCTGTTCTTCTATTTTTTTTTCACTTTACCAGAGCTAAGAAAATCCCTCCGACTTGTGGAAATTACACACATAGCCCTCTTTTGACAGAATCGACAAATGTGTGCCTTCTATGAAGCCCCTTGTCATTCTTTCAGTCCGAAAGTGTCGTCAGCTCAGTCCGACATTTGGGTGCCGCCTCAAATCTAGTTCCATAAAGGGCGTGATAAAATTACCAAAATACCCCTGTGATCCAAAAATGACCTAGTAGCCCTCGAAACCCTCCAGAAACGGCCTCAATACCTTGGGAAGTCAGGAACCTTATCGTATCTTCCGTTCCAGCCCAGAAATTTCAGAAATATCTCTGGCCTGGTAAAATTATCAAAATACCCCTGTGTTGGTAAAATTACCAAAATACTCTCGGGGTCTAGAAAATCTCCCTTCACTTCAAAAATGCCTACGGCTTTCGCACCTTTGCATAATCAATAAAATCCAATGAACCTAATAAACCCAACAATTCAATCGACTCATCAAATCAATAAACTCAATAGATCAAATAAACCCCAGCAAACTCAATTAATAGATTTGATGAACTTAACAAACTCAACAAAACCAACAAACTAATAAACTCAATAGACCGAACAAATTCAATATACTCAACCAATCCAAACTAATAAACCAATAAAAGAACTCTTCGCTTCATCTCATACCTTCTGTCTGGGCAAGGTTTGGTGATCCCGTCATCTCCATGGGTCGACACACATATTCTATCCTGTCTCAGATCTCGTGTTTCTGCCAAGTTGATTGACCCCGACGTGACGTCAGGTCGACATCTGCATTTATATGTTCTTCCCTTGCTTCTGACCATCCGTCGGAGCAGAGTCCATTGACTCTGACATTTCGTCAGGTTGACATCTATGTTTAGCCCTGGGTCTGGGCCTCTCATACGTCCACAATCTAAGTCTACCTCCACCCCAAACCTTCTATCGGGGCAGGGTCTATTGACTTTGACATTCCGTCAAGTCAACACCTACCCTATGTGCTTCCCTTGGCTTAGGCCTCACGTCTTTGTCAAGTTCGCTGACCTTGACATGATGTCAGGTCAACACATATCCTATATTCTTTCCTTGGCTTAGGACTTATGCCTCTATCAAGTTTGTTGACCCCGACAAGACATCGAGTCAACACTTATCCCATATTCTATCCTTGGCATAGGCCTCGTGCCTCTGCCAAGTTCGTTGACCTTGACATGACGTCAAGTCAACATATATCCTATATTCTGCCCTTGGCTTAGGCCACACATCTCTGTCAAGTTCGTTGAGTTTGACATGACGTCAAGTCAACACCCATTTCATATTCTACCCTTGGCTTAGGCCTTACGCCTCTGCCAAGTTCGTTGGCGTCTACAGGACGTCGAGTCAACACCTATACCATATTCTGCCCTTGGCATAGGCCTCATGCCTCTGCCAAGTTCGTTGACCTTGACCACCTTCCCCTCCTTCTTCACCTCCATTGGAGGAGTCCTTCGAGGTAGACGAGCTCGATGCGGCGTCGTTCTCCTCGGTCTCACTTGAGGAAGAAGCCTTGTAACGACCCAGGAGATCCGGATACTGATAACATGATATCATCGGATTACCGATACCAGGAACTTGGGGAAGTCACCCAAGAGGTTGATGAGGCCCCATAAGGGTTGGAGGAGTTTGTTGAGGGGATGCATAACGAATTGTAATTGCACGCACGTAGTATTAATTAAAGTAGGAATTAGAACTTTAATGCGGAAGTAATTTAAACATATTAGAGTGATAAACATATATAATAGTCCAGATTCACAGATGAACAAGTCTAATAACTAATAAAAGTCTAAATGTACAACTACACGAGGCATACCCCAGCCAAAAGTACAAGAAAGGACTACTGACAGACAAACTACGCGACTACTACTGGCAGTTAAGGACGGTCACCAAAAACTCGAGAAGCTCTGGGAGACGGCTGTCGCGGCTCACCTGAAAGAAGAAGGGTGAGTCACAGCTAGACTTAGTAGGGGTCACACAGATCCCTACCTCACAACTAAACATACAATCATGCAAAGGCAATTAGAGCATGCAATTAAGAAAATTAACATGCATGGACATAATTTAAACATAATTATAGTAAAGCTGTAAAACCCATCTAAATAGTTTTTAAAAGCTAACTATATGCCAATTTAATTTAAATATAAGTGACAGGGGCTAAATCTACTAATAGAATAAACCTCAGCTAACCAAGTGACAGGAGAGAGAAGGAGACCACCGGAAAGTAGAGACCAGATGCATCCACTGACGGCTTATACTACGTCTCAAGCAACTCGCAAGTCTCGGAACATGACAAGCGAGAGGCGTAACAGTACCAGAACCAAGTACTAGTCAGAGTAACACACGTCAGTGTCAGTCCAAGCCTCTGACCACGTGTGCACACACTGACTCCTGCCTAGAGCCAGGCCTCTAGCTAGTATTGGCCCGGGACCAAGTCACGCCTTCACCCCACGGGCGGAGGGAGCCCTGGATCAGGTCGGCCACAAGTGCAGTTAATTCGGCCAATTGTGCCTTCAACATCTTGATCTCCCGTTGCTGCCTATGGTATAGGGCAAGCATGACAGGATCATATCGGGGAGGGCCTGGAGCACGGCCTGTACCTCCGCTTCCTGCCTCGTCAACAGACGGGGATGAGGGAACCCTGATGATGCGATCCCTTGAGGTTGAGCCTTCAGAAGAGAGAAAGACCTTCCCCACGCACCTGCGGTAGAGGGGGTTCCAGAGGAATATCTCTTCGTCTTGTGTCTCTTCAGCCAGTGGCATAGGTTGTTTATTGTGACGGGCTTCCTGCAGGGCTACAGCCCTGACAGAGTCACTGCCGAGTGGAGTCAAAACCGATATCACGTCGGCCTCGTAGTAGTCTTCCGGTGAGAAGCCCAAACCCAGATGCTTGGTAAATCGTAGCAGCCTCCGGTCCAGGTTTGGTGGGTTCCATATCTTTTCAAACATCTCCTTTTGGCTGGAGGGTTGATAAAGAGGAATCCTTTGTCTCATGATCATTTCGACCGCCCGGTCAGCCATATGAGGGAGCCCCGATATCAGGACGTGCGGGTCATGCAGTTCATCCGGGAGTCGGCAATCATCATCTCCTCTGACTGGCTGTTCTTCGGCCACATAGAATAAAGTGGGTGGGCCTTCAGGATTCGGCACCTCGAAGGTCCTTAGTTGTTTGGCCGCTTAGCAGTCGAGCTCCACTACTGGCTTAGTGATTCCCAGCGGGACTTTAACATCCTCTAGTAGGTCCTCGAGGCGAGGCGCCCCCGGTGTAGGATAGATGGCGAGGGGAAACGTCCTAAATACCCCTTCTTCTTCTGCAATGAACGGCACATGCGGAGGAGCCACATAGCCTGGGGGTGGTGGAGGAAACCAACCATCCTATTTTATTTTCTTCTTCCCTTTGTCCCAGGCAGCTTTTGGAGCTTGCTTCTGGGCCCCAAAGAAAATCCAATAAACAATAACTTGTGCTCGCGACGGGCTTAAATGCATCACCAACGGTGCCCCGGTCAGCCCTCGACGGCACACTTTGGTGCCTTTTCAGTGGCACACCCAACCTGGCCACCGCTCAGCAGCACACCCTAGCCCGCGCTCCAGTGGCACGCCCTGGCGGGTCTTCCATGGCACACCCAGGGGCACCCTCAGCGGCACACCCCCAACCTCCCACTCAGCGGCACACTCTTGCAGCCCTTCGTCGGCACACCTGCGGGTGCCTTCAACAGCAAACCCCTGAAGCCCGCTTAGCGGCACGCTCCGTGATGCCTTCAGCGGCACACTCACCAAGTGCCCTTCGCCGGCACACTTCCAACACTCTTCAACGGCACATTGCAAATGCCTTCAGCGGCATGCTTCTTCAACGGTGCGTCTGACAGGGAAGATCTTATGCCATTTCCCAAGGATTTTTGGCACGCAGTGAGTGTGCTGAGGTGTCAAATGGAGAGGGTGGCCCTGGGTCTGAGGTGATTTCGGACCGCGTAATACCAGTCGTCCCAGTCCACAATTCTTTCCAAGGACTGGAGAAGTTGAAGGAGAAGGTGTCCGCCGTTCTGGCTGCGGCACCAAGGAATGTACCGGCTCACAGGCCGGCCAAACTGAAATAAGCCTAGGTTCCCAAGGAAGCCCAACCCACTGCACTGGCCCACGCAGGGCCCAGCTACACTCACCCGAGGAGGGCTTGAGGAGACGAAAGGGGCGAGATGGCGACCCCGACCTACCAACCGGCAATTGCTGCACTAGCACTGCCCGAAAATGCCCGCCGCCAATGCCACAGGCGTCATCACCATGCTGCCTGCCCGACGTTCACGACTTGCACTCATCCTGCTATCGCCGTCGACATGCAACTACCGGCTGCTCTCCCCGACTAGGAGTGGGAAGGGATCGAGCAAGCCATGAGAAACTACCTCTGGGGCCCAGGTAGCACCCCTATGGGTCGTCAAAGACATGCGTGCAGGTGACAGAGCTGACCGCCGTCATCGGCGAGGGTGACCAGCTATGAGAGGAGCTCGTGCTGGCACAGGACGAGGCTGCCCGCTTGCGCGAGGAGCTGGCGCAGGGCCACGGCTCGAGGGAGGAGGTGTCCCACCTTCAGAGGGAGCTGGAGCAGAGCACCCACTTAAGGGAGTCGGCTGAGTGCGAGCGTGCCGAGGCACAGGAGGAGTCAGCCCGCCTGCGGGAGTAGCTAGCACGGGGCAGACCGTCAGAGACGGTGGAGCTGGCAGTTCTCTGGGCAGAGCTAGAGCATCTCCGTACCACGACTTCAGAGCTGGAGCGCTTCCGACAGGAGGTGTTTGAGCTCCGTGGTGAGGTACGCGCCTAACGGGAGATGAGCCGGTCCTGTAGCCTGATGAGTGGCAGCCGTGCAGCTCAGAGTGGGAGTCGTGCCACTCACGGCTCCGTGGGCCAGTTTCTTGCAACTTCCTCTCAGCGGCAGAGGAACGAGGAGGAGGACCGATGCCGACGCCGAGAGAGAGAGGAGGGAGCTACCTCTGCGATGGGCCCGCCATCGAAGAGGTAGGAGGGTGGTGGGGACAGCGACAGGCCTGAGGGTGGGGCCTGATCTACTTTTGTACTTGTGGACGCACTTATGGGGACTCTTCGTTCTTTTCGTTAGTTTATTCATCCTTTCATTCGTTTGTTCAGTTTGTTGGTGCGAGGGCGTGCCAGTCACCGAGGTGAAGATTTATGCAGGCTTAAAGAAGCCCGTGGTGCGCTCATTCTGACTAATCAAACGATTGTGTAGTTCATGTCGGGACTAAGGACCCACCGCACTGTAAAGGCTATGACGTTAATTACATCCTCTCGGAGAGGGAAAAACCCTTGATTAATCACCGAAAAAGGGGGGCACTACAGCCTGAGATTCACAATAATAAGAGCGAGAGTGAAATCTCAGATTGTGTTTAGACGAACCCCGCATTGGGGCATAAATGTCAATAAACCCACGTGTGTTAGAAGCTCAGCATGGGTGGGTAAAGCAAATGAATCCCCCATAAAATCACTAAGTGCTCAGTTACATACCAGACGGTCCCATACTGGAGGACTCCACTAGTCCCACCGTTCAAGCCGATACCACGATAGGCAAAGGCGGGAGAGGAAGCTTTCCCAGTAGCTGTAGTAGTCCACCCAGCATGCCCTCGATAGTGGGTGGGGGCACAGACCCCACCTACCTGGACTCGCCCTCAAAGGACGGCAGGGCCACCGAGGGGCCGGCGTTCACCAGCTCCTCAATCATCTCCAAGGTTGCGGTTACCTCCGCACATGCCAAGTGAGTAACGCAAACCCAGTCAGTAAGCTAGCTCACCAAGAAGTGCAACAACAATGGGGGGATCCCCTCAACAGCAATTGGATGCTTACCCTGGCAACTGCTAGTCACCGTGGGTGGTGGCTCTATGGCCTGTCCAGGTGCTTCACCCAGTGTCTCAGTTGGGGCCCTGGTCCCCGATGCCTCTGCCTCCCCTGCATAATCCAGATGGTCATGTTAACACCGAGAGTCAAACCAAAGCCGTGGCATATGCCCAAGGTTAGAGGCTCTTACCTGCACGAGTTCCCTCCACACCTTGCCACAACTCAAAGTCAGGGAACTCCTCCATGCTACGGGGGGATTCACTCAATAAGCGTATAAGCCCCTCCATGTCAATCTCACCCTTAACCCCCTCCTCTGACGGAGGGTCCACCTCTCGAGGGGGTGAAAAAGTCACCTTCACACCAGCCTCCAGCGGTGCTGCAAAATACAAATCCAACAAAACAAGATTAGCCAACTACCCTGGCTAAACAAAGCAAGGACAAAGCGGTCGAAGCGACACTTACTCAAGGCCATCTCTGCCTCAACTTGCTCTTCAGCCTCGAGCCCCTCAGAGGACCCACCGGCCGCAGTCGCTACAGCCTCTACACGAGGGCATTTCTGCCTAGGCTGCAGGCCTCCATCCCCACTCCCCGAGGATGCCTCCATGGAGGGCTGATCCCCCTCTGTCGTAGAACCTGTCAACAAACATAGCATTATGCAATGCCCTAGTTGCGCACCAAAAAAATGACAAAGTCAAGACGGGACGCGCGAAAAGAAAGAACCTTACCTGAAGCCCCGAAGGTGTTCAACGGCAAGGGTACCAGCTACTCTGGCCTCAGCGACAATGCCCGGGCAGCCTTCACGATGGCCTCTCGAATGTCACTCAGAGTGTGGGCACACTCGATCTGGGACATGAACTCCACGGGCCTGGCCGACCCGATCGCATGGCCGATGTGCCATCTCCAGTCATCGACCACCGTGTCAGTAAAGCTCTCGTACGGGAGTGCCCAATCCAGTGACCCTCTGCTCCGAAGGCTGCAATCGGCCAAGAACTGGGACCACCAGGTCCTAGGTGCCCTCGGTCGATGCACCTTCATCCCAGTAGTCGTCGTCACTATCGGTGCCTGTCCCAGGGGCTTCAGCGCCCCTCCGTTGCCCCGACTCCCAGACGAAGAGCCCTGACTGCCCTGGGGCCACTGCTCCACCACTCTCTCGATCTCCTGGTGGATCTGAGCGACATGGGTCCTCAAGTACCCGTCATCCATTAGAATAGGAGGTAGAACCTCCCTCAGCAAGCGGCTCTCCTCTGCCTTCTTGATCACGGAGGCCTTCCATCGATATAGGTGGCTGTGCTCGAACCACCACCTGGCGTAATGGACGTCGAATCGAACCCGGTGTTCCTATCCCAGCATCGGGAACTACTCTGGCTCCCAGCAGTAGTAGAAGTCCCACCACATGGCTACCAGCAGGTGGGTGTCCTTCCCTCTGCACTGCTGGCCCATCAAAGGGAACTCTCAGTTCGGTGGGATCCCCTGGTCGTACCCGAAGTTCCTCGCAAACCGATGAGGGTAGTACGGCTCCAAGGAACTCGTCACAGGCTGGTGCAATGTCAACACCGTCAACTGGGTGCTCATCATCCACTCTGTCCGCAATCCAGCCTCTGGCTCCCCCTGACTGGCATGGGTGCTGCTCGCCCCTCTACCCACAGCTCGCAGAAAAAGAATGCAATCTCTCGTGGCACTATCAAAGGGCAATCCCTCCTCGCCCCGGGCGGGTAGGTAGCAATGGGCTCTCCTAGCCCCCTCCAGTGGTACCGCGGTGTCTCCGTCTGGCTTTCTAGTGAAGCTAAACAAAAGCGGGGCCATCAGATTCGCCACGGTCTCTCGTGCCACTAGCCCCGGAAACAGCAATCCGGCCTACACACTGAGATAGTGGGTCAGCAGAAGTATACTCCTCTCTCCCAGTGTCGGGTGCACTGTCAGAACTCCCAATCCCTGATAGATGTTGGCCAACGCTGCAGGAGCCAAGGCCAACTATCGTCCCTCTGCCAACAAGCAAGCCGACCATAGCAACTCGGCTCTCAGCAAACCATCCTCTCCGTGCGAGACCACGAAAGTTGCCAACCAATATGCAAGGTACACTGCAGGGTGTGTCACGTCTGGCAAACCATGGGGATTCCACCCCTCCCGAGGCGCATATACATATCTGGAGTATGTTCAGAAGCGTAAATCCACCTCAGTATACTCCTCCCACGGAGTCTGATCCCTGGCGAACTCCTGGTAGAAGCAGAAGGGCATGTTGTAGAAGTGACGGACCCACATGCTCAACGGCACCCTGGGAGTCTATGTAGCTCTCTCTCTCCCCGCCAGGGCCAAGTCCCTCTAGGTCTTTATAAGATACCGACAGCTATAAAACACTCAGTATCACCCCTGTCCATTGGTGTAACTACGGTGGAGGTCATCCAGTACCACCTCCTCGTACCCCTCGTCGCTGATCGACAATCCAGAGATCCGGAATAGAGACCATAAGTCAAGGGTGGTTTCTCCCTCTACTGTTGCCACTGTATTCCACTGGTGGTTGAGACGCTCCAACAGCCCCTGTAATAGTCCGGTGTAGCATGGGTATGCGTATAAGGTGACAGTCACCGCGTACCTGATCCCAGCTCGATCCAGCAGCACCTGGTAGTGGTGCACAACACCCGTCAGCCACTCGGTGGCTCCCTGACGGTACCGGTGCAACGGGATCACAGCCCAGCTGTCGTACCAGCTGATGATGGTCCGCCGCATCACCCCATCTAGGATGTTGTGGGACTCCAACAACTATGGCGGCCGTCACCTACGGTCCCATCGCCATGGCCACCCATGCACGGTTGGGCTACCTGGCAATGCCGATCACTTTTGGCAGCTTCGCCCCAGTCGTCGAATCACCCTACTTCCTGGGTGTGGTCCCCATGGCGGCTCCACCTCCAGCTCCTATTTCCTCTGGTGCCACCAGGGTGCCATGCCAGCTACCAGTCCCAACAGCTAGGCCGAGCGTTAAGCTCGACTCTCCTGCCACTGGTGCCCGTAGGGGTTCCGGACCAGTCCCAGCCTAGGCAAGCATTAGTCCCGGGGCCCAGTCTCGACCAGCTTCCGACGCAAGCCTTGTGTCCCAGGTTTCGGTCTCCAGTCTTGCAGTTCACTCGGGCCTCCAGCCCCGAGCCCCAGCCAAGCTGACTCCCAGTGTGGGTCTCTACCCTACGGTGTTCGGCTCTTCAGCACTCTGCTCAGGCCGTCAATCCTGAGCTCCCACCAAGCCAGCTCCCTACACGGGCCTCCTAGCCTGGGGACAGGGCTCCCCAACACCCCGTTCGGGCCCCCCGACCTGAACCACAGAAGTGCGACCACCTCGCCCGGGTCCCCAACCCCTGGCACGAGGCGTCCTAGCATCCAGACTGGACGTACAACTCTGGGGTTTCCCGTGGACGACATCTATTACGAGTGGTCCGCGTCAGGCTTTGGATCTCTCGGCTCTACCTCGAGGGCATTCCTCCCGCAATCCGACCAAGCCGATCCCCAGCACGGGTCAGCCTTTATGGGACGTGGTGACCTCGGTACAGGCTGAGCGCCCTCTGTCGCGCCTTCCGGTCCTGCCAGCTCCCAGTTTAGGCTCAAGGCCTTGGGTCACCGGCATCCTGGTATCCCCTACAGTGACAACTTCGGGTGCGGACACGTCGCGGCGAGCGTCTGCAATACTACTGTCAGCTCGGGTGAAAGCCTACACCCGAGCCACCCAGCCGCCCGCCTTCACTATAGACTTCGCGTCTTGGGGGTCTCAGATGATTGCAAGCCAAGTGAGGGTGTGTCAGGGAGATGAAACTCTACCCGACTATCAACTTCAGCCCAAATATCGTCAGCAGTATGAGAAGAAGATGAAGGCAATTAGGAAGATGGTTCCACCGATTCTTTCTCAAGCTACTCGATAGACTCAGTATCTGCTGGGACTGGGGCTTTGACCTCAGCTTTTGCTGAAGGGCGAAAGCCTTGAACTTCAAGGCCCTCATCTTCCAAAGTGGATGATACGGGCTGCTCCAGCTGTGACACCTTTTTCGACTAGGTACCAGCCGTAAGCAGCAGGGCAGTTATCTCACCAACTGCCTCTTCTTCAAAATCTCCACCATCGAAGATGAATTTGTCATGTCGCCCTGTCTGGACAACCTGTCCCAGTTCAGCCCCGGCCTCCATTGCCAGCATGTAAGTATCGCTAGATGCTTCCCTGAGTTCAGCACCTATTGACGCGTCGACGGAAGCAGCATCAATGAATTCTAACTCGGCTCCCACTGATTGGAGCTGAAGCTGTTCGATGGAAGGCTGACCAAAGCCCAGCGACGAGACCAACCCACTTGGGAGTTTCAAAGCAATCGGCCTCAGCACAGGAGCCGTGCCCATAACATGGGTAAAAGTTGTGGCCCTGGATTGAAAAGGAGAGAAGTCAGCCATGGTTCCCACCACTGGCAACGTCAGTCCCACTGAGACTACAGGCCACTATTATGGGTGAAAATAAAAACATGTCAAATCTCTCGCTACAGATGATGGTAGACATGAAGAGAGTCATGTGTAAAAGAAGACCTCACCTCAAACAGCACGAGTCCCAACTCACTAGCCCCTGAAGCCTCCAAGGCTGCCACAACAAGGCTTGAGGTGATTCCCCCTTCCTCTACAAGAAAGATGGTCACGCTCAGTGGCCCCAATGCTAGTCGAGGAGGGCTGAATGCAGGGAGGTCACTCCCGTAAGAGAGAGACGGGGTGCTAGCTCCCGACTCCAACCCTTGCTCTCCCTCGAAGAGTCACAAGGTAGATGTGGTCTTCGTACCCGCCTTTTCACACGAAGGAAGAAAAGACGAAAGGAAAGAAGGTACTTAGGTAGACCTGGTCTTTCACCTTCGGCCCTCGACCATCCACCCAATAAACCTCTCACATAGTCGGCGTTAGGACCTTTCATCCGAACCGAAGAGTACCCCGCCATCAGGGCGTTACACTGACAAGACACTCAGCCATCAGGGCTTCAAGCCAACAAGACATTCAACCATTGGGGCTTCAAGCCGACAAGACATTCAACCATCGGGGCTTCAAGTCGACAAGGCACCTCGCCATCGGGGCGTTACATGGACAAGACACTCAGCCATCGGGGCTTCAAGCCGACATGACATTCAGCCATCGGAGCTTCAAGCCGACAAGACACCCTACCATCGGGGCGTTTCACCGACAAGACACTTAGTCATCAGGGCTTCAAGCCGACAAGACATTAAACTATCAGGGCTTCAAGTCGACAGATGTTCAGCCATCGGGAGTCGACAGATGTTCAGCTATCAGGGCTTCAAGCCGATAGATGTTCAGCCATTGGGGCTTCAATCCGACAGATGTTTAGCCATCGGGGCTTCAATTCGATAGATGTTCAGCTATCGGGGCTTCAAGCCGACAGATGTTCAGCCATCGGGGCTTCAAGTCGATAGATGTTCAGCCGTCGGGGCTTCAAGCTGATAGATGTTCAGTCGTCGGGGCTTCAAGCGGACAAATATTTAGCCATCGGGGCTTTAAGCTGACAGATGCTCAGCCATTGGGGCTTTGATCTGACAGATGTTCAGCCATCAGGGCTTTGATCCGACAGACGTTCAGCCATCGAGACTTTGATCTGATAGATGCTCAGCTGCCGGGGCCTCAATCTGACAGATGTCGATCACTAACGACCAAGCTAACAGATGGTCAACCGTCGACATGCAGGCCGACAGATGCACAACCACTAGCAGCCACGCCGACAGATGACCAACTCCCATTATGTAAAGCTCCTAGAAAGAAACTCACATATTTTTATTGTAAAAAATATGGATATGTCATGCATGATTGTTTCATTATGAAAAATGATGACTTAAGAGCATATAGAAATCAAGCTGGTTTGAAAAATGTAAAGAAATCATTCACCACAAAACCCTTCATGCATTGTAATCGCTGTGGTAAAAGGGGACACACAATTTCACATTGCTGGTTACTGTTGAAGAAAAAGAATTCTCATTCAACACATCATGCTCACACACACAAACCAGTAGAACCAATGAGAATGAAAAATGTAGTGCCACATGTTTCCCCCCATCACTTTGGAAAATCTGGGAATGATAAGCATGATTATTTTTGTGTCAAAAGTGATGATTTGAATGCTGTTAACAATTGAAAATCATATGCCTATGTTGCTACTAACTCACAAGGACACAAGAGGATTTGGATACCCAAGAAGGACAAATGAGAAATCTGTTTTGTAGGTGTGCCTTGGGAATGTAAAGTATGAGATCAGTTTTCATCAAGAAGGTAAGGCCCAAGGGCAAAGTTGCATAAGTCAAGCTGGAAAGAAAAATTCAAAAACTGAATTTGAAGATCATGTGATATCTCTCCTACTTTCTGTAGTGATTGTGTCATGGTTTATCTCAATTGTGTCATATAATCATGCAATTTGTATATGTCCGAACATGCATTTCATTCATAGTTGTTTATATATTTGTGAATATATCATTTGTCATATAGCAAGTTGTTGTAGGGGAGCTAGAAGGCTCTTCAAATCATGATTTCACTTCATGCATTGAGTTTGTATACGTCCTCATATTTGTGTAAACCTTCTCATGGGTTAATCACATCCATGACTTGCATTCATCACATCTAGGTCTTGTATTCATCCATGACTGCACATGGCATCAGGATGTCACTAAACATCTTGCATCCATACACACACTAAGGGGGAGCAACCACATTCGTCATATGGGCTTAATGCTAAGGTTCACACATGAGTCATGCATCGCATCTAGAGCGTTATACGACTCCTCGACAAACTCCACTAACCCTTCAGGGGCCTCATCAGTCTCTTGGGTGGCGTCCCCAGTTCTTGGTAGTGGTGATCCGATGTTATTAGCTTATCAGTATCCGGAGCTCTGGGTCGTTACAGTTGGTATCAGAGCGGCGTTGAGGACTCGTATAAAGAATTGAAATTGCATAGCGTGGTCCAGAGCAAGTCCACTTGAGTCATCTACTGTTGGCTTAGAGTGTTTTTCGTGATTGTTGATATGATTTCCACCGGTATGTGCTTTTTAGGTTTTGATGGCGCGTCGTCGGAAGGCGCGTGTTTTCAGAGAGGGAAGTGGTACTTCTCCTCCGATGGTTGTCGTGATAGTTTATGCGTCTGTGCCGGGTCAAGTTCCAGCGGCTCTTGCCCAAGTTGAGGAAGGCGTGCCGGGTGGTCAGAGTGGAGCGCAGAATGAGGCCTTGCTGTCTCATCTGCCGTCTGGAGTATGGCAGGTGATATCTCAAGTGCGCACCCAGGTTGAGTCTACTCAGCCAGGTGTACAACATCACCTTATTCCTCAACCGATTGGGCAGTTGCAGCAAGTTTATCTGCCGAGCGTCCTCGAAATTCCTTTAGTTGTTCCCGCTGCCGATGATGCTTCTTCTTCCAAGTCCAAAGGCAAGAAGTTCATGAGATTCAAGAATAAGAGGCATGAGAAGCAGCGTGCTCAACAGTCTTCCGCCGGTGCTGTTCCATCGTCAGTCCCGTCTTCTCAGCAGCGTCAGGGACCTGCTGCCCGTCAGCCAAGATCGTGTGGGAGGTGTGGTGGTAGCCACCCTGGCAGTCCATGTTCCTCGCCGGTGGTTTGTTTCCGCTGTGATCAGCCAGGTCACATTGTTCGAGACTGTCCGTACAGATCGATACCGACACAGTTCTTTTCGTCGGCCCAGTCACAACAGCCCCAGTTCCAACCTGTGCCGCCACAACCTCAGCAGGACTCACCAGCGTCTCAGCTTCCTCGTGCTGAGCAGTGTCGTAGCTTCCACGGCACGCGTGTGTCGGCCCACCGGGAGCACTGGTGTGGCGTACCCGAGTGAGACGGTGAGTAAGTTGGTTACCGTAGGGCTCCCCACGTACTCCAGAACTTGTGCTTTTCTTACAATCTCGGCATAGTTGTGGATTTCCGTCGGCGCCAACTGGTTAATGTATTGAAGCTTCAGCACATTTAGGAACCACTTGCCCTTCATCTTCTCAGTAGATACCAAGTGCAGTGCATAATGAGACAATTGGGTGAACTGCGCCTCATACTCAGCCACTGATAGATTTCTTTGCTTTAGAGCAGCGAACTCCGCCGCCTTCTTCTCTTGCACACGGTCTGAAAAGTACTTGTCATTAAAGTGCTCCTTAAACTCATCCCATGTCGCACGCCTATTACCAAGCGTGGCTTCCACGGCTTCCCACCAAGCATGTGCATCACGTTCCAGCTAAAAAGTTGCTAAGAGAACTCGGTCCTAGTCACCACACTGCATGACTCAGAAGATTCATTGTATTTCCTTGAGCCAATGCTTAGCCTCATCAGGATCTGGAGAGCCAAAAAAGAGTGGGGGATTGAGGCCTTGAAAGTTTTGGTGGAGATTACCAGCTCTCTAGTGTGCGGCTCCTTGTGCCACCCGCTGGAGGGCCTGGGTCAATTCCTGCACTGTATGTTGCATGTCTCTCTATTGTGCGCACTCTACTACCATCGAGAAGAAGTCCTACAATGTAGGGGAATTAAGTAGGAATGTCCTATCAAAATTTCTTTTAGGGATTATTTATTAACTTAACCCGAGTCTCTACCCCATCTTACTAGGTTAGATTCCAAGCTTACCAAGGTCACGGGCTCTAATGACACTTCTAGAAACTTAGGGATTCTAAAAAATCTAGGCTCTGATACCACAAAACTGTCATGTCCGGATGTGGAAGAATCGAAATGTAGCAATTATATCCAATAATGTCAATCAGAGCGCACATTGCCACAAGAGACCATACATCAAATTTCCCCGGCCAAGCGAGGGGAGGGGACGAAGCTAGAAACTTGTTGTGCCGAGCTCCTTGTCGGTGCTGCCAGCTTCTGGAACCACTAGATAGTCGGTCAAAGTGGGAGTTGCCACGGATGCTAACAAACTCGAAATGAGCTGAGACTTGTGCCAAAACTTTCTGACTTGGCCCGGGAAGGTGTCTGAATTTTCTTGATTTACCCTGATAAGGTCGCTGGCCAGGGTAGGACTTGGAACAGCACTAGACAGTTCTAGTTTTGGTCACTCACAGGGTGGTACTGCTGGAAGACAGAGGTGCCACGAATAGTCCTGAACTCGGTTGAAGGCTGGGATGGTACCGTTACGACTGCGGACAAGCCTTCTTTCAGATGGGACTAACGGAAACCTCAGCTGATGTCACGGCTGATCATACTGGCTAGAATGGTCGGGGTGGGTCAGTTCAGGAATAGGGGAACTGACTTGGCGCACCTCTGGGAAAAAATTCACAACTCTTGATGCCAGGGTCCAAACTTCGCTCTGATTCTTTGGGATGATAGAGGACTGGCAGAGGATGCTCTCAGCCAAGTTTCACGGCTAGATCATACGGGAGCAGCCGTGGTCAAACTTTAACTGGTGCTCTGGTTCGCTGCCTGAGTGGTGCTACGCAGTCAGGGAAGAATTACTCTCACGTCCAGCTCGGTGCTCGGATGATGAAGAAACCACCTTGCCTGGAAAGCTCTCTGGATGACCTCTCCAGTGGTATGGTGTATGATTTGCCACCAGATGGATCAGGGAAGGCCCGAAGACAATGTAGCTTCCAAGACCCTCTCTGTCTGCCTGCGAACTGCTATTGGAGCTACAACCTTGTGAGGGCAAATGGAGTAGGAGGGGGGCCAACACAACAAGGGGATGATGGTTGATGGTTAGGGGAGTGGGGAGGATGTGGATGGGCTCTCCAAGGTGGTTGTGATGGCAGAGATGGGGGCAGAGTGGGGCTGGAGGTGCTGGAGGTGCTGGAGGGGGGCTGGGTGTCAAGGTGTTCTACCGACAGAGAAGAAACAACACCCAGGACAAAAGTGTCGACTCTTAGGGTTGACACTTTTTGTCACACATTCTACTAGCTACAAAAATAGCACACAGGCCAGAAAGTATCGACTCTTAGAGTCGACACTTTCTGTCTGGTGTAATAAAACAACGCAGACAGAAGAAACTGAAATAAGTGTCGACTCTTAGAGTCAACACTTTTATTGACAGAATTGAAAACTCATTTAAACACAATTGAAACCCCAAATTTCCTCATCCAAACGTTAAGAACAAATTGCCATGCATTGTAACAGGGTATTGGCTTATGATAAACCACATTCCAACAAAAACCAATGAATGTGTTAAGCAACTTGAATTTCAAACCACTCTTAGAAATATAGCAGAAGAAACACTATCAGCCTACCCAAACCTAAACCATGAATCAAACCAGCGAGACATTCATTTCGATGTATATGAAACTCATTCATTACAGCCAGCTAAGCACTAATTAGACCAGAGATCAAAAAGGAATCATGGGAAGCTGAAAGGGCAAAGATGCTACCACAAGATTATCAAGAAACACATGCTTGAGGGGCACTTGAGAACCCAACTTATGAAAGATATTTCAAACCCTTTCATGGCAACTATAATTCAAATCCAGAGATAGAATCTCACCATGGATCCATTGGTTTGAAGGCAACACAAACTTGCTCTCATATAAATAAATCATTCATGTCAGTCTTTAATCAAGGCAAATGAGATGCACTAATGTAAACAAATCACTCATGTCAAACTACATTCAGAAATCAAGGACTTAGCCATAGTTCCTTCAACTTAGTCACAATGCAAGCTCTCATTTGAACAGAAAATTCATGCATGAGAGGCCAATCAAGAATTCATTCATACCTAGGCCACCTGCCCTAGATAACAAGTCAATTCACAGTTCACACATGAATTACAAATGCAGTCCAAGGCAAACTGAACTCACACAATCCAACAATCCAAATAACACAAGTGATCAACTGTATAAGCATTTCATTTACAGCTCAAGATGGTAATACAACCAGCAAGATATTGTATTGAAATGCATCTTAACACATCAATTATGATTAAAGTAGCCCAACCATGAGTTTCATGATCAGACCAAGACTATTTAGATCAGTCAAAGATTTTAGACTTAGTCCAAAACTAGGGCAGCTCAAACCAATACGAAACCAATAGTGCTCAAAATAGCCACACACATCAATGTTAAAAGTATTAGGCTTTTCCACACCTCATACCAAGGGTGTGATAAGGATCAAGCAATTGAGGAACACAGCCCTTATGACAAACCATTGAGGAACACAGTTTTTAGATGATAGCTCTACAATCTCATGAGCAGAATGAACAGAATGCATGAGACACCATCAAAGATATATGAATGAAGAGCAACCTGTAAAGTAAGATAGCAACATGCGAGTTCATGAAGCAGCAACAAACATTTTCCATTTCTATTCATAACACAATATATTGTAATCATCAAAACTATTATCAAAGACAAAGAGGGAGTGCCATGAACCCAACAAGTCCTATAAGGAGATCCCTAAAGTCAATGTTTATAACATGGAGTTTATCACTATCTTTATGAAGTTGAAACCCGTTATGCCTGTTTGAGTACAACTGTAAGGGACTGTGTCTCATTTGCAAGGGGCAAAACAACTTGCAGTTGAAGAAGAGCAGCAAGTTGAAGAACAGTAATAAGTTGAATGTCAGCCACAGCAGCCAGAGATTGAAGTTGCACAAGCTCAGGGGAAGCATCTGTCTCAAGTAGTTGAACAACAACTAGAAGTTAGTGCAGAGCAGAAAATTGTTGACCAACCTCATGATGAGAACTTGCCAATACAAGGGGCTGAACAGGACATTGGAAGGGAAGAATTACAAGCAGTGAATGTTAATGAAGAACAAGTTCATGAAGCACAACTACTAAGAGAAGTAAATCTGGACCAACAGCTTCATGAACAGGAAGAACAACACTTGGCTGATGATCAATTCTTACAACAATTGGACCAACAAATTGATGAGCTTATTGAGCAACTTGGATAGCAGCCACAACAACAAGCATCAGTTGATCAGCCTGAACAGAGAGAGGAGCAAATGGTGGAACAGTCATAGGAAGCTGAAGAGCAACAAGAGGCTGATGTTCCACAGCAAGAGCAGCCATGTGTTGAACAGCCTGAGCAGCCAAGGGTGGCACAGCAACAAGAAGCTGAAGTTCCACAGCAAGAGTACCTTGGTCCTGCAGATTACCATGGACCCTATCAAGGGTCAATGATGACTTCAAACCAAACCAAACCAAATCAAATCGTGCTCACCCCTACGATACGGAGTCTATCCCATCTAGCATAGCTGAAGGAGGCAACGCTATTGAGCCAGGTATGTAGTTCCCCTTTGGAGCATCATTTCATGTGTCATTTTACACATGGATGGCCATAAGCACATGCTGTTATTCGGTTGTAGGGAGCCAGGCTACAGATGCACAACTTGTAGGGCCAGAGTTAACCCCTGTGGACGCTCCTGCCCAGGTCATTAGGAAGGAAAACACCTTTGCAACTATTCTCGTATACGGGACTGTTTCAAGTACGACATTATGTCTTGCACCTTGCGACTTTCGTGCTTATTTTCTTGACTATGAAAGGACACTCACTTCATTTTTTCCTTTCTTGATTTTAGCTCCAATGGGTGAGGCTCCAGAGGTGCCTGCGGATTTCCCTGCTCTTGGGGTCGAGTGGCCTGACACCCCTCAACTTGGGATGGTGCTGTCAGATGTTGATATGGTTGACCGGCTTCTCCAGGCTCTTGAGGAGCTGATTCAGGTTGATTCCCTGCCGATTGTGGAGGCTCTGAGGAGTAGCCTGGAGGTCTTCACCAGGGGTTACCACGCATTCGGCCTTCCCAAGGATGCGTGGATGGCGAAGCTTATGGCTTTGTGGGATGAGTTCACTCGCCTTCATGTTGCACAGGAGCAGGGACAGAGGACTTAGCTGATGATTCAGCAAGGGGAGGAGCAGCTTCGCAGACTACAGACGGCTCAAGCGGAGGTTGAGGATCGAGCTGTGATTGTTCGGGAGTGCGGTCGGACAGTCTCCCTGCGAGTGGAAGAGCTGCAGAGCCGGAGTCACGACAGCGAAGAGAAATCAACTACCAGGAAGCTCACAACCCATGGGCCCCGAAGAGAACTAAGTGGACCGTTTATCGGGCTCAAAACGGGCTCAAGTCTATCTCAACGGCACACTCCTACTGCCTTCAACGGCACACTCCCTAGTGCCTTCAGCGGCACACTCCCTAGTGCCTTCAACGACACGCTCAATAGTGCCTTCAGCGGCACACTCCTTGCCCTGCACACCCGCTAGCGCGAGCTCAACGGCACACTCCTGAAGTCTTCCCTGGCACGTCCTGCGTGGGTCTTCGTCGGCACACTCCTAAAGTCTTCCCCGGCACGCCCTACATGGGTCTTCGCCGGCACGCTCTTACAACTCTTCCCCAGCACGCCCTACATGGGTCTTCGCCAGCACACTCCTGAAGCCTTCACTGGCACACTCGCCATGGCGCCTTCACCGACACACCTGGAGCGGCCCTTCCAATGACACACCAGCCCGTGGTCTCTCCACTGGCATGCTCCCGGGGCAAGCTCCTTCAGCGGCACACTCTTTGTGTCTCCCAGCGGCACTACTCCAGCTCTTCAGCGGCACACTGTGACCTCCCTCCAGTGGTGCGTCCGGCAGAAGAGATCTCATGCCGTCCCCTACAGATTCTTGGCGCACAACGGGTTAGCTGAGGTGTCGACTGGGGATGAAGGCACGTTGCCTACCTTCTGCCACCAAGGATGCCCAAGTCAAACCCCCGTTAATGCCTTCACGCTACTGCGTCCGCCGTTCGCGTTCGAAGGCTCCCACCACCAGGAGTATAAAAGCCGGTCTCCTCCGACGAAAAAAATAGGGATAGAGAGACTCAGACAGAGAAAGAGAGGCACAGCCAGACGGACACCACCCGTAGAGACAGAGGAAGACACAGGCAGAGAAGAGAGAAGAGGAAGAGGATCCCGAAGTTGGGAGCTCTCCGACGACCGCCAGCTGAAAGAGAGAGAGAGGGAGAGAGAGAGTATGTAACAGGGAGATATACGACCTCAACATGTCCTCCAAAGTTTGGATGGTCCACTTTGACTGACCATCTGACTGAGGATGATACGCTGAGCTAAAAGCTACCTCGGTGCCTAGAGCTCTCTGGAAACTCCTCCAGAAACTAGATGTGAGGCGCGGATCCTGATCCGACACAATCGAAATGGGAATCCCATGCAACGGTACGATCCACTCCATATACAAACGTGCCAGCTTGGGCACACCCCAGCTGTCTTTGATCGGTAACAACTGAGCCGTCTTCGTCAGCTGATCCATGAGCAACCAAATGCTAACATGCCCACTCAGAGTCCTCGGCAATCCCACCATAAAATCAGTGGTCACGTGGTCCCATTTTCACGCGGGAACCTCCAAGGGCTGAAGCACACCTCGTGGCTGCAGATGCTCTGCCTTCACCTACTGAGTGGTCAGGCACCTGGCCACGAACTCAGTAACATCTCTCTTTATGCCAGGCCACCAAAATTGCCTCTGCAAGTTCCGATACATCTTCGTCGCACTTGGGTTTACGGTGTACCTACTCCCATGAGCCTCAAGCAACACCGCACGACGAACCTGCTCCTCGGCTGGGACGTACAGCCTGCCACGGAACCTCACAGCACCATCCTCGTCGAGCACCACATCAGCCAAAGCCAAAATCTAGGGCAACTTAGGGTCCGCATGCTGAGCCTCTGCCACCTGACGGTGAATAGTAGGGGTGACAGTTAGACTCGTGAGCACTGCTAACCCTGGCTCTTGGGGAATCTTGAGCCTGAAAGACACTTCTGGCACTTGTTCCCAGAGCCTCCACTTCCTCAACATCAAGGCACTCACCGTGACCTTCTGACTCAAAGCATCGGTGATGACATTCATCCTGCCCAGTTGATAAGATAGGGTGAAGTCATAATCCTTCATATTCTCCATCCAACGCCACAGTCTGAGGTTCAGGTCCTTCTGAGTGAACACATACCTCAGACTCTGATGGTCAGTGAACACCTCGAACTTCTCACCGGGGTGGTGGTGGAGGAGGAGATGGTTGTAGTGAAGGTGGAGATGGAGAGGGTAAAGGGGGAGATCGTGGTGCCCATCATCGGTGTATTGATACGACACACCGAACGGCGTTGGGGGTGGAGGTAGTGGAAGTGGTGGAAGTGGAGGCACTAGCCTGAGCAAGGGATTTGGTAGGCAGAGGTGATGGAGACGGTGTAAGGGATGGCGAAGATGGTATAGATAATGGAGCAGGTGACGGAGCAGGTGCATCATTAACCAAAGAATGACAGGGGTGCCCCTGGTCTTGTAAAGATGGAGACGGCTGCTTGGGCGGTGCCTGCTTCCGCTGCTACTTGCTGCAAAGATTTACAATGACCTTGTACATGGTCGACCAATCGATCCTCTCCTTATCTTCCAGATCATAAATAATTTCTCAAAATTTGGGGCAATCTTTAACTAAATGCCCCTACTGGCGGTGATAATTACAAAACTGAAGTGTAGTCCCAACCGCCAGTCGGCAAGGCACAACTTAAGGGAGCAGCAATGCGTGAGTGGCCATTAAAGCCTTAAAAATATCTATAAAAGACTCTGACAATGGTGAAGAAAGAGCCTGCTTCAGGCAAGGTGGATGCCGAGAGGTATGAGAAGGTGATGGTTGTGGAGAGGGAAGCGGAGGTTGAGTAGGCAATGGTGCGTGGCTAGTGGAAGGACTTAGTGGAAATGTATGTGGAGCAGGACGTGGTGGAGGTATGTAGACCGCATCCACCTGCTCGGGGTGTGGTGCTTCCTTGACCGGAGGGGAAGACACATGTGGATATGCGGAGGCAGATGGCTGACTCGTGAAGGGTTGATTCACATGAGATTGATATGTGGAGGGTGAGGTGGCGTAAGGCTGACTCATGGAAGGTTGACTCATGGGAGTGTAGGGTTGGTAGGTGGAGGGATATGTGAAGGGCGAAGCGTAAGTGGATGTAGGGGGTGGAAGGGACTCGGTGTCAAGGGAACCTTGGATTTGCTGGCGAATGAAGTAGAGCCTAGAAATGATTTCACTTTTTTTGAAACGTAACAATAAGTCGATTGAAAAAAAATAAAAAAAAGAACAAACGTCGCAATAGGCTTGGCCTCGATGGTGGCAAAAATGCCGCCTGAGATTCGATGCCTTCTTCCCCCTTGTCTTCCTCCGCCACCCCGCGCATCCCCCGATCTTATCCTTCTTCATTCTCTTCCCCACTAAAACCCTAGCCACGCTCTCCATCGGCCTCACCTGCCACCGCAGCCTACTTATCGCCGGACCACCTCTCCTGCCCTCCTTCCCCACTACAGCGGCCTACCCTCTGCTTCAGCATGTGAACAAGACCGCTGCCCCCTTGACTCCCTAAGGCCACCATCACCTCCCGCCTTCCGCCTGCCCTCCACCGCAAACGATGACAACAATAGCCCTGTCGCCACCGCTGTGGGCTACATCTGCACTACCTTCAACGTGCTCTCTCTATTCCCCCTTTCTTTTTCCTGTAAACATGCGCCACCTGCTAGCCCCATCGTTGACTGTCGGGATCCCTACCACACCTTCCTCTTTTTCTTCCATCGCCTTTTGCCCCCTTCCTCTTCTTCTTCCATACATATTTACTCCTAGACCCTGTAACCAGCTACCGTCAACCCCAACCCCTCTCGCCCTCGGCCATTCTCCTTCAGCTTGCTGCCCCTTTCCTCCTCTTCTTCCTCTTCTATTTGTTCATAGACCCAGTAACTACGAAGTTGCATAGCAACCACCTTCACTGGCCCCCTGCCTGTAGCGTCGACCCCATCAGCCTCCTGCCATAACGACCCCATCCACCACTCACGTGCTTCCCATGCAACTCTACTATGATTGTGTAGCCCACACTGCCTGCTCATACCTAGCCATAGCTTCCCATCCAGTGTGGTCCCATTTGGCCAGCGCTGTCTCTCTACACTGCCTGCTCACACCAACTCGATCATCGTCAATTTTGATTTGGTTCTTCGAGCTACTCCGAAAAGGTATTTAGATTTTTTTTGTTTCTCACACACCTAATGTTGTCAGAACCCTACAAAAGACCTATGTGCATGTTCCTCTCCCTCCCCTCTATCCACCATAAAAATTTCATGTCCTAATTCGTTCATTTGTTTCCCGGTCAAAGCTCATAATCAGGTAGGTTCTAGTCTGCCCTGTGGATTTCTAGTTTCGGGACAGAACTATCACTCAGTTTGCAGAGCCTGTCATTTCCATGTTGATCATTGGATGGTTCTGGAATTCCAATATGTCGAAGCTCTTTGAGTGCTCTTCGCAACGGCGCTAACCTCGTCTCGATCTGACGTCCTGGCTAGGCGTACTGGCCGTCCTCGTCACGGTGCGCAGATCCAACCTGAAGCAGAGCTGCGGGATAGCCTTGGGAATTAATTCTCAAGACATCGCCTGCCTCCTCTCCGATGATCGCTGTTCCTGAGGATCGACCTGGGACACTCCAGGAGTGCCCCCGTCCATCGCTTATGCCAGGAACCACCCCGGACGTCGCCATACCAGTAGCAGGTCCCATGTGCTGTCCTACGGGCCCGAGTGAACAGTGCTGAACCGGCCGACCGCATCTGCCCGAGCGCCACCGAGTGCTACCTGTCAACCTGAACTCGTTACTCCCGGGTCCCGCATGTAGCCTTTTACCTCCCTAGGTGGATTGGATAGAAATAATCAGTTTTGTAATTATTAATAATTATTGTACCGGGAGTACAGGTTCGACCGGGGTCGCCTTCCGCACGTCTGGAGCGTGGAGGTACACCCGCTGCCCCCTTGTCGTCGTAGTTACTTGCTTTCCTAGTATAGTTCTTACTGCCATTGCTAGAGAGCATGCTAGGATCCTAGCTCGTACCATTCAATCATCACTGTGAGAAAGAGAGTGAGACCCATCCTGTGACCCGACCCGGGCACGAGAGAGAGCTTGACCACCCTTGACTCGCTGCCGATTTCTCAACCGTGCAGGTCTGACGCTTCCCTCGTTAAGGGATGAACACGAGCTTGCTAGAGTCTCAGTTGGATATCATTGAGACTCATCCGCAATATATTACAGCATCTATCAAGGAGGATAACTCTGTTTCTTTATTTCTCACAGTAGTGTATGCATCCTGTGACCCCATCCTTCGCAGTTGTCCCCCCATAGCCGATGGAGGTAAGGCATTAGCTTGTTGGTTGGGGAGGGGGCCCGTGGAAGTGTGGGAGGGCGCATGGTCCCCCTCTGTGGTTGTCGGTGCCTTTCCTTTGTCGTCGGCATACCTCCTACTAGAGCTTGTTCGCACCTTGTTGGCTCTTGACACATTTTTCACAGATGGCACCAGATGAAGAGGGGTGATCTCGTGCTAGATCCTGAGCCACATTATCCTGTTGTCGTCACCACGAACGAGAGATCTACAAGGTAAGAAACAGATCAGAGAAGCCCCAGGTTGGAACCCCATAGAAAACCCTCTAATGCTTATGTTAGTAAATTGATAGAGCATAGGTGGAATGAGAGTGGGAGAAAAAGTGAGGGAAACAAGATTACTCTCCACCAATGAGTGTGGCGTTGAGTACTCAGGATCACCTTACCTTTTCAGAGGCCTTTCTTGGAGATTATATAGCTGCTCACTCTGTTGGCTGGAGATAGGGCATTTGGAGGGGCCAGGGGGCATTATGTTCTGGAAGAGGACCTTTCTTCCTCCCTATCCCATTGAGCTTCCTTTCTTCGAGCAGTAGCGAGATTCTCACCGGGAGATATGCCCTGTCGAAGGAAACTGCGCCCGTAGGGGGTCTGAGCATAGGATATCCCCTGGTGGGGTGCTTGGGCTCCTTGATGGAGGCATCACCCATGACCTCCACTGGCTCGGGTCGTCGTCACACTCTGGAGTTGTGTGAGCTCGGGCATCACTCTATGTCGGCCCCAATTATCCATTTTGAGCTTTCCATTTGAGTCATTTGGTGTATTTTCTCTTTTATTTGAGTCATGTACCTAAGTTAAGTGTCATAGGGTTGATTAGTTTGGTTATTGGGCCCAATTATATGGGCTATAAAATATTTTTTTAATACACTCTCTCCCTCTCACTCTCATTATCTCTCTCTCTCTCTCTCCCTCTCACGATGCTCTCTCTCTCTCTCTCCTTGGGAAGCAGAGGAGACGACGCCGGATCGTGACGAGGACGGTGCCATTGGACTCGCGTCGTCGAGCGGAGCGCGTTGGCGCCCTCGTTCGTGCGGACCGCAGCTTATGGAGGCGGGTTGGGGCGAGGAGGAGCACGGAGGCCCGTCGCTCGTGCGCGGCCCTGGAGGCCATTTTGGATCATTCCAGGTAGGGGGATGGAATCCCTGTCTCTATAGGAACGCACCAGTGACACATGCACGCCGCCTCGTGGTCAATTCGCATGCCTGTTGGCAATTTTGAGATTTTAGCTCTATGAGTGTAATTTTACGTTTTGATCTTGTATGGGTGTGTATTTTGAGTTTTCCAGCTTTAGATGATCGTTATGGAATGGGTTGTGAGCAGGGAATAGGTTTCTGGCATGAACCCCGTCGATTTCAGTCGATCGGGGGGTTCCGATTTCAAACTGGACCACCCCGCTGCCCAGCTCACATAACGGCCACTCCAGTGACCATTATGTGCATGACGCGTCCCATTGGGTGCGTTATACAGCTTGGCGGACCTGGACAGGTCCGCCATGCCACGAAGATGACGGGCGGGTAGGGGTCCGTTATATCCCCTAACCCTTTTCAGTTCTTGAAACACCGTTAGCATAACGGACTAGCATAGGTCTGCTATGGTGTTGGAAAACTGTGGATTTTATGCTATTCGACTGGGCTTAACGGCCCTGTAGTGGCACGTTATGTCCCTGGGTGTTCTGCTTCAGAAGAAATCTTGCTCGGGAGGGCATAACGGCCTGGGGTAGGCGCGTTATACTAATATAACGCACTATCCCTGGTCCGTTATACTCATAACAGAACGAGGCTTTCCTTGCTACACACCCGCCATGTTTAAGTTATTTTGTAATCAATGGCTTGCTTTTAGATCCCAGTAGAACCCCAAAAACCCTCATCTGAGTTTTGGTCAAGCCCCATAAACAGGTAGCTTCTATTCTGCCCTGTGTGTTCTGGGTTTCAGAACAGAATCAACATCCGTGTTGCAGAGTTTCTCATTTCTATTCAGACTGTTGGACAGTTCTGAAATTCCATTATGTTGAAGCTCTTCGAGTGCTCTTCACAACGGCTCTAACTACGTCTCTATCCGACATCATGGCTGGGTGTGCCAGCCGATCTCGTCGGAGCACGCAGTTCTGGCCAGAAACTGACTTGCGGGATAGCCTTGGGAAATAAATCTCAAGAAATCACCCGCCTCCAGTTCAGTGACCGCCGCTGTTGGGGATCGACCCGGGACACTCCAAGAATGCCCCTGCCAGTTGCTGTAGCCAGGAGCCACCCCGGACGCCACCGTACCATTAGTGGGTCCTACGTGCTGTCCTGTGGGCCTAAGTGAACAGTGCTAAATCGGTCAACCGTGCCCGCCCGAGTGCCACCAATTGCTGCCCGTCAACCCGAGAACGGTGCTCCCAGACCATTGTTATGGCCTTTTACCTCCCTACGTGGAGTGGGCCATAATTTAATTGCTATAATTAATTCAATTATTGTAGCGGGAGTGACGAATCTCGATCGGGAAGCCTTCCCCACGCCCTGAGCGTGGAGGTACACTCACCACCCCCCTTTTGTCATATTTGCTTTGTTAGTATGCATTCTAGATGCCACTGCATGTGAGTAGGATATTATATTAGCTCGTTATATACTAATCACCATTGTGAGTTGTGAGTGTGAGACCCGTCTCGCGACTCGTTCTGAGTGTGAGAGTGAGCTGACCACCCGAGACTCAAAGCCGGTTACTCAACCATGCAGATCGTCGCGCTTCCCTCGATGGGGACGTCCGTGAGTTCGTGCTCCTTGTTTGGGGCATATCGCCTCTTCTGGAGCTTCTTTGGTGCCGGGTTGTAGTGTCGTTGCTGGTCACGTTGTCTCGTTAACCGCATCAATCTTTAGAGTCCATGGTCACAATCCATATGTGTCAAGTCTCATAGTCATCCCGCATCAGTCGGCGAGGAGGATCGCGTGCCGCCGTCGACAGCCACCGTGGAGGAAACCAGAGCACCGTCGGCACTGGCATTGCCAGTGGAGGAGGCCCCACAGCCCGCGACCGAGGGTGAAATGGGCCTGGTGGCCAGTGACGCCACCGACGAGGAATAAATGTCACCGGAGGAGGCGGTGCCGGCGTTAGAGAAGTTGGCCAAGATGGTTTTGCCATCTGAGGTAGGCCCATTGGAAACCCCCCCCCATTCCCATTTTCAGATTATGCATGTAGTTTTAGGGGGGGAAATAGGGGCATTCACCCCCTTTGAGGCCGGTTAGGGAGGCCACATGGTCCTCACCGCCGGCGGGGAATGGTTCCTCATCGTTGGGGATGACAGCAAATGGACGGTCTTACAGTGACCGCCCCCAAAAACTATACGGCTCACATAGAACCATACGTTCGCACTTAGCGCGGCCCATGGGTGGCTGTTCGAAGGGGTCGAACTGGAGGAGTGGGTGGCTGCTCGAAGGGGTCGAACTGGAGGAGTATTGGGAGGAGAAGCACGATTTGAAGCAAACCGTGGGGGTTGGGACGGGCATCTTTTGTCCGTTCAGAATGTTAAATGCTAAGAACAGAACGGCCCTCATAGGACCATGGACAACAATGCGATTTTCGACCGGCCATGTAAGTTCAAAAGTTGAGGAGCTTGGGTAGGGAATGACATGGTCGGCTGGGGACCGTGGTTTCACTGAACGGCTAGGGAGTGGCCGTTAATGGGCTAGACATAGGAAAACTATACGGTCCAAATTGGGCCGTCCATTAGGTAGAGGGGTCCATGGGTGACCGTAGATCTCTAAAGAGTGATGTTCGGATGGTTAGGATCAAACCGTTGAATGAGAACAACGGCCCATATGTGACCGTTCATTTTATTGAACCACATTTTCTTTTCTTTTCCCTGATTTATTCAATTAATGAAATGCATAAAATAAAATAAAATAAAAAAATGAATAACCAATGCAATTATCCTAAAATGTATGTAGGGAAAGCATAGGACCCGGATCTCTTGGCTGTAGGTCCAAGTAGTGTACCTCACACTGCCCGAATTCCAGCGAGAGAGATTAGCAGTGATGGGATTCATCGAGTTCCTAAGCACTGAGGTCAGCCGGTTGGACACATGGCTCCTCTATGCTCTGCACGATTGTTGGGACCCAGTGAGTCGCACATTTCTCTTCTCGTGGGGGCATATGGTCCTCACATTGGAGGACGTGGCGCGCATCATTGGCCTAAGCGTGCATGGGTCCACGATCAGCGGGAGGACTTACCCCGACTACCAGGTGATGGCCCAGGAGCTACTAGGGTTGGAGCTACTACACTCGGAGCGGCAGTCGATGACGTTGACCAGAGCTATGCTCCAGGATAGCCTCGGGCTGAGGCGAATAGGGATCGCGACCAGTGAGCTGCCCGAGCAGCACCTCCAGAGGCTCGTGGACTGAGCCAGATCGAGAGTTACAGCGGAGCCAGGAGCAGAGGCGGACCGGGTGCTGAGGAGATTCCTGACTCTCTTCTTCGGACGGCTACTGCTTGCGACGAGAGCGGACGTCATCAGCTGTCGCTTCCTACCATTGCTAGACTACTTAGCACATGTCGGTGACTACGTGTGGGGAGCAACAGTTCTCGCCTTCCTGTTCGACATGCTAAGCTCCACCAGCCGGCGTACGATGCTCGGGGGCTTCTCCCCTCTACTCCAGGTATGACTCTACCCCTAAACTAGTTGTGCAATTTCTATATGCTTACTATATGTATTATATGCTGATGTTTGGTGAAATGCGATGTAGGTGTGGGCCTACGTGAGATTGTGTGGGCTGGGGAGAGGCGAGGAGACCCACCCCGAGCTACTACCGATCGCGAGGAGGTGGACCGCACCTCGAGAGACTGGAGGCCTCTAGAGATAGGTCCGGGGGATCCAGGATGACGTGGACACCCTACTGTACACCTCAGTGAGACTCTAAACTCAAACTCTTAAATGCAATCTATATGCTTATGATGCTGATGTGACTTTCCTATTTTGATAGGTTCGGTCGACAGCCTATGCAGATGAGGGACACGAGGGCCAGCCCTGGGTAGTGGGGGCCCTCGCCTTCTAAGGGCGCGATGTGTGGCTTCACTGCATAAACGTAGTGGAGCCACTGCACTTTAGGCTGGTGATGAGGACGATCGGCGTCCACCAGCCAGCAGTAGAGTTCTCGGTGCCGGAGAAGCTGGGGGAGCATGTGGGCGACACCCACGGGGCCTGGCGACGGTCCTAGACTAGACAGCGTGAGCTGCGGAGCAGATCACGGATTGGACAACACTCGGGCGGGTTGTGTCTGCCAGAGCGGAGAGCGAGGAGGCGTACTACACAGCGTACGCCCAGCACTACCGGGACCAGGTGTTTCGGGGTGCCCGCCGACCGGTACGACTTCTAACCCTTGCACTCTTTAATTATGCTCATGATTTCTATATGATTGTGCACTGGCCCTTGGACTTGCTAAATGCAGATTGACCCTCAGGGTAGGATTGCGGAGCTACAGGGGCTCCTCCACTCGACCATCCGGGAGCAAGATGAGGCCCGATAGGCACTGGCCCTACTGGTGAGTTTCCTTAACCCTTAAACTTAATTATGCATTTGATTATGATTATGGCTGACCCTAGAGTTTCTAAATGCAGCGAGCTGAGGGGACTGAGCGACAGGGGACTGACGCTCTTTCCTCCTCCTCTCAGAACCCTGCCGACTGAGTGAAGCGGGAGGTGGGGTTTAGACAGATGGTGGCCCGGGCCGAGGCAGCCGAGGTAGCACTCTCCAAGAGGGTACGTCTGCTACACTTTCCCTGTTAATTATGTTTATATGAAATGCAATCAACTAATAATGATGCGTGTATGTAGGCGACCGAGCTGATAACTGCCCGAGAGCGCTCGTAGCGGTGCGGGACGAGTCTACCTGTCTCCGAGAGGAGATGGCATAGAGCTGGCCAGCGGACGTAGTGGAGGTGGCACTCCTACGGGCAGAGTTCGAGCGACTCCGGGCCGGGGCTGGAGAGGCGGAGTGATACCGGTCTGAAGCAGAGCGAGCTTGGCTTCAAGTGGCAAAGCTGGAGGGGGTAGTGGAGGGCTTCAGAGAGATGAGTCGGGAGCGTAGCAGAGCGGCCCCGAGCAGCAGCCACGGCACCCACGGTTCCTTTCGTAGCTACTTCACGACTTTCTCTGGTCGCCGAAGGAATGAGGAGGATGAGCGATGTCGATGGCGCTAGCGAGAGGAGGAGACCAGCTCTGCGATGGCCCCTCCATCGAAGAGACAGGCGGGAGGAGGAGACAGTGACAGGCCAAAGGGAGTGGCCTGACTTTGTACCCCGACACGACTCTGTACATGGATATGATATGATGTGATAGTGGCAGGATTTATTTTTTAGCTAATTTTCTTTTGTTATGAATGAATGTGAATGAAGGTGTGGATGTGAATGCTAACCGACTCACGACTGACCCTAGGGAGAGACAGGAGAGCAGTGAGGAGAGAGACGCACCGACTAAGAGCAATGAGACACGGGAGAGTGGTGAGGAGAGAGACACGTACCGACTCAGATTCAGTGATGCAAGAAGACAAAACAGGGTGGCAGGGGCATGGACGGTCATTGAGTGGCCGCTCTAGGCCTTACAAGGTCAAAAATGGTCCACTGGAATGCTACTCGACCAAGACCAACCAAGGCACCTTAACGGTCCAAGTTCAGCCGTTCATATCAGTGAATGGTCTCGCCTAGCCTATCCCCCATGCCAAGAGTCAAACCCTGTAGAAGGTCCTGAACGGTCATAATTAGACAGTGCAAAAGGCTACGCGGTCTATCGATAGACAGCACAAGTCCACGCGCTGAGTGTCCGATCGAGACTCTCTTGGAGAGTCTGAACCCGAGGTATGGAGTTTCAACTCAACCCAAACTCTAGTCTTACCCAATCTAGACTTATCCTGGCTCAATTTTAGTGGGTTTAGGCCTCTAACCAAGCTCTATAAGAAGAGGGGACCTCAAATTCGTCACTCACACATCTACCCTCTTCCAAGCCTTGAAATTCTTACTATTCATCCTTCAATCATCATGAAAAGGGCTTTTGAAGGGAGCTCAATGGAGGGAGCAGTCTTTGAAGGGCCCAGGCCGGCCAGAAAGGAGCGTGAAGTGCTCCAACAGCTGACCACGATCCCACGGCATCTGAGCTCCAACCCGTTGAGAGAGGTAAGCTTTGCATGAGTTATTCAATTCAATTGATTCTATTGCTTACATGCTCTTCCTCTCTTTCTTCCTTTTCTTTACTTTTCTTCTTCACCTCAGCTTCTCCCTGGCTCTAGGCGCTACTCCACCTTAAAGTGGATGTCTCCCATGATCCGTGAGTTGCCCCGATCAATGATATCCATCCCAAAGTCTTGGCATCTACACCCACTCTTAGTACTAGGCAAAAACTACCCCAAGTTGTCCTTAGACTGGCACAGCATATCAGCCCTGGTAGAGATATGGCCTCCCCAGACCCATACCTTCATTTTCCCATCTTTTGAGGCCACTATCCTACTAGAGGAGGTAGAGACTTATTTTTCCTTTCCTAGGTCCAAGGTGGGTGAGGAGGACTTAGTGTGTCACACCGTTGCTCCTGTAGATCCAGCTCTTATCTTAGGAGAGTGCATACCAGATAGCAGGGACATCCGCACCTTTGTAGGCCCACACTAGATCCATCTTCTTCCCCTTAGCCAGTGGGTGATAGCGCATTGTAAGAATAGATGTGGGTGGTACGAGGCTATAGCTAAGGCCGTGTCTATTTGCCTGTGTGGGGCCATTCTCTTTCCTTCTACCGACCACGTGTTAGATACTCCTATCCTTAGCACCATCAGCGGTCTGTGGTAAGGTTTATCCATTTCCCAGGCCGTCCTTGCCTACCTATACGAGGGTCTCAGCTCTGTAGCTCTAGGGGGTTAGCTTTTCAGCTCCATGATACTTCTAGAGTGTTGGACGGGTGTCAGGATGAAATTTATTCATAGGGAGGATATCACTTCAGTTAGTCAGATCTTCGGGAGCCATCCACTGTTCTTCATAGGTGGCGCCTTCAGGTTTTCTCTGCAGGTCGAGTGCCAGACAGCCGACAAGAAGACAAGGGATGAGTGGCGTCTCTACATTAACACCATGCCCCTGGGTCGATTCGTGATGCGCCCCGCCTTCCTCTATGACACTGTTGTCAAGCTACCTAGGAGGAGAGACACAGCCTTGGTGATGTATAGCCTGCACCGGTGCTTCCTATAGTTTGGACTACCCCAGACTATACTCCTAGTCTACCCCACCTTCCCGCACTATAGGCGAGGAGGTTTGGGACAGTGGAGGATGAGTAGATGGTCAAGAGAGCCTGATCATGTGGGAGGTTAGTAGGGTACGCACCCTACCGACTGAGGTGACAGAGGTTCCAGAGACGTACTAGGCTTATGTGAGAGAGCTGAGAGAGATACGTCCCCGCGGGATGCCCAGCGGAGGATAGATTTTCTTCCTTTTCATGATGTAGACATATCATCATGATTTGCATTCATAGCAAACATTGCATCCATTTTTCCTTTATGTCAATTTCGCCTATTTAATAAGGCTTACCCCCTTGACCAAAAATCAAGAAATGGTCATTTCCTAACTTGCTGCAGGCAAGGGGTTAAGCCTAAAATAGATCTAATCTGTCTCTCTTCTTTGAATGTGTGCAGGGACAGGTATGAAGGCAGTCATGGCATTTCTCGATACACGGTCCTTTGGAGACTGTTTCCATTTCTTCGACGTTCAACAAAGCGACCGTCTCAGTCTCTACACGGACTCAGTGAGACCAGTTTCATTTTCAGGACCATCACTCACAAGCCCAGTGGCTCTTATCTGTGCCTAGAGTAACACGGTCTGAGTCAGACCGTTTATATCATTTGGGCGGTTCATTTCTAACCGTTCCATTTTGTTCATGGTCCATCGATAGGCCGTTTTCCTCTCCGAAGGCCCCTATCCTGAATTCTTACTATTGGTCTGGCACGTCGTTTACATGAGGCCATGTATCAGTCCTGGGTGATTAGACTCTAACCATTTACTCAATTCAGCGGTCTGCTATTGGGCCGCGTTCATCCTGAGATCCTCCTCAATCCACACAAAATCACACAAAGAGAAAATGCCAAGTCTAAATTGCATTCAATCAAACCATTCCATTCCATTCATTCATTCAAATCAAACATTTCAAACATTGGGTCTCTATACATCATTAACATCAAGAAGGAAAATCACTCAATCCTCAATCGGGCATACCCGCAAGGTCTAATCCCTCGCAACTCTCTCACATATACTTGATACTCCTCTAGAATCTCTGCCACCTCCGCTGGTAGGGTGCGTACCCTGCTGACCTCCTACATGATCAGGGCACTCCTGACCGCCTGCTCATCCTCCTCTATCCCAAGTCTCCTCGTCTGTAGTGCAGGAAGATGAGGTAGTGCTGGAACTGTAGTCCGGGGGAGTCCAACCTGTAGGAAGCACCTGTGGGGGCTGTACATCGCCAGAGCGGTGTCTCCCACAAACCTCAAGTCCAATCCAAGCCTCCTAGGAAGCCTGAGGGTAGTGCCGTGGAGGAAGGAAGGGCGCATCACGAACTAGTCTAGGGGCAAAGTGTTGACGTAGAGATGCCATTCATCTCTGGTCTTCTTGTCTGCGATCCTACACTCGACCTACTGAGAAAATCTGAAAGCCCCACTAATGAAGAAGAGTGGATGGCTCCCAAAGATCTGGCTAACAGAAGTGATACCCTCCCTAGGTATGAACTTTAGCCTGACTCCCATCCAGCACTCTAGAAGAATCATAGAGCCAAAGAGTGGACCCCCTAGGGCAACTGAGCTAAGACCCTCGTATAGGTTAGAAAGGACGGCCTGGGAAATGGAGAGACCCTGCCACAGTCCATTGATGGTGCTAAGAATGGGGATATCCAAGACATGGTCGGCAGAGGGGAAAAGTATGGCCCCGCACAGGCAAAGGGAAGCGGCCTTAGCTATGGCTTCATCCCACCCACACTTGTTCTTGCAATACGCTATAACCCACTGGCTCAAGGGTAACAAATGGATCTGGTGTGGGCTAACTATGGTGCGGATGTCCTTGGAGACACTTACCCTATGCGGCTCATCTCTCTGCAATATTTAAGTTGGTGCACATTTCTCTAGAAGATGAAGCTTCGACAGAAATTTGAAAAGTAAATGTTTACAACATGGACTTTATTAAGAAATTCATGAGGTTGAAGGTATCCAAGACACCAACCACTTCTGCTGTAGGTAAAAGAAAAGTTGAACTAGGAACATCTGCTTATTCTAAGAAAAAGAGGAAAACCCAAGCTGGAACTGAAGTAAGAAGTCAACTACCACAAGTTGAGCAGGCTGAGAGTGGTCAACCTGAAGGAGAACAAGAGCAAGCTCATGATGATGTTATAGGTGAAGCAGCTGATGAAGGATTTATTGCTGAAGAGCAGCAAAACAATTGGTTAGGGTAAAATGTTGATGTCTTGAATGTGACTGATGACCAAATTTTGGAAGAAATTCATTAGAATATTCATGAGATATTTAATAGATTTGGTGAACAACATCAGGAACAATTGAGAGGTGTACAGGTTCAAGATGAACAGCATATTGAACAACAAAGAATTAAGGAAGCTCAAGCTGAGCAAAGGGTGGAAGAGAGAGCCGAAGAACAGGGTACTGAATAGCATGAAGAAGAGGTTCAGGGAGAACAACCTCAGGCTCAATAAAGAGCAGAAGAGGCACCCCCACAAGAATTTCCAGATCCTGCTGCTACTGTTGGTCCTCCTCCAAGAAGAGTTGTTATTTTCGGAGCTCCACATTCATCAATTCCTGAAGATCAACCTTCTAGTTCTCAGGTAGCTCCAGACTTCAGCTCTGCTGGACCTATACTAGGACCAGTGTTTGATACATTATATGTTGCCTTGTTAGAACAGATCATGAATCAGAGTTTGCAATTGCACGCTACAATTGACAGACTGGATGCCAGAGTGCTTCATGTTGAACAGACTGTCACTAGTCATTGGGAAAAATTTGTGGTTGATAAATACATGTCGGATGATAGACTGAATGAGTTCCTGAATTCACTGAATAGTCACATCTCAACAAGCAGTAGAAGTAATAGAGAGATTTAGGCACACTCAAGCTGAATCTCATGTGAAGATTGCCCAGAATCTCCTTCAAAGTGTTGAAATCAAAATTGAGGTGGAGAAATTGGCTCTTCAGGCCACATTATTTAGACAAGAATAGAGTGAATTTGCTCAGAGGATCAATGCTGTGTCTGGAGAAGTTCATGGAAGCATGATTCAAGTTGGAAACACATATGAAAAGGTTGATCATGTTCAATACCTTGTAGAGAAACTGGCTGAAGGATTTAAGGACATTATCAATGCTCAGGCAGCCACCTCATCCACACAGCAGCCCTCTCATGATTATAAACTGATGCAAGAGTCTTTTGATAACCTATTATCTCACCTCAAGCAGCTCCAGGAAGAAATTCAACACAATGATCAGAGGATGTTGACCAAATTTGCTGAGCTAAACATTAGAGTAGAACAGATTCCTGGATCTTTTCCTAGAGCCATTCCTCTTCGAGGTAGCTCAAGCAGTACCCCTCCTACAGTTCGAGGAAGCGCATTAGCATGTGTAAGTATTGGGGAATGTATAGGCATTCTTGTTGATTGAGTACCCTCTGCTCTTCATTTCTTTCTTGAGTGTTATGTTCTCAAGACGTGACCATGGTCCTTGAGCTGCATTTCCCGAGATTGTCATTTTCTTGTTGTCGTAGGTCTTTTCTTGGTGAGCTGCTCGATGCATGACTCGTCCCCTGTAGTCGTGTGTTTAGCTGTTATTGTGCCTTGATGTGGCCCAGCTTACAGTTGTGTTCCGTGGTTTTGTGTCTCGTACGGAGCCGGGATCCTGCAAGTGTTGTCATTGTTATCATTTTTAGCGCTGTTTCTCTATGATTTTGTGTCTCTATTGTGGACCATGATCTTGTCGATTAGCTTTGCTGTACTCTTCTCTTATGGTAGAGTTAGCTTGCGACTCGATCATATGTTATATCTGAGTGAGGATTGACTTAATTGTGTTTGTGGTCCGGTGCTATTGTCATTGGTGTCCTGTGTGCCAGGTGTTCCCTATTACCTTTGGCACTAGAACTGATGATGTTGTCAAGCTATCAGCTGTGAGGACTATATTTCCTTGTTTAAGCTGATGCTTACCATGTCTGTTGTTTTGTTTCCCGATATCTGTTGTCGTGGCATGTGTCGTGTCTCTTCCCTCATGAGACGTAGGTAACATTGCCCTATTTCGGAGGTTTCAGACTTGTGTTCACTTGTGTCCTGCTCGATCTTTAGCATATGCTTGTGACTATAGTCTGACGGTGTCCCTCTGAGTTGTGTTTTCGAGATTTGTGTTAATTCGTGGTAGTCGTTACGTTGTTCTTCCATACTTCTCCTTTACTTAGTTCTTTAAATTTTGAGGATGAAATTTCTTAAAGAAGGGAAGGATGCAATGCCTTGAATCCTTAATGGGTCTTCTCGAATCTGTATTAGGTCTTCTGGATCCTTTTTGGAGAGTTTCGGATCACTTTTGTAGCTCTTGAGTTGAGTTTTACGATCCGTGTGAGTTTTTCTCTCATAAGTGCTTGTGTGCATTCTCTCATTCAAAGTCTGAGCATTGTGTATGCAATAGACTCTTGTGAATGAAGTTGAGTCCATGCACGTTTACCTACTAACAAAGTCCTTGCATGTGGTTTCAATCCAAGTCCATGCTGTTCCCCCCAAACAAAACTCCTTGCATCTTTGCATCTCTCACATAAAGTCCGTGCTTACTGCACGTCTACAAACTAAGTCCATACATGCTTGAGTCACTAAGTCTAAGTCTGTTCAGGTTGTAAGTACATGCATGTCTAAGTCTAAAGTCCATGCATGTTGTAAGTACATGCATATTAAGTCCGTGCACGATGTTTCATCAAAATTCAAGCACATTGTGCTATCCAAGTCAGTGCGCGCTGTCTAAGTTTAAAGGTCAAGTTCGTGCACTTCTGGTTTGCGCTTAACGTAGTCAGTGCATATCTGGTCTAAGTTTAGACATATAAAGTCCAAGCACACACTGTAGCAAAGTCAGTGCACGTCTGCCTTAGACATATAAAGTCCGAGCACACACTATAGCAAAGTCAGTGCATGTCTGCCTTACCCATATAAAGTCTGAGCACACACTGTAGCAAGTTTGTGCATATCAACTCTGTGCCAGTCTTTATTTCTTGTCTAACTATCTGAAGCTTACCTTAAGTTTGACATTTTGACAGGTGCCATTTCGTGGAGTGTAAGATCGGCACGTGATCCAAGAATGAAAGATGTGTCAGGATAGTGACAAGTGAAAAGTTACAGTACTCAGATTCTGACAAATGACCAAAGTATTCCTGAAGCGTCCAGGAGGGAGTGTTCCCTCCACACGCCTAGGGCATGAGTGTGTATCTTCAGACTGAGGAAGTATATAAGAGATCCTTCTGTAACTTAAGAAATATCTCTTCAGCAGAAATTAAGTAGACTTATCTGGGAGCAGAAGGAGAGCAGCAGAGAAACGCAGAAGAAGGAGAAGAAAGAAAGAGAGAGATCGAGAGTTTGAGAAGAGAAGAAGACTAGTGGTTTGCCCGTTGTCCCGTGGATGTCTTTGATGTCCTATGAGGGCTATGACCATGTTATAAGGTAGCCAGGAGTGCCTTTATATCGAATAGTAGTCCGTACTGCTTCAGTGTCGTTATTAGTTTTTGGTCAACCCAGTAAGATCCAGTGGTTGACATGGGGCCTCGTGAATGTCTCGAAAATCTTGTACAGATCGAGACATAGTTTTGGATGCCTTGAGGTGTGATTTTACCTCGGTCTACGTGTCCAAGTGCTTTGAGGGTCCTTGTGATCCCTTAGGTCTCCATGATTTGTGTTATGCCGATGTGTGGATCTGGTGATCCCATGCCGTTTCTTTTATTGGTATTTTACCATGACCTTGGCTTAGTAATTAGGCTGATTGGTGACATGTTACCACTTTCGTACGGCGATCTTGACCCCGAGTCGTGAGACTCAAGGATCATTGTGTCAACAGGTCTAGTTGTTGTCTTGAGTCTGAAGGCAGTTTAGTGTGCTGCCTTATGTCTTATGGCTTGTGCATGGTGTTCTGAGGTATATGCGACAGTGCGTGCCTAGCCTGTCCATACTTCAGCACTGATGTTTCGGAGTCTTTGTGTCTAGTGAGCCTGCACTAGTCGTAGCCTGACGACACTTTCCTGTGTGTCAGCCCACTTGGGAGTGGTGGCGAGGTAATTCCCGATAGACGATTTTTAGGCTAGTTTTCGTGGGCTCCCTTGCCTTGCAGTAGTGTCCTACTGTGGAAGAAAACTAGCTAGAGACCTGGCTCAAGGTATTGAGTTGTGTGTGCAGACGTGGTCAAGGACGTTTGGACGAGCGTCGATGGGCGTGACCCTGACTAGTCACTCGTTACTATTGTTCCTTGTACTTGGTTCTGTGAGTATCTCAGTTACCGCCATTCCAGACATGTGGGAGATACTTGAGGCGCAGTATAAGACGTCAGTGGATGCATCTGGCTGTTCTTCTAGTGAGGAGGTGCTTCTGTCACTTGACACGATGACTTGTGTTTAGGAGGTAGAGACCTATTTTTTCTTTCTTAGGTTTAAGACAGGTGAGGAGGACCTAGTGTGTCACACTATTGCCCCTATAGATCCAGCTCTCATCTTAGGATAGTTTATACCAGATAGCAAGGATGTCCGCACCTTCCTAGGCCCATGCCAGATCCATCTTCTTCCTCTTAGCCAGTGGGTAGTTGCACATTACAGGAATAGATGTGGATGGGATGAGGCCATAGCCAAGGCTGCGTCTATTTGCCTGTGTGGGGCCATCTTGTTCCCTTCTGTCGACCACGTGCTAGAGATACCTATTCTTAGTACCATCAGTGGCCTGTGGCAGTGTCTTTCCATCTCTCAGGCCATCCTTGCCTATTTGTATGAGCGCCTTATCTCAGCAGCTCTAGGTGGTCCACTCTTTGGTTCCATGATGCTCCTAGAATGTTGGATGGGCGTCAGGATGAAATTTATTCACAAGGAGGATATCACTTCTGCCAGTCGGATCTTTGGGAGCCATCCCCTCTTCTTCATAGGTGGCGCCTTCAGGTTTTCTCCAGAGGTGGAGTGCAGGACATCAGATATGAAGACCAGGAATGAGTGGCACCTGTACCTCAGTAGCTTGCCCCTGGATAGGTTCGTGATGCACCCTGACTTCCTTCACGACACCATAGTCAGAATACCTAGAGGGCGAGACTTGGATCTGAGGCTTGTGAGTGATACTATACTGGTGATGTACAGCCTGCACCGGTGCTACCTACAGGTTGGACTACCTAGGACCATACTACCACCGCTACCCCACCTTCCCACACTACAGGCAATGAGGATTGGCACGGAGGAGGATGAGCAGGCGATCAGGAGTGCCCTAATCATGTGGGAGATCAGCAGGGTGCATACCCTTCCAGCGGAGGTTGCAGAGACGCGCCAAGCTTACATTAGAGAGCTGAGAGAGATATGTCCCCGCGGGGATGCCCAGCGGAGGATAGAGTGAATTGTTTTTTTTCATGATGTTTGTTTATGTTAGAAGTATTCTCTACCTGAAATATCTGGATTTCCATTCTTTTATCTGTCAATTGTCATTTGGTTATACTGCTTACTCGAGTTAGTTTTCTTATGTTTTGTGCATCTTTTCATTGATAATTGTTAAAGGTTAATCACTTAAACTTTATCTGGCGATAGAGATATAAATCTTACTGAGCTCTCACTCACCCTGTTTTCCAATCCTTTTCAGGTAGCTCGAATGACGAAAGTCAATCGGATGGGTCGAAACGAGAGTAAACCGTAGAACGTACCAACTAGAGTTGTGGCCTACGTGCCGTCTTTGTCTTGTTATTTTTTTTCTCTTTCATAGATTATGTCTAAGTCATAGGAGTTATTTTTGGTGTTGTTTCTTTGAAATCAATGTAGTAGTCATTTTAGAAAGTCCACAAGTGATGGTATTAGACATTTTTGTTGATCAATAAAATTTAGTTATTTGTGATTATTTGTGGCATCCTTGTTATATGGTTTCTTGTAGCAATTTATGTTCTGATTGACATGATTGATATAACTGCTACGTTTCGATTCTTCCGCGTCGAGGCGTGACAAGATAAGGAGGACTGAGCCTTGACCTGTGTGCCGTGGCCCAGCTAGGGCCCAACAAAGCTCCGTCATCCCATCGAAGGAATCATCTTGTGCAGCACGAGCGCCGTAACATTCGTCCAATAGGTAGATGTCGCCACCATCATGGGGTTCTCTCCAGAAAGGACCGGATCACGCCCACAACGTCGAGATTCTCGTCACGAAGCCCCTCCTTCCGGAATAGACAGGTGCACAACGGGAACTCCCCTCACGATTAAGGAGGCGTTACTTCACGACCCACGCTCTTTCCGAGAGGATACAGTAGGTTAAAAAATATTTTTTTCATGTTGGGTGTACCCTGCATGTTTATATTGTTCGATTTCAGATTAGACAAATCAAAAAACCCTAATAAAAATACTATTAATGGGCAGCAAGTAGTACAGTCGCTACTGATCTTCATTTTTTAAAATGTAGCTCAGGGAACAGACTGCACACCCAGGCATTAAAGAAATGAAAAGGACCCACGGTCCTTAAAGAACGGGGAACTCGATGCTTGTACAGGTCCCCCAAAGATTTGTAGATCAGACAAAGAGCCACTGGGCAAAGTGATAATCTCATCCCCCAGGCCATCTGACAGGCCGGATATATGGCTTCTGGCCTAATGATCGTTTCATCCCCCTGGGGGAGAGCGAAGGTGCACAGCCAAAATGATAAGTAAGCTGCACAATGTCTAATGGGATCCACCCTTGCTGGGTTCAGACAGTCCTTGCCTGCACGTCACAATGAGGCTGGCAGTGCTGATTTATAACGGGGAGTCCTTATTTGTTTGCTGGCAATCGGCCCCACAAAAAGAAAATCTGCATACTTAAGGGGACCCCCGAAGAAATATTGGATCCACTGGCCAACCCAGACCATCAGTCTGCTACTCTTCTCGCGGGGCTGATAACCCCTGGAAGATCCTCTACTATAGGCCAAACAAATTGAGCAATAGACTTTCATCAGTTATCGGTATGAATAACCGAGCGAGTATCTGCCTTCGCCATCAGAGCGATCTTTATCAGCGTCTTCCATGCAGACTTCTTCATACGGCTCGCCGTCAATAGGCAGGCCAGAAAGTTGCGATGAGCTCCAAAGGTCCAGAGAAGTCTCACCCTCTGCTGTATAAAAAGTATTGAACTGAGGGCAAAATACTTCAAACATTCCGTAGCATAATCCTCGGGAAATGGGATAACAGAACCTGGAAGCAAAGACGCTGTGATAAACGTCGGCTCTGATCAGCAGAGGGGCGTATTCCTTCAGAACGAACTCTATAAATTCTACTGCTCCTACTCGGAATAGATGTGCATTAGTGACCTTTGCGTCGCCGAACCAGCCAGCGGCCAACTGATATTTGAATTGCACGGCCAGGTAGTTGAGCACCAAGGGTTCATCCCAATACCCCCATTTTAGCGGTGCCAAGAACAAACCATAGCCAGATTGACTAAATTTTACCTTGTCCATCTACAATCATATTTCATTTCTTCTACAACAATTAATAAAGCATAAATTATAAATTATTGTTACATTGATTATAATGTTACAATGTGAAAAATTTACTAGGTTTTTTCTGACAGTCAGGCCACTCCGGTGGTGCTGGCTGACCGTTATACATTATTTTCTGATGTTTTATTAGCCCTTAATCTTGTAATAGTTGGGACTCTCCGCCGGATATTCCTTTCGTCGGACTAGGACCACTATTATGAGACCTCCGTAAGTCCCCACGAGCCTGGGATTCTCACTAGGACGTCGGGCGGGTTGTACCCCCAAATCCTGCACTTATTGACTCGATCGGATCGCATGATTTTACAACCCAGAATCAGGACTGTCCTGTTTAATCGCAGCCCTTCTGGGACCGCTACCATCAGGTTGCAACCCATGTGTGACCGCCTGGACCTTGAAGCGGCTCTGTTGTGACCACATCTAACTGGCTAAGTGCCAGGTTTTGCTGGTCGATTTTCCTTGAATTTCAGTCGACCTAGCCATGTTTGAGTCGACCTACAGCCTCTAACTCGACCTGAGAGGTGTGGGCTAGACCCTGGTTCGGTTCCACCATGTCTCGGGCGGGCTGGGAGCCCATTAAGTTGATTACTTTAGTCTTGCTGGGCCCAAATTAGTTGTGGTTATCACTGGACCGTCCTTATCTACGAAATGGGCTTCTGAAGACCGTCTGTGTAGTGGGGCAGCCTAATGGAGACCATTTTCATTTTATTGTGGCCTAGGAACCTTTCTGTTCTAAACAGCCCATCGTGGACTGTCTTCCTTTTGGAAATGACCCATCCAGGACCGTCCTTATCTTCTTGTGGCCCAGTGAGGACTATTTTCATCCTTTGACACTAGGCTTTGCCCTTTTAGCCTAGTATTGACTGTTGCGGTCCATGTTAGACTATTTTGCCTTGTTGCGGCCCATGTATGACCGCAACTCATCTAGAAGCGTGTTTTTCGTGTCGACAATCAATTGCCGGCCTTACTCTGGCATTGCAAACTATGGCCCAGGCAGGTGCAGGGGCAAGGGCTGGTGACTTACACCACAATTTCTGAAGCTTGAACCCTCCGCATTTCTATAGTTCTTCTAATCCAGACGAAGTAAAAAATTGGATTGACGAGATGAATTGCATATTTGATGTCATCCAATGCACTGATCAAGAGAAGGTGCGTCTCGCAACTTTCCAACTCAACAAAGATGCTTGCACATGGTGGAAGTCAGTTCCGGCACCTTCGACCGATGCACCGCATACATGGGATGATTTTCTTACTTTGTTCCGTGCCAAGTATTTCTCGGAACATGTCAAAGAAAGGAAGGCGATGGAGTTCACTTCTCTACGTCAAGGGATGATGACGGTGGTGGAGTATGAATTACAATTCTCCAGGCTAGCACCGTATGCACCTCATCTCATTAGTACCAATTTATTGAAGGTCAATCAGTTTATGGACGGGTTACGACCCGATTTTATTCAGCAACTTGGGACCCAAAATATCCGTACTTATGCGGAGATGGTCCAACGGGCTTATCTTTGTGAAAGGACATTAGAGAAGGTCGAGAAATTGAAAGAAAAAGGTGAAGAGTCTAGCCAACGGTCTGATCAGCGTTACAAGAAAGAGAAGTTCAATATCACGGAGCCTCACAAGAGCCGTAATAGTAAGAAGCGGTCCAGGAGCGGGAACGGTGAAAGTTTCCAGAAAAATAAGAAAGTCAAAGAGGAGGAGAAGCAAGTCTTGGTAGCTTGCACATTTTGTGAAAAGTTCAGCCATTCGGCTAAGGAATGTTGGAAGCGCCTTGGTGCTTGTCTACGTTGCGGAAGCAGGGAGCATCATATGTCAGATTGCCCCCTTATGAAGGATCAATCATCTGGTGGTGGACGTAAGAGGCAGGCTTGCCTCAACGCTGTTCTAGAGGATGAAGAAGCACCCAGGGATGGTGGGCTTATGGAAGGTACCCTTCAAATTTGTTCCCCTTCCTGAAAACAAGGGCATTGGGGTGAATAGATAATGCCCAATCTCGAAGCTTGGGCTCTAATACTGAGCAACACACCGTCTGCTGGCTGATAGGATGGAGGTACCGCTCCACCTAGTCATCCCGACACTCTCTCTTTCTGCTGACCAATGGGCTAGAATGTGCTGCCAGTGTCCAAAAATGAATAGCGCTCGGGGCATCGCAGGGGATGGCTATAAGCCTACCCCTCAAGAGAAATAACTGTGTTGTTGCCGCACTGGGCCCCGCACTTGCAAACTCCAGCATTCGCGGGAACAACATCCCAGCCTGGAGGGTGCATGGTGCGTACTCTGGGAACAATGAACAAACCCACGTGTTGAAGAAATGTATGGGCCCGACCATCTGCACCTACCGCAGAACCTGACTCTTGTTGATGTCCCCCAGAGTCTTGTAAATCAAGCACAAGGCGGAGGGGCAGAGTGATAACTTGATCCCCCAGGCCATCTGGCAGGCGAGCTATATGGCCTCTAGCTGAATGACTATCTCATCCCCATACGACATAGCGAAGGCATAGAGCCAATAGGCTAGGAAAGCCACGCCGTGTGTCATGGCATTGACGCCAGCTGGGTTGGGACCATCCTTGCGCCCCTTGAAGATAGCGGCTTCCAGGTCTAGTTTGCTTCTGCCACGCTTCTTCGAAGTTGCTGCGGCACTGACGGGAAAGTCTTCATACTTCTTCTCTCCCCGGAAGAACTAGTGTAGCCAAATCCCCATGCGTACGCTCTGCTTGTCACTACGCGGCGGCTGCCTCTCCCCATGGTAAGACAGGCAAAGCTCTTGATATGCTTTCATTAGGTACTGATAAGAGAAGCTGAGGGTGTATGTGCCTTCCCTGTCTGTTTCATCCTCGATCATCTCCGGGAGGCATACCTCTTCATATGGCTCCCCATCAATGGGCAAGCCGGTCAGCTAGTGTAGACTCCAAAGGTCAATAGAGGTTTCCCCTTCAGCGGTGTAGAAGGTGTTCACGGATCAGAGCTGCCCCGTTATAGCACATAACGGATCAGTTCTGGCCCGTCATAGAACATAACGGATCAGATGGGGTGCGTTATATTAACATGGCGCGCCTCCCCTGGTTTGTCATTCTCATCTTCTACAATTCCGGACTCAGTGGCCATGGCGGATCAGTGACGGTGCGTTATGTGACATAACGCGCCTCCACTAGCCCGCTATGACTACCTAAGCAATTTTTATTAAGTTCAACTACTCAGAAACTATAACGGTCTAATGGGGGTCCGTTAAGGTCACCCGAACGTGAAAAATCCACAGTTTACCCATGACTATAATGGTCATGGAAGGGGACGTTATACTAACGACCTATCTACAGTATGCATGAGCATAACAGACCAGTAGTGGTCCGCTGTATGAGCATAACGTGCCAGAGGCGGTGCGTTAAACACATAACGGTCACTGGAGTGACCGCCATATGAGCTGGGCGACGAACGAGTTCGGTTTGAAACCGAACCACTTACCGATCGACCGAAATCGACGGGTTCGCTTACAAAAACCTGTAAAAACGTATAACAAGCCATGCCATGCATCCATACAAGCCAATAGAAGCTAGAAAACGTAAATACAATGCCCATAAACGATTAAACAATAATTACCATATTTTTAGGAAAAAACTAAAAATGGACATTAACTAGGCCAAACGGCCATGGATGGGCGTGCATGTGGTATGGAAGTGATCCTAGCGCGGAGGTGGTTCTATCCCCCTACCTCATTCGTCCCGAAATCGACATTTTGGCCGCATGCGGGCAAGGTGGGAACCGCACCCCACTCGTCCCGTCTCACTCCACCATCCCTCGAACCACGCAATGGAGGGCGTCAACGCATTCCTCTCGAGTCAGAGCCTCACGAGTCCAGTCTGGACACTCGCTCTAGTTTCTTTTGTTCTTTCCTCTTGGCCTGGAAGTGCAGGTTTCACCTGCCTCTCCATTTTTTCGTTGCTGAATTGCTTTAGTTCTACCAACTGGCTCCAGTTTGGTTGGTCTCCAACTCCTATACCTTCATCTTCTCCTTCATCTTTCTTTGTCGTTCGTGCGGGGTTGACACTTCACTGGACCTCTTCCATGCCTTTTTCGAGTTGAAGGAGCATACTCGTACGGGTAAGGGCTTCTTCTACCTTCAGGCGAAGAGGGGGAGGAGTTGCGTGACCGTCTCTACCAAGGACTCCTCCCACAAGGGCTGGAAGATCCAGTATTTCTGGATGGGCTCGGCCATGGGTGGTGAGTCCTAGACCTTCCCGACGGTGCCCAACTTCCATCCGAACATTCCTTCGAAGCAGGCGGTGGCTTCCCCAGAGGTGGAGGAGAAGGCTACCCTTCTTTAAAAAAAGTGTTGATCGACTGCCGAGTTCATGACCGAGGCAAATATTAAGGAGTATCCCTCTCTGCACGTGGTGCTTCCTGGTAAGGGCTTAAGGGTCTCGTATTACTTTTGGGTCGGATAAGTAAGCTTCCTTGTTATGATCTGCTTTTCATTGTCCAGATGCAAGGCGAATAGCTGACGAGGGGGCAGTGCCGCTCGAGCCAGAGGTCATCGTCTTGGAGGAGGAGTCCACTCCAGGCGGAAGCTCTTCTCATGCCCGAGATAAGGGCAAGCCCGGGAGGGTGCTTCCGAGCGCCGTGGGACCAAGCGCAGGGACTCCATGGAAAAGCTACTATGGTCCTCGATGAGGGCAGCGGTCGCCAAGCAGAAGAGGGTGAAGAGGGAGGATGCTGCCCGTTCAGTCGAGGGAGGTACTCAGCTGGCCCTCCCGGCTATTGAGTCAGAGGGGGCCGTCATCGTCGATGAAGCTGTGGTCGAGGTGGCTGGGTCCCAGGTAGATGCGACCGGTGCCGGCGGAGGGGGCGCAAGGCAAAGGGATCCGGTCTGAGCCAGTCAAGGCCGAGGGGTCTCAGGGTGAGGCAACCCAATCCCAGCCTACTGAAACTGCAGAGGTGTGGGGCGGGGCGGCCAGATCCGCGCTAGCCGGTGGGACCCCGGAGATGGGGGTACTTGGGGAGGGTCCCCCAATCCTGACTGTCCCAGAGAGGACCTTCCCTCCTGCGGCTGGTGCCTTTACTGTTTAAGCCTCCCTGTACCGTAGGTGCCACTCTGTGACATCGGGGGGGGTTCGAGGTGGCCTTGGGCGTAGCCCCCCTTCCGTACTTCTCGAGCGAGTTATGGAAGGTGGCCTGATCCTGGCCCAGCTAGGGGCCGAGATGGTGGACTTGTTTGTCCGAGTGGAGTCGGAGAAAGAGTCTCTATCTTGGGCCCGCGGCGCGTCCGATCGGAAGGTCGAACGGTTGACTCTCGACCTTTAAGACTTCCAGCGGGAGCTGGCCTTGCTTCAGGCGCAAGTGCAGTCGAGCCAAAAGGAGGCTCGGGACTCGGCCGAGCAGCTGGCCCAGCCTCGTTATATGGTCGAGCTGAAGGATAGGCTCCTGGAGACGGAGCGCATGGTTTAGGTCGAGTGCGTCGAGCAGTGGAAGGCCGAGCGTGAAGAGCACGAGGGCCGAATCTGAGAGGCCGAGCGACAGCGGGCGGAAGCCGAGAGCGCGCGGGCCGAAGTCGAGAAGAGACTGTCCGAGACAGAGCGGAGGGCGGTCGAGCTTGAGAGGAAGGCGGGGCTAGCCGGAGTGGAGGCCCTCGAGCAATACAAATGCTCGGAGGGTTACCAGGCAGCTCTCCAGAAGGCCGCCTTCTCTTACTATGAGTCGGGCTACCGTCGGGGTCTGCGGAAGGGGTTCTCTCAAGGCTTCCGTCAGGCGACCTCTCTGGCCCAGCAGTAGGTGCTTGAAGAGCTCGAGTTTCCTTCCGGGCAGCGTTACGGCTCAGACTCGGATACTATCGACTCCTCATACCCGACGTCGAGCGAAGGGGGAAGCCAGGACGCCTCCGTTTCGTCCAAGCGACCGCCAACTCCGGCAGCTTCGGGAGGGCACGCGGTCGAGACAGTTCCCATGCAGGTGGGGTCAATGTCTGGACCGGCCGTCACCGAGGGTGCCGGGGGCAGGTCGCCTAGTGCCGAGGATCCTTTGTCTACCGAGCTTCGTGATGGGCCCGAGGCCTGATGTATCAACTTTTCTTTTTCTTTCCTTTGGTGTAGCCATGTAAAAATTTCATTTTCTTGTGTGGGTGTTCGGAGAAAGGGTTCTCCGAGTGTCTGTGTTGACGCATGTGCGTCGTGTGGTGTAGAGCATATCCGCATGTGTGCTTAGGCATATTGTGGGGTGTGATCCCCGTGTGTGTTGTTGGGAGTTTACTCCCGTGTGGTTACATAGGCATCGGCCTATGCGTGTGTGTTGGAGTCTTACTCCGTGTGTGTGGTTGGGAGTTTACTCCTGTGTGGTTACATAGGCATCGGCCTATGCATGTGTGTTGGAGTCTTACTCCGTGTGTGTGTGGGGTTTTATCCCCGTGTGTGTGTTGGAGCGCCGTCTGCATGTTGGGGATTTATTCTCGAGTGAAGCCTCACCTAGTTTGGTGAGGGGTGGATGTAGGAAGCCCGTCATAGTCCCGAACCACCTTAAAAATCTCGTGTCCTGTGGTTTACCTTGTGGGATTGTGTGGTATGCAGGATATATTTGTTTGTATGATCGTGTATGAACGGTGAGTTTGAGAGAACTTAGTTAACTTGTTTAGCTTAAATTTCTCAACCTTACTAATCTCTTTAATTCTGTTGAGAGGTCGATTGAGTTTGTAACTAGACATAATTTTAGTAGAAGGTTCTATTCACCCCCCTCTAGAACCATATTCCTGCACTACGGGACCCAACACCCTAGGGTAGAGCCCCTCCGGTATCACCATCATCGCATCGTCTACTTGGCATTCTAAGTGACGCTCGTGAGTTTTTGCTCGCTCTTTCTGAACCTTGTCACTCGTTGCTAATTGGTTGCTTGAGTACTCATGCCATGCATCATGATGTGGTGTGTGGGTGTGAGAAGTTATACCATGCAAGGGTGGACCGGGATAGCCATATGTGGACCTTGTTAGGTTTCGATCAGAGGTGCAGCGGAAACAACGAAACCCTAATCGTGGATCGTTGCTGGTGATCAAAATTAAGAGAAAAACGGATCTACGGGAACCCGCTTAGGAAGAACGGTTCTTACGTTTGCGGGATAGAACAAGTCAAACCACATTCTTAGGAAACCTCTTTTTCTATCCAGTCTGATCTAGATCTGGGAACCAGCAGCTTCTAAAATCAGCTACGGCCAGCTCAGGGAGTTTTAAATTTCTTTTCTAGCCTAGGATCGTAGCTCTTCGAGAGAACTTTCCAACACCGCTAGTCTCGTGTCGATCCGACGTCAGGGTTGATCACAACAACCATACTCGCCGGGTCACGCGTTGGAAAACAGCAAGTTACAGCTCATGGACAGCAAACCCAAAGCTTGAAGACCGGAGCCTCCTCGCCACCCATGAGGTGAATCAACAAGCCGCCTTCTGAGGGAGCATCCCTCCAGACACTCCTTCCACAGCGGTGTCACTCCGGGCCCACTCGGACGACACCGACGGAGTGGATCCAAGTGCTACCGGTCAACCGAAGAACGGTCCTCCCGGGCCCGCTGTAGCCCTTTACCTCCCTACGTGGAGTGGGAAAATAGTTCATTGCTGTAATATCATGTAATTAATCTTCACTGGGAGTTACCGACTTGGCCGGGATCATCTTCCCCACGCCCCGAGCATGGAGGTACACTCGACACCCCTTGCAGTCGTACTTACTTTCTTAGTATATGCTCGTTTGCCGCAGCTAGAGAGCATGTGTTAGGGCCATTAGCTCGACATATTCATTTCACCGCTATGAGAGAGAGCGAATCGTCCCGTGACCCAACCCGGGTATGAGAGTTGTGAGTTGGCCACCCTTGACTCATTGCTAATTTCTCAACCGTGCAGGTCCGAACGCTTCCCTCGCTAGGGACGAGTGCGGGCTTGCTAGAGTCCCAGGTTGCATTTCCAACTCGGCGTCGAGTCTGCATCTCCATCCCGCATCAAATTGGCATCAGAGCGTGGTTGAGTCTAGGGTAGTCCTTGCATTGGTCTTTGCATAAACCAAAACCACAAAAAAATGTGTCTTAAGTCTAGGGTCTAAGTCTAGAGTGTCTTGTCCTAGTCATCATTTGCATGCGCACTCGTAGATTTCTTCGACAAATCCCACATCAATGAGCTTGTCGACTTCTGTGCATATTTGAGTGATGAGCTCCGGCCTCATGCGCCGCGGTGGTTGCTTTACCGGGTCGACTTCAGGGCTAATTGCCAGCTCATGTTGTGAAACTACAGGGCTCAGTCCTGGCATCTCTTTGTAAGTCCAGGCGAAGCAGTCCTGGTACTCTTACAGTAGCAGGATGTACAGCTCCTATTCTTCTAGAGATAGCTGGGCACTGAGGAAGGAAGGCCTAGGGTCATCTTTGCTTCCCAGGTTGACTTCTATCGGCTCATTGACTGTGGCTTGGCCTCCATCTTCTATCTCTGGGGGTGCTGGCTGAAGGTCAACGAAATCTGGAATGCCATCTTCAGGGTCGAGGACTTCGATTTCTTCATATGACGACATCAGAGCTTACGAAGGATCCTCTGCTTCATTCAATGGCGGCTCCGTGGACTGTTCTATCAGCAAGTCCATTACCGTTGCAGCTTCCAAGGGTGAGCGAGTAGCTTCAGCCCCTGTAGATAGAGTTGCAGCCATGACTGGCTGGTGGCTATTTATTACCTGGTTGGAATGGCATCCCTGTCTTGTAGCAGAAGGTGAGGAGGCCATGCCTTTTGGGGTAGTTGTCTCTTCCATAGAAGTGGCTTTTTCTTTCTCGGCAATATGTGCCTCTTGGTCGGAGTTGGCCTAGGCTTCCCCGATTGGCGGGAGAGATGCTGAGGTCATCATTAGTGGGACTCCACTGGAGGGAGAGGCCCCTGCTTCTTCAATATCTTCGGCTTCACTGCTGCTAGCCGTATCAAATTTGGCCTGAAGTGCCCCTTCTTCGAGATAGACTTGTTCCCAGCATCGGCAAGGAATCATGGTCTCCACCTCTTGATTTTCGGATTGAGTCGGCTTGACATATTCAGCTTTCGCTGGGTATTCATCAATAGTTGCCCCTAGTGGGCTGTCTTCAGTAGGATAGAAGGAGGAGATGGTGTCCACCTCATATCGCCCGGACCAACAGAGGTGCGTTAAGCCCTAAGTCACGAAAGCGAACATAACGCACTCCTCCAGGGGCGTTATGTACATAATGGACCAGACATGGTGCGTTATGTCACGGAGCAAAACGGACTATAACGCACTCCTCTAGGGGCGTCATAGACCTTAACGAATCAGCTTTGATGGGTTAAGTGGAAGGTAAGGGCGTTAAGCATAACGCACCTTTCCTGGGGCGCTATAGTACATAATGGACCTCCCTAGGCACGTTATGTGACCAGGACCCCAAATGGTCAAAAACCAACGATCAGAAAATCATAACGCACTATCACCGGTGCGTCATGTCTGACATGGCGGTCAATCGAGGGACCGTTAAACCAACGAAGACCAGACTCAAATCATGCGAAGTATAACGCACCTACCTGGGCGCGTTATGCTCATAACGGCCTCTAGGATGACCGCTATATCGTCCCGGCGGCGAAACGACGAATGAAACCCAAAAATGTCAACCACGCCCCCATACCTCCACAGGAGAGGGAGAAATCAAGGAGGAAGCTCCCCTGGAACCCCTAGCATGCATCTAAGCCATCGAAACATCGAATCGCGGCCTTATACCATAAATCGGGCGAACTCTCCCCAAATCATGGAATACTCTCCCCGGTATGAAAATCCCATCTCACGGTCTTGCCTCGGCCTACAAACCACGGTAAAGGAAGGCGGGGAGCTAGGGAATGTCACCCTACCTCAATGGAGCGAATGCTCTGCCGATTCGACGTCGAAATTACGAAGAATGCTTTTAGAAGCCCTCGTTCCTTCACGAGATCCCACGATCTTTACGCCGCCACGACCGCCTCGCCGTCGCTGTCGTCGCCATGTCATCGCCCCGCGCTGTCTGCAGCCGGTGGGAGCTCGCCATGCGATCGAACGAGAGAGAGGGGAGAGGGGTGCGGTCACGGGAGGAAAAAGAAGAAGGAAGAAGAAGAAGGATGAAAAAGAAAAAGAGAAAATGTTGATATTTATAGAACCCGTTCCATGGAATAGTGCTGAATGTAGGGACTGGCGACTACTTACTGTTAGTCTGCTTTATTTTCTCCACTATGTACCAGTGTAGGGGGCAAGAGACTGGGCTTACCCGATTTCAGGGTATTAACACGGAAGACTGGGAAATGGGAGAGGTGCGGCTGGATTTTGGGATACTGGGGGCTAGGTGTTGGGTACTGGAAACCAGGAGTAAAGACCAAACGCTAGGGGTTAGCCCCTTGACAATGGAAGGGGAAGACCCATGACGTGTAAGGTCAGCACAGGCCTGTTCGGACCTGGGGGCCCACGGGGTTAAGGCTAGGAATTGACTCTGGCATGTTTCAGTTGTAGGGTGATGCTTAGTATTGATTGGTCTTATGTCATTGGCTGGCAATGTGGTCTATATTGGCTTGAGGAACTAGAGCTGGGCTGGCCGAATGGCCCTAGGAGGCATCACAATCAAAAGCTAGGATTAGGAACTAGAGCTGGTTGGCTGACTCTTGACGAGGCTGTAGCCGAAACGCTGGTGCTGGATGCCAGTATTGGGTCTTGGTAACTGATGCATTGATGTGCTATAGCTGGGCTGTTGAACTGGCGACTGGCACTGGAAATGAGCGGCTGGCCGGTGGAGGCATTTTAGCCGCGATACTGGAGCTGACGACCGGTGCTGGAACTGAGCGGCTGGCCTGCAAAGGCATTGTAGCAGCGATGCTGGAGCTGGCAACTGGTGTTGGAACTGAGTGGCTAGCCCGTGAAGGCATTGTAGCCGCGATGTTGGAGCTGGAGATCGATACTGGAACTGAGCGGCTGGCCCATGAAGGCGTTGTAGCCGCGATGCTGGAGCTGGAGATCGGTACTGGAACTGAGCGACTGGCTTGCGGAGGCGTTGTAGCCACGATGCTGGAGCTGGAGACCGGTCACTAAGGTAGGTGACCGACTGCTGACGCTGGAATGGGCATTGTTTGGCCCTGAAGGGTGTGATGGTCACCATCATTGTGAAGTGATGCTGATAATTGTTTAGGGGTGGTAGATTTGGGTTTTTAAGCATGCTGTAGTTATAGAAATTTAACTATTCATCTCCCTCTACCCATTTTTTTTTTGTTTCGTGCCGATCCGGCTTGACCGGAGGGGAGTTCGGTATGAACTCGTCCCTCGCGTTTTCCAGGAGGTATAACGGACCCCAGGGGGTGCGTTATGCATTGCACCGCAGACCGCGCAAGAACCGCTATGTGACCGAGGTTTCAAATAGGTCGGTAGGATGTGGGGCATGACGGACTGATCTCAGACTGCCATGCAATGTATGATGCTCCAGTCAGGGTGTGTTATACTCTGTGATTTTTTGAGGAGTTTTCTAAGTTATTAACATTCGGGTGTCTTTAACGGACCACTTCTGGTGCGTTATAGTCATATGGCGCACCCGCGATATTGTGTTATGTCCTGTGCCTTTTACGAAGGTTTGCTGGAGAATATAACGCATGGGCTAAGGCGCGCTATGCATTGCACAACACCCTGAGGCAGTGCGTTATAGTCTGCAGCTTTGGGTTTTTCTTGAGTTCGGGTAGGTATAATGGCCCTAGGGAGGTGCGTTATACTCGTTTAACGCCCCCAACCCAGTCCATTATACTCTGCTACTTGGGAAACGTTAGAGTTACATGTTTACATTTCGTCTATGTTATAAATGTCCTATTTTATTGTTATTGGCTCGCTCCTACAATCACGATGGAGTGCTTGGACTTTCCATGTGATGGAATCACTAGACGTAGCTCTAGACTTCACAGATGGTCGACCCACCTGGGAGTGGTGGAGGTACCTGTTAAACGGCTTTAGCTAGTGCCGTGGGCCCTCCGTCCGACTATAGCGCTCTACAGGGAGGAAAAGCTAGCTGGAGGCCTGGCCTAGGCAAGGGTCAGTGTGTGCACACATGGTCAGAGGCGAGAGTTGACACTGACGAGTGTTACTCTGACTAGTTCTCGGTTGGTACGGTTTGGTTTGTCTTCTCGCTGGGCAAGTGCAGACAGCAAGCAAGATAATATGCATCAACCCAGAATAGACAGCAGCAATAAGGCAACAATGCCATTCATCTCAAGCATATGTAGAACAGCTATGAATGCACATGCAATCTTATGTGGTGACTCAGAAAGTTGCTATTATCAAAACAACACACCATCATCAAAGCCCAAGGGGCACAACACTTGCACTATAGTAGAACAAGGGGCAATGAGAGCCTTGAATGTGTCATGCCCAATTAATAAAGTAACTTTGATGATACGACCCTTGGTCTGACATGGCATCAATTCTTGGTATTTTTCTTCAGTAAGCACTTGAGGAGACTTTTCAAACATGTCCGGTACAAGAACACGGACCGGCATATGACAGATAAAGTCTTGAACTCTGAACAACATAACCATCGCCAAATCCTTCTTGTCCGGCTCTTAAGTAGATTCTTCGGCACATGCATTTGCAACAACACACCCACTCCGAGCGAAGATAGAAGGCGGCGTGGAAAAGGTGTTGGAGGAAGGGCGAGTGGAGGCGTAAGTTCAAACACGTTGAGCTTTCCTCCTTACTCGGAGGCGGATAGGGTTGGCTCGAGTGCAATAAGGATTGGACCCTACTCAAGATTAGCCATGGGTTTGGGTAAACGGGTAGGCGGAAGGATAGGCAATGTCAGGTTTGAGATCGTAGGTATAGTGGAGGGCCAAGGCGGCGGCAATGGGAGGCTAATTGGAGAAGGTTTAATGGTGGGTTCGGCGGAGGCCAGTGTTATGGAGATCGATGAAGGTATGATGGTGGGTTTAGTGGGAGGTTTAGCAGAGGCCAGTGGCATGGAGGTTGATGGTTTGGGAATTGGAGGCGTAATAGTGGAGGGTTTGACACGTTGAAAGCGTTAGATTTTAGGGGTGCGAGAGGTTTAAAGGGTAGTAGATGGCTCGTGGTGCGTTGGTGTGGGGAATTGGAGTATTGACCCATCATCATAACACCAGTGGGTTTCAAAAATGGGGGTTGGATTAGGGATAGTGGCGTGCTACATAGTGGGAGCCACCTCTTGAGCCTGTAGGGGCCACCTCTAGAGTCCTACCTGCCTGGGGGTTTGATTGCTTAATTGCATGCTATATGTGCCCAGCGATGAGGACGTCGCCTATATAAGAGGGGTAGATTGTAACACCCTCAAATATAACTAAGTTGTGTACTCTTTATCACCGAGGCACCTTTTGAAGTATCGGCTCAGTTCTTGAAAAGAACTCTGAAGTTAGGCATGCTTAATGGGGAGCAGTACTGGGATGGGTGACCTACCCGGGAAGTCCCCCATTCTGGAGCCAATCATTGTCAGAAAGGGGCAAAACTGTGAGGCCAGTAGGCCAAAGTGGACAATACCTCGACGGTATAGAGTACGGGGCGTGACAGAATAGTATTAGAGCCATACCCCAACCGGAAGTGTGGGAACTAAGTGCCATGTAGGACAAAGTGCTACACTATAGGAGCCACCTCTTGCACCCACAATGGGATAAAATGTTACATAGTGGGAGCCACCTCTTGAGCCTGTAGGGGCCACATCTAGAATCCTACCTGTCTGGGGGTTTGATTGTTTGCTATATGTGCCCAGTGACGAGGATGTCGCCTATATTAGAGGGGTAGATTATAACACCCTCAAATATAGCTAAGTTGTACTCTATATCACTGAGATATCTTTTAAAGTATCGGCTCAGTTCTTGAAAAGAACTCCGAAGTTAAGCGTGCTTAATGGGGAGTAGTACTAGGATAGGTGACCACCCGGGAAGTCCTCCATTCTGGAGCTGATCACTATTAGAAAGGGATAAAATCGTGAGGCCGGTAGGCCAAATGGGACAATACCTCGACGGTATAGAGTACGGGACATGACATCCGGTATCCAGTTTCCCATCTCCAGTTCTAGCTTCCAACAACAGGTTAGTATGCCTCATCGTGGCAGGCCTCCAGTCCCAGCTTCCAGTATCCAAATCCTAGCTTCCAGTCCCAACATCCAATTTTCAGTCTCCAGTCTCCAATCCGCTACCTTCGTAAGAGCTAGTTCCCTCTTGCTTCCTCCTTCCCTCCCAACTCCTTTGTGAGAAGAGAGTGTCGTCCGGTGTGAGACCATCCGGTGTAAGGTCGAGATGCGCGAGACAGTAGCTATCCTATCCTATTCGCATCTCGGAGTTGTCGTCGATCCTTCCACCAACGCCGACTGCGTCAAATTTGGTATCAAAGCCTAACAATGGCGCCTCCATCAACTTTGACGTCGGCATCGTCTCCCCTCCCCAATTTCTGTTAGTGAAAAAAAAAAGAACTCTTGTGATTGAGATAGGAGAGAGAAAAGAAAAAAAGAGAGAAGTAACATAGATCTCGGCTGAGAGAAGAGAAAAAAAAAAGAGGAAGCAGAAGATCTCTCGGTTGAAAGGGAGGAAAAAAAAGGTTCGCCGCATCGTCGCCCGCGCTCGATCGTGTGCCCACCTGCGCCCGTGCCCGGTCGAGCGCCCGCCCCTCCTGCCGCGTGGCCACAGCCCCTCGGCGCCGCGCCAATGTTGGCGTCTGCCCGCAGGCCGATCGCCTCACCACCCGCCGCATGGTCGGCCTTCGCCCGTGGGCCAACAGCCTCATCGCCCGTGCTGGCGCGAAGACTCCCACGCCGCGTGGCCTCGTCGCCCGCCCGCTCGGCCTCATCGCCCGTGCCGGGAGGCCGCGTGACCAACCACGCCCGTCCACGCCTCCCGCGTTGACCACGCGTGGCACCCGCTCGCGCTGACGAACGCGTCGGCGCTGTTCGATCCGACCGGCCGGCTCGTCGCCTGCACGGACAAGGTCAACCTGCTGCCGAACGTCGAGGACGGCGGACCCGGGGGGCTCGGCCTCCAGCGCGGCGACCCGGACGCGCTGCCGATCGTCGACACGCCGCTCGGCCGCATCGCGACGCTCGTCGGCTACGACGCGTTTCGCGAGCCGCACACGCGGCACGAGCGGTTCGTCGTGATGGGGCAGGCGCTCGCGGGCAAGGGCGTGACGATCGTCGCGAACCCGCTCATGTCCTTGAAGACTCAGTGTGGCCTGAAGTAACTGCTGATTTGTCCACTCCAGAGTATCCGATTAGAATTGAACCACCTTCGGGCAAAAGTGTGCGCTACACGGGTGAGCTCGCCTGAGTGAGTCCATCGCCTTCGTTGCATGCTTGCTGGTCTAGGTCCAAGGTGCATCGAGTCACTCCTTGTGGCATACTTGGCTGTGCTACATCAGACAGTTTGCTGAGAGTTGAGCTGTTGTAGCCCGCGTGCCTACTAGCAGAGGGACAGAGGTTGGTGCTAGCTTCTGCGGCACTGGCCAACATCTATCAGGGGCTGGGCATGTTGGCGACGCACCGTGCGCCACGTGAGCGGTGCCTACTTCTGTCGACCCACTACCTCAGTGTGTGGGCCGATTTGCTATTTCCTGGGCTGGTGATGCGGGGGACGTTGGCGAACTCGATAGCACCCTTACTGTTTCGCTTCACTGGCCAGCCAAACGGGGACACAGTTGCGCAGCTGGAGGGGGCCAGGAGGGCCCTATCTTACCTGCTCGACAGAGGCAAGGATGGCTTCCTTTTGATTGTGCTACGAGGGACTCCCATTTGATTTTGGAACCTTCGAGCGGTGAGGCGGCCTGCGCCCTTCCATATCAGTGAGAGCCGGACACAGCCTTGTTCACAGAGTGGGTGATCAGCACCCAGTCGATGGTGTTGGCACTGCACTGGTCTGCCACGAGTTTTCTGGAGCCGTACTACCCGCACAGGTTCGCTCGAAACTTCAGCTATGACCAGGGGATCCTTCCAAACTAGGAGTTACCCTTGGCGAGCCGACTGTATAAGGGCCAGAACAGTCACTTGTTTGCAGCTACCTGGTGGGACTTCTACTGTCGCGGGGAGCCGGAGCTACTGCCGACGCCAGGGTTGGACCGCCGCAGGAGATTTGATGTCCATTATGCCAAGTGGTGGTTCGAGCACATGTTGGGTTACACGGTGCTACAGATTCAGAGGGGGGGTGAATGAATTGCCATTGTCTCCTGACAATGAGCCCCGAGTATTTGGTGAAAGGGATGCTCCTCCCGAATTCCATGCCGAAGCATCCACATTCACGAGGGACAGCCTACGGTGCCACTGGTAGTCCCATGGATATTCACCCTACGCTAATCAAATTTCTGACTGCACAATTCAGTAGCATGAACTCATCATTCCTCTAGCTCAGTTTGCAAGTGGAAAGGTTGGAAATAAGATAGATTCACTATGAGCAAGTACAGACTAGCAGATGGGAGAAATTTGTGAAAGATAAATATCAGTCAAATGAGAGATTGAAAGGCTTCATGCACTCTCTCATGAACATGTGTGAAAGGGCCGGGTCGATTATGAAGAGACTAAAGGCAATGCATACTGAAACCCAAGAAAAAATGAGTGAAATGGTCATACATGCTCATGACATCCATGAAGAACAAGGCAACCTCAACATCAAGTATGCCAAGTTGATGGACACCTCAAACTGCATTGAAGAACAAGTGGCTGCAACAACATTATCCCTCAAAGAAGAAGTGGTCACTGAGACTGGTCGTATTGTAAATGCCACAACTAAGCTAGAAGCCACAGTTAATGACACTGCTACATGGCAATTGATGCATCCAATCAGATGAAAGGAAAGCTCTATTCTGACTCCACCAAGCTCCTTGATGCCTCTTCCAAGCTTGCAGCACAGGTCCATACTGATATAGCAATAATTGTGAATAGCTCCACCAAAGCTGAAGTAAAGATGGATGTTACCTACAACAAACTTGATATGGTTGGAATTGAAATTCTAGAATTGATACATCTACATAAAGCTCAACTCCAACCCATGTTGGAAGATGCAGGTGATGCATGGTGTCCTCCTCCCACTGAAGCTACATCCACCTATGTCTCACCAAAAGTGACCCAGCAGAAAGCACAGACAGAGTACATATGTGACATGTTACACAACTGGCTAGATGCAATCAATTATAGTATCAAGTCCCTTCACAAGTTTGTCAAACAAAGAGATGAGCTACTAACTCAGAAAGTTGACTCTCTAGCTACAAAAGTCCAGCTACTGTAACAACAATTCTCTGAAGCCCAGAAACTTCAGTATCCATGTAGTACCCGCTCAAGCACCTTGCCTCCATTACAGCAACCTCCTTCTTCACCCCATCCTTGCTAATGCCAAAGGGGGAGACCAGTCTAGCACTATTTCATATAGCTTTAGGCATATAGATTAGGTCATGCATGATCTCGGATGGATGTATATGAAACTCCTTCTGTGGAAAATCTTTTTGATTCATCAATGGAAAACTTTTTGGTTAGTTCATGACCTTCTATGAAACTCTATTCTTGTGAATGGAAAGTTTATTTTGAAATGCCTTAAATGCTTATGAATGCTTGTAAATAATGAACCATGGTTGTCATCATCAAAAAGGGGGAGAATGTTGTGTCCCCTGGTTTTGATGATAGCAAATCACAGTTCATTATTGAACCATGAGATGTGATTAATGATTTTGGCTATGGTGTGATTAGGACAAGCTCAGGTGAAGGACTTTCAGGTGCCGACCTGTCATCTGGACGTGTCGGCACTTCATGAAGAAATCAAGTAAGAGCCGTTTCTGTCTGGGTTCTGGATTGACCAAAGTGTCGACACCCTGTGTAAAATGTGCTGACACTTTGGTTCCAAAAAGCAAGTCCTACTTCCTTCAAGCGTGATGTCTCGACACGAGCAAGCAAAGACTCGACCTGTCTAGCTTGGAAGCCGTGTTCCTTGAAGATTCAGAAGAGAAGTGTCGACACCTTGCCTGAAAGTGCTGACACCCTCATGTTTGCCCAGAACGGATCTGGATACCGTCGCACCCGCGTTTTAAGATCCAGAACTGATCTTGGAGGATCCATTCACTCCGGAGAAGCCCTCTAGGAGCTCACCTTGTCAGAAGATCTGATTGACTGGCAGAGACATCCTTTGAGATGTTGACACTGTTGCAGATGTGGTTCCCTACCTACCCATGTACTAGCCAGCCGACAGAAAGAAGTCAGCGGAGTTGAGGGAGCAAATCAAATAATGGAGATGTGGCATCCTGGGTTTAGCGTTTATAGGGAACCAAGTAGGAGATGCCATGAGCCACCGAGAAATAGGAGGGCCGGAACTCCCGTTCATGCGTGGCGCACAGAGAGAAGAAAGTGTGGAGATCATCGAAGAAGCCAATTTTTTTTCTTGACAAGTCATCTCCTTCTTGGTGCTGCTAGAGCGACGGCAACGCGGCGGATAATCTTCTTCATCTCAAGAGGTCTCACAGCAAGAGAGAGAGCTTCAATGAGAGCTTCATCCGGTATCCTTGAAAGTTGGGAAGCAAGGTCTTTGTTTCCTCTTGAAATCATCGTGAAGAACTAGGAGGAAGAAGAAGAAAACTCAGGCATCATCCAGTTCTCTACCAAACAGGAGCTTTCTCTCCCATAGAGTTTCATAGTCATACTCTGTCTAGTTACGCATTTCAGTTTTGTCTTTCTCAAAACACATACTCCTACCTTGTTACCTACCTGGGAGTAGGAAGGGAGACGGTGTGTTCACCAGTCTGTGGGTTTTAGGGCCGTGTACCCTCAAGCTATGTGGCAGCAGTGTTGAGAGAGTTTTTCTCTCTGTTGGAAGCTGTGAATAAGCGGTAGTGCCTTTGCACTAGTGAAGTCTCACTTGGTTAAAGTGAGGGGTGGACGTAGGTCTGTGGATAGAGATTGAACCATCTTAAAATCTTGTGTTCTTGTGGTCTGTCCTTTACTGGATATTGACGCTAGATGCTTGGTAGGAACATTATTGATCATCATTCGTGCATCTAGCTAGTTAGTTATCAACAATCTCTTGCTTTACTGCTCTTGGTTTTGTACCTTATTTTTATTTCCGCAAAGAAGGGCATAGAAGGGGCTGATCTATTCACCCCTCCCCTCTAGATCTGCCTATCACTGCTCATCATGGTCAACCTCACCTCTTGAAAATCCCTTACCTGTGAGAAAGGAGCTCAGCCTGTCGTACCAGGCCCTGGGAGCCTGCTTCAATCCATATAATATCTTATCTAATTTATACACATGGTCAGGAAAGTCAATACATTCAAATTCAGGAGGTTGTTTAACAAAAATATCTTATTTTATTAAGTCATTTAAAAAGGGCTTGTTCCTTCCCTTTCATCATTGTTGCGGGCCAACATCGCCCCCAGGGAGTAGTGTGTGGCTGCTATATACAAAATCAGCAGCCATCCTTTCACCTGTGTCCCCAGCACTGGAGGGGTTTTCAGGTAATCTTTTAGCTTGTTAAGTCTCCTGGTCTTGATGATCATCAACCATGAATTATTATCAGATCTTTGTGTACTAGCTAAAGTATTTTCACTTAACTTATGGTTAGATCAAGTGCAGGAGAAGAACATGGAAGTTTCGACTTGGTGAATGGATGTGTCGACACGCCATGAAGATAGCGTCATCCAGCTCTTTGGCTTGAGCTTGGGTTAAGGAAAATATATAGGAAAAGTGTCGACACCTTTGTTAACGTGTCGACACGTCAAGCCCAAGACTCAACAACTTCGGTGCAAGCAAGGTCGGTGCATTCCTTCTCAAGTGCAAAGGAAGGTCGGTGTAATCCTTTTTTAAAAGCACAGTAGGTCGATGCACATCTGCTACAAGGTCAGTGCATGCTTCGTCAGTGCATCATACAAGGTCGGTGCACAACCAAGACTCACACGAACCAAGGTCGGTGCATGTCCTGCCTCAGTGCAAGACCAGGTTGGTGCAGGTTTCCCTAGCAGGGTCGGTGCTAGTACGTGCATTGGGTCAGTGCTAGCTTAACCAAGGTCAGTGCTAGTCCAAGCAATTAAAAGGAATGTGTCGACACCCTATCAATGATGCGTCGACACACTCATGTTCACCCAGAATGGATCCAAAACCGGATGCATTCTCTTTCCAAGATCAGCAGCCTGACTTGGAGGATCCGCTATCACTTAAAGAAGTCGTTAGATGGCTACTCTTGTCAGGAGAATAAATGTCTAGCAGAGACATCCTTTGACTTGTTGAAATAGATGCAGAAACGGTTTCCTACCTACCCACATACCAGCTGGGGCAGTAGGTAAAGGACAACTCTGACAAGTAGGCCAATCAAATTGTAAGGATGTGACATTCTTCTCAGGTTATGTGTTGACTATCGCAAACTTAATGAGGTGACCATTAAGAATAGGTACCCTTTACCCTGCATAGATAATTTGTTTGACCAGTTGCAGGGAGCCATAGTGTTCTCAAATATTGATCTGCGTTTGGGATACCATCAATTGAGGATAAAGGAAGAAGACACATCCAAGACAGTGTTCCGAATGAGATATGGCCATTATGAATTCTTGGTGCTACCTTTTGGTCTGACTAATGCCCCTGTAGCTTTTATGGACTTGATGTATCGGGTGTTTAGACATTATCTTGACACTTTTGTGATTGTCTTCATTAATGATGTGCTGATATATTCCCCTGATAAAGTTTCGCACTGAGAACACATGAGAATCATCCTCGAGACGTTAAGAGTACATAAGCTATATGCTAAGTTCAACAAATGTGACTTTTGACTAAAGGAGGTCTGGAGAGGGGGATTTTTACCGCCCGGATAGGAATGGCCAAACGAGGTCCCGCCAGACCGAACGAGGCCCGGCTCCTATAAGTGACAGCCTCTTCGGGGCTCACTAAGCCCAATAATTCACTCAGATTAAGCACTTCCTAGGCGACCTTCGGGTTTAGAAGTCCGAGCGTCAGGTCGATTGGGAGGTCCTTTTGAGGTCCCATGCATCTCGCTTGAGCTGTACGCCTATCGCTCGGGAAAAACCCCAAGGGCCAGTGCCATACGCTTAGAACGATTGACGAAAGCTTATCCATGCGGCCGTTGCGTGTCCTTTGAGAGCTGGAAAATCGTGGGGATAATAGTGATTAAGCGCCCTCGCACCTTAACGAGCCCACGAAGGGGACGTAACCTCCCCTGAAACCCCTCGCCTCACAATGCTCTTACGTTCATGAGTCGCTATATAAATCTGGGAGACCCTCCTGCTAAAGGTAAGCGCTATTGAGCGATCTTAACCCTGAGCTAGAGCCACTTCACCACTTGGTGGAGAGGAATCTCGCGCCCTCATCTCCTTCCCCCTTCTCCTTGCGGTGGTCGTTCGGAGGGTCCGGATGGGACGTGTCCTCCAAGGATTGACTTCTTTTCGCCATTGTGATTCCGGAGATGGCTTCACGTTGGCCTGGCGTCTCTTCGGAGGGTCCGGATGGGACGTGTCCTCCAGGGTCTCTTCTGTCGAAACCGTCATTGTTGCTGGACTGACGGGGACATATGGGCGTGCGATTTTGCATGTCCACAATGCCATGTTATATACTCGCCTGGACATTAGCTTCGTAGTGGATTTGGTTAGTCATTATCAGAGTAACCCTAGTCCCGTGCACTGGAAGGTAGTTAAACGAATTTTTCATTACTTGTGAGGGACATCAGACTATGTCTTACGTTACCGTGGAGGTGACCTAAAGCTAGTGAGATATAGTGATGTGAATTAGGCTGGTGACTGAGATAAGCGCAAGTTCACTTCAAACTTCGTGTTCCTATTAGCTGGTGGAGCTATCTCATGGTGTAGCAAGAAGTAGTCTTGCATTACCCTATCCACTATGGAGGCAGAATATGTGACTTGTTCTGTGGCGAGTCAAGAAGCAGTGTGGTTGTGAAATTTGATCCAGCGCTTAGCGCTTACACCTCATGGAGATGAGGGTGTACTGCTATATATAGATAGCACTTCCGCACTAGCTTTCGCTAAAGATCCTAAATATCATGACAGAACGAAACACACTGATATTCGTTACCACTACATAAGAGATTTGCTTGTAAAAGGATTAGTGGTGTTGCGGCAGATTAGTTCTGGTCGTGGTTGCTGATCCACTAATGAAGCAAATAGCTAGGGAAAGTTTTGTTGGCCATTGTAAGTCTATGGGCATTTGTAAATTATAATTGTTACAATTTTTAACGTCATTAAATTTTGCTCATTATGTTATGTGCATTATGAGAATGCTTTACACATTGTCAGAGTGTCACCATGCTTAGAATTAACCCACTCACATGGGTGATTAGCCTTTGGCGCTTATCGAAAGCGACAAAGATGAGGTATATGATATCCCCAGGTGTGTTGTACGGTCGTGTGCATCTATTTCCCCTGCGCTTCGGTGTGAATGGGGCGTGGAACGGGTCGATTCGACTGTTCCCCTATTTTGCTCGCCGGTTTTGTGTAACGATCGTTCTAGTGGCCGTCACACGTGTAACGGTCCCACGATAGACCGTTACATTCCGTTGATCATTTTACGCTCTTCGAGACTGGGTTGGCGTGATGGACTAGCATAGGACCGTCACATGGCTGTAACGCGCCTAGCTTGGTGCGTTACGTTCTGGGTGTGATGGACTAGCATAGGACTGTCACATGGCTGTAATGCGCCTATGGTGGTGCGTTATGTGCTGGTGGTTTCCGAGGACTGTGGCTGTCAGTTCCCTGAAGACCGTGTCTACCTCGAAGACCGTGTCAGTCGGTTAGCCATGACAGACCTCTCCTTGTGCATCAGGTTGTGTAACGCCCCTGGTCTGGTGCATTACATGGTTCGTGTTAGGCTTTTAGCCCCATTGGCCCTGACGCCCCTATCTTGGTGCGTTAGGTGATGTAGCACACCAGGCTTGGTGCGTTACGTGGTCTGAGTTATAGCTTTAGGCCTGGTTGCCCTAACGCCCCTACCCTGGTGCGTCAGAGCAGGTAACGCCCCTAGGTGGTGCGTTACAGTCTTGTTGATTGGCCATGATGGTCGTTGTTCGGTTCTGTGTCTGTTCGTGTGTTGGTCTGTCTTAGGTTTGTGTTATAGGGCGGTGTCTGTGTGTCGATAATTTCTGGATAGGTCAGTTTAGGTGACTGGATGCGGTCTTTTCCTTGACTGCGACAGGTCCCTAATGACTCAATCTAGAACTGCCAGCATCTTTGTCTCTGATCTTGCAGCGGCTTTCCTTGACTGCCGGGTTCGCCTAGCGGTTGAGTGATAGTTTGCTCTGCCTAGAGTGTTGTCGTTGTCCACCGCTCTAGTTTCTGCTTGTCTTGGCTTGATCTCGTGGTTTGCCCGTGACCCGTGGGTGTCTGTTGACATCATAGAATTATTTACTGCTTTATCTTGAAGTTCAATGTACTTACACATACCTTACTTTACCTTCGGAGCTTTACCGCTCTTGGGAGGCCTCTTAGGATCCAAGAGGTTTCAGGTTTACCCGAGCCCAGATGCTGGCTTGTCACAGATGGTATCAGAACTATGTTGCGTGAAATATGTGAAAGTACATGGAAATTTGAGATATTACAGTGCTCAGAGTCCATATGGTCCAGTACAATCGATAGCTGGCATAGGTTTTATGTTTCTTTACCACTTTGCTTCTCGCGTGAGAGCTTGCGTGTGTTGTATTGGCACAGTGCAATGTGATTTTGCTCTCCTCAGGATGTGATGGAGGGTGGTCTTTTGTCGTGATGTTGTTCTTGGTTGTGCTGCACTGGGCAAAATTTGCTAGCAGGTGTGAATATGTGGTGTAGCATTCAAGAATTTTCTGTGGTGTGGTCAGGCGGCGGATGGGAATTGTTGTTGGTGTGATGGCCATGCATGTTCTCCACAATAGATTAATGTCATTTTGGCCTTCCCAGTTGAGGTTTGGTCAACCCCTGAGGTGTTAAGGTTGTGCTTGGAAGTGGTCATTTTGATGTCTCATTTGAGAAGGTGCTCGAGCGAACCTAGGATTTTCTTCCTGGTGAGCTGTCGTTAGCCGAGCTTGACTTTCTCATCTTGTCTTGAGGGTTAAGTGCACAGCGGAAGCGTGTGGGCCCATAACCCACAGGTCCCAGGATCGTGGGGTGGAAGATTCTGATCGATCTAGTGGATTGTTTCCTCAATGTGAGTTTGTCTTGGCTATGCGTGCCTTGATGCTATTGATTGCCGTGTCGTTGCTTGTGACATTATGGTTGTTGGCACTGACAGTTTTGAGAATTGGGGAAATCTGTTGGTAAATATGCTGATTGAGAGCTGATGTGACACAAGCTTGGACCTACTAGCAAACAAGCACATGCGCAACCGAACGGGCCGATATCGGCGGCCGACTCACTCGACACTCGCCCCCACAATCTCTTCAGTTGAAGTTGTTTATTGATGCTGGATTGGTCAGGACACACAGACGTATAATTTTACATGTCCACAGCAGGCGACTATGGGGAGTCGCGTACAGGACGTCTTTCCCTAACGACCGCAAGCAGTCAGTGTTTATTTACATTGGATTGAATCTGAAGACCTTCGTTCCATGTCAAAGAGGAGTCTGTATATTCCTGAAGTCCTAGGTGGCGAGCCAAGAGCACTTAGCAGCTGTAGGTTCGCCTCATACTGGGTGGTGATGGCTAAGGTCAGGGGGTGCTGGAGGTTCACACTTGGTGACACAGAGGGAGGACTGAGGGCCCGAACATGGATGCGAGAGCATTCATCAATTGGCAGTTTAATTTCTAAGAGATACATGTCTTTATAGGTAGGCCGTAGTGGCCAGGGTACAACTGGTGCACACCACGGGACAATTTCGATGTGATTATCGGTCCCGGGTCAATGCGGGGCAGATGAACACACATGTGTTTTACAGGGGGCTCCTCCCGTGAGCCATGGTTGTGACACCGGATGGGGGGGGGGGGCTCATGACTGGATAACTGGAGGGATGCGTCAATCCGGTGTCTGGGGTCGATCACGACTCAAGTTGAGCGGTTGAACATGGCCTCGTGACTGTGGGAGAGCGTGGCATCATGATGCGTGCATGGTTGCGACCAACAAGCACGTGAGGGGAAATCACAGCATGAGGGGACGTTCGCCCTTGTCATAATGTCTCACACATGGTGGGTGTTGACTTGTGTGTTACGGCTACATACAGTGTGAGGGAAGTGCAAACGACATACCCTCGATGTACTAAGCTGACAAACAAGTCACCCACACATAATTCTCCTTAGCTCGTTGCTCGGAGCCACTTGAAGCTTGAAGCTGCGAAGGATGCTATGTATGTTGTGTATCTATCCATGTGTGTATGCCCCTTGAGCTTCTAAGGGGGGTTTTATAGGGAAGTTGAAAGGGCTGGATGGGTTTAGGAGGACTTTGAGAGGATCTTCAGTGCAATGGAGTGTGCTGTAGAGGAGAAGGTGGTGTTAGCTACGCATCGATTGCAGGGGTCAGCCCGGTCTTGGTGGACGTCAGAGTGGGGAGCAGCATTCCAGTCTCGTCCTCTTCGGCAGATCACGTGGTAGGAGTTCGTCACGACTTTCGAGCGTACTTTTTGCCCGTCTTTCATCAGGTCACAGAGGCTGCGCGAGTTCTTAGAGTTGACCCAGGGTGGCATGTCAGTGATGCAGTACCGATCCAGGTTTATTGATCTGGGTCGTTATGCGTCTCACATCATGGCAGATGAGGAAGTAAAGACCGAGTAGTTTGTGGGATGTCTGAGGTCAGAGTTGAGGCATCCCCTTCTTGCATCGAGTCCGGCCAATCTGGATACAGCTTGCAAGGCAGCAGCGGCACTGGAGAGAGATTTGCAGAAGGTTCGAGGGAAGGGCAATGCAGGTCAAGTGCAGGCAGGTCTTAGTCAGCCGATGGACGTGCAGCAGCAGAGTACTATCCAGCTCTCAGTAAGCGGTTCAGGGGCAGCTCAGTCTGTGGCTTCAGCGTTAGAGTCATCGTCCCTTGGTTCGAAGCTCAAGAAGCTACTCAAGGAAGTTGGTTTTGGCAGGAGGCGTCAGGGTCCTAAGGAGCCGAAGCAGCAGTCGGAGGGCAGTGTTTAGCAGCCTATGTCTTTTCAGCGCCGGGGTTCGGTGAGTGATTCTCGGGTGGATGTCCGAGGTGCGGCGGTTCTCATCTAAGCAGGCAGTGTTCGGCGCCCGTGATTTGCTTCAGATGTGACCAGCCAGGGCACATGGCACGTGACTGTCCGCAGAGACCTCGTCAACCGCCTGAGTTTCAGCAGCAACAACAGTATCAGCCCAGCAGTTATCATCACAGTCACAGTAGTACCAGCAGTAGGAGCAGTTTCCTCAGTTGACTCGGTCAACTACTATAGGGAGGCAGAGATCCCGAGGCAGAGTTACTCATATGACCTAAGCGGAGGCTGAGCTTGCCCCTTCCATGGAACTCCCTCCTAGGGCCCTCTTCATGATGTCTTAGCAAGGAAAGCAATGAGTTAGAGGGATAGAAAATTGAGCAATGAGTTACGAATTTGGCCCCCTCTTCCTTATATAGAGCCTTGCCTAGAGTCCTAATCATTAGAAATCGAGTTGAGATAGTTTCAAACAAGTTCAGATAGGATTTGGGTCAAGTTGGGATAGAACCATCTCAGGTTGGGACTCTCCAGCAGAGTCCCGATCGGGTTCCCTGCGTAGTGAGTTGTGCGATCTAGTTATAGACCGCACTTACTCTTATGCGGCCCTGTATTGACCGCACATGTATTAAAAGAGCATCAAGTCATGCGGCCTGTTTATGGCCGCACAACAACTACATGCGGTCCACATCTAGCCGCATAATCCTTGTGCGGCCTAAGTGCAACCGCATAATCCTTTGCTGTGATTATTTGAGGATCGTCTCTCGTGCCTCTCACTCTCTATCGTCTCTCTCGTAGGGTCGACGTGCCACTCCACTCACGTCGTCTCTCTCGTAAGGTCGGCGTACCTCTCGTCTCTCACGTCATCTCTCTCATGAGGTCAGCGTGCCTCTCGTCTCTCGCATCGTCTCTCTCGTAGGGTCGGCGTGCCTCTCGTCTCTCGCGTCGTCTCTCTCGTAAGGTCAGCATACCTCTCGTCTCTCGCGTCGTCTCTCTCGTGAGGTCGGCGTACCTCTCGTCTCTCGCGTCGTCTCTCTCGTAGGGTCGGCGTGCCTCTCGTCTCTCGCATCGTCTCCCTCGTAGGGTCGGTGTACCCCTCGTCTCTCGCGTCGTCTCTCCCGTAAGGTCGGCATGCCTTTCTCCACTCTCGTCATCTCTCTCGTAGAGTCGGCGTACCTCATCCCTCCCGTGTGTCTCACCCGTGAGTCGTCCACATTTTCATACACACATGCATACATATAAGAAAATCAACACAAAAAGGAAATAAACTAAACCACTGTCATATCATGTCATGTACAAATTATTCCTAAAATTAACAATGCTTTTGATATTTCTGATTATAGGCCCATTAGTCTCTATAATTTCTCCTACAAGATTATTTCTAAAGTCATGTGCAACAGATTGAGCAGATTTTTACCTTCTCTCATCTCTAGAGAACAGTCGACTTTTGTCAAAGGCAGACATATTGTTGATAATATTACTTTAGCTCAGGAAATGGCACAGGAATTGGGAAGAAAAACTAGAGGAAACAATATTATTTTTAAGCTGGACATGGCAAAGGCATATGACAGAATTGAATGAGATTTTCTTTTTGCGGTCTTGAAGCACTTTGGTTTTAGCAATCAATTCACTAAACTCATTGAACTGATGGTCAACAATTGCTGGTTCTCTATTTCCATTAATGGTGAATCTGCTGGCTTTTTTAAGTCTACTAGGGGTCTCCGACAAGGTGATTCAATAGCACCGTATCTCTTTATTCTTGCTCAGGATTCTCTAAGCAAGTCTCTCCAAAATGCTTATATGAGAGGCGCGATTGGGTGGTTTTCTGGCTCTCGGAGATGTCCTGTGATTTCCCATCTCCTTTTTGCAGATGACACGCTTGTGTTTGCTAATGCAACAACTGAATCCATCCTCAACCTTATGAGTGTTTTGAAATCTTATGAATGATCTTCTGGTCAACTCATTAATGTGAAGAAGAGCGGTTACTTCATACATCCTAAACACACTCAATCTCTCACCAGCAGAATAGAGAATAGTACTGGATTTGCCTGACAAATCTTCCCTCATAAGTATTTTGATTTTCCTTTGGCTCTGGGCCGGATCAAAAAAGTTCAATTTGTGGGCATTATGGCGACTACTCAAAAGAGGATTGAAGGTTGGCAAGCCAGATTCCTCTCTCAAGGTGCGCGACTCATTCTTATTAAATATGTCCTCACTTCCATCCCAATATACATCCTAGCCTCTCCTCTTCATGAGGGAATTCTCCACATTTTAGATCAGTCTTTTGCTAACTTCTTCTGGGGATCATCCCAACATGGCAACCGAAAGCATTGGAAATCATGGAAGGATATATGTAAACCTATACCTTAGGGAGGTCTTGGGATCATGTCCTTAAGACACATGGAAATTGCCCTTCGGGTTAAAATGCTCTATGGGTTGAATTCTTCAGAGCTAAATATATTAGAGGTAATCATATTAGTCTTGTCAGCTTCAAAAAAATGAAAGGTGTTGCATGGAAAAGTTGGTTGCGAGCTAAAAATCTCATTATTCAAAACCAGAGAGTTATTATTGGTAATGGCTAATCCACTAACTTCTGGAAGGATACTTGGATTGGAAACAAGAGCTTGGAGTCTATGGTTCCTACTAATTCTATTCCTGATAATAAAGCCACCATCCAAGAAGTTATTACTTACCCAACTCAGAAGGCTGTTAGTATTATTGATGGTTTTATCCCTAGTGACATAAGAAGAGCTCTGGTTCATATCAAATGAACTCCCATTCCGGATAAAGCTATACGGTGTCCTTCTAGTGGCAATTGCACAGTTTCATTTACTTACAACAATTTTTTTAGCACACAGCTACTAGAAACTCATTCTTTCTGGAGTTATACCAGGTCTCAATGGATCCCGACCAGGATCTCTGTTTTCCTTTGGAAGGTTATCTACAACTGTTTACCGTCAGATCTGAATATCAAGCGCTCGAGCATACCATTTTGCTCCAAATGCATATGCTACAAGGACAGTCAAGAGGAAGACATTAACCATCTGTTTGCTAATAGTGAGATGGCCATTAACATATGGTCCTTTTTCAGTTCCAAAGGCCTCCCAATTTTGGGCAACACAACAAGAGGGATTATCATTCACACTATTCAAGCAGTGAAAGGCAAATCTCTTTTCGGTCTGTTCTCTATTCCGGTCATTGCCTATGACATTTGGGAGATTTGGGCGGCCAGAAATGAATTTATTCATAATAATAGAAGTATTCGACCGCAATGCCTGATTCACAAAATTCTTTTACAGGTTAAACAATCCTTAAGCTGTGCTGATTTGCAGGAAACTAATTGCAACAGGAAAAAAATCTTAGCAGAATTTGATATTATAACTCAGCCAAATAAGGAACCGGGTGTGACGCTGATTAAGTGGCAGTGTCCTCCTTGGCCTTACTTAAAGCTTAATACTGATGGAGCTTCCAAACAAGTGGGTGATTCGGGAGGTGGTGGTATTATCCGGGATTCTCAAGGTATACCTATTTTTGCCTTCTCACACTACTATGCGCAGGGCAATAGCATTATAGTTGAAGCCAGGGCCCTTATAGATGGTTTGAGATACATAAAGACAATTACATCTTAGCCGACATTCATTGAGTGTGATTCCCAGCTCCTTGTGCAAGTGATCAACCGGAAGCTTCTCTGCCCGTGGAGGATTATTGCTTATGTCAGAGAAATTTGGAGTTTACTTTCCACCAATGATTCTATTATTCATATTTTCCATGAGGCGAATAAGGTGGCTGATTCTTTGGTTAATTTTGCTTGTTATATGGAATGCAATTGTTTCTTTCCTTCGCATCAACAACTTCCAATGTATATAAAAGGGGTTACTCGCATAGATAAGCTAGGTATACCTAGCATTTGATTGATGTAACTTTCTTTTATTCTTTGATATCAATAATATCAACCTCCTAGTAGTGTAATGGTGGGGTGACTTTCTCTCTACCTCTGGTAGAGGGTGCATTCTCCTATTGCGCCTAGGTAGGATTTTCCAAAAAAAAAGTATGGATCAATTGTATTTTCTTCGTACTTGCGCTCCAACTCGTCCCATAAATCTCTAGGTGACCTGCAAGAGGAGATTCGTGAAATATGTCAGATTTTGTACTCTCCTTAAGAATATTTAATGCTCTAAGATTCATTGTATTTTTCTTGACATACTTATCATCCCATTTGTTTTGTTTAGTAGGAAATTTGTATGGACCTTCACTTATCACTTTCCAAACTTCAAAAGAGAGAGCTCAAGCTAAGCACAATGTAGAGAAGGGAGAGGGTCTACACGAGCGAGCGAGAGAGAGAGAGAGAGAGATGATGCGGGACGGACCCACGACTCGACCTAGGACTCTAGACGAACTCGCGTTTGTCCCTTAGCGAGGGAAGCGTGCGGATGTGCGCGGTATCCACTACCGAGGATCGATAAATTATTTGATCAAATATCTGGATCTAGGTATTTCTCGAAGATTGATCTCAGGTCAGGATATCACCAACTGAGGATCAAAGAAGAGGACATTCATAAGACTGCGTTCAGGAACAGGTATGTGCATTATGAATTTTTAGTTATGCCTTTTGGACTAATGAATGACCCTGCAGCTTTTATGCAGTTGATGAATAGCATATTTAGGCCTCATCTGGATTAGTTTGTAGTGGTCTTCATTGATGACATACTAATTTATTCAAAGATCAAAGAGGAACATGAGGAGCATTTGGGAATTGCATTACAAATATTGAGGACAAATCAACTCTATGCAAAGCTCAGTAAGTGTGAGTTCTGGCTCGAAGAGGTATCTTTCTTAAGATATGTGATCTCAAAGGATGGGATTTCAGTAGATCCATCAAAAGTAGAGGCTGTCAAGAATTAGGAAAGATGGGCCAATGCTACCAAGATCCATAGTTTCTTGGGTATCGCAGGCTACTACAGATGATTCATTAAGGACTTCTCCAAAATCGCCGTGCCTCTTACTAGGCTAACTTGCAAGGAGGTTTGTTATGAATGGAGTGAGGAATGTGAAAGAAGCTTCCAAGTTCTAAAGGATCAATTAAATACTGCCCCAGTCTTGGCCCTACCAGTTGAAGGAGAGAAGTTCGAGGTATATACTGATGCGTCTGGCATTGGCCTCGGTTGTGTATTGATGCAACAAGGAAGTGCTATAGCTTACTCTTCCCGACAACTAAAGAAGCATGAAGAGAACTATCCAGTTCATGACCTAGAGTTGGTTGCGGTAGTATTTACATTAAAAATCTAGAGACATTACCTCTACGGAGAGCAATTCATCATGTACTCCGATCACAAGAGTCTCAAGTATCTCTTCTCTCAAAAGGAGTTAAACATGAGACAGTGACGTTGGCTGGAATATCTCAATGGACTTCAACTTTACTATACAACATCATCCTGGAAAGGGTAGTCGAAAGAAGAACTGACCGACGAGGAAAAATCATAGTTCTATGAAATTGCCAAATATTGTAAAGATCAGTCTTACCCTGAAGAAGCCACAGTGGAAGACAAGAAGGCCATAAAGAGAGTGGCCCAGAAATACACACTAGTTGGAGGAGTGCTATATAAGAGAAGCCTTACTGGTGTTCTTTTGAGATGTCTTCACGACGATGAGGTCTGGAAGTGTGTTGAGGAAGCACACTCAGGTGTGTGCTATGGCCATGTGAATAGGCAAATACTTGCTAAGAAGATCCTACGTCAAGACTTTTACTGGTCCATTATCGAAGAGGATTGTATTGTCTATGTCCGTAGGTGTGTCAAGTGTCAACTTCACGTCGATAAAATCCATTCACCCACTTCCTCTCTGCATCCAGTATCCTCCCCATGGCCTTTCTTCATGTAGGCATTCGACATCAATGGTCCTCTCGGTGATTCCAACTCCCTCACTAAGCAAAAATCTTTCATCCACATCACATCAGAGTACTTCACCAAATGGGCCAAAGTCGAAGCATACGTGGAGATCAAAGCATCAACTATCTGCAAGTTCATCATGAAGAACATCATCGCTAGGTTCTGTTGGAGAAATGATGTTTTGATGATGTCTCACTATAAGTCATCAGCCAATTAATTTAGAAACTCATGAAACATCCTTGATTGGCCAGGTATGAAAGAGCTGAAATGATGACAGAGCTAAAAACATGGAAATGTTGAAGTGGAGTCAACTCCAAATACTTTGGAGTCAACGCCAGAGTCCCCGCCAGTTGAAGAAGATATCGCTGACAAATGCCAAGTTAAGGGTGACAAATAGTTTGATAGAGGTGGCAAATAGATGGGTAAGGGTGACAAATAGGTATCATGGGTGAAAAATAGATCTCAAAGCTCTAATCGTCTAAAGCTCAGATGGATCTAGCTCAGATCAAGCTTCGTCTTTCATGATCAAGCTTGGTCTTCATGCTCTAGCTTGGATCAAGCTCGGTCTGTCCAGTGACTCACTCCGAGTATACGTGAAAAAGTCGATACCTGAGACTCATAATCAGTTCCTCAACGGTGCACGGTCCCATGTTTCCCTCGCTTAGGGATGCCCGCGAGCTAGAGTCCCAAGTTCACTGTCTTGTCCCGCATTATCGAGCTAAAAAATAGAATCTTAGACGCAGAGTGAATAGCACAGGCCGAGCGCGCCCAGCAGTGGAAGGCCGAGCGTAAGGAGCTCGAGGGCCAGATCTGAGAGGCCGAGCGGCAACGGGCAGAGGCCGAGGCTGCGCCACCTGATGCCAAACAAAGGTAGTCTGAGGCGGAGCGGTAGGCAACCGAGCTTGAGGAGAGGGCAAAGCTTGCCGGATCGGAGACACTCGAGTAATACAAATGCTTAGAGAGTTACCAAGCAGCGATCCAGCAGGCTACCTTTGCCTACTATTAGCCCGATTATCGTCGGGGCCTATGGAAGGGGTTTTCCCAAGGGTATAATCGAGTGACCTCTCTAGCTAATGAGTAGGCACATGGAGAGCTCGATTTTCCTTCCGGGCAGTATTATGACTCGGATGAAGATACCACGGATTCTTCCGTTCAGACGTTGAGCGAAGGCAGATGCCGGGGAACCTTTGTGTCATCCAAGTGATCGCCAACTCCGGCAGTCTTGAGAGGGCACGCGGTCGAGATAGTTCCCACGCAGGTGGGTTCAGTGTCTAGACCAGCCGTCGTCAAGGGTGCGGGGGGCAGATCGCCTAGCACCGAGGGATCTTCATCTGCTGAACTTCGAAGTGGACCCGAGGCCTGATGTAGACTTTTTCTTTTTCCCTTTCTTTTCTTTAACGTGGCCGTGTAAAAACTTTCCTTGTGTGTGCAAGTTTTGGTAATAGTAAATGCTGACTGGACTATTCCTTATCACTTTTGGTGCAATTTGACTGCTGCACTTGTAGTTGTTGGAAAGGTGGTGATTTTTTCTGTGGATATCTTGCGTGTCGATTGGTCAGGCAACTGGCGTGGCATTGCTTCGGCATTTAACTAATGTTGATGAACAAATAGGTTCGACCCTTGTCATCATCGGCAAGATCGATCGGCATTTCTCTTAACCTGGACCTTTCGTCCTCATTAATGAACAAACATATTTTTACTTCGGCATTTAACTAATGTCGATGAACAAACCAGTTCTGACCCTTGTCATCATCGACAAGATCGGTCGACATTCCCTTAACCTAGACCTTTCATCCTTGTTAATGAACAAACATATTCTTGCATAGGCATTTAACCAATGTCGATGAACAAACCGGTTCTGACTCATGTCATCATCGGCAAGATCGGTCGGCATTCCCTTAACCTGGACCTTTCATCCTCGTTAATGAACAAACATATTCTTGCATCGGCATTTAACCAATGTCAATGAACAAACCAGTTCTCACCCTTGTCATCATCGACAAGATCAGTCAGCATTTCCCTTAACCTAGACCTTTCGTCCTCGTTAATGAACAAATAGGTATTTGCTTCGGCATTTAACCAATGTCGAAGAACAAATAGGTTCGACCCTTGTCATCATCGGCAAGATCGGTCGGTAATTCCCTAAAACTAGACCCTTCGTCCTCGTTAATTAACAAATATATTTTTACTTCGGTATTTAACCAATGTCGATGAACAAACCAGTTCTGACCCTTGCCATCATCAAAAAGATCGGTCGGTATTTCCCTTAACCTGGACCTTTCATCCTCGTTAATGAACAAACATATTTTTGCTTCGGTATTTAACCAATGTCGATGAACAAACCAGTTCTGACCCTTGTCATCATCGGCAAGATCGATCGGCATTTCCCTTAACCTCATCCTTTCGTCCTCGTTAATGAACAAACATATTTTTGCTTCGGTATTTAACCAATGTCGATGAACAAATCAGTTCTTACCCTTGCCATCATCGACAAGATCGATCAGTGATGCGGGACGGACACGGGAGACCGACTCTAGAGACTACGGACCTCAGACTCTAAGTGTGACGCGACCAGCAAGATGATTTATTGAGTCTAGTAAGTCCGATTAAAGGATGAATTAGTGATTCTAATTGAATATTTTAATTATCAATAAAATAGAAGTTGACTTTGAACAAATACTTGTGCAATTGCATCTTATGTGTGATTGTTTCGCGCTCTGGTTATTTCTTGCTTGCGAGAAGCTTACTATGCCGGCTGTTCGCGTCCCCGAGCGAGTCTTTCGCTGTAAATAAAGGCTCGGGGTGTGACACAAACTATCGGAAGTCACGGATGCTGTCGGGGCCGAGGGCTCGGAACCAAGCCTGAGCACCCTGGACCAGGGTGGTCGCGAACGCTCGGCACTTGATGGCGTTGGATGCCCCATGCAGGGTCATTAGGGCGTTGAAGCTGTCGTATGCCTTGAAGGTTGGAAGCGAGATCCTAGGGGAGATCTCGGCCTTCAAGACATGATCAGAGAATGGGGATTGCTCCTCGTCCTCCACAGTAGAGGTCTTCTGTAGAGTGCGGAGGGTGCACTCTTGTTTTGCGAAATGCCTCTCGAAGTCTCGCAGCCGGAGGGATAGCTCCAGTTGTCATTGGACCGAGGGGCCGTGGTGGTGCTCCTACAGGCTGCCCCGGCACCCCTCAGGGGCCTCGGTCTCTGGGAACGGCCGATGCGCTCCAGACTTCTCCCTCCTCGGGGTGGAGGAGGCTTCCTGCTCTGGGGGAGGGGCATGCGATGGTCCTCCTGCCCAGTTGCCGATGAGCCGCTACCCCCGGAGGGTGAAACGTCCCCCAGCGGTTTGTAGGGAGGCATCTCCGCGGGGGGGGCTTTCCCGTAGGAGTCACGACTTCTCTTCCCTGGCCGCCTGGGCCCTCATTAGATCTATAAGGCTGTCCAGTTTGGCGTTGAGGGTTTGAAGAGCGTCCGCGCTCCTGGTGGGAGGTTGCCCTTCTACCACGGGTGGGGCTAGTCCGCCGGTTGGGTCGTTGGCGTAAGAGGGGGAATCCCCCTTCATATGGGAAGGTGCACCTTCCTCCGTTGCCCTAGCCCTGCTGGCACTCTACCAGCTAGGGACTTGATCCACCACCTCCACTCGGCATCACCGAGTCACCCGGGGTTCATGCGTGAGCAATGGTGGTTCGCCCACTTTTGAGGACCTTGCTTTTCTGGTTGATCGTGTTTACGGGATAGGTCCGAGGACCCTTGTCTAGGTGCTACCCTTCTCCCTAGTGGTGTCACATCAGTAAGCTCATGCCCTTCGGTTTGAAGAATGCCGATGCTACTTACCAGAGAGCCATGACCAAAATTTTTGATGAGATGCTACACAACATCGTTGAATGCTATGTCGATGACCTCGTCGTAAAAATCAGAAGGTGAGAAGACCACCTACGTGATCTGCGTCAAGTCTTTGACCGTCTCCGGCAATATGGGCTCAAGATAAACCCCATGAAATGCTCCTTCAGCGTATCCAGCGCCAAATTCCTTGGTTTCGTTGTTAGATACCGAGGAATCGAGGTGGATCCCGGCATGAACAAAGTGATCCTGGAGCTTTCGCCACCCAGCAACCTCACTAAACTTAGGTCACTCCAGGGTAGAATGATCTACATTCGGAGATTCATCTCCAACCTTTTCGGTCGATGTGCGTCTTTCAACAACCTGATGAAGAAAGACGCCCCCTTCATATGGGACCCAGAATGCTAGATAGCTTTCGAGTAGATCAAGGAGTACCTTCTCACTCCTCCAGTCTTGGGAGTGCCCATCAAGGGCAAACCCCTCATACTCTACATTGCCACCATGGACGCTTCATTGGGAGCTCTACTGGCGCAAGTCAATGAGGAAGGTAAAGAGCAGCCACTCTATTACCTCAGTCGGAAACAAATCGGTGCTGAGTACCGCTACTCCCCCATGGAAAAAGTATGCTTGGCATTGGTGTTTGCCATCAAAAAGCTGCGATATTACATCCTGTCTCATTGGGTTGAGCTTATATCCAAGCACGACCCCCTGAAGTTCCTTCTCAGGCAACCCGTTCTCTCAGGCCGACTGGGGAAAGACTTTCTGGTACGTCTTTTCTTTTCTGTCGACTGTACTGTTAGACTTGTTGTCTTCCTTTGGACTGGACTCTGGTATATAATTGTTAATTTAAACTATTAATTAAAAAGTAATTTTATTTCTGCTACTTTAGCAAACCGATCAAATGAAATTTAATTACTTACTGTTATATCTCTATGGCTTCAATGTAGTACACGACAATCCTTTAACCCTTGCGGGGCCTCAGCAGCCTCTTCGGTGACTTCTCCGAGTTCTTGGTATCGGTAGTCTGATGATATCGGGTTATCGGTATCCGGATCTCCTGGGTCATTACACAGGGACTATCTTGCGACAGAAGAAACAGTTGTGGTCTGGACTAGGGATGGGGTACTAGTCCTAGGGGTAGAAGGGCCCGAGGTGGTCGGGCTAGCAGGACCCATAACCGGTGGACTCTTCGATGGGGAGGGGTGAAGAGTGATCTACTAGCCATTGTGGTCAAAGGTGTAGGTATTCGACCGACCATGAAGTGTGGCATCCTGATCAAATAGCTATGGCCTACCAAGAATAATACTGCCCGCCTCCATGAGTAGGACATCACACCAAATGTCGTCACTGTAGGTGTGGAACTGTAGTGGGACTAGACACCGCAACTTGACTGGGATGGAGGTGGCATCCACCCATGGTACCCGATAGGGGAGGGGATGGTCTAAAGGGGTAAGACCAAGGCGCAAAATCGTACCTATAGAGATGGCATTGATACAACTCCCACTATCGATAATCACCTCTACACTTTCCCATTTAACTGACAGTATGTATGAAAAATAGTAGTCTGACGCCAGTCATCGCTGGCATGTGGCTGAGTCAAGGTGCACCTAACAGCCCCAAGCTTGGCACTATCCTGGTGCTGAGCATCTACAAAATCACCTTGAACATCCTTAACCTTGCCAAAGAACTTGTCAACGAGCTCCTGCTCCTCCTCGTAACTAATAGGCACAATCTCAGAGGGCGGGGCCTCACTAGCCGACATAGTGAATCCCAGCATAGATAAATATGCCTGTCAACTGTGAGGCATAAGGTAAGGATCTCCTCATTTGGGTCCGGCATATCCCAATCAAGTCTGTTATTAGCCTACCCATGTTGATGACACTGCCATTCATGGCATGATAAATAGAAATCTGTGTACTTCTGTTACCACATTTCTACTCCCACTCTTTGGATAAATAAGAGAGGTAAACATGTGGTGTAGAATGCACTGTAGTGTTGGAAAATAATTGACATTCAACTGAATCAAGTCACTTACTCCACACACATAAACACAGCTGGTCATAGCTACAAAAGTTGCCTCAACCTCACCATGGCCAAAGATCAAGTCTCCACCCCAGGCTGAGACTCCTAAGGCACGCCGAAAAAGATCCAGAGTGATGTGGATCTCTATGCCTTAAACCACTATATATAACTCTCCATTTCTGTCAACCAAATTGCCATAAAATTGTTGCACGAGGTTGGGGTAGTACCTAGTGTATCTAGTGACAAAGTCACTCCAACCTGGTTGAATCTCAAAAATAGCACAAAGATCTTGCAAAATTTCATTCACCTTATTAAAATCGACCAAGCGAGGGGCGATCTCAGAAATATTTGCAAGGCTAACTGAGATCATGAATGGTCTCAAAATCCTTGGAAAGGACTACACCAACTCCGAACTTGTAAGGAAAGTACTGAGATCCCTCCCTCCTGCATGGCACGCCAAGGCCACCATTATTGAAGATTCCAAGAATCTATCCACACTCACACTTGATGAACTCATAGGGTCACTCATGACCTATGAGATAAACATGAAGAGGATGGTCGATAATGATATCAAGAAAAAGAAGGTGATTGGCTTGAGAGCTCATCAATCTGATGATAACTCTCAAGATGAGGAATCAAGTGTTGAGAGTAATGAAGAGGAAGAGTTGACGATGATAACTCGCCAAGTGAAGAGATTCTTGAGGAAGAAGAGGAACTTCCTAGGCAATTTCAGAAAGGGGCAGAGACCGCCACCTCTCCCAGGTGGGCCGACACAGACGTCGTCGGGCTACGACTAGTGGTTCCATCACAAGGAAAGAGAAAGCTACTCCTTTGGGATGTAAAATAATACCACAATGTACAAAATACTTTAAACATGACGCATATGGAACATGAATTACATTAGAAATTACACACACATGCTTTTGAAATCTCCAGGTATATAACGGACTAGGACCACCCTGTTACATACCATTAACGGACCAAGTCAGGACCGCTATGCTTAACAGAACTCATACCAATCCACAGTTAATCGAGACTATAACGCACCAATGTAGGCACGCTATAGGACTATAACGCACAAGAGCAGGGGCATTAAAGTCAACAGGCTCACAACACTAAAGATAGGGGCTATAGCGCACCAAGGGCAGGGCATTATAATCAACCTAACGCACCTCCAATGGACCGTTATGCCCACCAGAATGATCAGAATCCATAGTTAAACACGGGATATGGCGCACCTAACCAGGTGTGTCATATGGATGTAACACACAGGGACAGAGGCGTTAAAGGCGACAGACCTTCAACTCAATAGACAGGGGCTATAACGCACCAGACGAGGCGCGTTAGAGGCACCCGAACTCAAAAATCCATAGAAAGCTCACAATTCACCCATGATATAACGCACGCCTACAGGCGCGCCAAATGACTATAACGCACTGGGGCAGGCGCGTTATGTCACCTAGGTTTCGTGACTCCGGAGGTCAGAATCAGAAACCCCTCCTGATCGATCAAAATCGACGGGGGACGCGGCGGAATACAAAACCTGTTGAACCTGCCAACCCATTCCGATCATACAAGCCTAAGCATGCCACTAGAAATGAAATACGATGCCCATGGAATATGATGCCCATGGGTTGAGATATTTATAAAATTTTTTAATTTTCTTATTTTTTTGAAAAATAACCTTAAATTACACTTTAACTTTTTTAAAATCGAAATTGTTAAAATACCCAATTTAATTACTTTTATACTGGGAGCTGGGTAGAGTGTGCCGGGCTGGGCGTTGGCAAGTGTACCGGGTAAGGAATGGGGAGCGTGCCGATGAAGGCTTGGCCGAGTGTGCCGGGGAAGCGTGGGGGCTAAAGTGTGTCGACCTGGGTTCCAAAGGGGTGTCCCGGGCTGGGAAGTTGGAGGTGCACCAGGGTCGGAGTGTACCAGGCTAGCAGAGGGGTGGACTACACCGGGGAGTAGGCTCGGCTGAAGGGTGTACCGACCAAGGAGGTGTGCCGGTCAGGGCGAGGCTAGAAGTGTACCGGGGAAGGCCAGGGCAGGGTGCACCAGTGAAGGCCCAAGGGGCATGCCAGTGGAGAAGGCACGGGCGTGCCGGGCTAGGTCTATGCGAATTTCAGGTAGGGTCTGTGCTAGTTAGGCGAAGTCTGTGCTAGCTAGGCAAAGGTCTAAGCCAGTTGAGGTTGAGGTCTATGCTAGTTTGGGGTAGGGTCTATGCTAGCTGGACAAGGTCTGTGCCAGTGTCGGGCCAAGGTCTAAGCTAGTTTGGGGTGAAGTCTGTGCTAGTTTGGGGTAGGGTTGGTACTAGTTTGTGTTGTGGAGGGCTGGGATGACTGGAGGGGGTGCCGGGTGGGATGGTTTAAGAGCGTATCGGCAAAGGTCCAGGGAGGAGGGGTGTACCGGGCTAGGGGCACTGGAGGTGTGTGCCGGGTAGGGCAATGGAGAGTGTGCCGGCAAAGGCACGGATCGGGTGTACCAGAGAAGGGTCTGGGCTGAAGTGTGCCGGCTTGGGCTCTAACAGGGTGTGCCGGGGAAGCTCAGCTGAGGCGTGCTGGACAAGGGCTGGAAGGGGCCCACCCCTCTTCCATTCTCTTATGCCATTCCATTCCTCTTCCTCCTTGATTTTATGTGGTTTACACAGGCTTTTCCCTCCTTTCTATTAATCATTTCCTTTCTTTCTTCCTTGCAGGACGAGTGTTCAAGTCACTTAGTTGTCGTTCGGTCTGGTTCCCTTTGTGTTGATTGCAGTCTCCCCCACCGTGAGAACCGGCCGCTCTCCACCCCCCCTCTCCCGGGGATGACCGCGGTGACCTCCCCTCCGGCTGCAGACAGCGACGAGGCAACAGCGTGGTGACGACGGCGGCGGCGAGGTGATCTCAACGGCGTGCGTGGTTCATGGGAGCTCGTGGGAGCTCGAGGGTTTTAAAGCGTTCTTCGTGGATTGATGACGATCCGTTGCGTTTCAAATGACCCCCGAGGTAGGGTGACGGATCTTTAGCTCGATATCTATCTTCCCCGCGATTTCTAGGTCGAAGGGAGGTCGAGAGTGGGCTATTTAGTGCCGAGAAGGAAAAATCAAGTTTTGGGGATCGAGCTCCTGATCTAGTGTTTCATTGCATTTTTTGGTGGTTTGAGGGCACTATTGGATACCTAGGGGCATGGGGAAGGGTTTCCCCTTTGTTTCCCCATCACCCGAGGGTGATCGGGGCGTGGAATGGTAATTTCCACCATGATTCACCGTTCTCAATTTTCTGGGAAGAAAACGGTCCTAACAGGAACCGTTTTGGCTTAGGCGGCCCTAAGGAGGACCGCCTACCGACCAGGGAGTGTCGGTAGGGTATGCGGTCGATCGACTGACCGCTTCACCCTGCGGCGGCCAAGAGGCTGACCATTTTCCCCATGGAGCCAGCATGACTCCCGTGGTGTTTCTGACCGTTGAGTTTTGACCATTGCACAGTTCTGGGCCTAGTGGTCATTAGATGACTGTTTAACCTGGTCTGGCGGTCCCAAGGGATACTGTTTCAGTCCCCAATGGTCACAAGGTGACCGTTTTTCTTTCCGTGCCCTTTTGTGGCTTAGCAGCCCGAGGGGGACCGCTTAGCTCCAAGAGCGGCCCATCAGTGGATCATTCAGGTCTTGAACGGTCTGAAGGAGACCATTTTTCTCCTTGAGGTGGTGGACGCTAGGCGACCGCCCATCCTCCTCACGTGGTCTAGTGTGGACCATCTCACTCCTTGAGGCGGTCCAACATTTGACCATTTGTGCCAGGGACAGCCCAGAGTGGACCGCTCCCTGTATGCTGTCCGACCAGAGTCCGTTTCTTGCCGATTCGAATCTCGAGTGAGTGGACCTCGATCCATGTGCTGACCTATGGTCTAACTGATACTAGACATCATGTGGGGACCATGTGTTAGGGTGTCGTGGGGTCCCGAGAGGTGGTATTCTTGGCTTGTGTCACCGTGAGTCGGTATTGGTACGAGGAGCGATCCTTGTACTTTGTTCGATCCAGGCGTTGCTTTCCGTCGGCTAGAGAGTCTACTCCTTCAGTGACCCTCCACTAGTGGTATCATTTCGACACGAGTGTGATCCCACCAGAGAGTGGTGGCAAGGCTACCTGAGAGAGACGACTTTAGGCTGGTTGTCGTGGGCGTCCTACTGTGACAGCTCGAGTCCAGGCTGGGAGGAAGAACCAGCTAGAGGGCTTGACGTAGCGTAGTCAGTCAGTGTGTGCGCGGATGTGTGCTGACGAGCATGACCCCAACTAGACCCTTGTCAGTGTTACTTGTGTGTGTCTCAAATTCTGCTTGGGGTGAGTAGGGAGACACGGCAGCACGATGTAAGTCGTCAGGGGATGCATCCGACTGTGCTTCTTGTGGGAGGTACTCCTGTCTTGTCAGGTAGCGACTCTTAGTTTTTCCCATGACGTGTGTCTCGACTTTTGCACCGTAAGATTAGTGTCAGGCATAGAAGGGCTTTTCTATTTATTTATTCCTATTGTACCTGGCACTACATTTTGAGTAGGACTCGTCTTTAGCCACTTTACATTGCAGTTTCTCACTTTGTAAGGTAGGGGTTTGAGTAATCCCTATTGAGCATTTTGTTATGAGGCTCATTCCCTACGTTTTTTCACGTTTCAGGTGAGGCAAGGCTTCAGAGGAACGTGTCTGAGGCTCCACGTGATTGTAGCGCCCAGGGTTAGTTGCCAGTCGCTAGAACCGGGATATGCCCCGTGTAGTTGTACTTCCCTTTCTTCACTGTCCTAGTTGGGGACTACTGTTGTATTATGAACTATTGTTATATTGTGGACCATGTAAATTACTTAATGTTAATTCTATTTCCTACTTATTCATATAAATTGTGTAATTCTGTAATTATTTTAGATTCTCGTGTACTTCCACACCATCCCTTTAACCCTTTCGGTCTTCGGACTCGTGGGTGGCAGTTCGAGATTAGAATTATCGGGTCTTTCTCGGTATTCGAATCTCGGGTCATTACATTTTCTGTGTTCACGTTCTGTGAGCCCCCACTGGTCGTAGCCTTCTTACGACACGCGTGTGCTGACCCACCCGGGAGTGGTGGAGCGGCTTACCCGAGAGAGACGATTTTTAGGCTAGTTACCGTAGGGCCCCCATGCGCAGCCTGAGTCCGGGCTTCGGGGGAAGAACCAGCTAGAGGATCTGGCCTAGGGCGTATGGTCTGTGCGTGCACACTTGGCTGAGGGCGACGGACCCACACTGATGAGCGCGACCTCAACTAGTCCTTGTTTGTGTTTCTGGTTACTGGTACGGTGTCTCAGTCTCCGCCTGGGGCATTGTAGACAGACACCTGAGGCTGCGGACTAAGTCCTCAGTGGACACATTCAGTCATGCTTCTGGTGGGTGGTACTCCCGTCACGTGACGTGAGTTATCATGTCACGGATTTTCATTTTTCATCTGCGAGATGGGGTTTCGCGTGTGGTTCAGGTGTTTCCTCTGAGTCAAGGTGTAGGGTTTCTGGTGAGCGTCCCCGAGAGCTTCTCCCTAAATGGCGTGGAGTTCACAACAGTGAGGTCGTCACTGTGTTTCCTGACTGCATGGTTTCAATGGCCCCTTGTCTATGAGGACAGGCCTCCACAACAGTGGCGTCGTGCCATTTTCCTGGTAGAGTGACTAGGGCGGTCATAGTCTGGTGGTTCATGCTCTAGTGGTCTCCCAATTATGAGATCGGGGCATTGAGTTCCGGTACTGTAAGTAGCTGTAGAGCCTAGATTTTACTAGCCACCGTGTTTAATGTTCCTGCTGTTACTGTCATTCTTGTTGTAGTTGCTACTTTTTGTATCACCGTTGTTTTCGGTTGGGGTTCCGCGGGACCCCTACTGAGCTAGTGATAGGAGGCTCACCCCTGGTTTTCAGATCAAAGGAGTTTGATACCATAGAGTTTGGAAGGGTTGTAATAGAGTTTGAGGCTGAAATGTGATAGTCTAAAATTTACTGTAGCTGATGATCGATCGACCCTGTAGCTCTGGTCGATCAAAATTCTGAGAGCCGACAGGTTCTGGGTCTATAAAATTTTGGTTGACTGCCCCAAAGTTTCGGTCGATTGTTCGTGGCGAAAACCCAAAAACATGGTTCCAAAACCCATCTAAACCAAGTCAACAAGTGCCTAACCTTTTGTCATTTTATCCCTGGGTTGGTGGTAGACTTATTAGAGGTATTTTGGAGGATTCTAGAAGGGTTATGTTGGCCTTTTGGTTTCCTCTATATTTGCTTAAGTGAGAGCTACGAATTTCACAAGGGAAAAACCTAATGTGTTCGTTGTCTCTATCTTGCAGGTGAAGAAAGGGGAGAAATGAAGGAAGAGATCAAGCCAAGGGGATTTCATCTACATCTGGAGGATTTGGAGATCGTGCATGAAGATAAAGTGAAGAGGGATGATGAGAGGATTGTGTTGATGCTTGGATCATCATCGTCTGACTTCCTTCTAACCGTTACTTGGAAGAACATCATCAACTAGATTCTAGAAACAAAAGGGGAATCTTTTCTACATCTATTCTATGTTGTTCTTGATGTGTTTCATGATCTATGTTTAGGGTTGAGCATGTTTGAATACTTGTATTAATTTTCTAAATGAGAAATATTGTGTGTGTGACCGTTTGTATATGGTCGTGTGTCTCCGGTGTTGCGTTTGTTACAACGTGTGTGTGTGCCTGTGACCCGGTGGTCGGATTGTGTTGGAGACTCCGTCTCCATGTTGTTTTACAGTTGTACCCCATGGTTACAGGGCTTACTGATGAGGGCATCACACATGATTCCCTATGGCTTGGCACTTCTCTCCCTCCTGGAGGCAGCTAGGAGGCAGTCCTTCTTCTGGATTGGACCTTGGTGCTTACCACTAGATCATCTTGTGATTTTCTCCTGGCCACTGCCCCTAGCAGTCTCTGACGACCCATAGGGGTGCTACCCGGGCCCCAGAGGTAGTTTCTCATGGCTTGCTCGATCCCTTCCTACTCCTGGTCGGGGAGAGTAGCCGGTGGTTGCATGTCAATGGCGATAGCAGGAGAAGTGTAGATCACGGGCGTTGGGCGAGCAGCCTGGCATCGACGCCTGTAGTGCTGGCGGTGGGCATTTTCGAGCAGTGCTAGTGCAGCAACTGCCTGTGGGTAAGTCATGGCCGTTACCTCCACCCTTTCATCTCTTCGGCCCTTTCTGTGGCGGGCGTAGCTAGGCCCCGCCTAGGCAGGTGCAGTGGGCTAGGCTTCCTTGGAAACCCAAATTTACTTCAGCTTGGCCGGCTTGTGAGCCAGCGTGTCCTTTGGTGTCGCGGTCGGAATGGCAGGCGCCATCTCTTCCTTCATCTTTTCCAGTCCCTGGAAGGAGTTGCAGACTGGAATAGCTGGCACGATGCAGTCCGAGACCACTTCAGACCTCTGTCCATTCAAATGGACTCGGATGCTCCCGACAGTCATAGACTTGCTGGTGCTAGAGATTCGACGCCCCGTGGCAGCGCCAACGTTATTCCTTTGGAGCCTCCTCCAATGGGATGTCGAACCCTGGTGCGATGGACTGGCAGCCTGGGGCACATGGTGCACGTTGCAACTCAACGTACTTACCGGAATGATGTTACTGTTCTTGGCCACAGCTCGACCGGTAGCGGCTTCAGTGGCTCCTAGGATGGGAGCGTTGTGCTCGGGCTCGTCAAACGCCTCTACATCCAGGATGTTGATGAAGGCTACCCCAAGGAAGTTTGGGAAGCCAACGACCGGAGGGAAGCTCCCGAAGCAGAGCGAGATGGTGAGGTAGCCTTCTCGGACGGGGCTCTCCATGACTTGCGGGCCAAAGGAGACCGCCATTCTCGAGGTTGAAGTGTGATTTTCCTACATTTGCAAAGATGAAACAATTAGCATTACAAGAAGGGGGCCACAGCCAGCAGCCTCCACTCCTCTTGCATTGCAGCCCCCTTCTTGCTTCATTGGACACCATTCGGATTGTAGCTCTGGTAGCAGGTCGCAGGTAGACAGTAAGGGCTCTGAAGACTGTGACTTCTCTGATACTTCCCAAACTCTTCTGGTGACAAATCATATACCACTGGAAAGGTCGTCCAGAGGGCTTTCCAAGGGAGGTGGTTTCATCTTCATCTGAGCTCGGATCTATAAGCGAGAGTGATTCTCCCCCGACTACGCAAGAGCTCCCAAGCAGAGAACCAGAGCCCTGGAAAATCTTCCACCTCGACCACTCCTTGGAAGATCTGGACATACAACTTGGCTAAGAGTAACTTCTACCAGTCCTCTATCATCCCCAAGAAGCGGAACGAGATTTGGACCCCAGCATCAGATGTTACGAATTTTCTACCGAGGTCGCACCAGGTTGGTTCCTCTATTCCTGAATGGACCCATCTCCACTCTTCTGGCTAGTACGATCGACCCTGACGTCCACTGAGGTTGCCGTCAGTCCCATCTGAAAGAAGATTCATCCACGGTTGTCTCAGTACCAGCCCCGCCTCCATCTGAGTTCAGGACGGCCCGTAGCATCTCCATCTTCCAGCAGTAAGATCCTGGGAGCGGTCAGCACCTGGATGGACCAGCACTGTTCCACGACCTGTACCATCCAGTAGCCGACCCAAGGTTGGTCCAGAAACTTCCAGCATCTTCCTGGGCCAGATCAGAGTATTTTGGCTCTGGTTTCGGCCTAATTGGAGTTCGGGAGCATCCGTAGCGACGTACTCTTTGACCGACTATCCTGCGATTCTAGAACCTGGCAGCACCGGCGAGGAGCCCAGCACCTTAAGTTTCTAGCTCCATCCCCTCCCCCGCTTGGCCAGATGAAGGCCCCTCCCTGCGTGGAGGTAGTTTTGGGTGTAACTCATTAACCCCCACCCCAAGAACCCCCCTCCTGTGAGAGGTGTAGTGCTGTAACTATTTCAATTTCAGGTGTTCTTCCATTTGTTAGAATAGATACTACACTACAAGTTTGACTAATGGCCTCCTTTTTTATTTTCTTTTGAGCTACATTGTAGGACTCTAGAACAAGGGACGAGCAGGGCTCCTTGCCCTTTGCCGATCGAGGATGAGGAAGAGGGAACCCACCGTCTCCTTATCTTGAACATCTCCCCACGATCATCACCCTACGAGGTTCAGGTAAAACAAACCTTTGGCGATTACATTTTGATATCTTTTTTGTTCCTCTGTAGGTACTCAAACGCCGAGAGATCTGATCCCCATAGCCCAAGCATCACCATCTCTCATCAATCTCGGGCGCCTACAAGTGAAGTGGCGATCATGGTGGGACTCTCTAGTGCCTACAGTCCCTCATGCTTGAAGTCAAGGATTAATGCAACTATGTTTGTACATTAGTTTAGTTTTAGTAGCTCTATTTTTTAGTTTTTTGAAAGTCAGACAGAAGGAGGCTAGACTCCTGGCCGCCTAGGTCCCTGGGCAACCAACTCAGTGGCCGCCTAGGCCACCTCCTGGGTGACTTGTACCCTGGCCGCCCAGGGCTCCAGGCGACCATCACCCTGGCTGCCCTCCCCTCTGCTAGAAGGCCAGTACCCTGGCCGCCTTCCCCGCTGGGCAACCGTCGACCTGGCTGCCCAGGTCTGTGGATGACCAACACTTTGGCTGCCCCCTGCCTTGTTCATGTGATATCCCCGTGATAGTGTTATGCTAGTGTTAAACATTGTTCCTTTTTTGTTAATTTGTTTGTTTGAGCATTCTGTGGTTAATTTCTTCAGGTTAAGGCTACGTGGTTGGGTTTAGGAAGAGCCGGCACCACCCCTTATAGGAAACCCTCTCGTTGGTATTGGACCCTTCACCTGGGGAGTCCCACTCGGGTGCAATTGGTTCAGTCCATTCGAGAACCTCTGTGAGTCCTCGCGAACCGTGGATTCCCACACGGTCGCCAGGCAGGTTGTACCATCAGAAGTCCTATTAGTCACCTTGTCTCTTTTTTTCTTTCCTTCTTTTTTTTCTATTTTCTTTCTTTTTCTTTTTTTCTTCTTTGTACCCTTGTATAAATAGGGGGCCGGGGTGCCCTACCGAGCCACCCTGCTTTCAAACTCTCCCTCTCTTTTCTCCCTCCTCGGTAACCGAACGGGCGAAACCTCTCCCCTCCCTTCTCTCTTCCTTCTTCTTCGTCTTCTCTGATGCCGGACGCCAATACTGCCACCATCGCCACCATTGTGGTGAGGAGATCGCCGCGGAAGCCCCTCTCCCCTTCTCTTCCCTCTTCTTCCTCTTCCCCTTTTCTTCTTCTTCTTCTCCTCCATTCTTTTTCTCCTTCATCTTCCTTTTCGTTCGGGGAATGGCAGAGCCCTAGACTCCGTCCCCTCCCTCTCTCATTTCTTTCTCTTCTTCTTCGTCTTCTCTTCTTCTTCTTCCTCCCTTCTCCTCCTTCTCCGGTCCTGTGGGAAATGACGGGGTCACCGGTGATGCCGGCTTGGGAAGGCACAGAGTGTGCCGGACGCAGGGCGTGAGGGCGCGTCGGGTAGAGTGGAGCCAGATGCATCGGGTTGCAAGGGCATGAGTGTGCCGGGATAGAGTGGCACCGAGTGTGTCGAAGAGCGGGGGCATAGAAGTGTGCCGGATGAGGGGCACGGGTAGTGTGCCGGGATAAGTGGGGGCACGACTGTGCAGTTGGAAGGGGGCACGAGTGTGCCGGAGAGGGAAGCACTCAGGTGTGCCAAGTGAAACTACTAGGGGGCGTGCCGGGGAAGGCCACGGTGAGTGTGCCGTGCAAGCGCGACTGGGGTGTACCGAGGAAGGCCACCTCGAGTGTGTCAGGCAAACGCAACTGGGGAGTGTGCCGGGTAGAGGCCCTAGGGTGGCGTGCCAATGAAGGGTGCTTGGTAGTGTGCCGGCGAAGACCGCCAAGCGGTGTGTCGGCGAAGGGCACTCAGGACTGTATCGGTGAAGGCCGTAGATGGTGTACCGGGCAAGGGCCCCTCTCGAGCATTACGCTCTAATGGATTCTCGAAGGAAGAGGGTTATCTTTCACATCCCCACAGAGAAGGAATTTTCTCATCTCTTACTGAAGCATATGGCTGGAAGGAAGTTGGTGGTTTCAGTAATGAAGACTGTACGAATATTGAGAAAGGGCTACGATGCATTCTTAACAAGCGTAGTCACAAAGTCTGATGCTGACCAATCATTAACCGTAGCAGAGATCGAGGTTGTTTGGGAATTCCTGGATGTGTTTCCAGAGGATTTCCCCAGATTACCACCTACAAGGGAGATAGAATTTGCCATCGATCTGTGTTACCTGACATTGCACCTGTCTCTATGGCACCCTACTGAATGGCCCCAGCAGAATTGAAAAAGTAACTTCAATACCTGTTAGACAAAGGGTTTATCCGTCCAAGTGTGTCATCATGGGGAGCTCCAGTCTTATTTGTGAAGAAGAGGGATGGTTCTCTCAGGTTATGCATTGACTATCACAAACTTAATGAGGTGACCATTAAGAATAAGTACCCTTTACCCCGCATTGATGACATGTTTGATCAGTTATAGGGAGCCACGGTATTCTCAAAGATTGATTTACGTTCGGGATACCATCAATTGAGAAGAAAGGAAGAAGACACATCGAAGACGGCGTTCCGAACGAGATATGGCCATTATGAATTCTTGGTGCTACCTTTTGGTCTGACAAATACCCCTGTAGCATTTATGGACTTAATGAATCGGGTGTTTCGACCTTATCTGGGCGCCTTTGTGTTGTCTTTATTGATGATGTGCTGATATATTCCCCTGATGAAGCTTCCCACCGAGAACACTTGAGACTTGTCCTTGAGACGCTAACAATACATAAGTTGTATGCTAAGTTCAGCAAATGTAACTTTTGGCTGAAGGAGGTCAATTTTCTCGGGCATGTAATCTCAGGCAGTGGTGTTGCCGTTGACCCCGCAAAGGTTTAGGCGGTGTTGGAATGGGAGACTCCTAAATCTTCCACGGAGATTTCCAATCTTAGCCCTAGTTTGACCATTGGGACTACTAGGACCCTACACCTCATCACTAGGAAGGAACTTGAGGAAGAAGTCAACCAAGGGGGACAACTGTGTGCCACTGTCATTTGCCTTGGGGAATCCACCCCAATCGACCCACACCCAATAGAAATCCAACAACTCCTTGAGGACTTCCATGACGTGTTCCCTGATGAGATTCCGGATAAGCTACCACCCAAGCGCGATATGCAACATGCCATCGACTTTGTTCCCGAAGCTACATTACTCAACCTCCCCCACTACTGCCTCAACCCCACCAAGCATGTCGAGCTTAGGAGGTAAATTGAGGAGCTCATCAAGAAGGGTTTCCTCTGCATTAGCAAGAGCCCATGTGCTGTCGCGGCTCTTCTCACACCCAAAAATGATGGAACTTGGCACATGTGTGTGGATAGCCGAGCCATCAGCAAGATCATGATTAAATATAGGTTTCCCATCCCTCTACTAGATGACATGCTAGACATGCTGGCTGGAGCCACCATATTCTCCAAGATTGATCTCAAAAGTGGCTACCACCAAGTTTGCATTCGGCCCGGGGACGAGTGGAAGATCGCCTTCAAAACTAAGGATGGTCTCTATGAATGGCTTGTCATGCCCTTTGGCCTTTCCAATGCACCAAGCACCTTCATGCGCCTTGATGCGGGACGACAATGAGACTCGATCTTGTGGACGCGATCCTTGGACTTCTACTAGATGACACAACTTGTTGGATGACGTGACCAGCAACAATACGACCAAGTCAGCACCTAACGTGGCTCCTGAAGAGATAAACATGCCCCAAACAAGAAGCACTCGCTCACGGTCGTCCCTGGCGAGGGTAACAAGTCGATCTGCACGGTTGAGAAATCGACATTGAGTCTTGGGTGGTCAGCTCACTCTCGTGCTCAGACCGAGTCACGGGATGGGTCTCGCACTCTCAACTCACAGCGGTGACTAACTCAAGCACGCTAGGGGCCTAACATGCCGGTCAAGATCTCCGGATTCAATCAAGACTCCGAGGAGGTGCTTGGTCGGGTTGAAGTCAAGTTAGCCTTGGGCGACTTTGTCACCCAAGTGACATTCTACATTATCAATGCCGACACATCTTATATAGTGCTGTTTGGGAGGCCCTGGCTTCATGAAAATTGGGTCGTTCCATCGACTCTACACCAGTGCATTAAATATGCTAAAGGAAGAGAGCAACATACGGTCTTCGCAGATTAGTCTCCTTTCCACCTAAATGAGTGTCATTTGGCCGACGCTTCCCTGTATTTTGGAGAGCCCACTTTAGTAATCCCCGAGCCTTTAAAGGACAAAGGGAAGCAAAAGGTGAGCTATGAAGTTGGGGAAGGACAGCTGTTCACTGTCAATCAAGACATGGTAAAGCTGCACAGGCTAAGCCTCCAGGCCGCCTCTAAGCCGACTCAGCCGGAGAGGCGAAATGTTGATTTCGAAGCCAACCTCATCAGCCAGGCCATTGACCGAAGCATCTCCTTACCGCCCAAGTGCCTCCAACTCTCGTCCCAACGGAAAGAGTATGAGGTGGAGCAGTTGAAGACCTTCACAGTCTCCTATCAGCAGAGAAGAAGGAGCAACAAGGGCAAAAAGGGAAACAAGCCGATCATCTTTTACAAAGGTGATCTAGTCCCACCGTGCCCTCCTGAAGACGATTTCGGCTGGGATACTCCCACCGATGTGACGCCAGAGCCGGTCCAGGATATGGACGACATACCGAAGTGCATCAGGGACATGTGCAAGAAGCAGCACATCCCACAAGCTTAGGACCCCGCACGGGCAGCATATTTTCACCAATTGTGGAACCCTCCGCAGGTCCGTGGACAGTCTCCCTTCTCCCGCAAAGACACGCGGGGACTCGGCTATGACCAAGAGAGAGACTTCGAGGTCTATTATGCAGTAAATGCCGTAGGACTGCTACCTCCTCATCACGGGCAAGCAGAAGTTGAGCCCAAGATTGATGACTCCGTAAGGGAAAATATCAACCTTTTCTTTTTTTCTTTTTCATTCTTCTTCTTCCTCCTTCTTCCTTCTCCCCACCATGACCGCGCCCCTGTCCCCCTCTCTCTCGTTCGATCGCACGGCGAGCTCCCACCGGCTGCAGACGGCGCGGGGTGACGGCGTGGTGACGACGACGACGGCGAGGCGGTAGTGGCGGCGTTAAGATCGTCGGATTTCGTGGAAGAACGAGGGTTTCTAAAAGTGTTCTTCGAGATTTCGACGTCGATTCGGCAGAGTTTTCACTCTATTGAGGTAGGGTGACGTTCCCTAGCTCTCCGTGTTTCATTTCCTTGGTTTGTAGCCCGTCGTGAGGTCGAGAGGGGTGTTTTTGAGCGGGTTAGGGTACCAAAAGGAACAATAATGTTGCTCTCGTAGGTCGGGTCTGAGTCTTGGAAAATATCCTAGCATGGCCATGACCCGACCATGCTATGGGCCGACATTCCGATCAAACTAGACCCACTTCCAAGGCTGGACCCCTTTCGAGCCATCATTGAAATTGTCGTGAACTCGATAGATATTTGAACAGATTTATCTCAATTTTTCATTGCGTTTCTATTGCGGACCTTCGTCCGAATATGAAAAGGTCCGTGAATGACCGACATGACCGATGACTCGCATCCCGATGTGGGCCCTAGTGTGATTTATTCCTCCCTACTCTCGCGCAGTTAGTATTAGTTCTCTTAGGCCACAGGGCCCTTAATTTCAGCAATTAATCAAGGGTGTTCCCTCGTATCGGGGATGTAAATGACGTCGTGGCCTTTATGACGCGATGAGATTTGGTCCCGACCCGAATCACACAATCACCTGACGAAGTCAGATCGAGCGCACCATAGGCTTCCACGAGGCCCAAATAAATCGTCACTTTATGACTGACACGCCCACGCACTTAATAAACCTAATAAAACCAACAAACGAATACCCATGAATAGATTTAACGAAAAGTGCGTCCACAAGTCTGGCACGCCCGGTGGGACCAAAACCATGTGGGTAGTGCCTTTGATGTTCTGATATAAACTTGAATCAGCCTTGTGTCTCCATAAGAGGGACTAACAGAGGAAAACATCTCAGAAACTGGGCATCTTGCAAATTTACCCACCTGGGGTACATGATGACACGATTGCTAGAAAACCTAGGGAGAGGGTCTACTAGTGAGTCAGAAGAGTCTGAATCAAAATCTACCTATTTGGCTTTGCCCTTTCTTTTCTTCGTCCCTTTCCTTTTGGGGCTGGAAGATGTTGGTACTGGACTTCTTCCCTTGACCTTGGCTTTTCCCTTGTTTTGCCTTTTATCTGTGCCTTTGCTCTTGACTTTCTCTTGCTCGGACTATTTTGGTTTCTTTCTTTTCTTTGAGTTTGCCTTAGGAGGATTATGGCAAGCCTTCGTACGGTGTTCTTCACTCGGAGATGAACGCTCAGACTCAATGGAGATCACCTCCCCTGCATCTTTGGTTTTGCGAGATGCAGCTGATAGAAATGTATGCCATACAAGCCAATCACATAAGATGTGATGGCGTCATTTCTTATAATATCTTATTCATATCTATATTAATGACATTTATTCATTGCATTTAATTTTTATTAATGATGTGAATGTGATGAAGTCCCTGAACCTGTGAGATGATGGCTGGATCATAATGAGATTATGATAATGACATCAGTCATTCAGATGCACATGTTCTAGATACTCCCAGTCATAGGATTTTCAAGAAGGGACATTGAAGATCCGACTAGACTGGCACACACTATACTTACTCATATGATGGGTGTGATTGTTCTCATAATCATCAGTGTGGAGAGACTGAAGTACATGTATGGGTGCTCATTAGTATAATGAGTACACTGAACTGACCCGATCCAGAATCCCTGAATGGTAATCATACTGACTGTCAATCAGGGTATTCTATGTCTCAATAGCACAGTTGGATCTTAGACCTGAGTCACTAAAGATGTCTTGCATAAGGGATGCTGAGTATTTGATTACTGACTTAAATGTCCCTCAGAGTGTGGGCACACTCGATCTGGGACACGAACTCCACAGGCCCGGTCGACCCGATCGCATGGCCGACGTGCCGCCTCTAGTCATCGACCGCTGTGTCAGTAAAGCTCCCGTGCGGGAGCGCCCGGTCTAGTAAACCTCTGCTCCAGAGGTCGCAGTCGACCAAGAACTGGGCCCACCAGGTCCTAGGTGCCCTCGGTCGATGCACCCTCATCCTGGTCATCGCCACCACTGTCGGAACCTATCTCAGGGGCTTCAGCGCCCGTCCGTTGCCTTAACTCCCAGATGAAGAGCCCTGGCTGCTCCGGGGCCACTACTTCACAAGTCGCTCGATCTCCCGGTGAATCTGAGCAATGCGGGTCCTCAAGTACCCGTCATCCAGTGGGATGAGAGGCAGATCCTCCCTCAGCAAGCGACTCTCCTCTGCCTTACTGATTGCGGAGGCCTTTTGCCGATAAAGGTGGCTGTGCTCGAATCACCACCTGGCATAATGGACATCGAATCATCCCCAACATCCCTGTCCCGGCATCGAGAACTACTCTGACTCCCGACGGTGGTAGAAGTCCCACCACGCGGCCACCAGCAGGTGGGTGTCCTTCCCTCTGTACTGCCGGCATGTCAAAGGGAACTCCCGATTTGGCGGGATCCCCTGGCCATACTCGAAATTCCTTACGAACCGATGTGGGTAGTACGGCTCCAGGGAACTCATCACAGATCGGTGCAATGTCAACACCGCCGACCGGGTGCTCATCACCCACTCCATCTGTGGTCCAGCCTCTGGCTCCCCCTGACTGGCATGGGCGCTGGTCGCCCCTCCACCTGCAGCTCACAGAAAAAGATCACAGTCGATTGCGGCGCTGTCAAAGGGTAATCCCTCCTCGCCCTGGGCGGGCAGGTAGCAAAGGGCTCTCCTAGACCCCTCCAGCTGTAGCTTGGTGTCTCCGTCCGGCTGTCCAGTGAAGCTAAACAAGAGTGGTTCAATCGGATTCGCCATAGTCCCTCGTGTCACCAACCCCGAAAACAGCAATCCGGCCCACACACTAAGATAGTGGGTTGGCAGAAGTATGCTCCTCTCTCTCGGCGTCGGGTTCACTGAGAGAACTCCCAATCCCTGATAGATGTTGGCCAATGCCACAAGAGCCAAGGTCAACTGTCATCCCTCTACCAACAAGCAAGCCGGCCACAACAACTTGGCTCTTAACAAACCATCCTCTCCGTGCGGAACCACGAAGGTCGCCAACCAATATGTCGGGTACGCTGCAAGGTGTGTCACGTCTGACAAACCATGGGGATTCCACCCCTCCTGTGGCACATATACATATATGGAGTATGTCTGGAAGCGTAGCTCCACCTCAATGTACTCCTCCCATGGAGTCTGATCCCTGGCGAACTCCTGGTAGAAGTAGAAGGGTCTGTTGTAGAAGTGACGGACCCACACGTTCAGCGGCACCCAGGGAGTCTGTGCAGCTCTCTCTCTCCCCGCCAGGGCCAAGTCCTTCCAGGTCTTCATAAGATATCGATAGCTATAAAACACTCGGTATCGCCCTTGTCTATCGGTGTGGCTACGATGGAGGTCATCCAGTACCACCTCCTCGTACCCCTCGTCGCTGATCGACAATCCAGAAATCTGGAATAGAGACCATAAGTCAAGGGTGGTCTCTCTCTCTACTATCACCACTGCATTCCACCGGCGGTTGAAACACTCCAGTAGTCCCTGTAGCAATCCGGTGTAGCACAGGTACGCGTACAAAGCGGCAGTCACCGCGTACCTAATCCCAGCTCGGTCCAGCAGCACCCGGTAGTGGTGCACAATCCCCATCAGCCACTCTGTGGTCCCTGACGATACCAGTGCGATGGGATCACTACCCAGTGACCATACTAGCTGATGATGGTCTGCCACATCGCCCTGTCCAGAATGCTGTGGTCGTCATAGCCTTCCCCAGCATACTGCAGACCTGCAGGCTCCAGAATCAACCCATCTGTCTCCTCTGTCTTAGTGCGGTGGTGGCTGTGCAAGTCCCAGGAAGCAGGGCCTAGCGGCCCAACTCTGACTCCAGACTGCTCTATCCTGCCAAAGAACCCCAGACACTTAGCACTGGGGAACTGATGCTATCTCCAATAGTCCTCCAAAAAGCTCGGATAGCTGCAAAGTGCAATGCCATGCAGGCTGTCCCTGCCTAGCAAGATAGCCCGCTCAAGACGGCGACGGGCTCCCGGGATCTGTGAATCCTCCTCCTCCATGCCAGGAGGGACATAGCTCCTCATAAACTAGAACAAATGGCTGTCCAAGGGGAACTCCAAAGGTTAGCCTCCACTCCGATCATAGCTATACTGACCACCCACCTCCAGGATCCGGGCCACCTCCACAGTCCCGACTCCAGTTGCCCTCTCACTGATGGGACCCTCAGCTACGGTCATATGGCCCCGGTCCAACTGCTCCACACTAGTAGCGGTGATCACCGATGGACCTAGAGGGGGCATCGGCCGCTCGGTCCGTCGCACCCAGTGGTCCTCCTCCCAGGACACACGTCTCGAGACTCGCTCATCTCTGCCAAAGAGTGCCATAGCAGCAAGACAGGGCACACGAAAATGGTCAGAACACCAGAAAATCAACATATCCAACATAGCAAAACAAATGCACATGAAGTGTCAAAATACAACTACAACGGCCTAGAACAGAGGGCTCACGGGCTTTACGCTGTCGTCTTCGCCTCCGACGCACGACCCGTGGGGGGCATTTGTTGTACCCGAATAATTTCCCAGTAAAATACCAAGAAATAAGGGTTCGGGAATTTCCCTGAACACCTTTAAGGCACAGGCTACCAAGCCATTTATACAACTCTGTGGGTCCTACCAAGGGCCCTGAGCAGTTTCCCGTGACGTGCGGCTAGACAAGCAATTAACCGGGACCAATCTCGGCTACTTATCGACGGGCCTTGCCCACACCCTATGTGGCTGCCTAGGCCAACCCGGGGGCGCCCCGACACTAAGCCACGCCACGTGACACCCAGTGACAAGGTAGGGAGTCAACCCCAAGACGCCTTCTTTCAACCCTTCAAGGTCAAAGGGAGACCTAATCAAGTCAACCACAGGCCTTGGAGGCCCGCAGTACGCGTGTACGGCTCACACACACGAGTGACCATGAAGTCACCAGATGGTAACTCCACCATCAAATCACAAGACATCTGGGAGACCGAGTCCTCAACACTCTGCGCGAAATCCTCTGAGATGAACGAATGTGACACACCAGAATCAAACAAAACTCACGCCGCGTAACCCAAAATCATAACAGTACCTTCCACAGGCTGCGATGACTTTGCCTCTGCCCTGGTCATGCAGGAAACCTGGCCTCGAGCTCTCTGCCTGCCCACACTCACTGACCGTGGTAGTGGCGGACACTACCCCTACTACTGAAACTACTGCTATAGGTACTGCTGCTACTGCTGAGGAAACTGGGGTGGTTGACACGGCCACTGCGGACATTCACGCACCATGTGACCTGGCTGGTCACATCTGAAACAGATCACTGGCGCAGAACACTACCTACCTGGATCTGACTCGCCACAACGGGGGCACCCCGTACGAGAACCACCGTTAGACCCCTACCACTGAAAAGGTGTCGGCTGCTGAACACTGCCCGAAGAAGCCTGCTACTGCTCTCAGCCCTCCTTCTTCTTCCAAAAACCCTTCCTGAAGAACCTCTTGATCTTGGCGCCGAAAGATGCAGAACCTGCCGCTGAAGCCATCAGAGTCGAAGCTCCCAAACTACCAGAAGGAAGCTAGAGCGTGCTCTGCTGCTGGGTAGTCGTCTGCTGGCTGTGGCCTGACAAGGACTATCCTAGCTAATCGGTCCTCATGTCCTCTGAATATCTAGCTCCAAAGACGCCGCTATACGAGAAGCCGTCTCCAAATCAGTGGCAGCATGTGATGTCTCAGACCCTTTCGAATCCTTGTTTTCGGGTCCCGGACCTACTTTCTCGGAGTGTCCAACTCTGTTGTGTCTGTAATTACATTTCAGACATCTTTCGTGTTCGGATCGATGCGATCCGGGGTTGTTTCGGCGGCCCGGAGGCGTTCTGTGATTTTTTTGGTGCGTTTTTTCGATTCCTGACTCGATTTCTGACAAATCTTGCAGAACTGCCATCCCAATTCGAGGTCAATGCCCTGATTTCCTCTCTGCACTGTCCGATTGCTTAGAGAAAGCTAGGGTCGCCTGCCTCCAGAACACGAGCGCTCATCCTGTAATGGTTACATGCCACTTGCTTGAACATGTGCCCATGTAGCATGACCATTCTCGTTCACGGGTTAGTCATCATCTCTCCTCATGAATGCTATTCTAATAATCCTCCAGTCCGTATGTCAACTACCCATCTCTGTGAGCGTCAAATTCCTCACCCTATAGCTATCAATATGTGAGCCCTGTGAGTGCCGATGTGTTGTTTAATGGAGTGCAGCTTGAGCCGTGTACTCCCTTCATCCCGCTCATGATTTAACGTCCGCGGGCTAGGTTGTTGCCATTAATCTTGCTCCAATAACCTAGGGAAAGGGGACATCCCCCAAGGTTTTGTTATAGAAACCTATAGGTCGACAGGAACTCATCTATTAGTGGTGAGCTTCCCACAGGCCAATGGGTGAACAGGAACACGGTTAACCCCGACAGAGTCAAATCCACAGTCCTTAAGGGACTTCATGGTGACCAGGGATGTGTGCCCATCGTAGGCTGGCCCTCGGTGTTTTTCTTCACTATTGGTCATCCTGGTTTGGATGTAGTGTTGACCGTGAGTCGTGTGCCTCTTGTAGGCTAGCCCTCGGGGTCCTCGCTTCTCACCTTAGTCGCATCATCCTATCGTTTCTAACCTATGGACTTTGGTGCCCCTAGTAGTCTAGCCCTAGGGGTCTTCCTATCCGTTTGGGTCTGTCGGCCGCTGTTGTACCACCCGACTCTTAGGGGTTTACTCCACTACGTGAGTATCTCCCCGCTTCTCCCCCGCAATCCTCCGGGATGGGGAGATGCTGTCAAAATTCTGGCACGAATAAGTTAATAAACCTATTTAATAATTCTAACTTAATAAACTTGTTCTATTAGGAATGAATGTCATGCTTGGGTACGAACCTCACACCTGCCCGTGACTCTACTTCTGGAAGCCCAACAATCCTCAACTTGACTGGCTAACTCTGAAAAATAGGGTGAGAAAAGCTCAATTACCTCAAACCCAGAACAAACATTCTCTCTCTTAGTCTGACAATCCTCCTACAACTCCACAGGCTCTGATCTGCCACACATCAAAAATCACAATGCCAGCCATGTATTCTTGCCAGCACCGCCCAACTGGCACTCAACCTTCCGGAATGATGCCAGCACACCCTTACTCATTAAGGGAATGGCCATCACTTCTCATAGGCAACCATATTGCCAAAATACGGAACACATCTCGCACGGATCTCATGGCACATAAGAGGATGCCAACTAATCTGAACACGTGATGCAAGATGACAGAACTTAGCACAAAGTGATTCTCTTCGACCAAGGAGAAACTAACATACCTCTTAAAAAATTAGAGATCTCCATGCTTGACCTGACCTCAAACCCCACACACACTGGGAACTGTACCTTCCAGCACTAGAAAAATCATCACCAGGTGAGCTCCACTGACAACACTTGCCAAGTGTCTTGTCAGACCACATTTACAGTATCGCTCGACACACTATCATTACAATTCGTTGAACTACCACTCACCATGTCTCGAGCACTGACTCTACGAATTGCCAGCCACACTTTGCCACAGCGGTTAAGCTAGCTACCATGTGCTCCCTACCTATGCTTGCCTCTAATCTCGGAACCATTAACAAGCCAAAACACTTACCGAGGAGCAAAGAAACCATAAAAGATGCCACGCTCAAAGGCTACTACACCTCTAGCCACCGGACATCATTCCTTCAAATATGTCCTTGTTGACACCAATCCATCTTCTGAGCTGCTGTCGCACGGACCACCACGCCAAGAGCCTGAACACGAACCATGATTGGCACCTGCCAACACTCATCCTCAAATCCTAAATCTGCCACTGAACCTTTGTTGGGGATCAGGACAGATCTGATACCACATATTGGGGATCAGTATCGATCTGAACCCAAGCGCTGGGAGGCTAGAAGCAATGGTTCAATAATTCAGGTAGCGATCGCTCGACACCTAACGTTCTTAAGAGAGAAATTGCACCCTCCAACAAGAAACTATAGCTCATAGGTGTCCCAAGAGAGGGGAAGTGCACGGATCCGCACGATTGAGAAACTGGCAAGTCTAGGGTGGGCAACTCCACACTCGTGACTCGGATGAGTCGCGGGGCGATCACACTCTCTCACCGCAATAGTGAAGTATATATATAAAGCACTGGATAAGAACCTAATACGCACACAAGTAGCGGCCTCAAGATTAAATACTAAATAAGCAAGCTAACCAAGTATGGAAGTGGATGCATACCTCCACACTCGGGGTGTGGGGGAAGACGCCCGGCCAAGTCATACAACCACCCGATACAAGAGCTAAACAAGTACAAGTCAAACACGATCCACTCCTCGCAGGGAGGTAAAAGACTACACAGCGCTATCCGGGGGTTGTGAGAAGTGGGGTGACGGGTATCGGATCGGTGAAGCTCATCGCCCACGGTGCCGTTGTGAACTGGTCAGACTAAGCTGCCACCACGGACCGATCTGGAACCAGCAGCAAGGACGGCGAGTCCCAGGTGCCAAGGAGGGAGCAGCGGTCCCTGGAGGTGGGTAGCAAGGGATGACGATCGCACCGGAAGAAGCTGGAATCCGACGGTGCTAGAAGGAAGCTCCGGCGTGACCTCGAACGGGCGGGCAGACTGCAGGCCAATCAGTGTCGGTGCAGGTGAGAAGCAGGAAGGAGGGCCTAGAATGTGGCCTTCCGCTCGTCCGTTGTTCACAAAATTCGGTGTAGACGCTGGTGGGGACGTCCCAGGGACACCAGTGGAGTATCAACTGCAACCGAACACCGTGGAGATCGTGGCGAATTGTTGGAGGAGACCCTGCACTTCTGGACTGTCTGCAGGTAGCAGGACAGGGGGTGGAAGAATTGGCTAGAACCGGGGCTTCCAGGTGGAAAATGGGGTGGGTTTTTTTTTTTAAAAGTCAAAACCACACTTTTTGGCGCCGTCTGTGAGAATCGAGCAGGAAACCATGGCACCCCAAGAGAACTATCACAAGACTCATAAATGTCCAGGCACCTAGGCTTTCCAATAGGCTTCCCAAAAAATATCCTCTTCCACTTATTTGCCCGATGGCACGACTCCATTAGACCTCTCCACGAATGAATTGGCAAAGATGCGCCACCAGATCTAGGCCCTGACAAAGGTGTGACAAGGCCTCCTCGATCGACAAACGGAGAAGGATGGTGCTCCGACGAGGCTTGATCCCCCAGAATGGAGGTGGGCCCACCATGGCAGAGTCCCACTGGGTGCGTGATCATAACTACATCTCTGCCACACATTCTCGACTCTTGCATAGCCAACCGTCGTAGCGTTCTGCTAACCCACTGCACTTTAACCCAAAGATGGTGCAATGCTTACGATGCTATGAGGAAGTCAAGCATGAGCTCGAGGGTAAGGTTTGCTACTTGGATGATATCCTCTAGGCTGCACAGCCCAGGGGCTCGTCGACGATGACTCAGATTTCCATGCTCCATTCTCCTAAGAGATCATGGACCTCCTAATTCTCCCAAAGTTTTAGCTACCAATGTTCAACCCATACGATGGTACCACTAACCCCGCAGGCCATATCCATCGTTTCAAGTCTAACCTAGTACTCTCCCGGGTCTCAGACACTGTGAAATGATTGGCATTCATCACCACCCTGTGGGAGAATGCACGGACCTGGTTCGAGGCACTACCCCCCGGGACCATAACCTCCTTCCAACAACTAAAGAGAACTTTATCGATTACAAAAAGAAGGTCAGATATGTGGTGAGCTCCTCACCATCAAGCAAGGCCACAATGAACCCTTGTGGGACTTTGTTGCTCGGTGATAAGTGTGCATTTTTACATGATAATTAATGTTATAATACACTTTTATGAGCTGTAATATACATCACTATGTATTTAGCACACTTAATCACAATCTAGAGTAAAATATTTAGTTTGATGAAATCTCCCCACACAGGGGGGTTGGACTAGGGGATGGGGTCTTAAAAATTACAGCAAACACTACCTCCACACAGGGAGGGGTGATAAGTCGGCCAGGCGAGAGGGAAAAGAGAGCAAAGAGATGGCCGAGGTGAGGCGTGGCCGAACCTGCCGGTTGCAGAATGCACGGACCACCAGTCGCTGTCGAGGGCGTCACGGACGGTGGCAAACTCGGATGACAGCGAGACCGGTGCCAAAATGCTCCTAACAGGTTCTGGAAGCTCTCAGAATTTTTAGACAACAGTGCAAAGTCGTCTCTGGTCTCAGCAGGTTTCGGAGCAGGGCTTCTCCATCTGGTCGGGTTCTGCCTCCAGAGCGCAGTAGCCAGAAGGTGGCACTGTTACGGAAGCTCCCGATAACGGATTGGAGCGGGACCAGAACCATATCGTCCGTCTCTGACTCGCATTTGATCTCTGACCAAGAAGGACTCTAGGCAAGGTCGGGGCCGAGATTTAAGGGGATCAGAGCAGAGGAGTGTCAGGATTGATTTTTTGAAGACTGACATGCGCACCTTGACGGTAAAATCTAGAACAATTACTCCCGAGCTCCGAATGGGGTCTCATTAAAGAGGTTGGGTGGAGAAGAGGCTGGAGGACGCTTCGGCCAAGTGGCGCCCCAGGGGGAGCAGGGATGAAGCCGCAGCAGCCTCTGTACTAGCGCTCAGGTCTCCCCGCAGGTTCTAGTTGCGCAGTCTGGAGAGATTGAGCCTCCCGGACAGTTGTGAAGCCGGATGACGGCGAGACCACCTCGAGGACGAAGACGACAGAAAGAGATTTCCGGCGATGTAGGATAGTCCCTCTGGATCTCCGTTCTTCAGTGGTGGACGATGCTGTGGATGCAGGGGATCTGCTGGGCAGCAGCAGGGCGCAGCAAACAAAAGGAAAGAGGGGGAAGCTTGTGGAGGTTGATGGTGGGGGTTCCTTGGATCTGTAGTGGGGGTGGATAGAGAAGTGGGATGGTGGTGGATGGAGATAGCTGACCTCGAATCTGCAGGAAACTCGACACTAATCACCTCACTCAGAAGTTGTTCCCATAATTTCCATTCATGCATCAACAGATGACTAACCTATACTCTCCTGCTCAGAGCATCAGCCACAACGTTCATTTTACCTGGTTGATAGGAGAGCGTGAAGTCATAATCTTTCATGTACTCCATCCAACGACGCTGTCGGAGATTTAAATCTTTCTGCAAGAAAATATATTGAAGACTCTGACGATAAGTAAAAAATCCAAACTGCTCACCATATAAATAGTGACTCCAAATTTTCAGTGCAAAGAGGACGGCAGCAAGCTCCAAATCCTGTGTGGGATAATTTTCCTCGTGCTATTTAAGCTGTCGGGATGCATAAGTAATAACCTTGCCATGTTGCATCAGTACTGCACCTAGACCCACCAGAGAAGCATCTATGCAGACCGTAAATCCTCCCGAACCTGAAGGAAGCACTAGCACTGGAGGCAAAGTTAGAAGCCTTTTTAATTTTGTAAAGCTCTGCTCACACTGATCAGACCAGATGAAAGGAACATCTTTACGAGTCAACCTGGTCATCGGCGCTACAATCTTTGCAAAGTCTTGAATAAAGCGGCGATAATAGCCTGCCAAACCCAGAAAACTTTTGATCTCTGTGACAGATCTCAGTCTTTGCCAGTCAAGAATAGCCTTTATCTTAGCTGGGTCCACTGCTACACCATCACCAGAGATCACATGCCTGAGGAAGTGAACTTCCTGAAGCTAGAATTCACATTTACTCAACTTGGCATAAAGTTCATGATCTCGAAGTGTCTGCAGGACAATTCTTAAATACTGTGCATGATCCTCTTTAGTGGCAGAATAAACCAGAATGTCATCAACAAAGATCACCACAAACTGGTCCAGGTAAGGCCGAAAAATACGCTGCATCAAATCCATAAATACTGCAGGCGCATTGGTTAGCCCAAAAGGCATAACCAAAAATTCATAATGACCATAGCGAGTACTGATAACTAGCTATAAAGAGGGCTGCATTGTGAAAAGAGGGGCAGATCTATTCACCCCTCCCCTCTAGATCCGCCATCCATTACTCAACAGTAGTTCCAGGAGACTCTCCAATGTTGAAGGGCACCTCAGTGAGAGGACCCGAACACAGCTTGTAAATGAACTCCCTTCACTTCTTCCCTTGTCCTTTCTTTCTCTTTTTTCTTCTCTTTTTTTCTTCTTTTTTCTTCTTTTTTCTTTTTTTCTTCTTTTTTCTTTTTTTTGACAGTGCACCCCCTTCTCGTTTCTTGTGTAACTCGTTTCTTGTGCATGCATAGAGTATGATGAGGTCACACATTTCCTGGGAGCTGATGGTGGTCGCATACCGGACTTCCAAAAGGCTCGGCTAGACGCGATGGGATTTAGCGTCTTTCTCCGTGTCGAACCAATTAAACTCGACCTTGCCCTCATCCAAGCACTGCGTAAGAGTGGGACCCAAAGAGTCAGGCCTTCCTGATGCCCTGGGGGCATATGGTGCCCAATTTGGAGGATATAGTCCGCATCACCGGCCTCAGAGTGGATGGTGAGGTGGTGACTGGGGTCACCTACCCCGATTATCGAGAGGATGCTCGGAAGCTTTTGGGGTTGGAATTAAAGAACCGAAAGAACAGGTCAGTAGCCAGGGCGTCTATCATGGAGGCATTGGGACTTATTGACACTCGTCCATGTGATAATGAGTCCTTGGAGGAATTCATGGAGAGAACTAAAAGAGGGTCACGCGCTGTGTACTGTGTAGATGGCAGCAACTGGGAGAAGTCAAATAGGGACTTGCGGAGATTCCTCCTCTTCCTGCTGGGGAGGTTGCTGCTAGGTTCCAAGTGAGACAACATCCATTGCCGCTTCCTAGAGCTCTTAGTAGACCAAGAGAGAGTAGGGCAGTATGCCTGGGGAGCCACCGTATTGGCGCATTTGTTTGCAGGTCTGTCCCAAGGGACAGATCGAGAGGTGACTGTGAGTGGCTTTACACCGTTCATAGCCACTAAGGTGGTGCGAGGAGGAGATAGGCAGCGCTCCCCGACCGCGGCCCTCGAAATGGTCATGGAGGGTGGGCTGATCCTAGCCCAAATGGGGGCCACCCTGGTTGAAGCTTACGCTCGGTCGGAGTCAGACTGGGCGAACCTTGCCTGGACTCTCAGTACGTCCGACGGGAAGATATCTCGTCTCATTGAGGAGCATGATGGGCTATTGCGAGAGCTCTCCTCGTTTAAGTAGCTGGCAAGGGTGAGTCAGGCGAAGGCCCGGGACCTGATCAAGCAACTGGCTCGAGCACACGAGTCACTCGAGAGGAAGGGCAAGCTTCTGGAGGAGGAGCGGGTGACCCATGCCGAGTGAGATGGCCAGTGGGAGGCTGAGCACGTCGAGCTACTAGACTGAGCGTAGGAAGTCGTACGCCTTCGGTTGGAGGCTGAGGCTGATCGGGCCAAGGTGGAGAAGCAGATGGCCGAGGCAGATCAGAGGTTGGCCAAGGCGGAATGGGAAAAGGCCGAGCTCGCTAGTAGGGTGGGATTGGTCGGGGTGGAGACACTCAAGCAATGTAAATGCTCGGAGGCCTACCGGGTCGACCTTAAGGAGGCGGCCCTCCCCTACTATGAGTCAGCGCTTTGCCGAGGCATCCGCAGGGGATTCAAGCACGGCTATGGCCGAGCCATCTCCTGGGTGGAGGAACAGGCACCAGGGATGATCATTTTCCCCTCCGATCAATGTTACGACTCGGACCTAGTGATCTCAGAATCTTTTGGCTCGGCATCGGGGGAAGAGGAGGACCAAAGGGACTCATCTTCGTCCGAGGGATCGCCAACTCCAGATGCCTTGGGAGGGCGCGCAACCGAGGCAGTTCCCACACCGGTGGGGTCAATGCCAGGGTCGGCAATCACCGAGGATACTGGGGGCGGACCGTCCGGGCCTTCAACTTCCAAGCCTCAGGATGGGGCAGAGGCCTGACTTTCTTTTCTCCTTTCTTGTATTTTTTCTTGAAGAAGTGCACTTTATCGTTATGTCGAAATTCTTATCACTCTGATTGACATGAATGATATAAACTCGTCGTGACTCCGGGTTCCTTCCGCACTCGCGGCGTGACAGTTTTTGTGGCATCAGAGACTAGGATTTCAAATTCCTAGGAAAAATGCAAGTCCAAGGATAGCTCAACTCTTAAACCCATGAGATTGGGTAGAGCCATGGGATTAAGTCAATATAGGACGTTTAATAACACGATCAAGATACAAAACTAACTAAGATTTAAGTCTCTTGTAGGATCATGGCCGTTGAGCATGCACAGTGGTGCAAAATGTAGCGCACGGTACAGGGCCTTACCTAGGCGCTACAGCAAGTGGCATAGGGCAGAGCAAACCGTGGAGCAAGAGATCTCCACAGAGGCTTTCGAAACATGAACCCACCTATGTTCGTGGGCTCTTCCAACCCTGATGATGCAGAGAACTAGCTGAAAGAGATTGAGAGGATATTCTATGCCATGCAATGCACGGATGACGAGAAGGTTTTATTAGCTACGTTCCAACTGGAAAGAGACGCAAGGTGTTGAAGCTACCTTACTAGAGGATAATGTTACCTAGGCCGACTTTGTTAATCATTTCAACAATAAATATTTCTCTGACTACATCCAAGAGAAGAAGGCCACGGAGTTCGTCGCTTTGAAACAAAGGACCCTAACCGTGGCTAACTATGAGGCTCAATTTTCAAGGCTATCAAGGTACGCACCTCACCTAGTGTGTACGGAGAAGAAGAAAGTAAGGCACTTCTTAAATGGACTTCGGACCCACTATATCACCCAGCTAGCCCCAATGGACATCTAGGCCTATCCGGAGATGGTTCGGTGTGCGCAACTGCTGGAAGATGCCATGGAATTGTCTGACAAGATCCGTGGGAAGGATAAGAAGGAGAATGTCATAAGCTCCAACAACTTCAAACCTTCTTTTAATAAGAAGAGGCCCTATAATGGAGGAGGGTCCTCCCAAGAGAAGAAGCCCAAGCAAAACAACAAGTCATTCTCCATCACTGCACCAACTAAGGAGAATTGTAAGTATTGTGACAAGGTTGGCCATATGGCCGATGAATATTGGAGGAGACTGGGAGCGTACCTCCGATGCGGGAGTCGGGAGCATAGGATTCATGATTGTCCCTTATAGAATGAATAGAATGAATAGCCGACTAAGGAAGAAAAATGCCCAGTGAAGAAACAAGGTCGTCTCCAAGCTCTTCAGGAGACGGAACCAACAGACGGTGGTCTGGTGGAAGGTATTTTAACTATTTGCTCTAAGTCTGCTCAAGTTCTATTTGATACCAACGCAACCCATTCTTTTGTTTCAAAGAAATTTGCCGCTTCATTCTCTATGGAACCTGAATGGATGGACTTAGTAATTTTCACTCCTCTAGGAAATGAGTCTGATATCACATATCATTACCCAAATTGTAAGGTCATGGTTAAAGACCACAATCTACCTGCCAACCTAGTGTGCCTAGATTTGAAGGAATACGATGTCATTCTAGGTCTATCTACCCATCAGGCGACTGTAGACTGCCAAAATGGTAAAATAACTTTTGTTGATTACCTAGAGCTGACTTACATTAGTCCTCAGAATAGATCACCAGTTATCTCGGCTCTTTGAGCTAGTAAACTTATCAATAAAGGCTGTGTGACATTCCTAGCATTTGTGACTGCCACGGAAGCTAAGGTGGTCAGATTAGAAGACATCCGAGTAGCTCGAGAATTTCCTGATGTTTTTCCAGAAGATTTACCCGAGTTACCATCGGAGAGAGAAGTCTCATTTACGATAGACCGTGTTATTGGTGCTGGACCTGTTTCGAAAGTACCCTACAGAATGTCCCCCGCTGAACTGAAAGAGTTGAAGGAATAGTTAATGGAGTTATTAAAGAAGGGTTTCATCAGGTCGAGTACTTTTCCATGGGGAGCACCTATGCTATTCGTCAAAAAGAAAGATGGATCGATGAGACTATGCATTGATTATCGACAGTTGAATCACCTCACTATCAAAAATAAGTACCCACTGTCGAGGATTGATGAACTCTTCGATCAAATCTTTGGAGCAAAGTACTTCTCAAAGATTGATCTTCGATCGGGTTATCACCATCTGTGAATCAAAGTTGAGGACATTCTCAAAACTACATTTCAAAGTAGGTATGGGCATTATGAATTCACTGTCATGTCTTTTGGACTAACAAATGTCCCTGTAGCTTTCATGCAGTTAATGAATAACATCTTTAGGCCTCATCTGGATAAATTCATTGTAGTCTTCATTGATGACATCTTAATATATTCCAAGTCTAAAGAGGATCATGAAGTGCATCTGAGGACAACTTTGAAGATTCTGAGGGATAATCAACTTTATGCTAAATTTAGTAAGTGCGAGTTTTGGCTAGAGAAAGTGGCTTTCTTGGGTCATATAGTCTCGAAGGATGGAATTTCTATGGATCCTGCAAAGGTCAAGGCCATGAAGAATTGGGAACGATCGACAAATGTAACAGAAATCCGGAGTTTCTTTGGTTTGGCTGGTTATTACTGGCATTTCATTAAGGACTTCTTAAAGATTACTGTTCCTCTTACGAGGCTGACTCGCAAGGAGATACCTTACGGGTGGAATGAAGAATGTGAAAGAAGTTTTCAAGCTTTAAAGGATCACTTGACCATTGCTCCAGTCTTATCCCTACCTATTGAAGGAGAGAAGTACGAGGTATATACCGATGCTTCCGGTATTGGCCTCGGGTGTGTCTTAATGCAACAAGGGAGAGTCATTGCATACTCTTCTAGGCAACTGAAGAAACATGAAGAGAACTACCCAGTGCATGACTTGGAGCTAGCCGCAGTAGTATTTGTCTTAAAGATCTGGAGACACTATCTCTACAGAGAATAATTTACTATGTACTCTGATCACAAAAGACTCAAATACTTGTTCTCTCAGAAGGAACTCAACATGAGGCAGAGGCGTCGGCTTGAATACCTCAAGGATTTTGAATTCACGATACAATACCACCCGGGCAAGGGAAATTCCGCAGTAGATGCCCTGAGTCAGAAACCAAGAGCGATATTAGCCAATTGTATGATTCAGGAATGGAAGTTATTGGAGAAATTTTCTGAACTCGATATAAGAAGACATTTCATTTCTGTGAAGTGGCAAAATACATGTTACTCGGGGCATCCCCCGAGATATATAAAAGTTCACCAAAGAAAAAATGAGAAAACAAAAGGGGGGCTACTGCAACGGGCGTCGGAAGATGTCCTCGAGCTCTAAAATGCCCAGGGAAGGGTGATGGGTTAACTCTTCCAATCGAGATTCGGTAGCCTCCAGCTGCAATAACTTCTCTTCGAGAGAAGCGGCCTGTCCTTCGGCCAATTTCGCCTCTTCTACACTCTAGACTTCTCACTGCTCAGCTTCCTACAGCTCGACCTTGGCCCTAGAGAGTTTAGCGTGTAGTTCAGTTATCCTAGCCATCAGAGAGGCCTGGTGCTGTGAGGAGGTGTTGGCGGCATCTCGCATCTGCCGTGCGCTTTCTCTCGAAGAGGCAAGAGCATTTCGGCATTCAGTCCGCTCAAGTTTTATGGCCATTAGCTGGTCAGCCACTTCTCGGCCAAGGAATTCCCTTCTGTTCACATATTTTAGCAACAAGACCACCCGCAGCATCCAGTCATCCATGGGGCAGCCAAAAGCCAGCAACGAATGGGAAAGGTGCTCTACCAAGCCCCTCAGCTGCACATAGGTTAAATCTCGGCTGGCCGCTATGGTCTGTTGCAGGGTTCCTAAGAACTACCACACCAGGTCGCTCGACGACTGTAGAACAAGTGGTGACGTGTCGGGAAGCTGAAAATCTACTCTACTATCAACAGTAGCCCAAATGTCGTCACTCGGTTCGAAAGACGACGATGACATAGCTTGTAAGGCACCCGCACTAGAGCCGACTCCAGCAGCTAATGTAGTGGAGAAAGTCTCGATAACAGCAACCTCCCTTCCAACCTCCTATGGCGAAGTTGCACCGAGAACCTCAACAGTTGAGGATGCTTGCTCTTCGCGCCCAGCTTGACTGGACTCCACGGAGGCCGATTCTATAACGAGGGTTCAAGCCCTAGGAGCCCTAGTCTCTTTGTAGCACCCCGGTATTTCCATTTTGGATATTAAAACCATGATGACCCTTATCACAAACTAAGGTGAACCATTAAGTGAAGGTGTGTGAGCAAAGCTATACAACAAATTTTGACCAAATGTAGGATTTCCTGATATGAAGAGAGCATCGGCCACTGACACTAGTCAGTCTGAGAAACCAATGGGAAACAAAATGGTCTGTCACATACATGTTTCACACGCCCTTGGAGAAACTGTATCCTTCAAAAGTCTATGTTATCAAAAGCGACCGAAGCATTCGCCTGGGCGAGGATGCGAGGCGAGGCAGCGACAACTCACCTAGGAGATCGGCTACAGCACCCCAATTGCTTAAGCGGTCGCCTCAGGCCTCCTTTCTTGCCCAGCCCGCCTTGGCAGACCCACCTACCTGGCTCACTTTACCAATAGGCCTTTGAAAATGGGTATAAAAGGTCCATTTGCCCTACCCAGATCCCATTTGGCTCTAACCCTAGAGGCGTCTCTTGATGACATTGGCGCACTCGGTGACTACGAACACTTGCGACAGTCAACCCCAGCAATGGTGGTCTCCATTCTAGTGTTCTCTCTCTCCTTTGGCTCATACTAGCAAGTCTCTCTCTCTCTCTCCCTCCCTCTCGACCTCTCCATCAACTCGTGTTGGCAAGGCCTAGAGAGGGATGCCCGCTCCCTCTCTAGTACACACACACTCTCTCTCCAGTGCACTCCTTCAACTCGTGTTGGCAAGGCCTAGCGAGATATGCCCTCCCTCTCTAGTAATTTCTCTCTCTCTCTGTTGCTGACACGTCACGTGCACGTAGTGGGGGTGGGGTTTGACCCCCCCCCCCCAACCACACGAACACATGCAAATAGTGGGGAGAAGGGGTTTCGACTTTCGACTCTATCTCTCTCACAGTTGCAGACACATCACACGCACACAATGGGGGTGGGAAACAGGGGTTTCATCCCCCTCTAGTTTGTTCAATTTTTACATGAAATTGGTGAGTTCTACACAAATTTCCATACTTGACTAGATCCGAACCACTAAAGATCCGATAAGACACGGGTCTCACAGTCCCTCTCTCCTAATAGAAATTTCATCCTCGAAATTAAAAGGAAGAACAAGGAGGAAACTGAGAAGGAAATTATACCTCACGAGAATAAGGAAGGAAAAGCTGACGCATTTCATCCTCACGCTCCCAAGTGGCTTCATTGCCTGAGTGACGCTGTCAGACAACCTTTACCAAAGGGATCACCTTATTTCTCAACCGCTACTCACGACGGTCTTCAATTCTAACAGGAAACTCTAGAGTAGACAAATCAGAAGTCACTTCGGGCCAAACAGAATCATCTAGAACGTGGGACGCATCGGGCACATATTTTCTTAATTGAGACACGTGGAACACATCATGAATAGCTTGCATAGCCGCCGACAACTGAAGACGATATGCCACCTGGCCCACGCACTCCAAAATAGGAAAAGGATCAATATATCGCGGACTAAGCTTTCCACGCTTTCCAAATCTTGAAACACCTTTCATCAGAGATATTTTAACAAACATCATATCTCCAGGCTCAAACTGCAGTGGTCACTTGCGCTGATCTGCATAACTTTTCTGTCGACTCTGAGCTGTCAACATTTTCTATCTGATCAGACGTACCACATCAGCACATTACTGAACCATATCAGGTCCTATCAACAGTCTATCACCGGCCTCAAACTAGTTTAATGGTGCACGACAAGGACGCCCATACAAAGCTTCATATGGTGCCATATCAATGCTGGAATGATAACTGTTGTTATAAGTAAATTTCACCAATGGCAAATGCTGACTCCACGAACCCTGTCAATCCAGGCAACACGATCGCATCATATCTTCTAAAGTCTGAATAGTCCTTTCTGACTGATCATCAGATTGTGGATGATACGCCGAACTGAAGACCAACTCTGTGCCCAATGCCTTTTGAAAGTTGCGCCAGAAGCCAGAAGTAAATCGTGGGTCACGATCTGACACAATGGATACCGAAATTCCATGCCGGGGGACGGCGCGGTTTCAAACAAAACCCGTTCGTCGCCCAACTCACATGGCGGTCGTACCAGTGACCACCATGAGCTTAACGCACCGCCTCTAGCGCGTTATAGTCACATGGTGGACCGCCATTCGTCCGTTATACTGGTGTTTTCCATAGGTAGGTCGTTAGTATAACGGCCCCTCGAGCGACCGTTATGGTCAGGCATTTCCTATGGATTTTCCATGTTCGAATGACTTTAGCGCACCCCTAGTAGACCGCCATGGTTTCTGAGTAGTTAATTTACATAAAAAGATGTTTGGGTAGTCATAGTGGACCAATGGAGGTGCGCCATGTTCACATAATGCACCCCCAGTGATCCGCCATGATCGCCGAGCATGGGATTATGATAAGCGGAGATGACGGTCTAGGTGAGGCGCGTCATGTTAAGATAACTCACTCCAGTAGATCCGTTATGCCTTGTGACGGTCCAGGACTAATCCGTTATGCACTATATCGGGGCAACCCTGATCCGTTATGCTCTCTGCTATCCCAAGAATAATGAATTGTTATTCTAATACATTTTTCACCTAGTTTAAGTTATTTTATGAATAAAAATGTATCTTTTACTCCCAGTGGAATTACTTTCTCTTTTCTTTTGATGGAGCCACTAGTCGTGACCCTGCGACCTTAGTGTCGGCCCACTTGGGAGAGGTGGAGGGGTATTTCTCGGCTAACAGTTTGTAGGCTAGTTACCGTGGGCCCCCGCGGTTACCATAGCGTCCTACGGGGGGGGGGAACTAGCTAGAGACCTGACCCAAGGCAGGGGTTGGTGTGTGTACATATGGTCAGAGGCTTGGACTGACACTGACGAGTGTTACTCTGACTAGTTCTTGTCCTGGTACTTATTACGCCTCTCGCACGTTGTGTCTGTCTGACTTGCGAGTTGCTAGAAACGCAGTGTAAGCCGTCAGTGGACGCTTCTGGTTTCTACCTTCTGGTGTGTTCTCCGTCTCTCATTTCACTTGGTTAACGTACCATGAGGGCCGGTATAGAGTCGAAGTGTGATTGGCCAGTAGCTCAGGGAGGGCTCCTTGTCCCGACGGGCCACTTCCTGAACTAACCAACACACGTCTCCGACCTTTTGGCAGCGGTCGGCAAGAGCAGCCAAGTCTGCGTGCTTCTTGGCAGCTAGATGGCACAGCAGGTTGAAGTAATCCATTCCCCAGCCATCGGCATAATAGTAAGCAAGGTGCAGCTACTTGCCCAGGATGGCTTTCCCCTGGTCTTCAATCTTCAACCCATGCACCCGGAGGAGGACGTAAAGCCAGGTAGTGTCCTTGTAATTCTCGGGCCTCCACTCCTCGTTTTGCATGAAAGCGCGGTACGGGCAAGTTGGGTCACTCTCCGACCGCCAGCTCTTCGCCGGTGTGCCCTCCTCCTCTACTGGGAACGGGTAATTGATCAATTCCAGACGACCGCTCCCAACGCCATAGAGGTCCCGCAAAGTCTTCTTGAAATCGTCCTCTGCCACCGGGGGCAACTTGACTTATGGTGTCGGTCGGGCCTTCTGAGCCTCCTTGCGTGCGATCATGTAAGCGGCCACCTCGTCGCTCTTGCCGCGCCACAACCGGAGGAGGTGCTCCAGGTCAACGTCGAGGACGAGCACGGGTTGCCGGCTCAGGAACCTCCTCTCTGGCCCATCCCAACAATCAGTCTTGTGCAACCGATAAAATCCCGTCCGAACATTCCACCACCTTACATACTCTGGTGTCACTCGGGGAACGCAGCCAGGAGCTGGTACTCGAAAGGTGGCACTGTCCGTCTGGTGGAAGAAGTCTCACCAGACCCTGGCAGTCTCGGCGGTCAAGCTCCCCCAGAGGTTCCGCGTCACCAGAGTGAATTGGGCGCTGTATGATGGGATATGCTGATCATATCCGAAATTCCAAATGAAACGGAAAGGATAGTAGGGCTCTAGCAGCAGGTTGTCCCCCTTCCTGAATACCAGCACACTCGGGCGAATTGACAATGCCCAGTCTGGTGAGTAACAATCAAAATAGAAGTCAGTCTGGTATTGAGGTAGTGGGGAGTAGATGGGTTGTCCCCTCTCGATACGGGGAATAAAATCTTCAAAAATGAACGGATGCGTCGCACATAATAACATGCGCTGTACGATCATAAATCGAAACCGTGCCTTCAATCAGATTAGATGCCAACACCTCCGCGCGAGTGATATGCGTAACTCTGGCTCTTGGCGGACGAGTAGCGGCAGATGACTGCTGGGAAGGTGTAGGAACTGGCAGTCGAAACGGTAGAACTGGTTGAGTCGGTTGAGAAGGCTGAGGTGGCGGAGGAAGATGGAACTGCGACTTTTGTGGCTACGGAGCCTGAGTGAACTGCACCGTCTGCTGTCTCAATGGACAATTACGGGAAACATGCCCTGGTTGATCACATCGATAACATACAACCGACAGGGAACACGCCACACCCGGATGACTGCCACCACATCTCGAACACAATCTCAGCTAAAAAATAACAGAATTTGTATGCGGCCGAACAAACGAACCCGACTGCGGACTCTGCTCAGAAAACGACGGCTGATCAAACCTCTTCGACTTTTTCTTATGATGAAAACCTCTACCCTGAGATTGCTGGAAAGGAGAACTATCGACAGGAGAAAAAGTGGGAGAAACTCCTAAAGCAGATGACTAGTGAGACGACTGATGTGGCACGACTAACGACACCATCCAAATCTGAGCAAAACCTCGAGTCCTCGCCAACTCCAACTCCAATGCGACAGCGGCTTGATAAGCAGCATCCAACTCAGTGACATGAGTAGCAAACAACGGCAGGCTCAACTCTACTCTCAGTCTGCGCAAGAACTGTTGAGTCCTCACAGTCTCATCGGTAAAGATATGAGGTGCATACCGGCCCAACTCAATGAACTTATCGTGATACTGCAGCACTGACATGTCACCCTGTGTCAGCTCGAGAAACTGATACATCTTGGCCATCTTCAGGCAGGCTGGAGTATAAGCACGCTCGCCCCCTCCAAGACCCCCTAACAGATAGGGGTCACCCCCATACCCATCCACCCCATTTCCCCTCCCATAAACCCCATTTTCCCCCCCATCATCTTCAACCTACAGTTTTCAGTTCAGAGGTAGTAGAGAACCTGAAGACTGCAGAGGAAGCTGCTACGCCATCCGGATGTTCCAGGAGACACAAGAGCTACCCCTGGAAGCATCTTCGAGTCATCTTCGCAACGGCAGTTGTCTCGTCCCTTTCCGAGCTCGTGGCTTCCCGAGAGAGGCGATCTACTCCGACTGTGCAGAAGGATCCTATCCAACTTCCAGAGGTGGAGTGCAGCAGTTGTCATGTCAGCCCTTGTGAAGATCTAGAGGAGGCGTTCGACTGAGACATTCTTCGGCGAGTATCCCTCCTCCTCCAAGAAGCGGAGCTCCATTCGGCCACCGGAGCGATTTCTTCTCCCTTTTCTCCCTAGAGTGTGTAGTTCTGTCCACCTTGGGACTGAACTGACACCCTGTCAGTGTTTGGATTGCCGCAGTCTGCTCAGACATTAGCTGGCACTCCCGTGGGTCTCATCGCGAAGGCAGCTCATCAACGGTTCCAACGCCACCCACCGTGTGCAATTCGGAGTTCGGGACTATTCGTGGTGGCTTCATCTTCTAGACGCTACAGTGTTGAGAAGGTCCGAGTCAGAGAACAGAGTCCCTGCTTCCAGCTCCACCGCGACCGGCAATGACATCCCCAGCTCCTACCAAAATTCCAGCATCCTCCTGGGCCAATCCACGAAGTTTTGACACTAGTCCTGCTGCCAAAGGAGTCTAGGAGCACCCACAAGAATTCCTTCATCGACTGTTTGTCCTCTGTTTCTGAGAGGGGACAAAATCGACCCCGGCATTACGTGAACTTCGTGTCGTCATCTTTCCCCTCCCCGCTTGGCCGACTGAAGGTCCCTTCCTGTGCGGAGGTAGTTTTGGTTGTAATTCATTTAACCCCCACTCCAAGATCCCCCTCCTGTGTGAGGACTTGCTATATGCAGCTAGACCTGCAGGGTAGGATAGCGGAGCTACAGGGACTCCTCCACGCTACGATTTAGCAGAGGGATGAGTACCGGGCCACGCTGGAGCTTTTGGTAAGCTTAACTGAACCTTGGACTTAATTTGTGATTATGTTATGCTTATTGACTAACCTTGACTAAAAAAATGCAGCCAGCCGAGGGAGCGCAACGGGCGGGACCAGATGCACCATCCTCATCATCACAACCTGTGGGAGACAGGGCTAAGTGAGATGTTGACTTCGCTCGGGCGGTTGCCCAGGCTGAGGAGGCTGAGGCTACTCTCGCGGAGAGGGTAAGTGAACCCAAACCCAAGTTCCTTAGACTTTAGATGCTTTATGATGCAAATGCCTTGACTGACTATGCTGAGTGCTTATGTAGGTGAGAGAGCTAATCGCGGCATTAACCGAGGTGGAGCGTGCTCGAGCGGAGTCAGAGTGATACCAGGCAGAGTTGGAGTGCTTCCGTGCTGAGGCAGAGCGACTTCGGGTAGAGCTGGATCGATCCCAAGCAGAGTCGGAGCAGCTTCACACCGGGACAGCGGACCTAGAGCGTTACCGAATAGAGGCGAGGGAGGCACGGCGTCAGATCTTCGAGTTGAAGATCGAGCTGTCGATGATGGAAAAGGCCATGAGGATGATAGGTCGGGGACCCAAGAGGAGTGTCTCCCAGAGTGACACACGGACAGGTGCATAGAGTGGTGCACAGAGTGGTTCGATGGCAGACTTCCTTACTAGTTCCTCTGGCCAGCAAAGGAACGAGGAGGCGAACAAGAGACGGCATCGAGCAGAGGGCAGTTCAGCCATGGGCCCGTCGGAGAAGAGACATGAGGGTACCGACGACAGTGATGACTCGGGACATAGACCGACCGAGTGATTTGGTACTCTTCCTTTTTTCTTTTAATGCACACTTGAATATCACTTATGTTAGTGGAATGGAATGAAACTCTCTTTTTTGTTGTTTTGTTGTGTTTACGAGAAGAGAAAGTCAAGTGGAGTTCACCCTCTTGCTCAAACAAATGAAAAATCACGGTAGACAAATGGGTGATCTGGCCAACAAGAGGCCTTAGCTGCGTTAATGCCACCTGCATAATGTGTCGACGCCATCAAAGCTCCAACACAGTAAATAGCAGTGAAGAATATTAAATAAGGGTGAAAAAAACATTTCCAGGGGTGAGAAATGAGCCTTAACGGTGACAAATAAGTTGCAAGGGCGACGACTCTCAAGGGAAAGGCAAACAGGCTAAAGGCGACAGCTTCCGATGGCTAGCAGTGACAAATAAGTATGAAAGACTGACAAATAGAAGATACAGGTGACAAATAGATAGATAAGGGTGACAAATAGGTGTTACCCATGAAAAATAGCCCGTAAGGCAATTTCAGCAAAGGATGCGTCGACTGAGTCCTCTCAGGGCATGGACGCAATGGCATTTCCAGAAGTCGTTGTAAATGGGCTTCTCAAAGGATGCGTCGACTCAGTCCTCTCAGGGCATCGACGCAATGGCATTTCCAGAAGCCATTGTAAACGGGCTTCTCAAAGGATGCGAAGACGCACCTTCAGTCCTGCATCGACACCATGAAACTCAAGCTCACCAACAACTCAAGGATACATGAAGCTGCGCCGATGCAAGGTCACTACTGCGTCGACGCACCAGGAGCTTTCCAGGTCTTATTTGCTAAACTTGCATAGTTTCCAAAAGCCATCTAGAGAATAAAGAATTCCTACGAAAACCTCCAAAAACATGCTTTTTGAAGTCTGGAGGGAGTTACCTTGGTTAGAGGTCCTGCCATCTCATTATGCCATTGTAGAGCATCCTTTTGGAAGAAGATTTGCTAGGGACCAAATCTGTGAAAGTCTTCTCTGCCAAATAACTATCTTTCATGTCTTGTGGAAGGACTGGACAGTATGCACTTTACTACATACTGGACAAAGCCACTTCCCTCTGTCACAAGACTTCAAAAGGGGTGTCCTCTCTGCAAATCCCCTTTTATCTTTTCTTGCTTTTTGTTATTCGGACCATGTGTTTTTTTGTCACCCCAAGGGCATGTCTTGGGCTCCATTTTATATAGTATGAATGACAAAATCTGGACTTTGAGGTTGTTATTTACTGGGTTGTTTCTCTTCCCGTTCTATGGAACAGTGCTGAGTGTAGAGACTAGCGACCACTTACTATTAGTCTGCTTCATTTTCTCCACTATGTACCGGTGTAGGGGGCAAGAGACTGGGCTCACCCGATTTTAGGGTATTGATACAGAGGACTGGGAAAGGGGAGAGGTGTAACTAGATTTGGGATACTGGGGGCTAGGTGCTGGGTACTGGAAAATAGGAGAAAAGACCAAGTGATGGGGGTCAGTCCCTTGACAAAAGAAGGGGAAGACCCATGTCCTGTAAGGTCAGCGTAGGCCCATTAGGGCTTGGGGGCCCGCGAAATTAAGGCTGGGAATTGATTCTGGCTTATTTCGATTGTAGGCCGACGCTTGGTATTGACTGTGTTTATGTTGTTAGCTAGCAATGCAGTTCACATTGGCTTGGGGAACTAGAGCTGGGCTGGCCGAATGGCCCTGGGAGGCGTCACAATCGAAAGCTAGGATTAAGAACTGGAGCTGGCTGGCTGACCAGTGCTGAGGTTGCAGCCGAGACATTGGGGCTGGATCCTGGTACTAGGCCTAGGTAACTGGTCTGCTAATGTGCTATAGCTGGACTTTTGAGTTGGCGACTGGCACTAGAACCGAGCGGCTATCCTGTGGAGGCATTGTAGCCGCGATACTAGAGCTGACAACTGGTACTGGAGCTGAGCGACCGGCCTGTGGACGCATTGTTATTGAGTATCTCCGAGTGATTTTGATGACAATAAAACCACATACTATTTTGTTCCATGTGCCATACACTTGAACAAGGATTTTTACGCACTCACAATCAAATTCCATCATAAGTTGATTAAACGTTTATGATCCACCTTGCATGTCAAGAGGAGGGAAAGTGAACTTAAAATCAACCATGGAATAAGCCCCCTTTCAAGCATTCAACCTATGGACATGTTTCATTAGGCTAACATTTAATTTTTACAGATTGATGGCTTTTCGGTCAACCAATACACAGTGGGCGATCGACCTAAAAAAATAGAAATGAAGAAAAGGGGAGTTACAGGAAATCGGTCGACCGTTGGCCCTATATCGATCGAAAAAAAATTCCAAGGGTCAGAAAGCTACAAGAACAGCCCCTATCGGTCGACCGCCAGTCCCTATAGGTCGACCGATGGCACCGAATACCTACTTTTGTTGACTTTTTAATTAACTCATGGGGAGATTGTTTTGGTGGATTTGTTTAAGCCTCTTGCCCCCAATCAAGGCTGGAAATGTGGATCTGGTCTGGGGCTTGTCCCTTGGCCTCCCAGGGCTTATAAAAACCCCCATTAAGGTGAAGGACAATGCATCAAGTGTGGAAATCAGGAAGTTCATCAAGAGTAAAGGAAGGGCTACTGTACTATGAGAATAGTGTTCATCTAAGGGGTTGCTGATTCAAGATCCAGGCTCTTAAGCACATTTGCAAGGCATTCAAGTGAAGATCGATTCCAGAAGATCAAGCTGCATCCAAATCCTTTGTCTTCCACTAAGGGGGAGCAAATCAAGAAACCTTTTCCCTGTTCCTTCTCATACTTGTCTTAAGCTTCACTTCAGTTTTCTTTTGTGATTCTCCAACACTCCCGCTTGTGTGGATCTTGCTAGATCCGTGTGTGTGTTGAGTCCATTGTGAATCGTGTGTGTGTTAAGGTGTTCTTACACCTTCGTGGGAGAACGTCTCCTAGTGTGTGTGTCTTATCTTGTAACCCTTCACAAGATAGTGTGTGAATCCTCACCGCCGGTGGGGGGTGGACGTAGGTTGCAGTTGTTGCAGCCAAACCACCTAAATATCGTTGTTCTTTGTGGTTTGTTCCTTCTCTTCTATCCCCATTCTGCATTATTTATATTAGCATATCATCTCCAACAATTCATCCGTATGAATTTGAATCACTGAGTGTTTTTCTCTTTAGATAAATCTCATATAAGTTCATATCTATCCAAGTTAGATTAAAATTTGCCATCACAGAATTCACCCCCCCTCTTGGGTGTTATTGATCACGGGACTTCATTTCCTTCATCATGACAAGGTCACCTTGCTTGAAGGCTTGTTGCTTGACGAGCTTGTCATAGGCTCGCGCCATGCAGGCCTGGTACATCTGCAGGTGTTTGTAGGCCTCGAGCCGTTTGCCTTCTAAATCAGCAAGCTCTTCCAGCCTTCTTTGGTATTCATTTTCAGCAGGGCCAGCCAAGCTAGTGTGTATCGCTACGTGGTAGGATGCTAACTAGATTTTGACAGGGATGACGTCTTCTGCTCCGTAGATGAGGGAGAATGGCAAACATCCCGTGGGGGTTTTGTAGACCATCTGGTAGGCCCATGATGCCTCGGAGACCTTTTCACCCTAGTCGCATTTTCGGTGGCTAACAATCTTAGCCAGTAGCTTACAGAGTGTCTTGTTTAAGGTCTCGACCAAACCGTTAGCCTAGGGGTTGTAGACTGAAGAAGTCCTCCAGTCGATGCAGAACTTGGCTACCAACTGGTATACGGCCTTCTTCTTGAATGGCGTCCCGTTGTCGGAGACTATGCGACTGGGAGTGCCGAATCGGTAGATGATGTTCTACCGGACGAACCGGGCGACCACCTCGCCGGTGACTTCCCGTAGAGGAAGACCTTCCGCCCAGCGAGAGAAATAGTCAATGGTGGCTAGAAAGTACTTGTGGCCTTTAGAAGATGGCGGGAAAGGATCCACAATGTCCATACCCCATTCGGCGAATGGCCAGGTAGGGGCCATGGGACGCAGTAGGTTAGGAGGTCTTCTGGGTACTGGGCTGAAGGCTTGACATTGCTGGCATGTACGAGCATACTGGACACAGTCCGCGTACATGGTAGGCCAATAGAAGCCTTTCAGTCTGATGTTGGGCTTCATTCTATCTTCGGCTTGATGTGTGCCGCACAGTCCAGAATGAACCTCGCACATAATAGCTTGAGTCTCAGCTGGGGAGATGCATCTCAAGAGGATGTAGTTGTCCTTCTCATGGACAAGTCGGTACAGGGAGTCGCCAATGTAACCTGAAGGTACTTGTAGACTCGACCACAACTTGCCGTTGCAAGATCTGACCACCCAATGGCTATGGTGAGCATTCAGCTTCTTCTGGGTATGGAGGAATCGTAAGGCTTCATGATCAGAGAAGAGGACAAACTCCTAATGCAAAAGATAGTGCCTCTAATACCTCAATGCCTTGACGATTGCGTAAAATTCTTTATCATATGTGGAATAACGCAGTTTGGTATCATTCAACTTCTCGCTAAAGAATGCAATGGGGTGAGACTCCTGGCTCAACAGTCCTCCTATACCGACTCTAGAAGCGTCACAGGTGACCTGAAACACCTTAGTAAAGTCGGGTAATGCAAGGATTGGTGCTTGGGCCATACACTCCTTGATGTCCTGAAATGCAATGGCTATAGCCTTAGTCCATACAAATGCCCCCTTCTTAATGCAATTTGTGATCGAAACAGTGATAGAACTGAAGCCGCGAATGAAGCGATGGTAGAACGTCACTACACTATGAAAACTTCAGACATCGTGGAGTGTGTAAGGTTTGGGCCACTCCCTGATGGCCCTAATCTTCTCCGGATCAGCAGAGACTCCATCTCTAGACATAATGAACCCAGGAAAGGTAATATGATCGGTCATGAAAACACACTTATTCGGGTTGGCAAATAAGCTCTCTCATCTCAATACGACACAGACATGTCTAAGGTGGTCTAAGTGGTCCTCCCTAGTGCGGCTGTAGATAAGAATGTCATCAAATTAGATGACCAAGAAGACCCCTATCATAGGACATAAAACTTGAGTCATCAACCGCATGAAGGTGCTAGGGCCATTGGAAAGCCCAAAGGGCATAACTAACCACTCATAGAGACCATCCTTGGTCTTGAATGCTATCTTCTATTCATCCCTAGGCCTGATCTGCACCTGGTGATAGACACTATGAAGGTCTATCTTTGAAAAGATAGTGGCTCCCGACATCATGTCTAGCAAGTCATCCAATCGGGGAATGGGAAAATGAAACATACCGCATAAATTAAGTCTAAGGTTTAGTGAAGCTCGCCAGAAGGTCCAGCGCGTGCTGGAGCTCATCCCTCTGTTGTACAATAGCATGGAGGAGGCCCTAGATCTCCGCTATCCTGCCGTGGGGGTCTAGCTGCATGTAGCAAGTCACTAGGTCAGTGCATTAGGGATAACCTAAGTTAATTGAAAAGCATGGGTTTAGAGGTTCATACCGGTCATCGGACGCTACGGAACACCTGATCACCGTACCTTTGGGCATAGGCCTTTAGGTAGGCCTCGTCGCTAGTCACTCGGGCCTTCACCTCCCGACCTCTCTGGGTCCAATCTCGAACCTGGTCAAACACTCGAGTAGCCCAGTCAATGTAGCCACTGAGTCCCTTCGAGGATCTCCCGAAGCGCTCATCATCTCGAGCAGGGAACTCTACGTCTAGCTGGTGAACTCCCCTCGTCCTCATGATCAGTCGATGATGCAGAGACTCGATGATGTTTAGGCAATGTAGCCAGATCTCTCGTCTGGCGTATGCCTGGGCCACCTCTACCCAAGGCTGCCCCTCGTGGCCCTCATCGCGATAGGGTGTCCAGCGTACCTGCAAGGGCAATCGAGTCAATGTCAGCATTTAGATAAGCATTTAAGTGCATATAGGAAGGTTGAGTTTAAAAGCTTACTGAGCCATAGGGGAATGTGTCTATATCATCCTGGATCACCCGCACTAGGCGTCAGATCGATCCCATGTCTCGAGCTACCACCCACCGTCTCACGATGGGGATCCACTCTGGGTGTACCTCCTTCCCTCACCCAATGCTAGGGAGGTACAGGTAGCTCCATACCTGCATAAGTCAAGCGTCAGCATATAGTAAGCATAATCATAATCATAAGCATATAGATAAATGATGCGCACCGACTAATGTCGTTAAGAAGCCGTGCCACAATTTCAAAATATTCGCACTCACTCACTTCTAAAGATACGAAAATTAAATATATAGTGGTAAGTGGAGTCGATCCCGAGAATACATTAACAAAGATATCTTTTTTTGTCAAAATAGTGCAAAAATGTCATGGTGGTGACCCCTATGACTGACCGTGAATTTAACCTTGGTTAATTTTAACTCAACTTGGGAAAAGATAATAGTACCCATGGGTTAAAAAAGACTTATCTCTCTCTCCCAACTTCATCTCTCTCACAGATTTCTCGGAGAGAGTTCACTGAGGAGAGGGACATACCAAGAGGGATCAGTCGGTGGACTCCCACTCAAAGGGACATGGAAAAGGAGAGGGAGAGCAAAGAGATGAGTGGCGGTGACATGGAGGGAGGGGGATGAATGTGAAGGGGGAATTTCGATGGGAGAGAGGGGGGCGAGCTTGAAGGAGGGGTTTGGCGACCCTCAGTCATCCTCTATTTGTGTCTCTCTCATCTCTCCCCCTCTCTCTCACTCTCATTCGCTCTCACCTATCCCCACTCTCTCTATTTCTCTCATTCTCATTGCCAATTTGTAGGGAACAGGGAGTAGCCGACGGTCCACAATCACTCGCTTTCTCTCCCATCTCTCCTCACTCTCTCTTTCTCTCTCCATCAGTGGTCGACGTCCTCGTGGGCTACATTGCCTAACCACGACATCGTCTTTGATGAGACATGGAGGTTGTGGATGTTCTGGAGATCTTGATCAAGCGGCTTTGCATGTGGCAGATCAAGAAGGATGCCAAGGTGAGCTCCTTGTCAATAAGGGATAGCAACAACACCCTAGACAACTTCTCTGACACTGACTAGTCTCAGGAGCTTGGGCGCCCCAGCGAAGGGGAGCCCTAACTCTTCTAGGATGAGAGCACACGGGAGTTCAGGGAACCACTTGAGAGTTTCTGGCAAGCCTGTGAGTTGCAACCAATAGATGTTTGCATGCATTTCTATGTTGACATCGACCCTTGACCCCAGAGCGAGACCTCTCTGTTAGCACCGCCTCCTTGAAGAAGCGCCTCTCTTTCCCAGTCCCCGATCCCTACGACAACAACGCCACGCACGCTTCCCTCGCTAAGGGACATTTGCGAGCTCGTCTAGAGTCCTAGGTCGAGTCCGTGGGTCCGTCCCACATCACATATCCTAAGTGTCAAAAATCAAGGTCGATGCACATATAGGCACTTAGTCATATAAGGCTGATGCACGTTCATATCTTAGTTAGATAAGGTCGATGCACATCTACTGTGGAAGCAAATAAGGTCGATGCATATTCATGATTGAAATATACAGGTCGATGCACATTCCTGTTTGAAATTTGTCAGGTCGATGCATATATGTACCATGTTAAACATAAGGTCAATGCATATGTGTGCTTGTAGCATGACAGGTCAATGCACATACTCGCATGTAGCTTGTTAGGTCGATGCAGCTAAGCATTAGGTCGATGCACATTCATGCTTGTAGCCAGTCAAGTCGATGCACATTCATACGTGTAGCCTGTCAGGTCGGTGCACATACTCACATGCATTATATGAAGTCAATGCACTAGTGAACCTTGTGTTCAGCAAGGTCGGTGCACTAGAGGACCTTGTACTCTACAAGGTCAATGCACATTGGACTTTGTGTTCAGCAAGGTCGATGCATATTAGATCTTGTGTTCAGCAAGGTCGATGCATATACATGCATGTAATCTACAAGGCCGACATTCATGAAAGTGTTATGTTTACAAGGTCGATGCACATGTAGCAATATGTTCTATAAGGTCGATGCACATTTATTTTTCACTAGACTCAGGTCTAAGCTTTCATGGTTTCTTAAGGCATTAGGTCGATGCTTAAGCTCTAGCCATTTTAGCCATCGCCTTAACTGGTCTGTGCAACTTTACATGGCTTAGCTCGACAGGTCAACCTATGTTTCACATAGGTGCATCTTCATATATATTCTTGTCTTCATCCGTATCTCGTTGCATATAAGGTCTACCTATGTTCTACATAGGTCGGTGTACTTGCATTTAACTTACTGCTTTTGTGCAAGGATATTCCCACACAAGTCTGTGCATTGTTTGTTCAACTAAGGTGGAATCCAAACCCGATATATCCTCATACACAATGGCTCATCGCGTAGATTGGAATGACATGCAACAAATAGTTGTTGGCCTTACTCAGGCATTACAAACTATGGCCCAGGCAGGCGCAGGGGCAAGCGCTGGTGACTTACATTAAAACTTTGAGAGTTTAAAACATCCACGTTTCTACGGTTCTTCTAATCCAGATGAGGCAGAAAATTGGATAGATTAAATGAATCGCATCTTCGATGTTACCCAGTGTATAGATCAAGAAAAAATACGTCTTGCAACCTTCCAACTCAACAAAGATGCACGCACATTGTGAAAGTCAGTTCCGACACCTCCCGCCGATGCACCTCATATATGGGACGATTTTCTCACTCTATTCTATGCCAAGTATTTTTCGGAGTATGTTAAAGAAAGAAAGGCTATGGAGTTCACCTCTCTTCATCAAGGAATGATGACAGTCGCAGAGTATGAACTTTATTTCTCCAGGCTAGCATCATATGCACCTCATCTCATCAGTAGAGATTTATTGAAAGCTAATCGATTTATGGATGGGTTACGAGCCAGTTTCATTTAGCAACTCGAGACCTAGAATATCCGTAGCTATGCGGAGATGGTCTAGTGGGCATATTTATGTGAGAGGACCTTAGAAAAGGTCGAGAAATTAAAAGAAAAAGGAGAAGAACCCAGCCAACGATCTGATCGGTGTTACAAGAAAGAAAAATACAGCATCACGGAGCCTCACAAAAGTCATGATAGTAAGAAAAGATGCAGGAGCGGGAACAGTGGAAGTTCCGAGAAAAATAAGAAAGTCAAAGTGGAGGAGAAGCAAGTCATGGCGGCTTACACATTTTGTGAAAAGTTCGGCCATTTGGCTGAGGAATGCTGGAAGCGCCTTGGCACTTGTCTACGTTGCGGAAGCATGGAGCATCGTATGCCAGATTGCCCCCTTATGAAGGATCAACCATCTGGTGGTGGACGTAGGAGGCAGGCTCGCCTCATACGCACGAATCTCTCTCTCTCTCTATTTCTTTCTCTCCACGACCCCCCCTCACTCTCCACCACCTGCTAACACCCAGCAGAACCCGCCTCCCCCCTAAAAAGGCCAGCGGCCTCCCTTGCACCCAGGTTCTCATCTCCCACGCTGCAACCAGCCTCCCCTCTCCCTTCCTCTCCGACAAGCCCACCTCCACTCCTCTCCCCTCACAACACCACCGGCCACCCTCCCAACTGCCGCCGATCACCCTCCGACCACCGCAAGCACCTCCCCGCTGTCTCTCACACACCCCCTCTTCACTGCCGGCGTCGACCCCTCCTACTGTAACCCCGCCGTGACCCCCCTCATCGTCATTGTTGTATACTCTTTCTCATCTATCTGCTACACACCCTCCCATCGGAAACTCCTCTCTCTCGCGTACACACCGGCAACCTCCCATGCAATCTCTCACCTCCGCAGCCACCCCGCCGGTGCACCTCCCTCCTCCTCATCTTCTCACCACCTCCCTCCCTCTTCACTCTGCTAAACCCCATCATGAGACCCTTTCTCCCCACACTCACACACTTCTCCCCTCTCACTCCCTTTTCTCTCCATAAGTCACCCCCTGCTAACGCCCGACACACTCCTCCCCGTGGCAGCTCCCATCCCCTCTCACTCTCTGTCCACTGCACCCCTCACCAAACCTCCATGCCAGCCACCGTCTCCACTACACCAATCCCCCACGCTCGCCATGGACCACCCACCGGACGCCCCTCGCCTCCCTACGCCATCAGACGCCTCCCCCCATCCCTTCCTACTAACCCCCTCATCCCCACTACCACCTGCGAACCCTCTCCCCCGCGAGCACCCCGCTCCCACCTCCTCACACCGTCGTTGCCAGCCCGCCGCTGACCACCCAACACCCTCGTCGCCAACTCCCTCTCCCAGCTCCCTTACCTCACCACCCCGCTCTAGCGGCCCGCGCCCCAGCGCCCCCGGGGCCCGCCGCGGGGCCGCACCGGCTCCGCGCGCCAAGCCCATGGGGCTTGTTTTAGACCGTACAAAGCTTTATCTAGTTTAAACACATGATCTAAGTCTTTTATGTCCTTAAACCCCAGAGGTTGCTCAACAAACACTTCTTCCTTGATAAAGCCATTTAAAAAAGTGCTCTTCACATCCATTTGATACAATTTAAAATTTCTAGAGCACACAAAAGAAAGTATAATACGTACAGCTTCAAGGTGAGCAACCGGAGCGAATGATTCATCAAAATTGATCCCTAGCTCTTGGCTATAACCCTTGGCCACAAGTCGGGCCTTGTTCCTAATAACCACACCTTGATCATTCAACTTGTTTCGGAACACCCATTTGGTTCCGATCACATTGTGGTTATCAGGATGGGACACTAGTTTCCACACTTCGTTCCGTTGGAATTGGTGTAGTTCCTCGTCCATAGCCATCACCCATAAATCATCTTTTAATGCATCATCGATATCCTTGGGTTCTACTTGTGATGTGAGTGCAAAAGCATTCAGTGCAAGCATAAGTTTCAAAGATGAGCGAGTCCTTATACCTTCATTTACCTTACCCCGGATATTTTCTGTTGGATGATCTTTCACGTATTTCCATGCGTGAGGTAGATCTAGGTGGATTTGAGGTGCATTTCTCAAGTGTTCTACATTAGGTTCTTCAACTTCGTTCTTTTCCTTGGTTGTTGTTCCTGAGGTTGATGGATCATGCTATTTTTCTTTGTTTACATCCTCTTGACTTTTGGCCAGCAAAAAATTTGATTCATCAGTAATTGTAATGGAACCCTTGGATACACTTTCATCAACAATGGCATGCGGACTCTTTTCTATCACTAAGGTTCTTTTATTAAAAACACGATAAGCCCATGAATTGTTAGAGTAACCTAAGAATATTCCAACATCACTTTTTGCATCAAATTTCTCTAAATCATCCTTACCATTATTCAAAATGTAACAAATACTCCCAAAGGTTTTAAAATATGAGATGTTCAGTTTCTTACCTTTGTAGTCTTCCTCTCCCTCCCAGCTACAAAATTCGTAGCCCCACCCCCACCCACTGAAAACTCCATCACCCAGCCCCATTTTCCCCGTCCCTCACCTTGGTTAGACCCTCATTGACCCCCCTAACACTCAAGGGATGCCCTAGCCCCTTCCCACTGCATTTCCCCCTCCTCATCTCCCCACTATCATCCCCTTCCACCACCATACCTTGCTTAGTTCGCAGGCAGCGCCTAATTGTAGAGCCTGCCCCGGAGTCATCGCGTGTCTCCAGGTGGCATGCCATACATATTTGGAAAGCTCGTCGAGGTAGCTTCGCATCCGAGGTGGTCTCGCCAGCATCCGACATCTCTGCTGCCTAGAGAATCTATTCTCCCCCGACTGCACAGGATCACTCAGGCAAAGAACTAGAGCCCCAGAGAAAGTTCAATCACGGCCACTCCTTTGCCAATATAGGTGTCAAACTTGGCTTAGAGCTTCCTATACCAGTCCTCCATCATCCCCAGGAAGCAGAAGGAGATTTGGACTTCGTCATCAGGAGTTCCAAATTTTCTCCCCCAGGTGCGCAGATCAGTCCAGTCAAGGCCTGAACAGACACCCCTTCACTCAACGGGCTCTATCTCTCTACTCTGACTTCATCTGGTGTTCTTTCGGGTCACGTTTCGAAGAAGACTCATCAATGGTTCCAGCGACTCTAGCCACGCTCGATTCAGAGGTCAGGAGCACTCGTGGCGGCCTCTTCTTCCTGCTGCTGACGTACCTTTACTATCAGAACCAGCACTCAGGGACCCTTTGTGTGGCCTGTCCCTGACCAGCACCGGCGACCAGGGAATTCAGCAAAATTTCAATGTCACCGTGATCCAATTACGAAGATTCTCGAACTGGTCTCATCATCGGCAAAATTCGGGAGTGGCTGCAGCAGCGTCAACTCCGACTATCCATCCCCTATTCCAGAGAGCAGATAGAACCAACGACGTCCACCCGTTCGATCTCACTTAGGCTTTCCCCTTCCCCGCCGCCGCTGGGCACCACCCCCCCCCGGGAAGGTCCCGCCCCAGCCGCCGAGGGGGGGGCCACCGGCGGGGGTTCCATGGGGCGGGCCACCGGGAATTGGCTATAGGAGGTAGGCGTGGTACGAGGGTCAGTCCCACGCTGATACGTGATCCCCTGGTGCTGGACGGGAGCGAACTCTGCCTCAAACTACTCCAACTCGAGAGCGACATGGTATGCATCTTCTAATTTGGTGACATTGCGACAAAATAGCTCGTATTGATAGTGAGGTCGCAAGCCACGATGGAAACGCGAGATAGGCATGGTGCTCTCTTCTATGACATCACATCGTAAAAAGTATTCATCAAACTCCGCGATGTACTCGGACACGGATCTGTCCCCCTGGGTGAGGTTCTGCCACCTATCAATAAGACACTGTCGGTATGTGGCAAGAAGGTACTTGCGCCTAAGCCTTTCCTTCATCTCATCCCAAGAACCTACTAGAGGCTCATGGCATTGGAAGACCAAACTCTCCACATTGCTCCAGTACGTTTGAGCTTTCCCCATTAACTTCATTTTGGCGTACCTAACCCTCCGGTGGTCCGTCATCTCGAACCACTCAAAATATTGATCCATGCTGGCCTCCCAATCAAGGTAGATCTTGGGTTCCAAAGACTTGGACCCATCAAATGTGGGAGGTTCTGTACGAACGGACTTGAGGATCCACTCGTCCTCATCATCCCTTTGTGGTCGGTGACCACGCCGGCATCGGCCATTTCCCTTATACTCATTATCAGACTCGTAGTCCTCAAAATGGATGGCACGTGGTCGTTGTTCCTCAGCCCTATGGGGTGCGGGCTGGGCCACGGGTGTGGGCTGGGCAATAGGCGCCAGCTGGGCAACAGGCGCCTGAGGGGCCGGAAGGATGCTGGGTAGGTCCCGACGAGGGGTCCTTTCCACACTATCTAGCCTTCCAACCAGACCTTGAAAAGATCGGTCAGAGGCCTCGGCGCGGTCCTCCATGGCCTTGAAAGACTTCGAGACTGGCGGTCATGGGATGTCCATTTAAACCTGCTTTGCAGTCCCAATGGAGACCGTTTTATGTCCCAATGGTCACAAGGTGACCGTTTTACCCTTCTCGCAGTTCTGTGGCGTTGCGGTCCCAAGGGGACTGTTTGCATCGTGAGGCGGCCCAGGAGTAGACCTCTTTTGTTTTAAACGGTCTGCAGGAGACCGTTTCTCTCATGGCCCTCCTGCGGTCCAGAGAGGACCGCCTCCCTTTGAGGCGGTCCAGCATCTGACTGCCTTTACCCTGGGACGGTCTAGAGTGGACCGCCATGCGTGTTCTGTCCGATCGGAGTTTGTTTCTTGCCGATTCAAATCCCGAGTGAGTCGACCTCGATCCACGTGTTAACCTACGGTCCGACGAATGCTGGGCATCATGTGGGGGCTATGTGTGGGTGCCGTGGGTCCCGGGAAGTGGTGTATTCTTGGCTAGCATCACCGTGAGCCGGTGTCGGCACGAGGAGCTATCCTTGTACCTTGTCTGGTTCAGACGCTGTTTTCTGTTGACTAGGGAGTCTACTTCTTCAGTGACCCTCCCCTAGTCGTAGTCTTCTGACACGCGTGTGGTCCCACCACGGAGTGGTGGCGATACTACCCTGAGAGAGACGATTTTTAGGCTGGTTACCGTAGGGCCACACGTCTTGCAGCCAGAGTCCAGCTGAGGGGAAAACCAGTTAGAGGGCCTGACCTAGGATGCATGGTATGTGTGTGTGCACGTGGTTGGGGGCGGTGGACCCGCGCTGACGAGCGCGACCCCAACCACTAACGAGTGCGACACCGACCAGTCCTTGTTTAGTGGTTACTAGTACGGTATCCCCGTTCTGCCAGGGGCGACGAGGGGGACACCTGAGGTGTGGTTTAAGACACCAGGGGACGTATCCGGCCTTGTTTCTAGTGGGAGATACTCCTATCTTTGTCAGGTAGTGACTCTTGATTTTCTACCACGTTGCCTCGATTTTTGTGCCGTGTGGTCTGTACTAGACGTAGCTGAGCTTTCCCGTTTATTTATTCTTGTTGCTCTCCGTTCTACGTCTTGCTAGTTCCCACTTTGGCTGCTTCCCGCGCAGTTTCTCATTTTATGAGGTAGGGGTCCGAGTGATCCCTACTGAGCCTTTTGTTACGAGGCTCATTCCCTGCGTTTCCCATGGTTTCAGGTGAGGCGAGGCTTCTGAGGAGAGCTTCTGAGGCCCCGCGTGGTTCTACTGCCCAGAGTTAGTTATCAGTTGCCAGAGCCGGGGTATGTCCCGTGTAGATGTACTTTTCCTTCTGGACTATACTAGTTGTGGACTACTGATATGTTTTAGACTGTTGTGATATTTTGGACCATGTAATTTACTTAATGTTAATTAATTTTCTCGCTTATTCATATAAGTTGTATAGTTCTGCAATTATTTTAGATCCTTGTATATTTCCACACCATCCCTTCTAACCGAGTCTTCGGGCTCGTGGGTGGCGGTTCGAGATTCGGGTTATCGGGCCTTCCCCGGTCTTTGGATCTCGAGTCATTACAGTTGGTATCAGAGCACGGTTGTGGAAGTACATAAGAATCATAAATAATTCCAGTGGTCCACTAGTCCACAATAATGATGTACAGTCGGCTCTAGCTTAAGGCATTGTATGTTTTATTGATTTCACCATTTTTTTCGTGTCTTCTGTCTTTTTGCAATAGGCGAGTGTGGCATCGAGGTGGAGGACTCGCTCTCAGCAGGGATAGTCGACAGAGGAGCAGGTGGAGCAGAGCAGAGCGCCACCAGTCGCCACTCAGGTAGGGGATGCAGCGAGAGTTCTGGGAGTAGAGGGTTTGATTTGGGGCATGTACCAGTTCATGGCTCTGCAGCTTGGTGGAGATGCTGGTGAGGGCTCGTCATCCAGGGGTGGGCCTAGTCGTGCAGTGAGAGACTTTTTACAATTCCACCCACCCTGTTATGACAGCCAGCCAGATCCAGTGGTGACCAGGGATTGGCTTGATGAGATGGACAGGATATTCAGTTCTTTGAACTGCACCGAGGAGGACAAGGTGATGCTGGCATGCAACCAGTTGTAGGGCTCCGCTCAAGCTTGGTGGTCCTCAGAGTGGAAGATGTCCTTTCAGTCTCATTCACTTCAGCAGATTGTGTGGAAGGACTTCATCAAGGTCTTCGAGCATACTTACTGCCCATCCTATGTCAGCACGCAGAAGATGTGTCAGTTTCTGGAGCTGGTTCAAGGCGACATGTCAGTGTTGCAGTACAAGGCTCGGTTTGTTGAGTTGGGTCGTTATGCTCCCCACATCATGGAGAATGAGGAGTTAAAGATCGAGCTGTTCGTCTAGGGTTTGAGGCAGGACCAGAGGCACCTCTTGATGGCAAATGCTGCCACTGATTTGGAGACATCTTCCCATGTAGCAGCATCATTGGAGCTGGATATGTAGAAGAACAGAGGATTGCAGGGCCAGGGGCAGTCCCGGTCAGGTTACAGTCAGCAGATGGCTACCCAGTAGCAGAGCACCTTTTGGCATTCTTTGAGTAGTTCGGGAGCATCGACACCGACGCCATCAATAGCAGGGTCTGCGTCTTTTGGCTCCAAGATCAAGAAATTCTTCAGGAAAGGTTTCGGTAAGAAGCACAAGGAGGGCAGAGATCAGAGGCAGGCGTTCATGGGTAGTGTCCAGTAGCTGATGCCCTATCAACGTCAGGGTTCAGTTGGAGGTTCACAGGGGTCGTGTCCCCGATGTGGCGACTCGCATCCAAGCAGACAGTGCACGGCACTAGTGATTTGTTTCAGATGTGACCAGCCAGGGCATATGACGCGTGACTGTACTCAGAGGCCGCGTGAGCCACCCCAATACCCTCCGCAGCAGCCCTTCCAGCCCCAGCAGTATCCTCAGCAGCAGCAATTTCAACAGCAAGGGTAGTATCCGCCACTACCCCGGTCAGCGAGTGTGGGCAAGCAGAGGTCTCGAGGCCAGATTACGCATATGACCAGGGCGGAGGCAGAGTCGTCGCAGCTCGTAGAAGGTACTATCGTGATTTTGGGTTGCACAGCTCGAGTTTTGTTTGATTCTGGTGCGTCGCATTCATTTATTTCGGAGGATTTCATGCTAAGTATCGAGGATCCGGTGACCCAGATTAGAACCAGACAATGTTCTACCAATGATGGATCTAACCCTGGCATGTCCTTGTAGGACCAAGGAAAAGCATATGAGAATTCTTTAAGAACTACCACAAGGGAGGCTTCTTCTTCCCTCTCCAAATTGGCACTTATCAATATGATCTTGGGGTTGTCCTCTGTGCCGAGATTAATCTCTTTGGTAGGCTCATCGATGGACCCACTAGGTTCATCAAATCTCTGAGTTCCGTCAACAAAGGAAGCTATAGGATCGGTGCCACCTCCTAGCTCTCCTTTCTCTTCTTCTTCTTCTTCTAGCACGTAGACTCCTAGGCCATCGTCTGCTGAAGATCCTTCTAGTTCAACTGCCCCTAGAGGAATGGGAGCAGATGTGAATTCAGAGACCTGACACAACTGCGCTCATTTCTTCGCCAGCTAGCTGATACAGCACGTGGGAACCTGATGGACTCTAGTTTGTTTGGAAAGAAAGGACGATATGTACAAGCCGCGACTTGGGCTAGACTCTACCCTACTATGTACAAAGGGAGCTTGTGGAGAGCAGTTTAAGGTGGAAAGCATCCGCCCTTGGCTGAGGGATCCAAGTTCCAGGGAGGAGGTTTCTTCAATAGTGAGCTTGCAAGCCCTTGTTTGAGAATTGGTGTTTTTTTTTTGTGGTCATGGGTGAATGTGCAGACAAGGTGGGTTGACTGTTCCATGACTGGATAGGTGAGGAGTGGAGGAAACGGTGGATGAAACTACAAGGGAATGAAGCAGACAGGGGCCAGCCTGTCTAGAGCAAGAAATGTGCCTATCAAAGGGGCATCATCAGGAGGTTTGTTGAGATGGAACAAAGAGAGAAGACTGAAATCTTCCTCAAGGGGGGAATTATCAGGAATCTCTTCTTGGGGATCGTCGGGATTTTCCCTCCGCTCTTGCCGAGTCCCTGGCTGTATCAGAGATTGAATGAAGTGACCAAAAATCAAACCCCTAGCCTGTGTGGTCTTAGCAGCTTCCTCAGTGGAGTAGCGTGCATGGTTCTCGGAGTTTCTCCTCGATGAGTGGTCACATTAGTGACTCCCCACTAGTCGTACCCTTCTGATACGCGTGTGGTCCCACCAGGGAGTGGTGGCGAGGCTATCCGACAGAGACGGCTTTAGGCTAGTTACCGTGGGCCTCCTACTATGGTGACTCGAGTCCGAGCCGGGAGGAAGAACCAGCCAGAGGGCCTGACGTAGCGTAGTCAGTCAGTGTGTGCACACGTGGTCGGGGCTTCGGATGCATGCTGACGAGCATGACCCCGACTAGACCCTTGTCAGTGTTACTTGTATGTGTGTCTCATCCGCCTGGGGTGAGTAGGGAGACACTGTGGTGCCGTGTAAGTCGTCAAGGGATGCTTCCGATTGTGCTTCTAGTGGGCAGGTACTCCTGTCACGCGAGTCGTGACTCTCCTGTTTTTGGGTTTCATTTCCCATCTGCGAGACGTAGCATCTGGACCATTCCAGTGTGTTTTCCCGAGGTGGTGGCCAGAGGTGTTGGTAGGGATTACCGAGGCCTCGCCGTGCCAGTGTGGGACTGTGCGGTCCCAGTTGGTCGTGCCTTTGTGGGCAGGCCCCGACGGCAGGGGTTGCCGTGAGTGATTCCTCGATAGGTCTGGTGTTAGAGTGGTTCAGTTCCCGATTGTAAGATCGAGATTTCCCCTTTTTATTGCTGGTAGGAGTAGCCTTACTGCCGTGAGTTATTGGCTTTCGTGGTTTAGTACGACTATCCCCTTCGTCGTCGTTGTACTCCTCCCATCGTTGTTGTTGCTTAGCTAGCGTAGCTTTCCTTTCCATCATGATTTTTTTGGTTGGGGTTCCGTGGGACCCCTATTGAGTCTCTGTTTGGAGACTCATTCCTACTTTTCAGGTGCGGCGGTTCTTCCTCGAGGTTCGAGGGCGTTGCGTAGAGGTCCTTAGCTGTCAGCTCGTCAAGCCGAGTGTTCACTTAGCATGTGGTACGTTTACTACTTTAGACTATACTTTTTGTTGGACTGGTCCAGACCCGACCCCTGTCTACTCTAAATTCTACCAAAATTCCATACCTCCATAAAAGCCCACATGAAAATTATCCCCGTTCTTCTGCCTTCTATAGCTAAAACTTTCATGAAGACCACTCCACCCAAATCCCTCCTTAACTAGCCGGTCAACCCCTGTTCTCAGGAAACCCCACTTTCTGTCTTGTCAACCCCCATCTAGTGGAATAGCAGCTTCTAAAATCTGTCACGGCCAGCATTGAAGCTTCAGAATTATTTCTTCCACCTGTGGTTGAAGTATTTTGAAAGGGCTTTCCAACGCCACTGGTCTTGGATCGATCCGACGTCAGCACTGCTCGCAGTAACGATTCTCGCCGGATCGCGCGCTGCCAAACAACAGCTCTGGTTCGTGGACGACACCCGGCGATCATCCCCGGAGTGACCACCTCGCCTCTCGTGGAGCCGAGCAGCCCACCATCATTCCCAGGAACACCCAATCAGGAACCACCGGTGCAGCAGTGACCTCTCGGCATTCCCGGCCCACCAACCAGGACGTGGGCCCCATAAGCGCTAGCACTTGCCACCGCCAAAGCGGCCCCGCGTGCTGCCCATCAACCCGAACGCAATACTCCCGAACCCGTGTGTAGCCCTTTACCTGCCTGCATGGAGTGGGCAGAGTTTTCACTTCTGTAATTATTATTGATTGTTGTACCGGGAGTACGAGTTTCGGTCGGGGTCATCTTCCCCACGCCCGGAGCGTGGAGGTAACTCTGCCAACCCCTTGTAGTCGTAGTTATTTGCTTGCCTAGTATATGCTTTACTGCCGCTACATGTGAGTAGGTAAATCTAGCTCTTTGATACATTTCTTCACCGCTACGAGAGAGAGAGATACCGTCCCGTGACCTATCCTGGGCACGAGAGAGCGAGTAGACCACCCTTGACTCACTCTCAGTTTCTCAACCGTGCAAGTCCGACGCTTCCCTCGCTAGGGACGAGTGCGAGCTTGCTAGAGTCCCAGGCTGCATATCCAGTGGGCGGCTGAGGATGAAGGTCACGTTCCTGAAGCAAGTCTTGCAGGAGGGCCTTCAAGTGCTGGTTCTCCTTCATGAGAGTCTCAAGAGTCACCTCTTGGACTTCATTGGCCGGAGGGTAATTATTGACCGATTCTGCGTTGACGGGGGTGGCACGCTCCTCAACGAGGACTTCCTCCGCTCGTGTCAATGCTTGAGGTCCGATAGAAATACCGACGTGACCGGCTGAAGCCGGTGGCTGAGTAGGGTGACGAGGCCTCCTAAGGTGAGATATAGGCTGGTCAGATCGTCGGTCTGAACCTCAGGCGGGTGCCCAGTGGTATAGCATGCGAACACCTTGACCGCGTCACTGAGGAGTCAGACCGTCCACCTTTTCTTGGAGCACCTCTTGGGGCGGACAGGTGTCCCCAGCCTATCGAAGACTGAGGTGCGTTGCAGAGGAGTCTGCATCATGGCATCTTCCTGAGGAGGGCTCAGGGCCGGATGTTGAGGGGGACCGGAATGAGCCCGTCTCTATTTTTGCCTATTTGAACGAGAGGCGAGGAGTGGCTGGGCGCCATTAGGTGATGCGGCTACAGAATCAGTCGCACCTTGCTTGGCGCGGCGTCCTAGTGCCCGAAAAGGGTTGCTAAGACGCTCCTTCCGGACGGCTTGAGCTTCCTCCGGGGTAACCAAGATTCTTCTCAAGTCAGACTGTTGGTCTCCTTTATCATTGTCTCTTCGACGGGACTTAGGAGTTTAGACACCGAACTGGCGCTGGTGTCTCTGGGCCGCTGCGGGAGCATCTGCCCTTCTAAGTTCTGCCTTTTCTTATCACGTTTAATGCAGAAGGCTAAAGCGGTTGGTAGTAGGGACCGTGGAGATGATCCTCTCTAGGGGTGTGATGAGTTCACCCCCATCTAGGCAAATCTGTAGATTGCTAACAAGGATGGTCTTGCCGGAGTTACTGGTGGCAGCGGCAGGTCGCTTACCTTTACGGTCGCGATGATGCTTCTTCTGGGGTCAGGGGTCACTCCCACACTCATCCACCCCCTTTCCCCTCCCATTTACCTCATTCCCCACCTCCCCTCTTCAACCTGTAGTTCTCAATTCGATAGCAGTAGAGAAAGTTCTAGTTGTAGAGCCTGCCATGGATTTATTCCAAAGCCCCTTGATTCCCAAGTTGGTACCGTCAGAAGCGTCTCCGAGTCTTCTTCGCAACGGTGGTGGTTTCATCCCATTCAGAGTTCGTGGCCGTCCGGAGGAGCTGATCTCCCCAAACTGCGCATCTCCCTCCAGTCTGCCAACCTAAGGCCTCTTGCAGAGGCTCCCACAACTGGCCAACTGAATATTTGGAGGCAGGGCTTGGCTGAGGTCCTCTACTATGAGTCTCTGTCCATAATCAAGAAGCGGCTCCCCGATTGGACCCCGGAAGACTGAGTTCTCATTTTTCTCCCTCGGGTACGCTGTTCTGTCCACTCTAGGACTGAGCAGACACCCGACCACTGTTTGTGCTTTTACTGTTGGTTCTGACATCCTCTGGCATCCCCGTGGGTACCATGTCGAAGAGGACTCAACAACGGCTCCAACGACTCCAGCCATGCCGGAATCCGAGCTCGAGAGTGATCGTGGCGACCTCGACTTCCTACTGCTGAGGTGCTGTGACAACTAGAGTCTGAAAATATAGTCCCTGATCACAGTCCTGCCCCGACCAGTGCCGTCCTCCAAAAGTCCTACAAAAATTCAGAGGTCCTCCTAGACCAATCAGGGAGGTTTTGCCGCTGGTCCCATCAACAACGGAGCTCGGGAGTGATTACAGCGGCATCATCTTCGACTTGCTATCCCCTATTCCAGAGAGCGGGCAGATTCGACGCCGTCATTCCGTTCGGCTTTCTAGCTCTCTAATTCCCCTCCCCGCCTGGCCGGCTTACTGCCCCTCCCTGTGGGAGGTATTGTTTGCATGTAATTTTATCTTCCCATCCCCAAGTTCAACCCCCTTGCATGGGGTGTAGTGTTGTAATAACTTGAGCGGAGCGCGCCGTTTTAACGGGGTTAAAGCCTATTATATAAAGGCCGCCGCCTCCATTTTTATTTACTACTGTTCATTTTGGCGAATAATTTTCTCTCTCCTCATCCCCCCTCTTCCTCAGTGCGCGAGCGAGTGAGTAGTGGAAGGTGAGTTTTGAGTGATTTTCTTCCCATTTGGGTTTTAAACCCTCATTTTCGAGTCCCGGGAGGCTTCTCGTAGGACTTGTCCTCGGAGCTAGATCCCTCGGGTGTCCCGTTTGGCCTCAGCTTAATGCCCATGGCTGCTTTTTGGGACTGCTCCCTTGGTGGACAATTCCGCTTCTCTTTTGGCAAACTCCCAAGCTGGGGAGACTCTGTCGAAATTTTGTCAGAAATCCCGTTCTAATCAACTGATCTCTGACTTGTTTATTCTCTTCCGGGCGCTATTTTGTAGATAAAATGGCATCTGGCTCTTCCTCGTCTGCGTCCCGCGTTGCTGTAACGTGGGAGAACGTTCATTCCTTGAACCGAGGGTTCAAGAAAGTAGCCGTGGTTGCAGAATCATCTGACTCAGAGACTGATACAGTCGATACTAGCCGGTTGATGATCCTCCCCGGGGACCATTTCAAGTACGAGCGGGGAGACAGAGTTCGACCCGACCACCCGAAGGACAAGCATCTGACGGACTTCATCAGGCACTTTAACTTTTTTGGGAAGCGCGATGTCATGTTAGCTTGACACTCCGAAGGGGCCTTGCTGGCAGACCGAGACAGCTTGAACGACTCAGTCATCCAGATGTCGCCGATTTATTTTCCTGGGGAACCCAGGAAGTGGGATGCCGTCTTGGGCATGCAAGAGTTGTCCCCAGATGCTGGGCTTCTGACAAGAGCTCCACAGTTCACTCCAGCTCGGTGGAACGAGACCAGAGGGCGCGTCGACCGGGAGAAGCCGAGCTATGGTCTATTTCTTGCCCCGCTCAAATGGGGATATCGGGACGAACCCTTCTTGTTGGATTGTCTGGCGGTTCGGGGATACCTAATACTAACAATCTCCCACTTGAACTACAGTCAATTGCCCACAACTGTGAGGCCCATCTTCTCCCGATGGTGCTCAAACACAATCTATGTCAAAGGCTTAGTCAGTAGATCTGCTATGTTGTCTTCAGATGGTACACGCTCTACCATCACATCTCCGCGATCAACAATCTCCCGAATAAGGTGGAAGCGTCTCAGAATGTGCTTCAACCTTTGGTGAAACCTTGGTTCCTATGCCCGGGCAATGGCCTCATTATTATCACAAAATAATGGGATGGGAGCTGATATCTGGGAAACTACCTTCGAGTTCCATGATGAATTTTCTCATCCAGACGGCTTCATTAATAGCTTCAGCCGCAACAATGTATTCTGCCTCCATCGTCGAGTCTGCAATCGTATCTTGTTTGGAGCTTCTCCAACTGACTGCCCCCCATTCAATATGAATATAAATTCAGACATGGATTTGCAGTCATCTGGATCTGGCTGGAAACAAGAGTATGTATAAGCTCTAAGTTGTAGGTCCTCTCCTCTACAAAGCAGAAAAAGATCCTAGTCCTCCGCAAGTACTTAAGGATGCACTTTACTGCCTTCCAATACTCCTTGCCTGGATCTGCCTAATATCTATTGACAATGCTCAAAGCATTGGCAACATCAGGCTGTGTACATAGCATTGCATACATGATTGACCCTATGGCCAAATAGGACACTTTATTCATGTGTGCCACCTCCTCAGATGTCTTAGGGCCCATCCCCTTAGATAGGCAAATTTCATGTCTCATGAGAATGAGACCTCTCTCAGAATTTTCCATCCTAAACTTTCTGAGGATAGTGTCTATGTACATGGATTGAGATAATCCTAGCATCCTTTTAGATCTATCTCTATAGATTCTTATGCCCAGCACATAGGATGCTTCTACCAAATCTTTCATGGAGAAGGTCTTGGATAACCAAGACTTAGTTGATGTCAACATCTCTACATCATTCCCAATGAGTAAGATGTCAGATGTGCTCAGACTTGCTACAGTGTGTGCTCGTACTTTATATGACTGAGGCAGATGTGCACTGACTTTGCTACAGTGTATGCTCGGACTTTATATGGCCAAGGTAGATGTGCACTGACTTTGCTACAGTGTATGTTCGGACTTTATATGACTAAGGTAGATGTACAATGACTTTGATACAGTGTATGCTTAGACTTTATATGGCTAAGGTAGATGTGCAGTGACTTCAAAATGAGTGAGGCAAGAAAACTACACCGACCTTGTACATGCAAGGACCTAATTTGGCATGGACCTTCTATATGCACAGACTATCCACAGACTTTGGTGAACAATCCAAAACATGCACGGACCTGGACTATGCACAAACTTACCTATGTGCAGCAACACAAGTTTGCACAGAACTTATGAGAAAATGTGCACAGACTATGAATGTTGCACGGACTTGAATGCACAAGATAGAACGTGCACCGACCGTGTTTTGCACACGGTAAAACTTGCACGAACTTGATATGTTCAAACCCAAAGATTGCACCGACTTGCCTTTTGTTAAGAAATGCATTTCACGGACCTTGGTCTTGCATGGGCATGATATGCACGGATTTTGGTGTACACACAATCTGTTCAATGAAATGATTATGCATGCAACTTGTTATGTAGTGGTCTGAAATGAGGATGGACCTAATTCTGACCTGAAAGGAGGTGTTATCAAAGTCAGCAATTGGTCAAACTACTGTTACCGATGGTCAAATCATCGTTGCCAAACATTAAAATAAGACATGAGAGATGCTCAAATTAGAGGTGACACAACATTCTCCCCCTTTTTGATGATTGCAACAATTGATACTTTGATGGCAACCCAAATCAACAAGAGTCAGAATTGCAGATAACACTTAAGTTCTCTCCCCTGATACTCAAGTTCTCTCCCCTGATAGACACCCATTAAATAAAGAACATATAAGGCTCAAACTGCTCATCGAAATGAAATGAGGCTCATCAAAAGTTCTCCAGCTAGGGGTCACCCCCATACCCATCCACCCCACTTCCCCTCCCATAAACCCCATTTTTCCCCCATCATCTTCAATCCGTAGTTCTCAGTTCGGAGGTAGCAGAGTACCAATGGCTTTCAAAAGAAACTGCTACTTCATCCCTACATTCTTGAAGGCTCAACAGGTACCGGTCGAAGCATCTCCAAGTCTTCTTCGCAACGGCGGTCATCTCGTCTCATTCTGAGTTCGTGGCTGTCTGAGGCAGGCGATCTCCCTCGACTGCGCAACTGCATCCTGACTGTCAGCCAGAGACGATTTGTAGAGGCTACCACGTCCCACCACCGGATGATCTGAAGGCAGAGCTTGGCCGGGACCTTCTACAATGAGTCTTCTTCCCCCTCCAAGAAGAGGGACTCCATTTGGTGACTGGAGTAGCAACTTCTTAATTTTCTCCTCAGGGTGCATTATTCTGTCCCCTCTTGGACTGAACAGATACCCTGTCACTCTTTCGACTGTCCCGGCCTAGCCCGACATCAGCTGGCATTCTCGTGGGTCTCGTTTTGACGATAACTCGTCAACGGTTCCAACACCTCCTACCGCGCTCGATTTGGAGTTTGGTACTGCTCGTGACGGCCTCGGCTTGCTGCTACTATGTTCCTGCAATTGTCAAAACCCAGGAGCAAAGACTCTATTCGAGGCTCTTCCCCGACCAGAACCATCGACCTAGAGTTACCCCAAAATTCAGGCGACATTCCAGACCAAGTATGGAGAGTTTTCTGCTGGTATCATCGAAAGAAGAGTCCGGGAGTGGTCACAACGACGTTGACACCGCCTCCCTATCCCCTGTTCCAGAAAGCAGACAGAACCGACTTCGCTGACTGTTGAAGCTCCTCACCCCTTTTCTTCCCCTCCCCGCTTGGCCGACTGAAGGCCCCTCCCTGCGTGGAGATAGTTTTGGTTGTAAGAAATTAACCCCCACCCCAAGATCCCCCTCCTGCGAGAGGCGTAGTGTTGTAAACACTTTGAGAGGTGGCCCCTACAAGCTCAAGAGGTGGCTCCCACTATGTAGCACTTTGTCCCATTACGGGTTCAAGAGGTGGCTCCCACAGCGTAACACTTTGTCCAGCATGTCACAATAGACTCGACACCAACTTGATGCGAACCTGGGACTCTAGATGAGCTCGCAGACGTCCCTAAGCTAGGGAAGCGTGCGGACTGCGGTGTTGAGAAATCGGCAATGAGCTAGGGTGGTCAACTCTCTTTCGTGCCCGGATCGGGGCACGGGATGGGTTTCGCTCAGCTTGAACGAGCTAACATCCTAACACTCATGCAGCGGCGAATAAGCTTGAATGAGCTAACATCCTAACACTCATGCAGCGGCATATAGAAATATATGAAGTAAGCAAATGTCGAGTGAGGGAGCGGGAATGATACCTCCACGCTACCGGGCGTGAGAAAGATGACCCTAGCCATGAACGTTGACTCCCGATATAGTAAATGTTAATAATTACAGAAGTGATTTTAAGGCCCACTCCACGCATGGAGGTAAAAGGCCACAACAGCGACCCGGGAGCACTGATCCTAGGTTGACGGGTAGCATGTTGGAGGGGTTCCGGGCAGTTGAGAGTAGCAATCTCGGATCTGAAATCTGCAGGTCAACAGGACAATAAACAATAGCCTCCAAAGGGACATCCTCCTCCTGGGGTCTTCTGAAGGCACTGCTTGGCTGGGAAGATGGCAGGACGTCCCTGGTCGACTCCCAGAAGTGGGGGTCGCTGAATCTGAGATGTGGTAATTGTTTGGAAATTATCACCCAACACCTTCCCGCAGCCTTGTCTCATGATAGATCTACACGCTTCGACGACCAGAATTTTATCGGACAGATCTAAATACGGATCAAACTAAAACTGACACTGTTGGAAAGTAGCCTCGCAGGGCTGCAACATATAATATTTACAAAGCCATCCAGCAATAGGATAGGAAATGAAAGACTCTGCAAGCTCCATGATTTTCTGGCTCATGTTACACATCTAATAATTTGAAGATAAACTCAAGAACTATAAGAAAAATAGACAGAGCGATAGAAACATTCAAGAGATATAACGACAATAGATAGACCAGACCATGATTTGGAGATACATCCAAGATTAACCATGATGAGATTGTGAGCAATTCCATAAGGTATTCTAGAGTGTTTATGACGAGACAATAACAATCATTTCACTAAGGCATTCACTTTCACTAGAGCTTTTCACATAACTATCAGTTTAGAGGATTGGCCATATTCATTTAGGAGTTCAAACCATCAAATAATGAGCATGACAATAACTTGTGGAAGGTCATAGAACAATCTTGCTTTTGGTTGGTGCAATGCCACACCCGATCAATCATGATACTGGCACACGTTTGGATTTTGCCTCGTCCATGGAATCAGATTTGGACCCCGTCACTTTTCTTTCTAGCATTAGGAATCAAGTTGTTGGGCCCATAGCCCCTTTTAAGTTTCTAGACTAATTCCATGTCATTTAATGGCCAAAGAATTCCAAGGATCAAGGCATGTAGGAATAATAAGGTAAATTCACAGATTCCAAGGATTGAAAATATACATAGGGACAACTCACGTAAAAATCTGGGACATACACAAAATTTGGGAAATTGGCATCCATGACGGTCGCCATGAAAACTAAATTGGCATCCACCCTGGTGGCCGCTAATTTGGTGAACAGTGGAAGGCACGAAAGAATTCACATCGACAAGGTCAGACACTCATTTTATTTAGCATCCACTCTTCTGGACGCTAATTCCAGACAGTGACTTGACTCTCAAATAAATGCCAGAATAGCGTGCTATGAGGGCTAGTTTGTCATGTTTCTTAAGAGGGACATGACTAGAACTGGTGTGTAGGGTTTTTAGGGTACAACTAACTTGGCTGCCTTGAGGGAATCTAAGGCTAGCGGAGATTTACAGAGGCCTCAATAAAAAAAGAACCAGTCCAAAGGAAGGAATATCCCGTGGAGGGTCCAATCGTCATCGAGAGTCATGATACGTACACTTTCATCTTCCCCGAGTTCGAGGCCTCAGTGCTGGTAGAAGAAGTAGACTTCATCTTCTAGTGGAGCGACTTGGAGGTGGGTGAGTTGATTGACCTTCCTCCCTGGGATGAGATCCTAGCAGAGATTGTGAGAGACAAGTGTGAAGTTCACCGGATGACAGACTAGCGAGGGATCCTAGTCGACCGCCTAGCAGGTTGGCTTTTGGGCCATGTGAAAGATAAGGCCATGGAAGTGGATCGACTAATGCGCGGTGTGACATTATGCTTGGGCGGGGTGTTACTCTTCCCTACATCAGGCGACGTACTGAGACAAGAGTATGTGGGGCCCCTGACTCTCCTATGGACATGATATTCTCTTTCTCGGGCAGTGCTGGCTCATGTGTACTGCAGACTCACTCAGATGAGCCTAGGTGGTAGTGCCATGGGGAGTTTATACCTTCTACAGCTGTGGATGGAGGTCCACTTGAGTTTTGATTTTGATAGCGAGGCGACTACTACTTCCCAAATTTTTGAGAAGAGCGCCATCTACCCAGCGAGGGCTCTCTTTGGTCTTGAGGATCAGGTGCTATGCAAGACATCAATACTGAAGACCAGAGATGACTGGCGTGACTATATGAACTTCCTGCCTGAGGATGAGTTTGTGTTCGTTCCGATGATATATCGACATAAAGAATTCAGAGTGCGTGGATCATCAGAGCAGGAGTTATGGCGTGTGGGGGCTGAGGACTTGGTGTTGTACCAAGGACACTGCTATCATTGCCAGGTGGGATTACCCAGACGGATCCCATGGATGGCTTCAAAGGGAGCATTGATCGCAAGCACCTTCTGAGAACTGACGCAAATTGACGGCGGCTAGACAGGATCGGGAAGGCGTGGAGACGCCATGCCACCGTAGTGAAAGCTAGAGTGGACATTGAGGAGGACAAAGATGACTTGAGGTGCTATGTGGGCTACCTACAAAGCTTCAGGCCGACTGTGAATGAATTTTTCATTGCAGAACTGCTAAAGAGCTTATGGACCGATTGATGCAAGCTCAAGAGAAGCAGGGACAGAACGGATTAATGGCTGACGATGCTGATCAGCACATTGATGGAAAGAGTGACGAGGTAAACTCCAACTCCGATGAGGAAGAAATGTCGTTTGAAGATTTGGTAAATACTTATGAAGAATTATCAGAAAAATATAAAAAGATGAAGTGTGAAAATAAAGTATTGAAGAATAAGGCTAATGGAAACATGCATGACAGTTTCTCTTGTGAAAAATGCCTTAAGCTAGAGAATGAAAATGAATGCTTAGTTCGCCAAAATTTATTGCTTGAGGAAACTGAGAGAAATCTAAGAAACAAGTTAGTCTCCTTGTCAGATGATGAAAAACTGTTTGAAAAACTTCTTGATTCCGAAGTTGATAGCAAATGCATCATAGGTGAGAATGAGGAACTTAAAAAGAGTAATGATGCTATGCTAATTCAAATTTCTTTACTGGAAGGCAGATTGAAGTGCTTTGAAAAATTTGAAAAAGAAAATGAACTGTTGAAATCTGAACTTGAAAAGCTTAAACTGCTGAATACGACCATGACAGAAAGGCTTCTGACTTTTGAAAAAGGCAAGTCCATGGTCGCTCAAGAAAGTGAAAATGTGAGTCTTCTAAAACAGGAAATAGAATCTCACAAAACCATAAATGCCACTTTGAATGAGAAAGTTATTTTCTGTAAAAATGAAATCATTTCGTGTGAATTTCACATTGCTTCACTTCAAACTGAAATTGCTGACTTAGAACAAGTCTTTGGGTAGATTTGTGAGTGGAGAGGAGAATTTGAACAAACTTCTGGGAACCAAGGTGAACTTCCAAAGGGAAGGTCTAGGATATAATCCTAGTAAAAAGGAAGTGTTCAATTTGAAAATAAAAATCTCAGTTGTGCATGCTTCTTGCTCCTCCAGTACTTCAAACATCTCTTCTTCAATCAAACAAAAGTCTACTGTGCATGCAAACAAAACTAATGGTAACACATTAATGGATGCCCCAGTGTCCACCAAACATTGTTTAACTGCCACCTTATTGATATCAACTGTAATGCATAAGGCATATTTTCTGGCTGGCTTCGGAGCTAGCTCATACTCATGAAAAGTAATAGCCGGTTGACCATATGACGGTGTTAGAACTGATGTGATCTATTCAGCTGGAATGTCTTCGTTCACCATCACTTTCTGTAAATATTCTTTCAAAGCCTGCTGATGAGTGGCGGATCTCTTTATCAGTTCCAGGATGGAAATCCTTTCCAAGGTCTTATCCAAGTGTTTTAACAGATCATACTGCGTGCCCGGTATGGATTCCTGTTCCGGTTCTTGTTCATCTTGCCCCTATGTGGGCTCTCGCTCCCTTTGTGAAAACACGCGGTGGAACATTCATCCACAGCGGAGCACCATAGTTTGCGAGGATCGCGCCTCTGTCGGGTTGTGGGTAGATGGAGTGTTGGTGGAGGAGGACGGTGTGTTAGGATCAACGGGTGTTGGGGGAATAGTTTTTATAAGGGGCCTTGGAGGAGCAGGGGGTGCTTGAACAGCTGAGGGAGGTGTAGGCCGAATAAGAAGGGGTCTGGATAAAAATGGAGGATTATTTGGCGGTGGGGTAGTTCTTGCTCACGGAGGATTAGTGATGGCGGGTGGACTAAGTGTTGGTGATGGGCAAATGAGGAGTGGCCTGGATGGTGCAAGTGAAGCGTTGATAATTGGAGGAGGAGTTTGTTGTGTCATGGAAGATGGTGGAGGGTGGATGAGGAGTGGCCTGGATGGTAACGGTGCAGGATTAACGGCGGTGGATGGATTTTGGTTGATGGGGCGTAGAAGGGGACAGATTAGTTGGTGAGAAGGTGTTGGAGCAAGAGGTGTTCGCAAAAGACGGGGTGGAGGGTGTGGAGTTTGATTTATGGCCCCGACAGAGGCATTCTCTTCATGCCACCCTTGTCCTCTTTCCACTTCATGGAAGGAAGTAACAGGGTTTACTTGCTTTGATTTCAAATGCTACTCCTACATTTCGAAATATCTTGGCCATGAATGATATAGCCAATATGCACCAACTATATAGTCGGGCACATTTTATTCAAACGCAGTTCAAGGACTCACCGATCCATTCACTCTTTGAGGCCCAAAAGCTCAAGTACAACAGAAAACCTCAGGGGCCTGTCATAGAAGGAGTCCAAACAAATGAACAGGTGCAAGCCATTGTGTTCCCATTCCCTAACTAGTCTACCCAAATCCACTTTCCACAGAACCCCCGCAACCCCCAATTCTCCACTCCATAGAACCCTCCACCCACCTTCTCTCCACAAAACCCTTCGCCAATATTCACCACTCCACAAAACACTTTCCCCATTCCGCAACAACCCCAGCAACCTCCGTAATACCACAATGTCCCTCCACCCAATGGCTACACCAACAAGTGCCCAGCTCCGAAGAGAGCCCAGTACCCCCCTCAGCTAGAATCCCTTACAGGCATCTTTTCGGCCCTCATGTCAGTAAGTGCAATCCAGCATCCTCCGGAACGGCCCATCTGGAACTGGGCTGTTGATCAGACAAAGTATTGTATGTTCCATAGGCAGCCAGGGCATACGATAGAAGGATATTTTTAGTTTAGGGATTTGGTCTATGACCTGCACGAAGGACACAAAATAGATTGGACCGAGATGCATAAGGCCATCATGGAAATCAAAGAAAAGAGAAGGCAAGCACCGAGGTAGTAAGTGCAGCAGCAACAAGCACCGCCACCACAGCAGCAGCCACCACAGTAGCAACAGCCGGTCCAAGACTTGGGGATCCATCAAAACCCCATGCCAAACCATCCTCCCACTCTGCAGCCTCAGTCACCGTCACCTGCTCATGTCAACTTGGTCCAACCCCCGGCTCTTGACATCGGATGGTCCTACGATGATGACGGTTCCGTCCCGCAAGTAATGGCCCTCCATCATAACCACCGCAACCCTTCCATCCTCACACCCAGCCACCAAACCCTTCCTTCGCGGGGAGGGGAAACAATCGTTACATATACTACCCTCGCGCAGGAGGGGGGATCGCGGGGAGGGGTAAGCAACAGTTGCCCGTACGCCGAGCTTGGGTGTCCACTCACGACGCAGCCAACTCCTGGATGAAGACCGAGGGATGCTGACAGACACCTGGAAGTCTGGTGTCGAGCTGACGGCGCTGGATGGGGACGGCGGCTGCTGCAGCAGGCTGGTGCAGTTCTGCTCGGCTGGACTGGTTGGCGCAGATGTTGTGCGACGGCTGGTACGGGCGCTGCAGAACTCCAATCGCGGCGGGGCCAGGTCGGGGACGTTACTAACTGGGAGGTCTACGAGCCCTCAGAAGGGGGCGGCTGTCTAATCACCTTGCTAGGCGTGGTCGCAGGAACGGCCAGTGTCAGTTTTCTAGATGAACTGCAGGACAGGATGTCAAAGAATGGGGAGGAACTCCCAGCGCTGATGTCGAAACGTGACGAAACCACTTGTGTTGGTTTCATTTCATCGAGGGCCAGAACTTTGATGAAGGCAGCATGACCTGAAACGGACAGGAAGAAGAGGTGTTGGGGCCGACTTGACAGTAGCTCGTCCTAGGTGAACAGGAGCTCCGGGTCTGGCGCGCCTGTGGGAGTTTGGATGCCACGGACAGAGACGAAGTCAAAACCATGTGGGACCACCTCTGGTGCGTCGACACTTCGGAGTAGCAGAACTCTCATGAAGAGAGCTCTGGCTGAATGGCACAGGGGCGGGCAGTGGAGATGTTACCAGATGGTGCTCAGGTTCAGTCCCGAGCTTGGTGCAGTTGCACAAGAATGGGCGGCGCGTACGGTGCTGAGGCCAGTTCACTGCGGAATCACTTCTGGAACGAAGCTGACTCGATGACATACGACTCCATAGAAGGAAGCTTTGGCTAGTTTGCACCGAGGATGCCGGGGTAGTCTCTGCAAACTCAACCTCTACTGTAGGCTGGTTGCAGGGACAGCAGGGAGGCCTTCTCGATCCACGGGCCGTCGTGTGGCTTTGTTTCCCCTGTGCTTCGGTGTGAATGGGGCGTGGAACAGGCCGATTCGGCCATTCCACAGTTTTAATCGTCGGATTTATGTAACGGTCCTTCCAGAGACGGTCACAAGCATAACGGTCCCTCGATAGACCGTTATATCTCGTACATCATTTTTTCATCTTTCGAGGTCATGGAGTGTGACGGACCAGACCTGGTCCAGTACAAGAGTATAACGTACTGGTCTAGGCGCGTTATTCTCGGGTGGTTTTCGAGGCCTGCTACTGTTGTCAGCCCCTCGACGACCATGTTACCTCGAAGATTGTGTCAGTCGGTTCGCTGTAACGGATCGTTCCCAGTGCGTTATGGTCAGGTAATGCACCTGTGTGGGTCCGTTACGTTGTGTTTGACTGGCATTTGACTGGCTATGGTGGTTGGTGTGACGCACCAAGCCCCATGCGCCATGTGGCTGTGGCGGACTCAGCTGGGTCAGTTATATGCCTCTTGTCCATGTTAGTGTTTTGGGTCTATTGACTTTAACGCCCCTGTTGTGGTGCGTTAAGCTAGTGTAACGCGCCTATGGAGGTCCGTTACATGTCTTTCATTTGAATTTTGGTCCGTTGGCCATAACGCCCCTGTCTTGGTGTGTTATGCTGATGTGGCGCCCCTATTCTGGTGCGTTACATGGTTTGTAATGGATTTCAAGTCTGTTTGCCCTGGCGCCCCTTCGTTGGTGCGTTATGGTCGGTAACGCCCCTATGCTGGTGCGTTACGGTTTTGTTGTTGGCCGTGATGGTCATCGTCCTGTTCTGTGTGTTGGTCTGTCTTAGGTTGTGTTCTAGGGCGGTGTCTGTTTGTCGGTAGTTTCTAGATCGGTCGGTTTAGGTGACTGCGTGTGGTCTTTTTTTTTACTACGATAGTACCCTAACGACTCAATCTAGAACTGCCAGTGTCTTTGTCTCTGGTCTTGTAGTGTCTTTCCTTGACTGCTAGGTGCGCCTAGTGACTGAGTGATGTTCATTGGCTTCTGTTCATATGTGAGGTCCTTCTGAATTACCAGGTCATTATGATCAATGACATGGAAAGGGTCGTGTACATACTTCTTCAGCATAGAAACGTGAAATACGTTGTGTACTTCCAATAGTTGAGGAGGCAAAGCAATGGGATAAGCAACTATGTGTGCAAGGATCAAGAAATGTGCACTGACTTGGGTAGAACAAGGTGCACGGACTTTGTTTTGAACAAAGTGTATAGACTTAGTTAGAACAAAGTGCACAGACTCTTTTAGAAGAGAACGTGCATGGACTTGGGTAGACAATGTGCATGGACTTTGAAGGAACATTGTGCACGGACTTGGAAGGAACATTGTGCATAGACTTCTACATGCATGGACTTAAAAACTAATGAAGCAAACAAAGTGCACGGAGTATGTGGAGTAGATGAACAACAAGCATGGACTCATAGTGTGCAAATATTTGATGAACGAGTAAACAAAAACATGCATGGACTTTACTCATGTTCGGACTTAAAGTTTCAACAAACCGAAGACATGCATGGATTTTGGAACTTAAACTACTCATGAGAAAATGCACGGAGTTAATATGCACAGAGTTAATATGCACAGAGCTAAGCGATGTATGCTTTGAGGATAGGAAAGCGTACTCAACTAACACTTCATTGAGTTTTATTGCATGAGAGCTTTATTGAAGAAGAACCTCATTGCAGAATTAGAAAAGGATGTGAGATAATCAAAACAAACATATTTTGACAAGCAGTGTGTGACATCATCAAAATCGTAGGAATATAATAGTCTCCCACTTTTTGATGATGGCAACACTATGTCAAACAATTGCAATGTCAAAGATCTAACATGCATGAGCTCACACAGCACTCATTCCACATTCCAAAAAAAATGATCCCCAAGAGGCTCTGCCCCTCAGACAAACTCCCCCTGAGACTTAGATAACATCCTAGAGGCTCTCCCCCTCAGACAAACTCCCCCTGAGACTTAGACAACTTCCTGGGAAGAAGCAACTTCTATAGAACAATGGATGAAAAACTCCTCTTAGCAGATAATAACCCACGATCAGAAGAAGCAATATGACAATAGTAGCAGCAATTCTTCTTCCTGCAAGGAAGAAGTAGAGAAGAAGATGGGGAAACAGAGGCCTTTCCCTACCACATGTAGTCAAAAAAGGGGGAATAGCAGAGAACGAAGATGTGACGACCCAGATCCCGAATACCAGATATACCCAATAGGACTATCAAATACACCTGATACCACTTGGAACCTGTAAGGCCTTCCAAGAGCAGTAAAGCTCCTTAAGGGATAAAAGGATTGTCATGTAGTACATTGAAGCCGCAGAGATATAATAATAAGCAATTAAATTTCATTAGATCAGATTGCTAAAGTAGTAAAAATAAAATTACTTTTTAAATAACAGTTTAAATTAACAATTATATACCAGAGTCCAGTCCAAAGGAAGACAACAAGTCTAACAGTACAGTCGACAGAATAGAAAAGACGTACTAGAAAGTTGGGGGAAGCCCGATGAAGGTACCAGCTGGCAACTACGAACTCGCACACCAGGAACCGCAGAAGTAGAACGAACAACGACCCACCTGAAAAGCAGGGGTGAGCCTCGTGTCACTAGCTCAGTAGGGGTCATGCGGATCCCCACTGAAAAACACGCAGTAACACGCTAAAACAGTAGGTAAACAATAGGTAAGCAATAGGTAACAACAATAGTAGTAAAGTAGGAGACTAAATTATAAAGCTGTAAAGAAGAGGGGCGTAGGAGTAGGGAGCAGGTAAGGAAGAGGGGACGAACCCATACCACACTAGCAAGGCTGCTGAACTAACCTCAGCACCCGAAGCTACTCCTAACAACGGCAGAAGGGTTGACCCTGAACTCGAAAGATCAGGAGTCACCGATCTGTCGACAACCACGAGGCCAAAGACAAGGCCTACAAGACTAGACCAAAAGTCTAGAAAAGACCTAGACAGACACAGACGCGCCACGACTAGAACGTTGTGCACACTGCCCCATGCATGACTAGAACGTTGTGCATGCTACAGAACACTGACCTCGGGAAAAGTTAAGAAAAGGCTAACCCAAAAAGGCCACGACGTGTGAGGAACGTGAAGAGAACCACAAAGAGTCACGTGCCACGTGACTAGAGTGCCTTACCACCAGAAGAATAGCCAGCTGCATCCATTGATGTCTTATGCTGCACCTACTAGCGTCTTATCCATGTAACCTGCCGCAAGGACTAGGCCGAGACAAAGACACTGTTAGAACCAGAACAGTACCATAACACGAGTGACGAGTCAGGGTCACGTCTAACGACGTAAGTCCAAAGTCCCTGACCACGTGTGCACACACTGACCCACTTCTTAAGCCAGGCCTCTAGCTAGTATTCCCCCTCCGAAGGATGCTACGGTTGAACCGGGGGCCCACAGAACTAGCTTAAGAACCGTAAATTGGGAAAGTGCCCCACTACAAGAGCCATCATGCCAAAGCGTGTCGTAAGGCTACGACTAGTGGAGGCTCACGAAACACGGACTCCCAAGCACCAGTGCTAAAGTACAGATAGGCTAACCGAGCACTGTCACCTGTACTCCAAAACACCAATGGCAGAACAAGAAACTGCCAACAGACTCAGGACAAGGCAGCTAGACCTACTCACGTAACGATCCTTGAGTCTCATGACTCGGAGACAAGATCATCATAGACAGTAGAACAAGCCGCCAATCAGTCTACTCCTAAGCCAGAGGAAATAGCATTCCGCAGGAAATGACTCACGGAGACCCGAGGGGACACCAAGAACCCTCAACACACCTGGACACGCGACCGAGGTAGGACAATACCCCAAGGCATCCAGAACACTGTCTCGAGCTGGACAGAACTGTCGAGATACAGACAAGGTCACCAGTCAACCCCTGGTCTCACCGGGTTGACTAGAACCAGACACGACACATACACAGACACACACAGAAATACACAAGAAGAGAAGATGACATTCTGGGCAAAGCGAACCACCACTCAACTGCTAGGTGAACCCAGCAGTCAAGGGACAGCCGCTATGCGACCAGAGACAAGGACGCTGGTAGTTCTAGATTGAGTCGTTAGGGGACTGTCGCAGTCAGGGAAGGGACCGCACCCAGTCACCTGAACCGATCAATCTAGAAGCCACCGACACACAGACACCGCCCTAGAACATAAACCTAAGATAGACCAACTCACGAACAAACACAGAACAGAACAGCGGCCATCACGACCAACAACAAGACTGTAACGCACCCCTATAGGTGCATTACACCAGCCTACGCACCAGGACAGGGGCGTCAGGGGCAACAGACCCACAAATCTTAACATGGATGAACAGCATGTAACGGACCAGTCGGAGTCCATTATAGAACCCTGGTGCATGGGGGTTAGTGCGTTACAGCCAACCGACATGGCCAGCCAAACTCGGTCAAACAAACTATAACGGCCTACTATAGGCGCGTTACACCAGCCTGACACACCAGGACTGGGGCGTCAGGACGAACAGACCCAAAACTTTACGAACGGGGCTGTGACGCACCTCTATAGGGACGTCACAGTCATGTAACGGTCCATAACTGGCCCGTCACACTGACCTAGCCTTGAAGGACCTAAAATGACTAACGACTGTGGCGGTCTATCATAGGACCGTCACACAGTGTGATGATCTCTGGAACGACTGCTACACCAAATCGGTGAGAAAAATAGTGGAATGGCTGAATCGGCCCGTTCCATGCCCCATTCACGGCCAGGTGCAGGGGAAACAAAGCTACACGACCACAGAAGACACCTGGGAGCTATCAATGGCACATGCAATGGACGAATCGCGAGATCAGGGCGATTCTGACGAATCGACCCAAATCGGGTCACCAAGGTTCCCAGACTCCTACTGGCCCCGAATGACAACCGATCGACACGAGATTGGTGGGTACGGGATCCTGACATCCTGATGGTCATTTTGACAGTAATTATACTGCAAACCATCACCGTTTTTCGGTGAACCCTGAAAACCCCAAAAATAACGATTTTCCCTAAACTGGCCCGACTCACTCGATAGGGTACCAAACCGTGCACAGAGACAGGGAAAACGTGCAAAATGAAGTGGCGATCCGTCAAGTACGGACGGAACACCCTATGCATCAAATCCATGAACGCTGCGGGGGCATTGGTGAGCCCAAACGGCATCACCAAAAACTCATAATGCCCATACCTCGATCGAAATGCCATCTTCTCCACATCAGACTCTCGAATCTGTAGCTGATAATAACCTGATCTCAAATCAATCCGCGAAAACACCCAGGCCGACTGAAGCTGATCGAACAGGTCATCAATCCGAGGCAACGGATACTTGTTCTTAACAATCGCCTGGTTCAACTGATGGTAGTCGATGCATAACCTCAAACTACCATCCTTTTTCTTCACGAACAACACCGGTGCACCCCACGGGAAAAAGCTAGGATGAACGTACCCCTTGGCAAGCAACTCCTGCAACTGCGCCTTCAACTCTCGCAACTCCGTGTGTGCCATATGATAAGGGGCCTTCGACATAGGTGCCGTACCTAGCATCACCTCAATCACGAAATCAATCTCTCGCTGTGGTGACAACCCTGGTAACTCATCTGGAAAAACATCGGGAAACTCACACACAACCAAAATGTCCTCTACATCAGGACACTGCCGATCGACCAAAACCACAGAAGCGAGAAAACCTTGACAACCCGCATCAAGCAATTGACGAGCCTTGATAGCTGAAATGAGCAAGCGGGAAGAGGAAGACCGAATACCTTGGAAATAGAAGGTGGGTCCGCGAAGCTGTAGGAAGTAGACCTTCTTCGAGCCGCAATCCACAATAGCATGATGAGCCTCGAGCCAATCCATGTCCAAAATCACATCAAAGTCCTGAAGCGGTAACGCGTAGAGTCTGGCTGGCAAGTTCCGCCCTTCCACCTATACAGGTACCTTCTCAAAGCTATACGGGGTGTGCACGAAATCATCTGTAGGTAACTGCACTGCCATATCACAGGACATCTCGGCCACTGGGTCCTCCACGCTCTGAGTAAAATCCTCCGAAAGGAATGAATGAGAAGCACCCGAATCGAACAAAACACGAGCCACATAACCACAGAAAACTTAGTTCACGGACCACATAATGCACCTTTAGGGATGCGTTAAATGACCATAACGCACCGGGACAGGCGCGTTACGTCACCTGAATTTTGCAACTCCTGTGTTTGGAATCGGAACCCCTTCCCGACCGATCGAAATCGATGGGGGACACGGCAGAACATGAAACCAACTCAACCTGCCAACCCGTACCGACCATTCAAGCCTACGCATGCCACTAGAAATGAAATACGATGCCCATGGATATAATTTCAATAATTAAAAGATAATTTTAGACCTTAAAAGATTAAAAATGCACTAATTAGGAACATGTACGAATCACAAGGCAAAGGTCGTCAGACTACAATGCAAGTGGTACCGGCGGTGTCCTAATGAGGTAAGGAATCCATCCCCCTACCTGGATGACGACGAAAATGATGATACGCTGTCAATCCAGCAAGAGGGCAACATGGTGCCTCCCGGCCCAACTCGACTCCACGCTCCGCGAATTGAGGAAAGCTGGGCGTCAACACAATCCTCGCGACGCGACCAATCGAACGGTACCTCTCCGGCTTCGATCAGCGGCCATCCGGACCAGAAATTGAGAGAGACATGCAAACTGATAAATTAACCCCAAAATCTCCAAAAATAGGAATTACATAGAAAACGAGGAAGATGGTGACGGATGGCGACGTAGAGGGCGTCAACGTATTTCTGGCGAGATGAGGAGTCTGTTCCCCTACCTCTTGCGTGGCGAAGACCACGAATCGGTGAAGATCGGGCGACGGGTGCCACACCGTCTTCTCGCTCGCACGCGTCTCCACCCTCCACAATCCGAGGGAAGAAAGGTACTGACGCGATCCTCACATCGAGCCCGTCCCGTCGGTACCTCCCACACGTCGACCGGGGTCTGTTTGGACCGTGAATCGAGAGAATGGGGGTGGAGGAGAGAGAACGTGTGATGGGGAGAGAGAGTGTGTCGAGATGAAGAGAGAGAGAGGTTCGAGGGAGTGAGGAGAGAGAACTCGCAACGGGTGCGTGTGTGGCATTCTATGTTCACGTCAGTGACCCTCCACTAGTCGTAGCCTTCTTACGGCACGCGCGTGCTAACCCCCCGGGGAGTGGTGGAGCGGCATACCAAAGTTAGACGGTGAGTAGGCTGGTTACCGTAGGGACCCCACGTACAGTCGAGTCTGAGCTTAGGGGAAAATACCAACTAGAGGATAGGCCTAGGGCGTATGGTCTGAGTGTGCACACGAGGTTGAGGGTTCAGACCCGCGTTGATGAGCTCGACCTCAGCTAGTCCTTATTTTGTGGTACTTCTGGTTACTTGGTGTGTCCTTGTCTCCGCTTGGGGCGTGGTAGCTGGACACTTGTGAGGCATTGTAAGACGTCAGGGGACGCATTCGGTCATTCTTCTAGTGGGTGGTACTCCCGTCACGTGATGTGAGTTGTCGTGTCCTGGGTTTCCGTTTCTCATCTGTGAGATGAGGTTTCGGGCGTTGTTTTCGGGATCATTCCCGTAGCTGAGGTCTGGGGTTTCTGGTGAGCATCACCGAGAGTTATCCCTAGATGGCGTGGAGTTCACGACAGCGAGGTCATGACCGTGTTTCTGGACTGTGTGGTTTCGGCTCAGACCCTGCTGTGAGGGCAGGCTTCCGCGACTGAGGCATCATGTCTTATTCCTAGAAGTGTGGCTAGGACGGTTCGTGTCTGGTAGTCTCTCGATCGTGGGATCGAGATGTCGGGTGCGTGACTTGGTTGTCCCCCGACGGGAGACTGGGTCATATGTCGGGTGCGTGGCTTGGTTGTCCCCCGACTGGAGACTAGGTTGTGTGTCGGGTGCGTGACTTGGTTGTCCCCCGACGGGAGACCACGTCGTGTTTTCTGTTGCTGGTAGGAGTAGCCGTAGTGCTGAGTTTTGACCGACTACCGGTTTGTTGCTCCTGCCGTTACTGTTGGTCCTTCTGTGCCTAGCGTAGCTTTTCTTTCCACCGTTGTTTTCTCGATTGGGGTTCTGCGGGATCCCGTTCTTACCCTTACGTGCTTGAACACCGTTAACAAACTGGGAAGGGTGAAATACCAATAGAATTGCAGCCAGGCCATCACTGAAATAAATCCATGCCGTGGCAGAACTGAACAAAAATGATGACCTAATCCAACTAAGGTTAGCTAGACCTAAAATATGCAAGACACTAATTCCGTGAGCTCCTTCAGCATCTCCTCTCTCTGTGACCCCACGTAGAGGGAAATCAAAAGTGCCTTACAGTGTGAGCCTAGACCTAAGGGGCTTTACCCGTCGTGGTCTCTGCTCCAACAACGCTAGGACCGACATTCCCCGAAGAGTGGTTTTTTCGTACATGGAACAAACCTCGTCTCTTCGGGAGGTAAATATTAAAATATGCCTCTGGTAGGGCATGCATTGGCATCTTGTCGCTGCCCGATTGTCCGTGTTTCCATACTGGATCATCGCCTGAATATTAAAAGAGAGATCGATAGGTGTCCGACAGTGACCCGATGACATCAGATTGATGGATGGTCTAACTTACGATTGCACCACGCTTCAACCTCATTTGCATTCGTTTATTTTCATGCAGTTGGTGTTACCTCTTTAGGCCGTAGGGCCTTTAATTTCGGCAATTAATTAAGGGTTTTCTCTCATATGGGGGATGTAAATAACGTCGTGACCTTTATGCCACGGCGTGTATTGGTCCCGGCTCAAATCACAGAATTGTCTGACAGAGTCAGGTCGAGCGCACTCGTGGCTCTTCGGAGCCCGAATAAATTGTCACGCATGTGACTGGTGTAATATCCTGGATCTTTGGCAGATCTTTATTGGGTCCTATTGGATCTTTATTGGGTTTTCTGATCCTTTTAGAAGAGTTTCAGACTACTTTTGATTGGTGTGCTAGGAATATGCTGGGACCCACAGTGGCACGAGTAATCACGTCCAATGCTTGAAGGAGTTCGTGAAGAAGAAAGAGGAGAGAGAGTGAGGCTTCATATATATATAAGGGACTTTCTTCTAGGCCAAGGAAAAAATGTACTAGAACAACAAAATGCAGACATACTCCAAAAATAAACCGGAGGTAGTCTACTCAGCTTCCAGCTCCCCCCACCAAAGAAAGAGTTAGATCAGAAATTTCGTAAAAGTTACCTTTTATACTTGACATGACACAGAATGTTGAGCTATTAAGCACAGATGGAACAACATCATTCATTTGTTTTAGACTCCACATCATTCAGCAAACTTAATTTGGCATTAATAAACATTAGCATGTTTCTGGTTTCTACCTATCTTACTGATCTAGTTAGCAGATCTTTGATGGTAGGCGGATGCGGTTGTCCGTTGAATCTGTAATGCTAGCTTTAGTGGGCCAACTATGTCCTTTACCATGAGAAGAATAGGAACAAAGAGTGGTGAGAAAGAGAACTATGAAATAAACCTTTCAGTTATGTTAGGGAAAGTAAAACTGCACTGTTTGAAACATTAATTCGAAGTCACAGATAACACACATCTAACAATGCTTAACTGTCAGGAGGCAATAACTTATTGGTAAAGAACTAATTTGTTGCTGATGAGGAAACCAAGGCATACTAGCATATGTTGCTCATAGTGCATATACTGAATCAATATGTAGTAGCTTACTGAGAGAAGGTCTCCACTACTCGGAAAGCTCTCTGTCAAGGGAAGTGCTTCACTTGATGGAAGCAAACCTTGCTTCTCAACCCACAAACGGGCAGCATCAATCAGATTGCCGCTACTACCCCTTGTGCCTTCTTTGGCTGCAATATCTGTTTTGTTACCAATAACTAGGTGTGGGACAGGAAGACCACAAGGCCCACCAGATCCAAGAGAGGCAGAAAATGTCCCGGCTGAAGCAATCTCCGTTGCCCACTTCTGCAAGTTTGTCTTAGTCCTCCTTTGAGAAAGATCATGGACAAAAATGACACCTGCATAAAAATGTCAAGCAAAGAAAATGCACTGTCAAACGGATTCATGACCCAGATCCAAGAGGGGCATGAGGCTCGACAAAGATGATGTTACAATAATTTTCAGTGCGAATCTAAAGCAAATGGGGGGCATTCACAGGGGAAAGAGGATGTCATCATCATTGAATTCGATGGTGGATTCTCTTAAAAGGAATGGCCACAGAGAGACACGATCCCCATTTCGGGGTGAGGCTTTGTCAAACATACCACGTCAGAATAGGGGTAGAAGAGAAAGAGTGCACAAGAGACAAAACAAGTAATAGAAAAAGAAATTATTTTATAACTGTCATGTACAACATAAGTGAGGGGGTAGATGTACAAGTATATCTCTCTAACTCTCGCCATCGCCCTCCTGATCATCTCTCTCATCTCCCCTAGGACGGGGATCCCTCAGAGGCCTCATGGAGCTCTGCGAGGCAACACTCCTCTCACCCTGTAGTGCCTGCTCAGCCTCGGCGGCGCGTCGCTCCTCTGTTGAGGAGACTATGAGGCTTCCAATAGAGAAGGAGTCAGATTGTCGAGCACGTGCTACGTGCTCTCACCCACTCTGATAGTGCTCCTCACTGTCCTATAGCCACTGCTCTGCAACCCCAAGGCCTAATTGGAGCTCCATCATCTGGGTCTCTAGAGCCCTCCTCTCCCCTCTCTCTCTCTCCCTCCGCGCATCTCTCCTCGCCAACTGGAGGGTAATCCTCAGCGCCATGACCTCTCAGGGTAGCTCATCGGCATCATGGCGTCGCAACTCCTCCAACCCCGCCACTCAGACATCACGCTTCTCCCCTACTCGGGTCGCGTGAGCAAGCGCATCTAAGATCTCAACCACATGCCAGAGCCAACCATCCTCACAAAGTCAGTAAAAAAAGTAGTGCATAATCAAAATCCAAATCAAGCAAATACTCACGTGAGCCGCGAGCTCACGCTCTGCCTCCTCGTCATGCGCCACTACACTGGTGAGCCACTCTTGGAGGGAGGTGACCTCTGTTATCCCTCTGGTTTTGATGATGACCACCATGATTAATATTGGTTGAATGATGCTTCTTAAATTGCTTCTTGCGCCAAGCCGAAGCCACTAATAAAACCCTTCTCAAAATCATTAAGAAAACATGCGAATCTCACAAATTTTCTGATTGGTCTGAAAAATTAGTGGAAGCTCTATAGGCTTACCGCACCTTCGTCCGTACTCCTACGGGGCAAACCCCCTTGCTCTCACCTACAGAATGGAGGTGGTGCTCCCATACGAAATCTTGATCCCTTCCCTAAGGGTGTAGCTCAATAAGGAACTTAATCTCGATGAACGTCGAGAGACATTGTTCGTCCAGCTGAAACTTTTAGATGAGAAGAGGCTCAACACGGCTGATCACGTGTCCGCTTATCAAAAGAGAGTTTCACGTTATTTTCAAAAGAAGGTAATCGAGCGTAAATTCCAAGTAGGTGATATAATTTGGAAACGTAAGTTCATTCGGTCTGCAGGTCCTCGGTCTAAATTGCAACCTAACTGGGGAGGGTCATTCGTCGTTAAAAAGGCTTATCCAGGGAACGCATACCACTTAGTCAATGCAGAAGGTGAGGAGCTGTCTAACGCTTGGAATGGGTTGTATCTTAAGCGTTTCTTTCCTTAGAGTCAAGTTAGTGCCACCCCGGCAGCAAGGTATTTTTCCCTTTCGCCACAAAGAAGGACCCTGAGCACGGCAGTCACACACTACACGACGTCCCTGGTCAGGTTCCCCGAATTTGTGGTCACCGTTTCTCCTTGGCCATGCTTGGGGGAAAGTCAGGATCCCTGTCCATTTCTCTCCTCGGCCGAATCTAGGGGCAAGAGGTGAATAAGGGGGCGATGATCGATCTAGACACCCTGACGAGAGGAGGTCTCAAATAGGGGCAGTCCGTTATGACCTGACGCCTCGAAGAAAAGCAACAAAAGAAAAGGAAAAAGGAGCAACCATCATGACAAAAACAAAAGTTCATATCAAAAATCCATAGTTCAAAATTCCAAAAGCTCTGAGGAAGAAATAACTAAGTATGGCAAGAGTGACAGTATAGTTTCCTCGCGGGACGTTATGGATGCATCTAGTAGGAGGCATTCGAACACCTCAAAGGGGTTTAGGTCGGCAAATACCCTTTCCTCTTTCCCGTTTCGAGGGAATTTTATACATTGGTGGAGGGTGGATGCCACCACCTGATTCTGTTGTAGACATGATCGGGCCAGCAGTGCCTTGTACGATGTGTAGGAGTTTATCACATGGAATTACACTTTAGTGGTGAAGTCACCAAGTGAGAGCTCGAACTCTGCCATGCCCATAGGGACTTCAAACTTCTAATTAAAACCAGCGATTCTCAAATCCCTTACCTTGATTCGGTGCACATCAAAATAGTATTTCTAATATACCTGATAGGGGAGTATGTTAACTACTACTCCCTGGTCAATCAGAATTCTGCTTATCGGTTGGCCATTCAGTTGCCCCCTTATGTGGAGCGGTCTATTGTGGCTGATGGAAGGTAGAAGCATATCCTCCTCCGAAAAAGTCATAGCCACTCCCGATCGTGCCTTGGCAATGTAGCTTTCAAAGTGTGACGGGGTTTGTAGAGTCACGATAATGGCTTGCCAGGTTTCTTCATCAAGAGAAAGTATCTCCCAAACAGTGAATCTTGTAAGGATTCTCTTTAGCTACTTCATTATTCTATTGGTGGCCCTAACGTTAGCCAACTTCATTTCTTCAGCTTTATTACGCCTACCCTCATGGTGTTCTTGAGGAGCTAGCTCAGGAGGTGGTTCATCTTTTTTTATTGGGTGCTACCTGAGTCTGTCGTGTCGGCTCAGCTGGTTCCCTTTCTTGCATAAATTCGTCAAGGCTTGGAATGCCCGTGTAGTCTTTATTTGCTAGCGGAGAGACCGCTGAGGGTAAGTGGTGAGGACACGAGAGCCAGTCGCCGTTATCAGACCCGCAGCACGACTCGAGCGATTCCGGCCTCTTTATGGTTGGGCGACAGTATGGACTCCCTGCCCGAGCCTTGAGATTTATGTGTGGAACATTAGTATTTTATTTTTACCTTTATGTCCTTTGGTTTTTTTTTAATTTCGGACCTGCTACAATGAGCAAGTCCGAAACGGTTTCGGTGTAAGCTGAAATCGATACGTTTCGGTCGAAACGTATCAGTTTCGACCGATACAGCCATCCCAACCTTCAAGTGCGGCCTCGGTTGGGTCAACCAGTCAACCATCTCCATCGCCACGGGGGACCTCTGCAGCCCGAACAATCAGAATACAACAAAAGCCGTATGACATGAGTAAAGTTGCTTGAATCCTTACCTCTGGGAAGCAGGGGAGCGCGAGCGTAGCACTGGAGATTGGCCTCAGGAAGAAGTTTGGCAATCCATTGCTTGTTGTTTTGGAGGACTTTGATGCTGTCCTCAATCTCTTGGGAAACGATCGAAGGCCTCACAGCGAGCACGGGCTGGAAATTCGTCTGGGTCTAGAAAGGCCAGTGGGAACCCTTGAAATAACTTACCCAGAAGTATTGGGTCTTCCATGTAATGCTCCAGATTTTTTTTGAATATTTATCAGATATTTACGTATATTTTTCTCTAATGAGACTTCGGATCATTGTGCATGGTGAACCGTTGCGTTCTCCGACTCCGGGACAGTACCAACGCGTTGTGATCTTTCCGAGAATCGCAGAGATAATTTTTTCATATTTTTCATATTTTCTTGAATTTTTAGATCTCTCTCTGTCTCATTTTCTCTTCCTCACTCTCTCTCCTCACACTCTCTCTTTCTCTCCCTCTCTTCTCCGATGACCGACAGAGGAGGACGAGGACGAGGCGGCAAGGTTCGTGGGGCGAGAGACGGCGAGGACGGGACGAGGGACGAGTCGGTGGCGCGTGGCGAGCCGGTTCGCGAGCATGGGGCACCGACGGGATTTCTAGCAGCGTTTCGCGATAGATCGGCGTCGTCGGCACGTGAAATCTTCGGTGGAGATAGGGGGATGGATCCTTAACCCACGTACTTCCTTTCCCGCGAGTTTTGTAGGCCGTGGTGAGCCGAGCGGGGTTATTTTCACATTTTGGGTAAAAGAGCAAGTTTTGGAGTGTGAGCTAGATCTTGCGTTTCGATCGTATTTTTGGTGGTTAAATGGGTCCTCTCGGTGCTAGAGAGGTTGGAGACTAGTTTCCCCTTATTTTTTTCTTCACATGGGTGTGCACGGGGCATGGAATGGAGTTTTCTACGTGATTTGCCATTTTCGTGCTCGTGACGACCTAGCGATCATTCCAGGGACCGCTAGGGGGCGAGGCGGTCATGTGGAGACCGCCAGGGTCCCCCTATGTCGGTTCGTGCCTTGCGATCACACGATGGACCGTCACCGAGCTTAGAGGTCTCTAGGAGACCACCAGGCAGTGCCTAGCGATCAGGGCATGGTTGTTTTCTGTTCGTTCGGGGTTGGGCAGGGTAGCGGCCTTACGACTGACCACCAGCCAACGGCTAGTGGTCAGACCAAGGACCGCCATCTTGTTTGGCAGTATGGAGTTGACCACCTGTGTTCAAATGTCTTTGGGGCCTTGTGGTTCCGGCTGGACCGCTAGGCTGGACCTTGCGGTCCTGAGAGGGCAGCCAGGCTTTGTAACGGCCCAGAGAGGACTGCCACTTGGTTTTCGTACTCGTCGTGTCCGTTTCACATTGTGTTGGCTTCCGGTTGACCTGGTTGTGACCCAGTGGTTAACTTTCAGCCTCGTGAGAGTCACGAATACCTGTGGGTTCTGTGTTCGTATTTTTAGGGGTGTCTAGAGGTGCCAGTTATCTTGATTAGCGTGTCATGGGCCTCAGGGATCTGGGTGACCCCGTGTGTGTTCTGAGCTTTCGTGGTTGCGTTAGATCGAGTCGTCGTGAGTCGGTACGAGTGCGGTGGGCCCTCCCCGCACGTCGTGGATTTCTCTGAGAAGTGTTTTCCGTGTGGGCCATGTGTGTGTGGCCTTTGACTACGAGTCCAGTCAACTAGCCTGGGGTTCGAAGTTTCCCATGTGTCCCTTAGACGAGGGATCAACTTGGGGGCTTGTGAGCTACCTTGGGAAGTGTGTCACTGTGGTTTCAGACCTAGAGATTACGCCAGATTGACGGCGTTTTGCCGTCACGTGCGACAGTATTGACCCGAGTCTCATGACTCAAGGACCATTGGGTTTAATAGGTCTAGTGGACTGTCCAAAGTCGGTTGACTTCGAGCCACCTGTTACTTCACGTTACTCACTATGGGTGCATGTGTGATTTTCTGTGTCCACGTTCTGTGAGCCCCCACTAGTCGTAACTTTTCTGTGCACGCGTGTGCGGACCCACTTGGGCATGGTGGAGAGCGTAACCCGAGTGAGACGGTTGTTAGGCTAGTTACCGTAGGGCCCTGAGGCACAGCCTGAGTCTGGAATTCTGGGGAAGAACCAGCTAGAGGACCTGACCTATGGCGTATGGTCTGTGTGTGCACACGTGGCTGGGGGCGTCGAACCCGCACTGATGAGCACGACCCCAGTTAGTCCTTGTTTTGTGTTCCTGGTTACTATACGGTGTCTCAGTCTCTACCTGAGTCGTAGGGAGACACATGAGACTGTGGACTAAGTCGTCAGTGGACGCATCCGGCCTTGCTTCTAGTGGGCAAGTACTCCCGTCACGTGACGTGAGTTTTTTGTGACTCGAGGTCCTGTTTCTTGTCTGCGAGATGAGGTTTTGCTTGTGGTTTCAGCATGGGCCTTCATGTGAGAGCACGGGCCTTCATGACAGAGGTGTCGTGGCATTTTCCTAGTAGCATGGCTAGGGTGGTGCATGGTCTGGTGGTCCTCTGATCGCGAGATTAGGGAGAGTTAGTTTTCTTTCAGTAGGAGTAGTTGTAGAGCCATGATTTCATCAGCTGCCATGTTCTAAGAATTCGTGTATGACCACACTTTCTGTCATTGTTATTGTAGCTACTACTATTGTTGTAGTTACTCTTGCTGTAGTTGCTACTTTTCGCTGCCGCCATTGTTTTTGGTTGGGGTTCTGCAGAACCCCTAATGAGCTTGTGATAGGAGGCTCACCCCTAGTTTTCAAGTGTTGCGATTCTTTCTCGTGGTTTGAGAGTGCTGCGCGGAGGTTCTTAGTTGTCAGCTCGCTGGACCGGGTGTTCACTTGGCATTTGGTACGTTCTCTTACCTTAGACTGTACTTTTTGTTGGACTGGACTTTGCTGTAGTTAAAGTCAACCAACTTGGCTAAGACGTGGGGCCTAAGCCAAGGGAGGAGTATAGGATATGTGTTGACCTGACATCATGGCAAGGTCAGCGAAGTTGTCAAAGACATGAGGTCTAAGCCAAGGAAATAATATAGGATATGTGTCGACCTGACATCATGTCGAGGTCAACGAACTTGGCAGAGACGTGAGGCCTAAGCCAAGGACAGAATATGAGATGGGTGTTGACTTGACGTCATGTCGAAACCAACAAACTTGACAGAGACGTGAGGCTTAAGCTAAGGAAAGAATATAAGATAGGCATCGACTCGACGTCCTGTCGAAGCCAATGAACTTGGCAGAGGTTAGGCCTAAGCCAAGGACAGAATATGAGATAAGTGTTGACTCAACGTCATGTCGAAACCAACGAACTTGACAAAGACGTGAGGCCTAAGCCAAGAAAAGAATATAGGATATATGTTGACTTGACATTATGTCAAGGTCAACGAGCTTGGCAAAGACGTGAGGCCTAAGCCAAGGGTATAAGGTAGAATAGGCGTTGACTTGATGTCATGTCGAAGCCAACGAACTTGACAGAGGCATGAGGCCTAGGCCAAGGAAAGAATATAGGATATATGTTGACCTGACATCATGTTAAGGTCAACGAACTCGGTAAAGATGTGAGGCCTAAGCCAAGGGCAGGATACGGAATAAGTGTTGACTCGACATCCTGTCGAGGCCAACGAACTCAACAGAGGCATGAGACCTAAGCCAAGGTTAGAATATGAAATAGGTGTTGACTCTACGTCGTGTCGAACTCAATGAACTTGGCGGAAGCATGAGGCCCAAGCCAAGGGAAACACATAGGATACGTGTCGACTTGACGGAGCGTCAAAGTCAACGGGCCCTGCCCTGATAGAAGGTTTGGGGTGAGGGTAGACTTAGATTATGGACATACGAGAGGCCCAGACCCAGGGCTAAACATAGATGTCAACCTGACGAAATGTCAGAGTCAACGGACTCTACTCTGACCCAGTCAAAACAAGATGTTCAAAGGATTATGGGATCCACCGAACCTGGATAGAAGACTTCTACAAATCACTCAACACTTGGGACTGGGTTTCTCCATTGAAGACTATCAAGAAATCGATATGATTTCCTCCTACACTGTAACGAGTGAAGACCCCCCGGGGGCAATCTATGATGAGTACATAGGGGACTATGAAATAGCCAAGTCATCGGTTGAATTAAAAGGCTCGGGTCTGTCCCGGCCACAGGCGCCTAATGATCATGAAGCTGTTACTCCATGCAGGGGCTGGGAGGCTACCTCTATGGAGGCAGCTACAATTCCCAATAATGACTTGCAAGAGCCAAAAGTTGAAGAAGGTCGTCCCGCCCTTGAGGGCGCACCACCCGGAGGTCAGTATCCAAGCTGCACAGGACACACACTGCCAACACCAGGGCTGCTTATCCAACCCAGCCAGCACTCAGCTGGCTCAGAACGAGGCAAACCCGAAGTCCCGCCGTTAGGCAGAATAAGACAAGAATACATCTACGAGTCGAGGAAGATGATGAAGGCTTTGTAGACCTACAGCCAGCTCCTCCGGAAATCGAAGATGGCGGCCAAGCCACTGTCGACGAATTGGTCGAAGTAAACCTCGGTAGAAAGGATGATCCCAGGCCGACCTTCCTCAGTGCCCTCTTGTCATTCGAAGAAAGGAGGGGGTATGTGAACCTACTTCAAGAATTTTGAGACTATTTTGCTTGGAATTACAAAGAGATGCCAGGCCTTAGCCCTGCAGTTGCCCAGCATATCCTGGCCATTGACCCTAAAGCCGAGCTGGTGAAGCAATCACCCTGGTGAATGAGGCCCGAATTGATAAGTCAAATCTGCAAGGAGGTCGACAAGCTGATAGATGTTGACTTCGTGGCGGAGAACCAATACACTACATGGCTGGCCAACATTGTGCCTGTCAAGAAGAAAAATGGCCAGATCCAGATTTGTGTGAATTTTTGGGACTTGAATAAAGCCTGTCTGGTTCTGCCAACGAAGAAGAGAAACCACCCAGGATAAAAGTGTCAACTCTCAGAGTCGACACTTTTTATCAGGAGTTCTGCCATCAAACAAAAAGCCAACATGATGCGAGACGGACTCGCACCCTAGGACTCTAGCTCGCGGGCGTCCCTAGTGAGGGATGCGTGGGACCGTGCGTGGTTGAGAAATCGGCAATGAGTCAGGTAGTCAGCTCTTCCGTGCTCGGATCGAGTCACGGGACGAGTCACTCACTCACTCTCGCAGTGGTGATAAAACAATATACGAGCTAGATTACCCTATCACATGCAGCGGTATAAGAAAATATACGAGTAAAGCCAAAATGCCGAGAGAGGAGTGGACATGATACCTCCACGCTCCGGGCGTGGGGAAGGCGATCCCAGCCAAGTACGGTAACTCCCGGTAACAAAATATTACAATAATTACAACAGTGAATTATTGCCCACTCCACGCAGGGAGGTAAAGGGCTATAATGTGGGCCTGGGAGGACCGATCTTGGGTTGACGGGTAGCACTTTGATCACCTCGTCGACGCGGTTCGGACGATGTAAGGTGCTGGCTGTGGGGTCCACTTGTTGGTCGACAGGTCCGAGTGGGCCCAGAGTGGTACCACTGTGACGGTGGCTCTTGGAGAGGCGCTTCCCTAGAAGGCGGTCAGACTGGAACGCCAAGTGGAGGCCGGGCGGCTCCGGTCACCTAGTGGGAAGCTTGCTACCCACGGGCTGTAGCTTCTATTTTATAGGGTGCGACCCGACAAGATAAGCTGTTGTGATCACTCCCGACGTCGGATCGACACAAAACCATCACCGTTGGAAATCTCTCTTGAAATCCTTAGACCCTTTGTGACTCTAGGAATTTTAACAGGGCCGAAATATTGATGGCAGAATTTTGAACAGGGCTGTTTGCAATCTCAGATCTGGTCTAGCAGACTGAGATCTGACTGAGAACAGCCATTGACCGCGATGTAGACCCCCGATCTAGATGTTAAGGTCTCCCCCAGATCTTCCTCGTGTCGGGGGTGGCTATCCCCATCGACACTATGAACGTCCTCTTGGCGCTCTTCATGCCGCGTTGGTTCGGGCTGAGACATCCCAGCGGCGGGTGCCTGTTGTGTTTGCGCAAGGACCCGGGACACGGGCCTCGGCCTCCTCGAATATTGAAGAGGCTGATTGAGCTCCCCCGAGGTGTCCTCGGGCTGCTTATCGCCGGAGGTAGAGTAACAAGTGAACATCTTGATAGAATCATTCGTCATCTGGACCACCCGCTTCTTCTTGGGTGGTTGTCGATCCGACTTGGGCGGCATCCCTAGTCTGTCAAAGACAGAGACTCAGGGCGTAGAAGCTTGAGGGGAGCGATCCTCCTCCGTGTGCGTGGAAGTGGCCCACGGGGGGGTTGGCCGCACTTTTTTGCAGGTTCCTCGGCGCTTTTGCCTCTGTAGGGGTTGAGTTGTAGACCTCAGGGATGTCGAGGCCTCAGTGCTTGTCGGACTTCGCATTTGCTGAAGATCCGACATGCGGAAGGGCTTCTCCGCCCTTGCGCACCTTATAATTTGGGCCTCCTCTTTGGTGACCCATATTTTCTTCAAGTGGAGCTGGCGCTTCTCCATTGAGTTGCCCCCCGTCCTTGGTCGGGGAGCTCGTGACTTGGGCCTCTACAGGGGACCCTGAGTTGCCGCCGGTACGGCGAGCTTCTTCTTCTTCGCTCCGTCCTCCTGGACTCGCCGGAGGAGCTCGAAGCGGTTCGAGGTGGGAATGGTCGGGACATGACGATCCCGTGGCAAGATCGGCTCGCCTCCATCGAGCCGGATGCGGATGTCTCCGACGATTACAGTTTTGCCAGAGCGAGATGCTGTCGCTGCAGGCTTGGTACCCTTGCAGCCATGACGCTGCCCCCGTTGAGTAGGAACGGCGCTGGCGACGCCTGCCATAGGCTTGGCGTCACTCTGGCGGCGACGCTGCCCCCGTTGAACAGGAGTAGCACCTCTGAGGGCGGCCGCTGACCATGAACCACAGCATGCTACTAAACGGCCTGGCCGTGAAGCCCTCGCTGCAATGCAGCTTTCTAAAACATTTTCCACAGTCAAATCCTTAGCCGCTAAAATTAACAATTAAGCATGGCGCGCACCAACGGCTCCATACCACCTCGGTATCCAGAGCCCGAATAAGTTGTCACTTTGTGATTGGCACGCCCACGCACTAATAAACCGAAATAACAAAGAATAAAAAGATGATACCCAATCAATAAAAGATGAGAAAAAGTGCGTCCACATTGCCTCATACGCTCTCCGTTGTTTGCCCACTTTCATGAGTTCTAGCGTTGGGATCTGAGTGATCCGGCACCCCCTTGGGGGCTCTCCCACCGAATGATTCGGCGGCTCCCTCGTCTGCTCCCCAGCCCCTTTCGTTAGCAGGTGATACGACGCCCCTTTCCCAGTTGATAACCCAACATCTTTTGACATCTCATCTCTCCTGTGATCTGGCTCCATTTGGCCTCTCTAGCCCTCATGATATGGCAACCTTGCCTACTTCTCCTATCCACCTCTGTATGCCAACCATTGAACCGGCGCAGCCCCATTTTAGTGCTAGTGGGTGATCTGGATCCCTTCAACCCCCTTATGCATGATGAACCGACGAGCTATTGCCAGAACCAACAGTCCCTCTGGTACTTCTCCCCACAACTGCAAGTTATTAAAAAAAAATTGTGTGGCACCTTTTAACCGGATGAATTCTCGAGTGTGCCACCGTTTGGACTCGGAGTGCCCGGGTAATCTTGGTCCCTTGGTAGGCTACCCTCAGGAATGTGGTGTCGGGTATCGTTGCGGATGTTGCTGTCTCGCGTGCATTCGGTTAATTAAGGGGCCATCTCGACTTTCCGTGGATGTGAACCCACTTCTCACACCCCAAAATGCATCGGGTCTAGGAGAGATGCTGCCAAAATTTTACCAAAACTTCAACCAATAAATGAGTGGACAGATGAATAATCATGGCCATAAATAAAAAAGGGTAGTTTGGGTAGCTCAGAAGTTGAAGCATTACTTCCTAGCCCACTAGGTTAGGCTGATCTCTAGAATGGACCCAATCCGCTATCTCCTAGAAAAGCCTATCCTTTCTAGTAGGATAGCTCGCTAGTAGAGCTTCCTCTCTCAGTTTGATATCACCTTCATCGTTCAGAAGGTAATCAAAGGATATGCCATCCCTGAGTATCTTGCCCATCTTCCTATCCCCTACACTGACTCCATTCAGGGTGAGTTCCCTAATGAGCATCTCGCTACTCTTACCCATCATCCCTTCTGGTCTCTGCACTTTGATGGTGCACTCAACTCCCAAAGCAGAGGGATGGGTGCCGTTCTCCTCACTCCGGAAGGGGTGATGATTCCTCTCGCCTATCAACTCCGCTTTCCTGCTACCAACAACATCGCTAAGTACGAAGCTCTCTTGGCCGGATTGAAGTACACCTACCTCTTAGGCACGTGTTACTTGAACATTATAGGAGACTCTTAGCTTGTTCTGTGTCAAGTGCTGTCCATATACCGTACTCGTGACCTGAAACTCAAGCCATATCAAGATTTGGTCACCCTCTTGGCTAGGCAATTTTGCAAATTGATCTATATCCATACCCCTCGATCTCAGAATATCCTAGCCAATGTGCTTGCATCACTTGCTTCCTCCTTATCTTTTCCTCTCAGTCAGAACACTAAGACTATTGTCATCCAGAGGTTGGATGCCCCTTCTCTTCAAGATCCTTGATTCGACAACCTTAGGAAAACTGTAGAGGTAAAGGCTGAGAAGAAAGATTTAAAGGAAATCTCTCTGGTAAAATTATAAGAGATCTTGGAAGAAGAAGAATTGCCATGGTATCATGAAATTGAGCTATTTTATAGAGATGGATCATTCCCAGAAGGGGCAAACGCTGAGCAACGTAAGGTTATTAGAAGAGCCGCCTCAAGGTACACAATCATTGTTGGAGAATTGTATAGGCGCGCTTTCAATGGAATGCTCATGAGATGCCTACTTGATTGCCTTCTGCCAGCTTGATATCTTCTTCTAAAGTCCTTTCCTTCTTTTCTCAGGAATCTTTTGAACTGTCGAGTCAACATAGAAAATTGATCCTTTTCCATCTCTGAACTTGAGTAATTGTATTCACTCGATGACCCTTTGCTGCTGGAGTTAGCTTTCAGAGCCACTGGTTTCTTTTTCTTATCCATCTCATCAGATTTTTTCAGGTTTAGCTCATACGTCATGAGTGAACCAATTAACTCATCCACAGTAGTGGTCACCAGGTTCCTAGACTCCTCTATAATGGTGGCCTTGGTGTGCCAAATAGGAGTCAGGGATCGAAGAATCTTCTTCACCAACTCATATTCGCTGTATATCTTACCAAGACTTCTTAAGCTGTTGGTGATTACCATGAGATAGGCATACATCTCTGAAACTGTTTCTTCTGGCTTCATCTTGAAAGCCTCATACTCTAAGACCAGCATGTTCGCCTTGGTCTCTCTGACTTGTGAAGTCCCCTCATATATGACATCCAACTTATCCCACATCTCCTTTGCCGTAGAACAGGATGATATCCTAGAAAACTCTGTGGGATGGAGTGCACACTGGATAGCATTTATAGCACTCTAATTCAGGGTGGACCTTCGAATCTGCTCCCTTGTCCAAACCTCCTCATCTTTAGGCAGATCGAAGGGTCCCTTACTCACAACCTTCCAGATCACATAATCTTTAGCCCTCAGAAACACTTGCATGCAGTTCTTCCAATAGGCATAGATAGAACCGTCAAAGTAGGGGGACTTACTCGTTGAATGGCCTTCAGCAGTTAATCCTCTAGCATCCATAATTGCTAACCTCTTCGGGATGTTAAGCCCTGCAGAAGAGTTGGGCTCTGATACACAGTGATGGATGAGAAAATGATTAGATCTAGAGGGGGGGTGAATAGATCAACCCCAAATAGAAGCTACAGCAGGTAAAACAATGTGGAATTAAAATAAGCTGATGTAAGACAATCAGGAAATATAGTGTGGGGTGGACGTAGATCTCTAGATTGAGATCGAACCACCTTAAAAGCCTGTGTCTACTGTGTGATTGAATTTGTTGCTTGCCTTGCTTTAATTCCTTGTTCCTCGCTCAGTAGATGTTTGATAAGAGTAGTGTAAGATCCAGGTTATATAACTTATTCGGTCTCAGTAGCTCTTGCTAAGTAGTTGGTGGCTGTCTAGCTGCTGCTTGTTCTTATTCCGCATTAGGCTCTGCTACTGTCCAGAATTTTTAATCGGGTGACATATCCATTCAATCCCCCCTTTCTGGATCTCCTACAGACATTCCATCTGTAGGATTTGGTCTCTAAGCGTCCATATAGTCTTATCACATCCAACTTAGTTCCTTGTCTCCCTCTCTGGGAGAGGTGACCAGGCCAGGGAGAGTTGATGTGGTGTAAGACGTCAGTGGATGCATCCAACCGATGCTAGTGAGTGAGTACTTTAGTCACCTATGGGTTTTGTTCCCGACCGTGAGCCATGGTTCTCCAGAGTAGGGGTAGTGTGTTTTAACCAGGTGACCATAGCGTAACTTCTCGCTTGCGAGACCGAGGTTTCCCGACAACGTGGTCAGGGTTCTCCCGGTAGCTAGGATAGGAAGTTTCAGTGGTGTGGTATTTGTAGTGGCTCCCATCCGTGAGGACTTTTCCTACGTTAGAGGCTTCCTAGGTTCTTTCGGTAGTGCGACTGCGACCTTCCATAGATTAGCAGTTCCGACTCGAGGTCGTGGCTCCCTTGTGAGGGTAGGAGTAGTGTAGAGATTCCATGGTTCTACCATTTTACTGTTCTACTGTGCTAGCCACCGCCATTGACATTATTAGTATTCTAGTTGCTTTGCCACTGCTCTCCTTTAATGTTGTTATTTCTGCTGCTGTTACTATTGTTAGGTCTTTTAGCAGCTAGCTCATCAATGCAGGGGTACACCTGTGGCAGTGTACGTTTATTTTCTTGTTGACTATACTTGTAGACTGGACTCTGTAGTTATATTAATTACTTACTATTATATCTCTGTGGCTTCAATGTACTACATGACAATCCTTTTATCCCTTCGGAGCTTTACCGTTCTTGGGAGGCATCATGGGTTCCAAGTGGTATCACGTGTATTCGATAGTCCTATCGGGTATATCTAGTATCCGAGATCTGGGTCGTCACAGGGAGTGTTCTGGTCAAAGCCTTGGACCTCGTAAATTGTGAGACCAGAGTTGCCTTCAAGTGAGCTAGGCATCAGCCTTCTGTGTTTGACTGTGATATCGACTTCACCCTCAGGCGATAGCTTGATGGCTGCAGCCAACTTTGCTAGGGCGTCCGCCTGGGCATTACCACTTCTGGGAACGTGGTCTATTTCGAAGAAATAGAACCTCTGGGTTAGCCGAGTGACGGCGACGTAGTACGGGACCAGCTCTGATTTCCGCACGTTGTAGATGCCAAGGACCAGTCAGACTATCAGTTGAGAATCTCCATAGGCCTTGAGGCATTTGACACCCATGTCAAGAGCCATCTGGAGTTTGATGATCAGGGCTTTATACTCGACTTCACTATTGGTCAGGGCCTTCATGAGGGTGCAGAAGTTGTACAAAACTCCGCCCTAAGGAGTCAAGAAGATAATTTCGGCACCTTCCGTAATGCTTGAGCTGAGGTTGCTCCGAGTAGTACCTCGAGAAGCACCGTCGAAGTATAACTCCCAGTAAGGTAGGCTGGTTGTGAGGGCATCTTGTTGCCAGTAATGCAAGACATCTCCGCTCTGTTTAGCCAGTTGTTACTGTTGAAGAGCAAGAGACTATTCATCTAGAAGTTCCACGTTGAAGGGAGAATCTTCTAGTACTGGATGGGCTGCCAAGAATTTAGCCATACCCTGCCCCTTGATTGCTTTTCTAGGGACGTAGGTGATGTTGTACTCCATGAGCAAGAGTGCCCACTTCCCCAGTCGTCCTGAGAGAACGGGTTGTCTGAGAAGGAACTTCAGGGGGTCATGCTTAGATATGAGCTCAACCCGGTAGGAAGGCTCATCGCCTCCGAACCACGTAAAAAATGTCTGTGTTCTTGTGTGATTGTCTTCTTCTACTTTTTTCTTATTTCTTTGTTCTGATCTCGGTTAGTGGGTCGTGATCAAGAGAGAGGGTCGCTGGTTTCATCCCTAATAGCTTCTCCACCTAATGGAAGAGATGGCCCTAGCCCATAGGCCACACTAATGGATGAAGACAGGCTTGCCCGTCCAGAGTACCGTTATGGTAAAATATTTAAAAGATTGAAAGGTTGGATAGTTGGGTTACTGTAGTTGAGGATGGTCTTTCTATTGTCTAGGATCACATTCTTGTTGTCTAGGATGAAGCAGCCAATATCTCTCATGATATCTCCCATATGTGCATGCATCGAGACCATTTCTTCCAAGATTTTTGGAGGCACTATCGATCCTCTCCTCCTCTGCCATCTTGGCCTTGACTCCGAACATTATATGATTCTCTCTTCTCTCATCTAGTCATGAATGTTTCTTTGATTTCTTAGGTCTCACCTCTCTTTATGATGATGCCAAAAAAGGGGAAGTGATTAGTGAAGTTTCAGGTGCATATTGGCTTTCATTAGGTCTCAGTTTCAGTTGTGTGTTCTTGCATGGCATTGCATGCGTATGGTCAATCCCTATGGATTGTAACTCCAAACAATTATGGTAATGGGTTGTAATTCTAAACAGTTGTTGTTTGTTCACATTGAATGTCAGTTTATGGATCTCAATGGTTGCTTATAGTTGATGAATTTCATATGTAAGAATGGTATGCTATGCAAATGATTCAATGAGTTGTGCTATGAGATGATTTAATTGGGAAATTGTGCAATTATGTGAATTTTAATGGATGTTAATTAGAATTTGAATGATTATTTGAAGTTACATAGTTGCTTTGAATTTAAATAGTGCAAGGAAGCATATTTCTTTTCCTGAGAAATGAATTCACGTACGGTTTAGTTTTGACATCATCAAAAGGGGAGAGATTGTTGTGCCCCCTGGGATTCAAAGGCACTTAGAGACATGAATTTTCATGACTTAAAGTCATCATATTAACTAACATGGAAATCATTTTCTCATTCAAAATTCAAGCCATTCATAAACAATGCTCAAAGCAGCCACACATAACACTAAGGTCAATGCATGTAATGCTCAAGACTGAACATATGAAACACATATCAATGCCATGAGGAACAAGTCAACTCCCTGAGTGACGAGGTCGTTTCCACAGTTCATTGAGGCACATTGAGGTCGACTCCACAAAGTAGATTGTACTAACCTCCTTCAAGACAAGATATCAATATAGGGCTCCAGAATGACTAATATGCTTTTTAGCATATTCATAATGCTCTAGCACAGAATATATTGTTATCATCAAAACCATCACTAAGGACCAAGAGGGAGCGCAGCGAACCCAACAAGATTTATTGATATTGTTCATTAACCAAGATTTTGGGTGCATGAGCGAGAGTTACGGACGGCGAAAGTGGAGCTGAGGCACTGTGACGCGGAGGAGCTTCCCTGAGATACGATTGAGTTGCGGGCCCTCCTTAGTGTGGAGAGGAGTGAGAGGGCGAGAGAGAGGGATGAGCATGAGAGAGAAAGAGAAAGATGGGAGAGGGAGATATGGGAGAGAGAGAGATTAGAGCGGGGGTAGCTAAGCACCAAACTAGGGATTGCTAAGCAGCGTGCGAGGGACACGGAGGAGCACTATCGGTGAGGCCGCAAGCCTGCTCAACTTGAGGGACGCCCCAGTGCCTACTCTAGCACAGACTATCTTGCTACCTCCTCTGAGCATCAGAGGAGGGTAGATACTGAGAGGAGAGCACAGGGTGATAGGAGTGCAGCCTTGCGGGGATCGATGGCTCCACCTAGACTTCCTCCTTAGGGTGGAGGACAGGGAGAGGCTAAGAGTTCGCGCAGAGGGGAAGATGAGGAGGGTGGAGGAGAGAGTTAGAGAGATTCTTATACATCCACCCTCACTTTGTACATCTGACAGATATTAGTGGCATTATCCGAGACGATTTGGTCGGGGGTTCCGAACCAGAATATGATGTTACAGCGGACAAACCTGGTGACGATTTCTCCGGTGACCTCCCTTAAGGCGATAACTTCCGCCCAGTGGGAGAAGTAGTCTATTGCTGCCAGGATGTACTTGCACCCTGTGGACGAGGCAGGTAGCGGGCCTACGACGTCTGTTCCCCATTGGGCAAATGGCCAGCTGGGCACCGTAGGATGCAGTGGCAGGGGTGGCCTTCTGGGTAGTGTGGCGTGCTCCTGGCACCTCTAGCACGACTTAGCATAGCTGCAACAGTCGTCAAATAACATCGGCTAGTAGTAACCGAGCTTCTTTACTTCAATCTTCATCTTCGGCCCTGCCTAATGCGCACCGATTGCTCTGGGATGGACCTCCTTCATGACGCTCCGGGCCTCTTCAATGGACAGGCATTGAAGAAGCACCTTCTATCTGGCGTCAGCCACGATTCGGAATAGGATCCCATTCTGAAACTTATAAGAGTCCTTTGTTCTAATTAATTTGATCCTTTCTTCTCTTTGCGGGGGCAACTGCTGATACTTGAACCACTTCATGTAAGGGGTCCTCCAATCGGGTAGGCTGAGGGCTTCTGCTGTGGCGACCTCCAGCTCCACTTCTTCTGCTTCTTCTTCCACCATGCTAGGCATCTGGCGTTGGTTAATCACCCGAATGTTAAGGGCTCCATCTGGCGGGACTGTCAATGAGCTTGCCAGTTTTGCCAGGGCATCGGCTCAGGCATTCTCTCCTCTAGCGACGTGACCTATCTCGAGGAGGTAGAATTACTCCATGAGTCTTTTCGCCTTGGCATGGTAAGGGAGTAGTTCAGATTTTCGGACGTCAAACTATCCTTGTATCTGCCTGACGACCAGCGACGAGTCACCGAACACCTGTAATATCTTAATGTCCATATGGAGGGCGACTTGTAGACCAATAATCAGGGCCTCATATTCTGCTTCATTGTTCGTACAGGGTTTGTTGATCCCAGCCAATTGAAGAACCTAGCTCACCACACTTTCCCCATGAGGAAGGTCCCCAGAACAAAGATTGTGAAGCATCGTCGACATCGGCAAACAACTTCAGCCAGGCCTCTGGGATGCCAACCGATAGTTGTCAGTCCGACAAGGATGACTTGGGACAACCTCAGGCCGGATCTAGTAGCGACAATCTTCCAGCCCCATCAGCTTCAACTATTAGCTCCAAGGACCCACGGGTGTACGAAGCTGACACTGATGATGAAGATTTCATCGACTTCCAGCCAGCACCTCCCGAGCTTGAGGATGGTGGCCAGGCAACCATCGATGAGCTTATTAAAATTAATCTGGGTGAAGATGAAGCCCCTCAGTCAACATTCCTCAGTTCTCTCCTCACCAAAGCAGAGAGACAAGACTACAAGCAACTCCTGCTCGAATATAAAGACTGCTTCACCTAGACATACAAAGAGATGCTAGGGTTAAGTCCCTGCGTAGCAGAGCATGACCTGGCTATATCTCCCTCAGCCACACCAGTCAAACAACCCTAGCGGCGCATGCACCATGAGTTGGAACTCCAAGTTGCAGTCGATGTCGAGGTGGATCGTTCGATACCGAGGAATCGAGGTGGATCCCAGCAAGATCAAAGCAATCTGTGAGCTACCACCACCCAGCAACCTCACCGAACTTAGGTCGCTCTAGGGTAGACTGACCTACATTCGGAGGTTTATCTCCAACCTCTCCGGTCGATGCGCGCCTTTCAGTAAACTGATGAAGAAAGACGTCCCCTTCATATGGGACTCGGAATGCCAGGCAGCTTTCAAGCAGATCAAGGAGTACCTCCTCACTCCTCCAGTCCTAAGGGCACCTGCCAAGGGTAGACTGACCTACATTTGGATGCTTCACTGGGAGCTCTGTTGGCGCAAGTCAATGAAGAAGGTAAAGAGTAGCCACTTTATTACATCACTCGAAAATTGATCGATGCCGAGCATCGCTACACCCCCATTGAGAAAGTATGATATATGTTTTTAATTTTTAAATAGGTGCCAAGGTGTCGCCTAGGCAATGCCTAAGCGGACACCTTATCACCTAAGCACTTAGACTCCCAATGAACGTCTTTGGTCGCCTTGTTACCTTGACAACTATGAGTGGGATCTAGGTTAAATAGGGTAAAGTGTTGATTTTTGGGCTGGAATCAGTCTTGGGTCCTTAAAGATGATTGTACAATATGGTGGCTGATCTTGCACGCAGTGCTTTGGGCCATGTAGGAAGGGTGCAATAGAATGTTTGAAAGGCAAGGCAAGAATCCAGAGAAGGCACTTTCCTTCATGTGTGTGGCATGTTTTTTGAATAGTCAGATTTGTGAACATGTAGATCCATATGCTCTCTTCATTTAATCTAATAAATTCATGGTACTATCCTTACCATTCAACTATAAAAAAATTTGCGGTGGAAGAACCTTGTTTGGCAAAGCGGATGTCACTTAAAGCCAAAATCTTTTTGTGCAAGATTGCAGTGGGAAGGCTCCCAACTTGTGACAGAGTGAAGGTAGCTGTTATAGACATCAAGGAGAGCTGTCCCTTCTTTGTGATCTGCAAGCAGTACGTGGACCACTTTGTTAATGTTCACAGTTGAGTTCGCACCCACCAATGGAGACTATGGAGCTATTGGCTAGGTGGAGGGGCATGTGTTCAATCCCATCTGAAAGCCCATCTTTGAATGGGGGTAATCTCGGGGTTAACCCACTTTTAGCGCTGGCTTGTCTCTTTCATTGGTTTGATTGGCTGGACTTTGTAACCCGGATAAAAGTGGGTTAACTCCAGGTTAACTTCGGGTTTTCTAACCCACCTAGAGAGGTGAGATAAGTTAACCCGCTTGGGCTTACAAACCAAAACTGCGTTAAACAAGGGGTAACTGAACCTGGATGAGTTAACCTAACTTGGGAAAAAGTTAACCCCCTATCAAAGTGAGGCAAAAGGACCAGTGGAGTTTACTCTTACTAACCTTCTTGTAGTCCATTTAGAGATTCTCCATCCCGTTTGTAGTCTCATTGGCACCTCTTCACCCTTCTCATTTTGAATCACGGTCAGCTCGAATTTTTTTGGAACAACATGTGTGGGGCTGAGCCACTTACTATCAGAGATGGGATATATAATCCCGACATCCAACCACTTCACCACCTCCTGATTAACCACCTCTTTCATGTTAGGATTTAGTCGGCGCTACATCTCCCTGCTCGGCTTGGCATTATCCTCTAAGTAAATGTGGTGCATACAAACATCCGAACTGATCCCCTTGAGATCCACCACCGACCAACCTATTGCTCCCCTATGCTCCTTAAGAATAGTTAAGAGTTGGGCTTCCTGAGTAGAAGTGACGTTGGAGACAATGATGATAGGTAGAGTGTGGTTAGGTCCCAGATATGCATATTTAAGGGAGTCCGGGAGAGGCTTGAGTTCCAGATCGGGAGGATGTTCCAGAGATGGCAAGATTGGTTCAGATTGAAGTGCATAAAGTGGTTCTACCCTAGACTAGGGTGCAGAAGAGAGAGGAGAATCCTGAAGCATGCTACTCTCTTCTAGGGTGTTCTCAATGTTATCCAGAATCACATCCTCATAGATATCAATGACATTGCATTCATCTCCTTGATCTGGATATTGAGATGTCGTAAACACATTTAGAGAAACTTTGTCACCTTCAAAAGAAATATCCATCATTTCCGTGGCACAGTTGATGTTGGCCTTAGCAGTTGCTAGAAAAGGACGTCTCAAAATAATAGGTGTGTACTTTAAATCCTAGGACGAGGTCATATCAAGAATGAGAAAATTCACTGGGAAATAACATTCATGCACCCTGATAATAACATCCTCCAAGAGACCCCTTGGAGTTTTCATTGATCTATCCGCCAATTGAAGGATTATGGAAGTGAGTTTTAAGTCACCCAGATCAAACTACTCATAGATAAATGTGGGCAAAAGATTCACACTAGCACCTAAGTCTAGTAATGCTCGATCAAAAGTGACTCCTCCTTGGATCTATTCACCCCCCTCTAGATCCACTTTCTACTAGTTAGATCGCATCCATCGATTTAAGGTTTTTTCATCACCCTTCCTTCGCTTGATACGGTAGCTCCTCTATTGTTGATACGGTGAGGCCTCTTGTCCATGATACGATAACCTCCATCAACGCAAGTGGTACGGTGGAGTCCTAGCTACCTGATACAGCCCTCCTTTGCTCCTGATATGGTGACCCTTTGGCATGTGATACGGCTCGTCCCCTAGCATGGGATACGACACGTCTGCCTGGCCAGTGGTACGGTGAGGCCGCCTGGTGCATGATACGACGCGCTTGCCTGACCATTGATATGGCACGCTCCAAGATCGTTTGACACAGCGGGTTCCATGATACGGTGATGTGGTCAAGTCACTGGTACGGCAGCTCCGGTGTTATTTTGACGAAAGAAGAAGGCACTGCTTTGCTCAGATCCAATGGTCATTACCCTTGACCAAGGGTCACCAATTTTGCACGCAGAGACCTCAGATCAAGTTGCATGCTTCTGGCAAGCTTCCACGATTTACTTGCCCTATAGGCACCTTTCTGCTCACCCCATTTTCAGAAGCACTGCGGACGATGGTGACTGGTGTCATAGCCTCGGGGACACCTCGTTGATCATCCACCGCCAGAGGAGCGTTGAGGCGAGCCCCTATAAAAATAAGAGAAGAAGAAAAAAAGAAGAAAGAGGAAGGAAAAAAGAAGTGAAGAAGAGGAACAACGACGAGAGGAAGAGAAGAACATCGCTCCGACTACCATCGTCTGGACAAGAAGAAGGAAGGGAGTGAAGGGAGAAGAGAAGAAGAAGGTGAGGGAGAGAGCAGAGTGGAGAGGTTCAGAGGGGGAGGAGGCTGTGCTCTATCCCCCTCCCCCAATGTACCTTCCCCGAAGTAGTTTACTTTCCCCTGTGGTTTTCCCTTTTCTTTTCTTCATTTCTTATTTTTTTTATCTGCATTGTAACAGCCCTCTGGCTCCCTTTGTGTGTGTACAGAAAGCTGGGTAATTGGCATCCACTATGGGAGCCACAGATTATCATTAGCGTCTATATCGATAGGCACTTATTCTTGAAATAAATAAAAGGCATGAAAGTAAATAGCGTCTGTCACACAGGCGCTATTTGTAATTGGCATTCACTTTCCTGGACGTAGATTCCAGAAAGTGACATTTTCTTAAAAATGCCAGAAACAACATTAATTGGGGGCTAGTTTGTTATGTTTCTTCAGAGGGACATGACTATTACACGGTGTAAGGGTTTTTAGGGTACAACCTATTCGGCTGCCTTGAGACAATCCAATGCTAGCAGAGACTTCCGGAGGTCTCTAAGATGAAATCGTTAATCCGAAGGAATGAAATGTCCAATGAAGAGCTCAATCACCTCAGAGAGTTGAGGGTAATCGATCGAACCAAAATAGAAACTTCATCCACGGAATGGGATGAGAGTGCCAAGCGTTACCAAACTATGGGGTTGGAAACCAAGGAAAATCAGTCGATCAGAAAACAACGTCCTAGATCACAGGCGCTAATTCAATTAGCATTTGAGATGCCATGTGCTCATTAACGTTTTTATCTTTCATTTTGTACAAATGGCGTCCTTCCAGGAAGGCGCTCATTTTCAATTTCTATAATTTAATTTACAGTTTACAGAGAATAAATTTCATGGCATGGATATTTTTTCAAAAATGTAAACAGATTAATGTCCACAAGGTCAGGTGTTAATATGAATTAACGTTCATGTTAACAGGCGCAATTTAGTTTTAGGTTATAGGATATCATTCACTGTGTGTAATCACATTAATCAGGATATTCAAGTTTTGATGTCCTGTCAGCAGGGCGTACTAAACAAATAGCATCTGTTAAGACAGGCGCGGTTTATGTTTATATGCAAAGTAATTAAATTACACTAAATAGTGCACGAAAAATCTCAAGTTTAAGTGTCCTGAATACTAGGCGCAGATAAGAATGGACGTCCCACTTTGTGGGCGCTGATTCCTCTCAGGGACTCATCCAATATGAGGCCCTCCCTCAAGGCTTTATTCACCATGAGGGAAACTATGCTCCCTCTCATCCTTAATACCCTCAAGTTTATGTAGTGGTCACCACCACTCAGGGGGTTGAGCCTTCCTCTCAAGCTCAACCCGCCATTCAATCCACTCCTCGGGAGGCTTCCTCGTCCTTCAACTTGAATGATCTTATCACCGCTCTATCTCAATTAGATGATGTTCAAAGCCAAGCGGTCCAAGCCGTGCTCAAAGATAAATCTGTCCCTTCTTCTTCTTGCAATCCCCCCCAGGCTGCGGGTGGCCTTCAAACCAACATACCTAATGACTAGGTGGTCATACAACAAGTTCTGTCCCATCCTTGAACTCCTATTATTCTTGCACTGGCCCAACCTACGAGCCACTCTGTTGTTAGGCTACAACGCCCTCCACCTCCTCAATTTTTAAGGCAGCCTATGCCAAATCCATTTCCTGTCAATCTGGCGCCAGCTAATTCCGACACCAACACTCTCCTCCTCCAAAAGCTTGCTAGTATGGAGGAGCAACCCAAGAAGGTCATGATTCCTAGGGACACTACGGAGGTCACACTCCCTACATTGCCGGTCTTTCATTTACTTCCATCGGAGATGCCGAATTTCAGGCGCTACAATAGATCGGGCAACCCGTTTATTCATCTGAAGGATTTTATGTATGAACCATCATTCTGGCAAGACAACAAGGCATCTTTGGCTTATTTGTTTAGAAGATCCCTCGATGCTCCAGCTCTTGAATGGTTCTACTCTTTAGAGCTGACCGAAGCCGACGATTTTAATGTTGTTTAGAGAAAGTTTCTGCAGAAATATAGAGACCGTGTTGGTCCTTCCCTGTCTGTGACAGATCTAGTTGCTGAGAAAATGAAGCCCGAAGAGGACTTCATACAATTTGCTGACCGTTGGAGGTCAATGGCTGAAAAGTTGAAAGACACATTGTCGGAACCTGAGCAAGTCAATATGATAATTTCGTGCTTTGAGCACCCGTACTAGAGGGAGAAATGAACAAAGAATGGTTAAGAGACAGGAAAAGGGACCCCTCTGGAATCACATAGAAAATCAATTAAGAAAAGGAGGAAGAGAAGGATAAAAGAAGAAAAGAAAGGCCTTCAGAGGATGAAGGAGGAGTGGGCCCTTCGCCGGCACACTCTGAAACCCCCCCTTCACCGGCACGCTTTCAAAATCCCCTTTGCCGGCACACTCTGACACCCCCTTCACCGGCACGCTCCCAAACTCTTCCACAGCATGCCCTTGGGCCCCTTCACCGGTACACTCTTTATTCCCCTTCGCCGGCACACTCCTTGAGCGGTGCCCCCTTCCTTTTGTTGTTGTTAAGCCCTTCACCGGCACACCTGCCAGTTCACCCTTCGTCGGTACACCTCTTCGCCGGCACGCTCTCCCCTGTCATTCACTGGCATACCCATCGCCTTCCCCGGTGCACTTCAACCCCATGCAACTTCAACCCCCTGCAACCCATGCGCGGACTTCATTCTCTTTGCATCTTCAACCCCGTGCAAACCTGCACGGACTTGGTCCTCCTGCATGCATAAGCCTTACACAGCCCCTTGCACAGACCATGTTCCCCTTTGCATGTGCATGCATTGACTTTAGCCTGCACGTGCACGGACCCTGCACAGACCTTGTCTTCCCCCCTCGCATACATGCATGGATTCCGATCCCTACATGCACGGACCATGCACTGACTTCATCTTGCATTGCATGGACTCCATTCACAATATGCACTGACTTCATCTTGCACTGCATGGACTTCATTCCAAACATGCACTGACTTCACCCTGCACAGACCATGCTCGCATGTCCACCGACTTGGCCTATAGCTGCACGGACCCTATCTACACGTGCACGGACCATGCACGAACTTCATCCCTCCGCATGCATAAGCCTTGTACATGCCCTACATGGACTTTGCATAGCCCCTGGCCCCACATGCACAAACCCTGCTCAGACCTTGGTACCCTTTGCATACATGCACTGATGTTGGCCCTCACATGCGTGGACCCTGCATTGACCTTAGTCTGCATGTGCACTAACTTTAGCCCACGTGCACTGACCTTAGTCTGCATGTACACTGACTTTAGCCCATGTGCACTGACCTTAGTCTGCATGTACATTGACCTTAGTCTACATATGCATTGACTTTAGCCCATGTACGCTGACCCTGCGCCAACCTTACCCCTTGCATATTCCATAACTGCACTGACTCTCCCTGCACATGCACGGACCTTGCACTGATCCCATGCACAACGTGCATGGACTTCGTTCCTCAACCCCATGCACAACGTGCATGGACCTTGCACTGACCCCGTGCACGTGTGCACGGACTTTGTTCTTCAACCCCGTGCATAACATGCACGGACTTTGTTCTTCAACTCCATGCACAACGTGCACGAACTTTGTTCTTCAACCCCGTGCATATGCACGAATTTCATTCTTCAACCCCGTGCATATGCACGGACTTTGTTCTTCAACCCCGTGCATATGAACGGACTTTGTTCTTCAACCCCGTGCATAACATGCACGGACTTCGTTCTTCAACCCTGTGCATATGCATGGACTTAGTCCAAACGTGCATGGACTTCACCCTTGTCCAAAAGAACCTACATGGACTTACCTAAAAACCTGCATGGACTTGCCTAAAACCTGCACGGACTTCACTCCAAAGCCTGTACATCTGCATGGACCTTACTTAAACCTGCATGGACTTCACCCTTAACTCTGCATACACCTGCACGGACTTGCTTGAAACCTGCATGGACTTCATCCCTTTACCCTCATGCATACGCACGGGCTGCATACACCTGCACGGACTTAGCCTTGCACATTTGCATGGACTTTGCTCTTTTGTTCAAACCTGCATGGACTTGTCCCAACCTGCACGGACTTTGCCCAACCCAGCCCAAACATGCATGGACTTAACCCCAATCTACAAGGACTTCAGCCCTTCATCCAGCCCAATTAGAACTTGCAAGACCCTTCCCATGTCCTTCGCCGGTGCGCTCCTTCACCGGTACACTTCTTAAATCTTCATCGGTGCACCGCCTCAGCTCTTCGCCGGCACAGGTTTTGGAGCCCTTCCCTGGCACACCTATCCCAGCTTTCCCTGGCACGCTCCTTCCCACATCCTTCGTCGGTACACCCACCGTGTCTTCGTCGGCGCACCTAACCCAAGCCTTTCCCGGTGCACCCTTCAACACCTTCGCCGGTACACCTTCCCAGTGCCCAGTCAGGCTTCGCTGGCACACCTTTCCTTGGCCTTTCAACGACCCACTCCTCTACTATAAAAATATAAAAAAATATCAAAAAATAAGAACGAATGAAATTCAAAGAAATTTGGATAAAATGCATTAAAAATAATTATAAATAAGTAAACAAACAAATAAATAAACATGGAAGCCCGTGCAAAAAAAGGGGGAGGAAATCTATGTAAATAAATGAAAGAAAATCACGAGATCACCCTAAACGCATAAACAAAATGGGGAAATGGGCAATGAAGAAATATGATCAGGGGCCCCACTAATCATAATAATAAAATTCTACGTTGCAGCCCCGTCTCCCCTGTGACCAGGTACTGAAGGGACAATAATGCCGCCCCCTGTAAGCCGGGCCTGAGTCTCGGGAATTAGCCCAAAATGGCCATGACCCGGCCTTACCTCGGGCTAACATTCTAACTAAATCGGACCCGCTTGCCGAACCGGACTCCTTCCAGATCATCATCAAAATTATCATGTGCTCGGCAGACATCTAAACTAATTTCTTTCGATTTTCACCGCATTCTTGTCACGGACTCCCATCCGAATATGAAAGGGTCTATGAACGACCGATATGCCTGATTGCCCGTGTCTCGACACAGGCTCTTGTGTGATTTATTTCTGCCCCTTTCCTTTACAGTTAGCATTATTTCTTTCAGCCGTAGGGCCCCTAATTTCGGTAATTAATCAAAGGTATTTCCTCGTATGGGAGATTTAAATGACGTCGTGGCCTTTATGGCACGATGGGATTTAGTCCCGACCCGAACCACACAATCACCTGACGAAGTCAGATCGAGCGCACCATGGGTTTTCGTAAAATCCGAATAAATCGTCACCTCGGTGAAACAAGTACTCGCCACATAGCAAATTATCAAATGACAACTCAATCTGTCACATCATTGTTGTCATCATCAAGACCAATCTGTTACATCATGGTGGTCATCATCAAAACTAGGAGGACAACAACTATTTCAGTTCAGGATGAGCAGAAACAAGGGTCGACTTCCAGCCCTAAATTCAGAGTTTAAGGCGTAGCTCAAAGGTAGGTTATCTCATGAACGACTTAAACTTGATGTTAGTAATAAAAGCCCTCTTCTTCCAATCAATGTCATGTTTTATATACGTAGTATTTGATGTTTTAGTAAGACTACATAGTAAGTTCATGTTCATGCATACATCTAACCTTAATGAAGATAAAGTTTGAAATTTCCTATCTAATTCACACAATCTATGCATACTCTTGGCCTATCTTTCTTCCAACATGTGTTTCTACATCAATTTCATGCATCTATTTGCCTAGATTAGCAGCTATTCTAGTTTTCATTCTGTTTACAGTAGACAGGAAGAAACGGTCCACTTCAAGACCGCAAGTGTTTCTTTAGTGGCCATGCGATAGACCGCTAAGCCCCATGAAATGGTCCGAGAGCGACCGCTAGTGTTGTCTGGATCCGGTATTATTGTTAACCCGAAACATAATGCAGAATAGCCTTATCTATCCTATGATAAGCCTAGCTAATTAGGTTTTGTTCTTGTTTTAAGTGTTGTTTCCATATACTTGGTTACATTGATTGTTCATCATAGTACATTTCATGTTCTTTATGCACTTGGAACTTATTTTAACTTTATGTTAATTTCATGTCAAAAGCATATACTCTTGTAATTATCTTAAAGTTTATATGGTTCATGGACTTGTCTAGTTGATTTGATCATGATTTTGTCATGATCCTTTCTTATCTATGAGTCATTTCCTTAAGTACATGGCACATGTCTCGGTATGATGTCATTAGTTACACTTTGCACTTAAGCACACTATCTTGGACTTATGATCCTCTCCATTAGATATTTCTTCGATTAAAGGAAGAAAAAAATGATAATGATGATGTTGAATGATAAAAAAATGATGTTGAAATGAAAATGAAATCGAACAAAATGGTGACCCAAATGATGATAAAAAAAGGGATGATGATAAGAAATGAGAAGAAAAAGCAACCTTTGGTAGGTACTGGAGAGGGGGAATTCTACCGCCTGGAGACAGCGGCCAAACGAGGTCCCACCAGACAAAACGAGGCCCGACTCCTTAGAGTGACAGTCCCCCGGGGCCCACTAGCTTCAAGGCCAATAACCCACTCGGATCAAGCGCTTCCAAGGAGGCCTTTGGGTTCAGAAGTCTGAGCATCATATCGATCGGGAAGGTCCCCTCAGGAACCTGACACACCACGTCAGAGCCACGCACCCACCGCTCGGGAGGGCCTCTTGCACTGGTGCCCCATGCTCAGACCGACTGATGAAAGCTTATCCATGCGGCTGTTACGTGCCCTTCAAGAGTTGGGAGATCAAGGGGATAAGGGAGATCAAGAGTCCCCATGCTATAAAGAGCCCACGAAGCCGACGTAACCCTGCCTGAAACTCCTCGGCTCACAGGGTTCCTGCATTCAACGAGTCGCTATATAAACTAGGGGAACTCTCCTACGAAAGGGAAGCACAACTAAGCAACACCAACCCTGAGCAAAAGCCACTTCACCACTTGGTGGAGAGGGATCTCGCACCCCCATCTCCTCCCTTCCCTTCGCACCAGAGCTTTATCTGATTTGCTAACTTAAGCATTGGAGGGTTTTCCACGGGAACGATCCCTGGGCACCTCTGATCTGCTTCCCTTCTTGCAGTTCTCACATTTGTGGTCATCATCCTCAGCTCAAGAGTAGCGCGAGATCACCCCTCTTCATCTGGTGCCGTCTGTGGGAAACGAACAAAGAGCCAGCATGGTGCGAAGAAGCTCAGGTAGGAGGATCGCCGGCAATAAGGAAAAGGTCGTGGTGACAGAGGAAGGTGCACCTTCCCATCCTATGGAGAACACCATGAACATGAGCATTAGGCTCTTAGCCCTTTTGTCATCTATTAACCATTGCTCCCGTTTTTTCTTTTCCACTTCCGTAGATGTTTCAATAACTTCCGGAGCATTGGTCTCAATGACATGTTCTATGTTGTCATGGATAAGGGCATATCAGATTTTTCGGTGCCATATGTCATAGTTGGTTCCATTAAGTTTGTCCAGTTTTGCCAGCTCCGAAGCAATGAGCTTACTGGCCATTATGATTAATCTGAAAATTAGACAGCTTAATTTAATAAGCCTAAACATGATGACAAAAATTAATCTAAAGTTTATGTTGATTAATTTTGTCATTTCTTTGTGAGGGGTTTTGTATTTTGTTTTGTCTTGTTTAATTTGTGATCAAAATAACTAATCGACAAAAATAATTAAACATGTAAAATTATCATGTCTAATTATATAAGATTTTCTAAAACTAATCATTAAATGAAAAATATCATTCCATATATATATATCTGATTGTGTATCAATTCCTGATTTCATGAATAGTGATCTATGTGTTTTAAATGTCAATAAATGAATGCAAACTGTTCAAGAAAATATGCTTCTGTCATTTGAGCAGAATATAAATTAATTTTAATCAGAATATTACATACAGATTATATCATACAATTCTAAATGATGTGTCTTGTATTAAAAATGGGTTCACAGAAATAACAAACTATAACATCAGTTCAATTTATGTGCACCTTTTATATGTATTAACCTTTATTATGAGATTCACATGGGCTCACGTGACTTTGTTCACCACTTTAAAAGAATGGGTCCGGTCATACACATGGCAGACATAATGAATATGTCAGGAAAGGGTACATTTCCTTTTATGATGAGAGACATATGACAAGTTGTTTAAACACTAAAATATGTTCACGTGAATTTGTAAATGTCTGACAATTTTTAGTGCGTCTGACTTACCCCTCTCTTTCTATTATACAAATGAAAGGTTATATTAATAAAATTCACGTCAAGGGTTATAGCCGTCGCCTTTGAAGGCTTCCCTATTCTTTGAAAAATCAATGTGACTGCGTCGACTCCCCTAGAGCATTGCGTCGATGTTGCTTCTTTACTTTCAACACTTTCAGCCTTGTCACTTATTTTATACCCATACTGAGCTATTTGTTACCCCAACTGCTCATTTTTCACCACTACCTACCCATTTATCACCACTAATAGGCACAAGCTATCGCCACTAACCTTAGCATTTCTGCCTTGTGTTGACTCTAGGATTGGCTTGACTGTGTCGACGCAACTAGGCGATTGGGTTGACGCAGCATGGGCTCGTTTGGGCTTGTTTCAAATTCTTGCGATCGACTACATTGATGCATCCAATAGTGAGGTCAACATAGCTTATAGTTTTCTTGAATTTCTGCTCAACCTTTGCAACTGACTTTCAACCAATGCATAGCTCCTTGCCCTTGATGTTCTTCCCACTTATTTTCAGCTTCATTTCAATATGAGAGGGAGGCCCTTTACACCCTTGATTGAGCATGTTGAAGGCTTCTCATTTGCATCTCATTTCTGCTGCTATTGCTAGCTTGAGCTACTGGCTTGTGGTTGTTGGTTGAAGCTGATGCATGCTGTAGAGTGGACGCCATGAGACCATTGCATCATATCAAATGACACCATACGCTGACTTTGACCTGAAACTTATACATGTTGGCATCATCAAGTCCATATAAGACTAATCAATGACTCATGGTCAGACATCATCAAAATAATAGAATCAAACATGTTCCACTCATGCCCAACACATGCAAGAGCTCTTTGGTGATTCAGGTCTAAAATTCAACTATGCTACTGTGACACTAGAATCTCCTGATTGATAGCCAACATGATTACCATTCAAGAATTCTAGATCGGTTTAGTTCAGTGAACTCATTCCACTAATGAGCACCTGCACGTATACCTTGATGTCACCACACCGGTGGTTATGAGATCGACCACCCTCATCACATGAGTGAGCACCACGTGCACTGGTCTTGCATAAAAACCCATACAATCCTAAGGGAGAACAAAGTGGCTCATAAAGCCTTACAATTGTGAATCTACTTTCCCAGCGATATAAAAATAAATAAAAGGACACAAATACAAAAATAAAATGTACAGGTTCGGAGTCGATTCCCATCATTTGGAGTCAATGGACTCTTGGGAATGTTAGCATTCCATTGATACCAATTTCGTGTCGATCATCAGTCTCGTTTGACCTTGGGGAGCTCGGGAAGTCCGACTGTCCCATTTGGGTGATTTCGTTAGAATCTCCCATTTCTTGCGATCCGTGTACCATTTTGACTCCGGTTGGAGTCCATCTGATTGTATGCTTGTCCATGGTTGTATCCCCTTTGTCTCGACACGAATGGGGCATGGGAAGGCCAAGACTGGGCCAACCCCATGGTTTGCTCGCCGTCACGGTTGGACGGTCGAACCAAGTGCCGCACATGGTATGGGCGGCCAGCCTTGGACCATTTATCTTCATGTGTTTTGGGGCTTGTGCGGTCACATGATAGACCACACATGGTATGGGAGGCCAGGTGTGGATCGCCTATCCCTACTTGGGTGGCCAGCCCTCAGCCGCCTGTCTTTTCGTTGGGTTGAGCGGGTAGCATCTGACCGCCCATCCCAATTGACCCTTGGTCAACAATTGAGTGTCGCTCACGTTAGGCGGTCCAGTCAAGACCGTTTTGACTGGAACTGTAGTAAGTCGGTTCCATTCAGCAGTCTGGTCATGACCACTTTGACCAAGAACTAGACTGGGTCGTGGGCTTGAGCGGCCAAGGCTTGACCGCTCATCCCCTTGGGCAGTCCTGCCTTGAGCGTCCATCCTCTTAAGCCTTTAGGGGTCTATCCGTTGTACAGTTGCTCCCCAACCGTTCATCCCCCTTTGAGTGGCCCTCTCTAGACCATTCATCCCGTTGAGCGGCCACATTGTGACCGCCCATCCAGTTGAGTCTGTCATCTTGTATGTTGGCCGTGATGGCTTGTCTCGTGTACTAACGTCTCATGCTGCGCCTACTAGTGTCTTGTCCGCGTACCTTACCACAAGGACTAGGCCGAGACCAAGACACTGTCAGAACCAGAACCAAAGTACCGTCGCGAGTGACTAGTTAGGGTCACGCCTATCGACATGAGTCCAAAGCCCCTAACCACGTGTGCACACACTGGCCCATTGCCTAAGCTAGGCCTCTAGCTAGTATTCCCCCTCCGAAGGACGCTACGGTTGGACCAGGGCCCCACGGAACTAGCTTAAGAATTGTATATCAGGAAAGTGCCCCGCCACAAGAGCCGTCACGTCATAACGTGACGTAAGGCTACGACTAGTGAAGTCTAATAAGACATAAAGACTTAAAACATGGGTGTGGAAGTATAGACAGGTAAGAGAGCACTATCGCATGTACTTCAAAGCTCCAATGGCAGCACAGCCACTGCCGACAACTCAGGATAAGGCAACTAGACCTACTCACGTAATGATCCTTGTGTCAGATGACTCGGAGGCAAGATCATCACTAATAGCGGAACAAGCCACCGATCGGTCTAATCCTAAGCTAGAGAAAATGACACTGGCGGAGAAAATGACATGCGAAGACCTGAGGGAACATCGAGAAATCTCAACACACCTGGACATGTAGAACGAGGTAAAACGATACCTCACTGCAACCAGAACCACGTCTCGAACTGGATAGAACCATTGAGACACACACATGGTTACCTGCCAACCACTGGGTGACCCCGGGTTGGCTGGAACCAGACGATGATGACTCAACAGTAAGAAAGAGAATCCTACCACAAGCAAGAAGACTCCTGGCTGCCTTATAACGTAGTCTTGACCTTCATAGTATGTCAAGAGACATCCACAGGAAAGCAGGTAGACCACTAGGACAAGCCAAGACAATCCGATACCAAAACGATGAAAAGCAGAACTCTAGGGCTGTAACGCTCCACCTTTAGACTGCTACACGGAGGTGACGGTCTAAGGATGAGCCGTTACACTCTAGAGGACCAAGACTGATGCGGGACGGTGTACTCAAATCAACCCGACTAGGCGACTAATGAGATCAACAAATGCGTTACAATTGTTCGACAAATGACCCGACGTCTACTCGAATGCCAAGAGATAAATTACGCCAAATAACAGTAGCTACGCGCTAAGAGACCGGCCCATCATAGCAAGAAACGTCGAACTGATCGATAGGTAGAACTATCACGGCCTAGGGTATCAATCATGCACAATTAACATAATCAAATCGGTATATCTCAGGAGGAAAACACTCACAATCTCACAACCTGCAGGATAATCATGTACGAGCTAGGCGTCCTAACTCACGAACGGCGGCAGAAATGACATAGATACTAAGTAAGTAGATTAAAGGAGCAGGTTTTCCACACTAACCTACTCGCTGAAGAGCGAGGCCCAACTAAGAACGCGTAGATCGAGAAGAGGGGCAGGCGGCCGCGGGGCTGCACCGTCATGGTGGTGACAGAAATCGTTGGACTTACGGATGAGGATGGACCACCAGTTGATGCTGGCGTTGGAGGTGGCCGACGAACTAGGAAGGAGCTTCTGACGGAGCCGAGACAGAGCAGGGGTGCCAATGAGTCGAGCCAGGGCCCCGCGACTGGGTGGCGAGCCGCGAGCAGCTGGCCGCAGGATGGCGACGCCGCGGAGCTGCAGAACCGCGCCCGGAGTTGAGCCCCTCACGGTACTGGGCGTCACGGGTGGGCGGCAGGCCGGGGACAACGACCTCGGCAGCGAAGGCCGCACCGTGAAGGTGGCGGTGGCCTCGCGAGCGGAGGTGGAGGGCCGTGGCGGTGTCGATCGGGGTCGCACTGCAGCGGTGGGGCGGGTCGCTTGGCCAGCAGGGGAAGGTGGCCAGGGGAGGGTGGCCGCGATGGTGGAGCAACGCAAAACAGGAGCCTGTGACGGAAGGCGCAGGCGCAGCTTCCCCGCCACACTGGGTGCGCAGGGTGGGTACCGGCAGGAACGACGACCGCGGGGGGGAGGGGAAGTGGTGGACATGATGGTACATGGGTGATTATTTACCTTCTGACAAAATCGACTCATTTTTTACCTATTAAAAGTCGATGGTCTATAGATATCCTGGCTACTTTATACATGAAAGAGATTGTCAAGCTACACGGTGTCCCTGTGACTATTATTTCTGATCGTGACCCTAGATTTACCTCTCAATTTTGGAAGGGTCTACAACATTCATTAGGGACTCGACTAAATTTTAGCACCACTTTCCATCCACAAACTGATGGTCAAACTGAAAGGACAAATCAGGTGGTGGAAGATATGCTCAGGGCTTATGTCATTGATTTTGGTGGAAGTTGGCATGAACATCTACCTCTAGTGGAATTTGCCTACAATAATACCTACCAAGCTAGCATCCAAATGGCTCCGTTCGAAGCACTATATGGGAGAAGCTATCGCTCATCTATTTGCTGGAGTGAAGTGAGAGAAAGATAACTTCAAGGCCCAGAAATCATTCGGGATACTTCCGAAAAGATAAAGCTCATTCGAGAAAGACTCCATATGGCACAAGATCGACAGAAATCATATGCTGACAACCGGAGATGTGATCTGGAATTCCAAGCAGGTGACCATGTATTTCTCAAAGTTTCTCCAGGTCGAGGTATTCGAAGGTTTGGCATTAAAGGCAAGCTCACTCCAAGATTTATTAGCCCTTTCGAAGTTCTTGAAAGAGTGGACGAGGTCGCTTATCAACTAGCATTACCTCCACAATTATCTGGTATCCATGACGTATTTCATGTGTCCATGCTCAAGAGATATGTCCCTGATCTATTTCATGTCATAACTTATGACAATCTGGAGATTGGAAAAGATTTAACATATGATCAAAAGCCAATCAAAATAATTGAAAGAGAGGTACGCCAACTAAGGAATAAAGCTATTCCTATGGTCAAAGTATAATGAAACAAATCTTGGCCACATGAGGCGACTTGGGAAACAGAAGAAGCAATGCACAAATGATTCCCAAAAATATTCCGAGACGTCCCTGGACCTATGGAGTCTCAGCCAGCTCAATGGCTTACCCATTGATGGGGAGCCCTATGAAGAGGTTTGTCTCCCTAATATAATTAAGGATGAGACAAACGGAGACGGCTACTACTCCCTGGGGTACTCCTATCGATACCTGATGAAGGCGTACCGAGCGTTGTACCAACTGGCGCATGGAGAGAAGCAACCCCGCCGCAGGGACCGAAAGAGGGTCCAACTGGCTCTGTGGCTGCAGTACTTCTTTGACGGGCCGAAGAAATACGAAGACTTCCCATGCATCGGCACAGTCGTCGCCCGCAAGAAGCGGGCTAAACCCAAATCTGATGTGAAGATCCCCTCGAAGGGATGCCTGAGTGGGCCGAATCCAATGGCAGTCGATCCACTGACACACTGCTCTGCCTACCTGACGTATTGGATGTGCTCGTTCGCCTTGCCGCACGGAGATGAGACAGTCATCCGGCCAGACGCGATCTACCCGGCCTATCAGATGGCGTGGGAGATCAAGCTGTCTCTGTGCCTGACTGCCCTCTGTTTGATATACAAGATGCTCGGGGAAGTGAGCGTTCACCAGATCCCGCGGCAGGCCCGATTTGTGTTCCCATTGCATTTCTTTAATGCGTGGGGCTACTCGCTATTTCTAGAGTTCGCTTTCCGCGCCATCCAGGACTGGGGGTTATTGCCGCGGATGTTGGAGTTCGTGAGTGCAGAGCCGAGCTCTACTTCTCTGAGGCTCTACGATATCCGGGGCCGGTTAACGGTAGTTCCTCAGGACGCAGCGGGTTCCATTCACTTCTGGACGCTGGCCACCCACTCGAGCCCCTTGGTGAATAATAAGAGAGAGTGCAAGGATGACCAAGTGGAGAAGTACGTGCACCCCATTAGTCAGGAGAATGTGGCCTGCCCGTTGCTGGAGCCCGAGCTCAGGGACTGGGCATTGTCAATCCGCCCGAGTGTACTGGCATTCAGGAAGGGGGACAACCTGCTGTTAGAACCCTATTATCCTTTCCGTTTCGGGTGGAATTTCAGATATGATTAGCATATCCCATCACACAGTGCCCAATTCACTCTGGCAATGCGGAACCTCTGGGGGAGGTTGACTGTCGAGACCACCAGGGTCTGGTGGGACTTCTACCATCAGGCGGACAGCGTCACCTTTCGAGTGCCAGCCCCTGGCTGGGTCCCCCGGGTGACACCAGAGTATGTAAAGTGGTGGAACGCCTGGATGGGATTTTATCGATTGCACAAGACTGACTACTGGGATGGGCCAGAGAGGAGGCTCCTGAGTCGACAACCCATGCCCGTCCTCGACATCGACCAGGAGCACCTCCTCCAGTTGTGGCGCGGTAAGAGCGATGAGGTGGCCGCCTACCTGATTGCGTAAAAAAGAGGCTCAGAAGACCCAGCCAATGTCGTAAGTCAAGCTACCCCCGGTGGCGGAGGATGGCTTCAAGAAAACTTTGCGGGACCTCTACGGCGTCGGGGGTGATCGTCTGGACCTGATCAATTACTCGTTCCTAGTAGAGGAAGAGGGCACACTGGCAAAGAGCTGGCGGTCGGAGATCGACCTAACTTGCCCGTACCGCGCTTTCATGCGGACCGAGGAACGAAGGCCCGAAAACTACAAGGACACTACCTGGCTCTATGTCCTTCTTTGGGTACACAGGTTGAAGATCGAAGACTGGGGGAAAGTCATCTTGGCAAGTAGCTGCACCTCACCTATTATTATGCTGACGGTTGGGGGATGGATTATTTCAACCTGTTATGCCATCTAGGTGCTAGGAAGCTTGCAGACTTGGCCGCCCTCACCGACCGGTGTCAAAAGGTCAGAGACGTGTGTTGGTTGGTTCCGGAAGCGGCCCGTCGGGACAAGGAGCCCTCCCTGAGCTACTGGCCAATCACACTTCGCCTCTACACCGACCCTCATGGTACGTACTATTACGCACGCATCTTATATTTCCTTTCACTCCTGTCGGTCATTGTTGCATCCTTCAGGGCATTGAATGATAACTAACTCCCAGCTCCTCTTGTTTTCTTTCCGTCATAGACCATCCGGACAGCACCCAGCTGGCGACGTATCGCAATCTCCTCCGGCAAGTGGAGAAGCCTGCATATTTTGAGGAAGCGCCAGCGGCCCCGACCACAGCTCCTCTGCCCCGTCCTGCAAAGAGGCCCCAGGAGAAATCGCCTGTGAGGAAGGCCTTGGACGAGGCGAAGGCCGTTGGACGGTGGGAGACCAAGCGCCGGAGGGCAAAAATTGCCAAGTCTGAAGAGATCGTTCCTCCACTGCCTCCCATCCCCTCCTTCGAGGAGTTTGAGGTTGGCCAAGCCGAACCAAGCCAGCCGACAGGTGAGATTTCTCTTGTTAAGAGTGTCCTTCAGGTGGAGTTTATCTTCGTCTTAGCAAAGGTTGCTCATACCTAGGTACTTTTCATGTTCATCAGCTAGAGAGGAGCCTCCGCCTTCACCGACCCCCGCTGCAGGTGAAGCTCATCCACTCCCACTCCTTCGCCCAGGGCTGCTATAGAGCCTCAGGAGAGGTCACCCGTGGAGAAGGCGCTTGCCGTTGCCAAGGCGACTGCGCGGCAAGAGGTCCAATGAAAGAGGGCGGAGGTCTTCCGAACAACTTCAGCCTCCCCGCCTCCGTCAATCCCTTCCTTTGCAAAGTTTGCTGTGCCTCGGGCCAGACCGATCCATCCCACAGGTGAGACTCTTGGATGCCGATGCTTTTCGGGGTCCAGCCACTTTCCCGGGAAAATTCTTTGTGCATGCCTGAGGTGTATGTTTTCTTCTCCCAGCCGAAGCGGAGGAGGTGCGCTCTGCGAAGCTCTCCGACAAGGCGGTCAGCTCGCAGGAGCTAGAGCGGAAGAGGGCTGAAGTCGAGAGGTTCGTGGCCGCGTTCGCGACTGCTCAGGCCAAGCCCAGCCAACCCACCGGTCAGAGATTTCTACTTTTTCGACGGTTCCATCTTAACACTTTCTCGCCTTGTGAGACAAGATTTTTGATACTGGTCCCTTCTTCCAGTCCCTGCGGAGGAGCCGGCACCTACCTCTGCTCTGGACGTGGGTGAGGCCATTACACCTGGGGTCACGCTGATGGGAATCAGCCTCGAGCATGAATATTTTCTTTTTGGGCTCATATGTGTTGCACAAAACTAAAGAGGGAAAGAGAAGAAGAGATATAAGGGGAAGAAGAGAAAAAACCTGCCAAGCCTTACCCGGTACACCTCTCTTGAATCTTTCACGGCACACACATTTAGCCCCATCCGGGCCTTGCCCGAAACACCCTAGCCCAACCCTAGCCCGGCACGCCCTATCTAAACCATGTCCGGTACACCCGTCTATGCCTCATCCGGTACACCCCTCCCAGGCCTTGTCCGGCACGCTTGGAAGGGCCCTTGCCTGGCACAGTCCACCTGCGCTGCTGCCACCACCTTGCAACGACCCTGCCCTTTTGTGGCTTGACCCTGCACCGACCTAACCCTCACTTGCACGGACCCAGCTCTCATGTGCACGGACTCAGCCCCTCATCTGCACAGGCCTTGAACCCTCATGTGCACAGACCCTGCAACACATGCACAGACCCTGCTTAACCTGGCACGGACCTTGCACAGACCTTGCACAGACCTTGCACAGACCTTGCATAGACCTTGCACAAGCCTTGCACCAGCCTTGCACAAATCCTGCCCAGCCTACACAAACCCTGCACTGACCCACCTTTGGCCTGGGCAAGCCTACACCGACCCAACCTTCACCTGCACTGACCTTGCCCCATGTGCACAGACCCTGCCCCATGTGCACAGACCTTGCCCCATGTGCTCAGGCCCTGCCACCCTGCACCGACCTGCCTTCAGCCTTGGGCAACACCTGCACCGACCCCATCTTGGCCTAGGCAGCACATGCACAGACCGTGAACCCTCACCTGCACAGACCTTCTCACCTGCACCGACTTCATCCCTTGCATGCACAGACCCTGCACCAACCTGGCCCCTAGTTGCACCCACCTCATCTTCAACCTGCACCGAACCCATCCAAGGTTGCACAGACCTTTCCCCAGCCCCTTTTTTTGGCTCCTTCCTCCACATACACCCCAAATGCAATAAAAAATATATAATAACAATAATGATAAAAAACACAAAATGGTCCATACACTCTACCTCCTGATGAGGAGCAGTGGAATGATGACAGTATCAAGAAGGCCACTGTGAATTTTAATGTATTAAAGATTATTCAGTGTGCTATTCACTCGAATGAATATGCTCGTGTTTCCATGTGTAACAGTGCCAAAGAGATGTGGGATAAGCTGAAGCTAATCTATGAAGGCACCACAGAGGTCAAGGAGACAAAGGCAAATATGCTAATCTAAGATTATGAGCTATTCCACATGAGAGAGGAAGAGACGATCTCTGAGATGTTCGCACGTCACATGGAGATCACCAATGGTTTGAAGTCACTCGGAAGGGAATGCAAGAACACTGATTTGGTAAGGAAGGTGCTGAGGTCCTTATCACCAACCTGGCACACTAAGGCAACGGTGAAAGAGGACTCGAAGGATCTTTCTACCCTCACTGTGGATGCTATCATAGGGTCTTTAATGGCCTATTAGATTAACATCAAAAGAACGGAAGAAGACACGAAGAAGAAGAAGTCCATCACATTGAAAGCAAACCCCGAGTCAATCTCAAGCCAGGAGGATTCCATGGACAACACAGATGATGAGGAAGTTGTCAAGATTACAAGAAAGGTTAGACAATTTCTGCTGGAAAGAAGGAAGTTCAGTGGAAGGTTTAAGATGGGAAAGAGGCAGATCAGGTGGAAGGGAGATCCATCTAGAGCTGCCGAAATTATGTGCTATGAGTGCAAAAAGATAGGGCACATGAGAGGTGAATGCCCCGAGCTCCAAAAAAAGGGCAAGAAGGCGAAAAAAAAAGGCCAAAGGCAATGAAGGCTACATGGAGCGATGAGGACGAGGATGAGCCAATGTCTGAGGAAGAGGAAAATATTGAAGACTTGGTCAAGAATCTGTGTCTCATAGCAAAGAGAGATCATGAATAGGTAATTTCTGATTCAGAGTTTATTTCAAATGAACAGTGGGAACTAGCTTATGAAGAATTAGATGATAAATACGAAAGAGTCAAAAATAAGGTGGGGGTTAAGTGTTTACAACCAAAACTACCTCCACGTAGGGAGGGGCCTTCAGCCGGCCAAGCGAGGGGAGGGGATAGAGCTAGAAACTTGATGTGTCGGGGTCCTCGTCAGTGCTGCCAGTTCTGGAATCACTGGACAATCGGTCGAAGTGGGCACCGCCACGGACACTCCTGAACTCCAAATGAACTGAGACTAGAGCCAAAACTCTTTGACTTGGCCTGGGAAGATGCTTGAATTTTTTGGATTAACCCTAAGATGGTCGTTGGCTGGTGCAGGTCTTGGAACAGTGCTGGGCAGTGCTGGTGCTGGCCGCTCCCAGGGTATTGCTGCTAGAAGATGGAGGCGCCACGGATAGTCCTGAACTCGGATGGAGGCAGGGCTGCTATCGTGATGACCGCGGACAAGCCTTCTTTTAGATGGGATTGACGACAACCTCAGATGATGTCAGGGTTGATTGTACTGGCCAGAATGGTGGAGGTGGGTCCGTTCAGGAATAGGGGAACCAACCTGGCACGACTTCAGAAGAAAATTCGGAACTTCTGATGCCAGGGTCCAAACTTTGCTCCGCTTCTTGGGGATGACAGAGGACTAGTTGAGGATGCCCTCAGCCAAGTTGCACGCCCAGATCTGCTAGGGAGTGGCCGTGGTGGAAACTTTTCTAGGGCTCTGGTTCACTACCTAAGAGTTCTTGCGCAGTCGGGGAAGAATCACTCTCGCGGACAGATCGGAGCTTGGACGAAGTGGAACTGCACGCTTGGAAAGCCCTCTGGACGACCTTTCCAGTGGTATATGGTTTGCCACCAGATGAGTTGGGGAAGTGTCGGAGAAGCTACAGTTTCCATGTCCCTTGCTGTCTGCCTATGACCTGCCACTAGAGCTGCAACCTTGTGATGGCCAATGGAGCAAGAAGGGGGGGCTGCAATGCAAGGGGATGGTGGATAATGATTTGGGAGTGGGGAGGACGTGGCTGGGGCCTCTTGGAGGGCTGAGGGGGTAGAGGTGGAGGTTTATATATATATATAGTCTTTTGGGGTTTTAAAAATCTAAAAAAAGAAAAAATGAGAAAAAAATCATCTCACTATCTTCGAAAAATGCACAAATCGCCTGTAACGTTTCAGAGTCCGAAAACACAATGATTCACCCCAAATAGGGAAATGAAGGTCCGATAGTCAAAATTCCGATTCAATCACAAAATAGAAGCATTGTGAAACCTACTGATTCCTGATCCGAAGGCCCGGGACTCACGGAAGCACTGTGAAACTCATAGATTCCTGATCCGAAAATCCTATGTCATTACACTAAGGTTGTGAGTACCTAGTTGGGCACCTAAGTTATGCCCGAGCAGTAGACTGGGCCAACCTTGTAGCATGTACGAAGGTAGGACCAAGCTGTGTAGCCCAAAGCTAGGCCATCCAACCTAGGGCCCCATCACTGCCCCCCACTCCTCCTAGAATAAACTTGAATAACTCATCCAGTTTGTAGAGGTTAAAAAATATCTTATTCATCTCAGATTAAACTTTTGAGATTTATTTGACGCGGAAGAACGACTGATATAATCTGATACATGTGGTACCGCACGCATCGAACTAATACGTCAAACCTTATCTGCAACAGATAACAGAGATTTTCGACAACGTCACTTAGGCAATACGAGCTAGGGATCTTTACATATAAACCTCCATACGTTATCACATCTAGACCTACATGCTTGACTTTAAATAATTGTCAACAATACCTCTGAATATAACTCTACTTATTGGCGTGGTGGTGAACACCTCTCCCAAAGTCCAAAACCATTTGGGGGTGCCCTCTTCCGTAGGAATGTAGGATATAGGTGCATGTGTAGACGTCTTCCGAAGGTGTTGGGAGGTCATCTATGGGGCACCTCACCTCCCAAGGATTTATTCTCTCCTCCCATGTTCCTCTCCCATGTCTCTCCCTTCCCCGGCCAAAAAAAAAGAAAAAAAAATGTACCTCCTTAGCTCCGTAGACTTTCAATTTTCAGGCTGATCAATCTACGCTGACGAAGATTCAAATCCTTTTGAGAAAACACATATTGAAAGCTTTGATGATCTGTAAAGATCTCAAATTTCCCACCATACAAATAGTGTCTCCAGATTTTTAGTGCAAAGATCACCGCTGCAAGTTCATGAGTAGGATAATTCTCTTCATGCTGTTTTAATTGCCAGGATGCAGAAGCTATAACCTTGCCATGTTGCATAAGCGCTACACCTAAACCTACTCGAGAAGCATCCGTGCATACCACAAATCCACCTGAGCTAGAAGGCAAAACAAGCACTAGAGAAGTAGTGAGCAGTCTTTTCAACTCATTAAAGCTCTGTTCACATTTATCCGACCACACAAATGGCACATCCTTGTGAGTCAGTCGAGTCATTGGCGCGGCAATCCATGCAAAACCTTGAATGAATCTTCTGTAATAGCCAGCATGATCAAGAAAATTTCTGATATCTATCACAATTTTTGGACTCTGCCATTGAAGAACAGTTTCTATCTTAGCAGGATCAACTACAACTCTGTCGCCAGAAATCACGTGGCCTAGAAAATGAACTTCCCAAAATCAAAACTCACCCTTACTAAATTTTACATAAAGCTCGTGATCTCGCAGAGTCTATAATACCACCCTGAGATGTTCAACATGTTCTTCTTCTGAAGCAGAATAAACCAGAACATCATCCACAAAGATCACCAGAAATTGGTCCAAATATGGACGAAACACACGCTGCATCAGGTCCATAAAAGCTGCTGGTGCATTGGTTAGCCCAAATGGCATAACCAAAAATTCGTAATGACCATACCTTGTGCTAAAGGCAGTTTTCTCCACATCAGATTCTTTAATCCTCAATTAGTAATAACCAGATCGATGATCAATGCGTGAAAAGACACTCGCTGACTGAAGTTGGTCAAATAAATCATCGATCTTGGGCAAAAGATACTTATTCTTGATAGTCACCTAATTCAATTACCTGTAATCAATACACAGCCTCAGGCTTCCATACAGATCTTCCTCACCGTCCCCTCAGGCGACGAGCATCAATTCTGATTCAGACCTCTCATCCGGATCATCAAATAAACAGACTCTTCTCTCCGTCCCTTCCGGCGATGAGCCCCCTTGATCGAGGCTTCCCGTCTAAGACCCTCGCGCATTTCGAACGCCTGGGCGAGACCAGCTAGTAGACCGCTCTGCACGGTGGAGTGGTCCCCTTGTCCTTCCCCTGGGAGGGCAAGCACTCTCCTGTGCGGTAACGCGGGTACCTGCCTGGTTCTCCGGGGATGAACTACCACAGAGGCTCACACGCCGGCCGCCTCTGTCCTTCGCCGCTTCTTCCGGCTTCCCCCAGCACCCCTCTCTACTGGTGCTATCACTATCACTACCACCACGGGTTTGGTATCAACTCAAGGTTGCCTTCCCCATGGTCTTCTTACATGTTCGGCTGTGTGGCCGCGCCTTTCCCTGTCCCCTTTTATAGGGGCAGTTCAAAAAAAAAGAAGAAAAAAGAAGAAAAAAAAGAAAAAAAAAGAGAGAGAAAAGAGAGAGAGAGAAAGAAGGAGGGACGGCCCCCCTCCTTATGTCACCGCCTCATGTTGGCAAAATTACCAAGAGACTAAATGGACCTCGTTGGCCCCGTCACCTTGGCGGCACCAACGGGTAGACACCCTGCCTGAGCCTTTCGCTTGGGTCAGGGGACTAAACCCTTCCTTGCGTAGGCACTGTCCCGGTGCTGACGAACACCTCAAGAAACCAAAAGACCAAATGGACCTCGTTGGCCCCGTCACCCTGGCGACATCGATAGGTAGACATCCTGCCCGAGCCTTTTGCTTGGGTCAGGGGACTAAACCATTCCTTGCGTAGGCACTATCCCGGTGCCGACGAACACCTCAAGAGAACAAAAAACCCAAATGGACCTCGTTGGCCCCGTCACCCTGGCGGCACCAACAGGTAGACACCCTGCTCGAGCCTTTCACTTGGGTCAAGGGACTAAACCCTTCCTTGCATAGGCACGGACAAACACGGCGACGGGTGAACTCGAATGGATGGAAACCCCAATGATTAACCTACGAGGGGCTCCAATAATCTATGAGTTATCGATCATTGAGACACTATTCGTCGTTAAGATAGTTAATATTTACTCAAAGAGTGATCACTTAAAACGGTGTGAGAAACGATGTCTTAAAATAGCATGAGAAATGATGTCTTAATACGGCGTGATCATGTGCAGTTGAAACTGCATGGGTTAAACCGGCGCGAGGTGAGCCGCACCGGATTACATTCCCATTCTCATGCCGGATTAAAACCCCATTAATTCCCAGGCCGGATTAGACCCGATTCTCACGCCGGATAAAGGGGTGACAATGAAATGAGTGGGCCATGCATATAGATATGATAATTTATGTACCCATGTGTATTTGAGTCGATGACTGGGAGAGGCCAATATGTTGATCCAACGATGTATACATGGGATGGATTTCATAACACCCACGCAGATTTATCACATGTACACGGTGGAGTGGGCCGACAGCAGGGTGCAAGTGTCACGTGGGTGGCCGAGGTGTGCTTAATCTGGCATGCAAACATTATATATGTCAACATATAGGTGAGCTGACGGCAGGGAAATCGGGTAACCATGGCTTACATTTGTTATGGACCCATGTCACACTCTTTCTTGCTCAATCACACACATAGTGGAGGGGGTTTGAAACGACGGGAAGAATGGGATGCGCATGGGTGAATCGGCGTGGGGGTTAAACCGGCGCGTTATTTGGAGGAGGTTATTAATACGGCGGGGGTTAAACCGGCATGCGGTGAGCCGCGCCAGATTAAGACGATATGTAGAGAGTTGTAGATAAAAATTGAAAAATAGAGTATCAAAAAAAGAAAGAAAAATTGATCAATAAGAAATTGTTTACCCTTTTACATCCGGAGGCTACATCTAAAGAATATAGATGAACCTCTTGATTTAGACGGGGTTAAAATTCATGAAATGGCTGCAGAAATGTCACCAATGTACCACACAACCCCAATACCTTGAGCCAGGCCTCTAGCTAGTTTTCCCCCAGTAGGATGCTACTGCAAAGCAAGGGGGCCCACAGAAACTTGCCTAAAAATCATCTCTTGGAAACTCACCCCGTCACCACTATCAGGTGGTCTGACACACTGAAATGTCGTCTGGTTATGACTAGTGGAGGCTCACTAGACACAGAGACTCAAAATAGTAAAGTACGGATAGGGTATGTACTCACCTGTTGCAAGTACCACGAAACATAAAGTAGTATACAGAACTATTGCCAAACTCAGTATAGACAACTAGACCTACACATAACGATACTTGAGTCACATGACTCGGGTCAAGATCATCACACATCACGGCATTATACCATTAATCAGCCTAGTCCCTAAGCCAAAACAACGATAAACCACAAGTCCTCAGCCTCTAAGCTGCACATAGGACTCTCGATTTCGCATGACGCATGAGGGAGCATCAAAGCCCTCAGACCAGATAAGCACGCAAACTAAGATAAGATGATATCTCTATGCGTCAAAAACTAGAGTCTCGATCCATACAGGATAGCCGAGACATTCACGAGGTCACGTGTCAACCACTGGGTCACAACCGGATTGACCAGAAACCATAATGACCCTCGAAATAACACAAAACACTACTCGATGCAATGGCACATTCAAGTACCCTTTTACACGTTCATAGCCCTCATAGGACGTCCATTACATCCATGTATAATAGGCTAACCAAGGGGTCGAAGCCAAGCCAATAAACATGAAAGAAACACTGTACACTTCTTGGGATGAGACTACTCTTCTGGGATCCCTTGACACACATATAACACTCTCACGGAACGCCCAAGGCATCCATCGAGTCAAACGCCAACAAGACAGTGAATACTGGGTTCACTAGAGCCTGAGACAACTCAACTAATACCCCAAAAATAGAAGACATTGACGCGGTGCACGCCTGCGTCGCGATAGTTAACGCACCCATATAGTGGGTCGCGATGACACCATAATGCATCCAACACTTGCAACACATCAACTCATTAGCGCGGCGCACGCTAGGGTCGCGTTAATGAATGCGACCATAGCCTCAAGCACGATAACGCAATGATCGCGGCCATCGCCTGGGGAGTGATAATAAAAGACCAGAACCTCAGGCGAGACAATATATAGACGCGCCCCTCATCTAGGTCGCGTTAATAGGGGATCACGCCCATCACCTGGGTTGCGTTCCCAACCGCCCTACTGTTCTTCTCTGACTCAGGATGTGGCACATCGTTACTGCGCGTTCTACTGAGAACGAAACTGACGCCACTAGTGCATTCTTGTCCCAGTACAAAACATAAAAAATCCCCACGAAAACCCATTTTCTATGCCCCAATTGCTTCTAAATGGTGGGGAAACTTCCCTAATCATAATACCAACCTTCCACAAGATGGAAGGGGCCAACAAACCACGAAATGACATGAAATATGTGATTTTCCGCAAATCGACCCAAATTGACTCACGAGAGAAACCGAATTCCTACAGGCCACAAATCATGACCAAATGCAATGAAACCAGCGAGAATGGCTTCCAGACATGCCAGGGGTTCGAATGAGACCATTTATATTGAAGACCGTCACCTGAAATGGCGAACCTAGCTCACACCCCCAAAACATGGCTCCACCCCTAAAGCTAGAAAGCCCGCTTAAACTTACACTGTTCGGCTCCAAATCGCAAGGAAATGTAGGAAAAGATTAGGGCATCTGTCCCTCTACCTCCACCTAAGATCTTGTGAGCCAGAACGGCCACAATATGCCAAAAATAATCACACGAGCAACCCACGCTGGCTTTGAATCCACGAATGGGATCGCCCCAATGCCACCCTCCAATCTTCACATCTTCATGCTCTACGACACCTCCACGTCATCGCCACCTCATCCCCGGAGCCTTCTCCATCTGCACCCAGAGTAGAGGGGAAAAGAGGAGAGAGAATAGAGAGGGAGAGAATGAGAGAATGTGAGGGAAGAGAGAGAGGGTTAAGAGATTAAAAAGAAAAGAAAATAGAAAATAGCCTACGTAATCCTCAGAAAGAGCACAACGCATCTGTAGCGTCCCGGAGTCTCAAAACTCAACGGTTCACTCTCTACGGGATTCCGTAACTTATACAGGGAAAAATCGATGTGGATTGTAAAACATAATTCGGGACCCATGAAAGCGTCTGAAAGCTCTCTGATTCTGATCCGAAGAATCCAAGACATTACATCTCCGTACGATGCTCCTGCCAAAATCAGGGCTTCGCGTATAGCGCTCGTTTCACCTGCCCGAGTTTTCAGGCATAGCACCCGCGTCCATTCATATCCCCAGGCATCAATGGAGTACATCTTTCGCATGTTCCCCACGGTGGGTCCATTAAACTTCTGCGAACGGACAGAACGAGTCCTCGAAGAGTTTGCACATAGCTTTTTAAAATCCACTCACGTCTTTTCTAGGGAAGATGCAGTTATGGCAGGGGGCACCAACGCGAGGGAGGGGCATCACCTCAACTTCTACCTATAAAAGGCTAGGAAGAGTGGCTTCGGCCTGCCCACTCCTCTGTCGTGCCATCAACGTCCTTCTTCCCCCTTTCCTCAATCTTCCTCATCTTCTTCTACTTTGGCGAAGCCATGGTGTCTGTCGACGAGGAAGAAGATTTTGGAGTTCGCCAAAGCAGAACGACCATTATGGCATAATAGAATGAAGGACAGGAGGGTGGACGAAAAAATAGAAGGAAGGATAGATGATGGATCCTACCCCCTAAATGTTTTGTCACCCCCTGGGGAGAGGGAAGGGGACCCCAGAGCCTTGCCATAAGTTGCATCCTCTAATGGGAGGATAGAATGCCAATGAGATGCCACTCTGGGTCGTGCAAGAGATGCCTGCATCCCGTCCGCCTCCCCTCTTACTTCTTTCCTCGGGTGAGGCTCACCCCACCTTTCCCCCCCTTTTCCTCTTTTTGTTTTCCTATTTCTTCTTTTCGGCACCATCTGGTGCCCGGGGGGCCTCTTTCCAGATGGTAAGCAGGGACACGACATGTGATGTCCCGGACCATTTTGGATCCTTATTTTTAAGTCCCGTATCTATTTTTTCAGAGCATTCGACTCTGTCGTGTCTGGAATTAATCTCGTATGTTTTCCCGTTCAGACCCGGTAGTGGTCATCTCCTCTCTTCTCTCCACCAATAACATTCTCTTCTTCTCTCCCCCCCTTCTCTTAAACCAAAACTAACACCCCGTGGTGATTTAGTTTGTCCACATCCGAGTCATTCTCTTTTTCTCCCCCCTTCTCTCCTAAACACCCATAATTACCCATTTTGTGGGCGATCCCGTCATCCACAGCGTCCCCTCCGGCTGCAGACGGCACGGGACAACGGCGTGGTGACGACAGTGACAGTGAGGCGATCGTGGTGGCGTAAAGCTTGTGGGGGATCGTGAAGGGGCGAGGGTTTCAAAGCATTCTTCACGATTCGTGGTCGATCCAACGTGCCTCAAGGCAAGATTGAGGTAGGGTGACGTTCCCTAGCTCCCTGCTTTCCTTTTTCATGATTTCTAGCCCGAGGGGAGGCCGAGAAATGGGTTTCCATGCCGGGTTAGAATTTTCCATGATTTGGGGAGAGTTCGCCTGATCTATGGATTTGAGTCGCGATTCCACGTTTTGATGGCCTAAAGGGATGCTAGGGTTCCCCAGGGGGCTTCCCCTTTGTTTTCCCCCTCTCCCCTGGAGGTATCAGAGCGTGGTTGGTGTTTTTGGCCGTTTCCCGCCGGTTCACCGTTGGAACGGTGTGACGGTCCTTCTAGTGACCGTCACAGCTTGTGACGCCCCAGGGTGGGTGCGTCACAGCCTATGATGCCCCAAGGTTGCTGCATCACAGGATGTTGCTTTGCCAACTGAGTGGCCCGTGGGCCTGACGGTCCTACGATAGACCGCCAGGGCGTGTGACGCGCCTAGGTTGGACCGTCAGAGTGACGATCCGACTGTTGGCATCCGACCGTTGTGGTTTTCTGATCATTGAGTTTCTGACCGTTGGGGGGTTAAGGCCTTTGACGCATCCAAGGTAGGGCGTCAGAGCCTTGTGACACCCCAGTGAAGGAGCATCAGAGCTGACGCTGCTCATCACCCTAACGCTCCACTCTAGCAAGCTCGCACTCGTCCCTAGCGAGGGAAGCGTTCGGACCTGCACGGTTGAGAAATCGGCAACGAGTCAATGGTGGCCAACTCACAACTCTCCTGCCCGAGTCGGGTCACAGGACGATTCACTCTCTCTCGCAGCAGTGAAGTGAATATATCGAGCTAATTGTCCTAACACATGCTCACTAGTAGCGGCAAACAAGCATATACTAAGAAAGTAAGTACGACTACAAGGGGGTGCTGAGTGTACCTCCACGCTCGGGGTATAGGGAAGATGATCTCGGCCAAGTTAGTAACTCCCGGTGAAGACTAATTACACAATATTATAGTAATGAACTATTTACCCACTCCACGCAGGGAGGAAAAGGGCTATAGTAGGCCCGGGAGGACCGTTCTTGGGTTGACGGGCAGCACTTTGATCTGCTCCGTAGGTGTCATCCAGAGGACGCAAGCTGCTGGTTGTGGGGCCCACGTGCTGCTCAGTGGGGCCGAGTGGGCCCGGAGTGACACCACTATGGTGGGGGCATCTGGAGGGATGCTCCCTCAGAAGGCGGCACGTTGTTTCACCTCATGGGAGGCGAGGAGGCTCCTGTCTTCAAGCGTTGGGTTTGTTGTCCATGAGCTGTAACTTGCTATTTTATAGCGCGTGACCCGGCAAAAACTACTGCTGCGATCAGCCCCGATATTAGAATGATGCGACGTTGGCGACGTTGGAAAGATCTTTCGAAGAGCTACAATCTTAGGTCAGTTCAGCATTTCATAACATCTCAGAGACAGCCTTTGCAGAATTTTCAAGATTGTGGTTCCCAGAACCAGATGTAGTAGGGCAGAACCAGACTTGACTGAGAACATGAGTTGATTGATGGTGTAGTGGCAGATCTGGGTGCTGATCTCTTCACAAAAGTTGTAGCTATGAAGTCAGGACAACGAAGGTATTTTTTTGTGGAATTTTATGGAGTTATGGAGTTTTGGTGGATTTTCTAGTGGACAGGGGTCGGGCCTGGAAACACAACCTCAACAACACCAGCAGAATCCCAGCTCCGTTCTCAACACAGAACCATGGGACACAACTGCAAGTTACGTCACATCAAGGCACAATTACAACTGACCACACGGCTAAAAAGGAACTAGCCACGCACAGCTTACCAACAAGGACCCACAATAACTCTCAGAAAAATGCATCTCTAGGACCATGATCACGTCCCGAGAGCACAACTTCCAAGAAAATAGAAGAAGAAAAGGTACTTAACCAGCATGTATGCCGACATATTTCCCCAATCCTTACCCATGCCAGTGCCAACAACCACATAACCTCCAGCAATGGCACGGCAATCAACAGTATCAAGGCACACGTAGCATACACCGAGGAACAAACCTCTCGGCCGGCCAGAATCTTCCAACCAACGATCCTCGACCAATGAGTAATAAGCCCACACGCTTCTGCTGCGCATTCTACACAACACACAAAGGCAAAAAGAGACAACTCGGCATCCGCATCTCAGCACACACTCGGCGCCATCACAATTCACGAAACTGCAACGTACCACACCTCGAGTACCGATCATGCTAACAGCCGATCACAAGTCGCCAAAGTGCAAATCAGGAAGAGCACTAGCTTCAGCACAAAGCACAAAGGAATGCTAATCTCATCTTATTCTCACGTCCTAAAACGATTGCTGAACCTTCACCGCACAACAGCCGCCAAACACGGCACGCCAAACACGGTGCACAACGGCCTCCAACACATAAACTGGGTCCAAACCCAGGCCACCGTCGAAACAAAAGCAGATCAGGTTCAGAATTAACACAGTCCACACATAAGCAGATACAGGACAAAGGCTTCACCGAGATAGCACTTCCAAAGCTTACCTCGAAAAGACGCCACCAACAGAATGAGAAAGATCAAGCTCGTCTAACAGCAGCTCACTAGGAAGAAAAATCCTAGGTTCGCCCGAGCACTCTCTCAACGAGGCATCCAAACAACCACCTCAAAGCACAACCTTAACACCTCACAAATTCGTAACACCTCTCTCACCCACTGTAAACACCCCCTTCTAGTCCTCATTCTCCCCCTCCCACACCTTGAAACACCCCCTCCCAGACACCCTCACAGCTAGGGGACACTCCTATACCCATCCACCCCACTTCCCCTCCCATAAACCCCATTTTCTCCTCATCATCTTCAATACACAGTTCTCAGCTTGGAGGTAGCAGAGGACCTATAGATTGCAGAGGAAGCTGCAACATCATCTGGGCGATTCAGGAAGTTCAAGAGCTACCGATAGAAGCGTCTCCGAGTCTTCTTCGCATTGGCGGTCGTCTCATCCTCTTCTGAATTTGTGGCTGTCCGGGGGAAGCGATCTACTCCGACTGCGCAGGCAGGCCTCTCCCTCCTTAGGCACGGCAACTAGAGGAGAGCAGAGCAACAACAGGTTGCAGGCTTTGCATGCGAGTCCCTCCGATAGTAGCATCTCCTCCTGGCAGGCAGCGATCTCGAGTAGCAGTGGCATGAGCAGATGGGGTACGGCGACATGCCCTAGCATGCAGGTAGCACAGGCCTCTCCCTAGCGTGCAGGAGCATTATGGTGATCTACGAACGACACCGGCTGTGGCAGGGTGACGGGCAGAGGCACGTAGGCTGGGCAGTAGCCTATCCTCGTCCTCGCATCGCCTATAAAACTGGCGACCTCCCCTCTCCTGTGCAGACTTCTCCCCCTCCCCGTCGTATCTCCCTTCTCCTCTCCCTCTTTTCCTTCTTCCCCTATTCTTCCCTTCCCCTCCCACGGCTTCAACTTCTCCTTCATCCCCTTCTTCTTCTCCTCCTGCCCCTCATGTTTTCTTCCTCATCTCCCCCTTCACCTCGTCCCTATCTGACGCCCTTGTTCTGAATAGGGGCACTGTCAATTTCTTCCCCATTGCATACCGCACCCTCTTCTCACTCCCTTCTCTCTATTCTTCGCGTCGGGGGGGGGGGGGGGGGGGGGGGGGGGGGGGGGGGGGGGGGGGGGGGGGGGGGGGATACCCCCCTCTCACCTCTCTCTCTCCCCATCTCCTTTCTCTCCTTCTCCCTCATGTTTCTCTCTTTCTCTCCCTCTCTTCTCCACTGGGCGGCCGACCATGGCGGAGGCGGGCGAGACGGAGGTGGAGCACGGGCGAGGAGCGGTGTGGATGGGCGAGGATCGAGGCTGAGGAGGTGCGGCGAGCTTCGTCCGCGAGTTCGGGGCGCCGACGACAGTTTGTGCGGCATTTTCGCGGTGGATCGGCGTCCTTGGCGCGGGTAATCTTCGGTGGAGGTAGAGGGATGATTCCTTGGCCCCTGTACTTTATTTTCCTGTGATTTGGTAGTCTGAGGCGAGCCGATAGGGTTTATTTCCCGCGGGGGGTTCAAAATCATTATTTTGGGGTAAGCGCCGGATTTCTCGTTTTGATCTCAGCCGATTCATCACAATCCAAGACGGTGTACGGAAAGTAAGTCTGCTTTGTTATTTGGCTTATGTTTATTACTGCGAGATGTTTGAGTGACAGTCCACCATACATACATAACAATGACATGCATGCTATGACATCCTTAAGTCATTGAGGGCTTCGGAGGAATTTTCGTTAGTTTTTAATTGTTTAAATACTTTGGCAGGCTACACCCTTACTGCTCACTTTGGCAGTCATCGAACTCAGTGATATTGCATTTGCAGTAGGTTCTTTCTTTTCATTTTCATGCCACTTTGTCTCATTTTCAAGGTCTGTACGGTTCTCTAAGTCGTTTTCATTTTCTCTTTTAGATTGACTCAATACCAGCAGTTTTTGGTGTTACAAGAGATCCTTTCATAGTGTTCAGCTCAAATATTTTTGCTATCTTAGGTAATTTTTTATGACTCAATACCGCATACTCATTGTTCTTCACTAAAAAATTTTATATTTCAATCATAACATTCTTTCGGTGGATCTGCAGTTATGATCCCATTTTCTCGTCCATGCTTGTCTATTATATGTAAACAATATTCTACTGAATGATGAGCTATTTTTGATCTACAGGAGAGCTATGTCGATCCGCATCACCTCTATCCCCAGGAACTCGACAAAGCCCATCACTGCTAGTCTCTCTCTCCGGTAATCCGACAGCACCTGGTACACTACCCGTACCTGTAGCGAAGAGATCCGCCTTCGTCACTTCCCCTAAACACATTTAAAACATTTAGTCAGTCATTTTGTAACAAGTCATAAACCATTCATTACATTTAAAAAAAAACACTTTTTGTCCAAAAATACCAAACAGTCATCCTTAGATCATTTTCCTTCCACAAACGGTCTAATCCTAGACCGCCTGGCCCTATACGGTCGCTGGAAGGACCGCATGGCCCTCGCCATGGCGACTGATTTCATCCCTTCTCCCAGGATTGTGGGGTGGCCTAAAAGGGCCTACAAAGACCTTAATGGATTCCCAGGACCATTCCTAATCCCATTCTACCTACATGCACGCATTCAAAAAATTAAAAATGGGTTTTTTGAGTTCACGGCCTACCTCCGACGTTCAATGACCAGCTGCCTTCTCCGGGGTCCCCTCTACCATTTGGTCCCCTTCCTCGTCCCCAGGCATTTCTTTGTGGCCTTCCTCAACCGTTGGAGCATCCTTCGCCATCGTTTGGGCCGTCACCAGAGTTTCTTCCACCACCGGTGGGTTTGCTGCCACCGTCTCTTCTTCCTCCAAGCGGCGTTGAAATCATCGGACGGTGCGCTTCTTCATCATCCTCATTGATCGGTCGCGATGGTTTCCAGTGGGGTGATTACTGAGTTGGTTGTCATCGCCGGAGTGCTCGGTGGCGTCGTTTGGATTGAACGGGATGAATGAGCGTAAGTGGGAGAGGATGGCCAATCATTTTTTTTTGAAATCCCTGAAAGCCATGTGGTCTTTCACTAGACCGTTAGTGCCCATCAAGCGGTCATTCCCTAGACCATTTATCATCTAGCTCATCCTCCTCGTGGAATGTGAACTGACCTCTCCTTGCTGTCTATCGCTAGAGCATTAGGCAATTCCTCCCCCCCCCCCCCCCCCCCCGCGCGGGGGGGGAGATCCAGCGTTTACGACGAAGTACTGTCGAATTCTTGAGTGAACCACAGTCAGGGAGGAAGACTTTCTACGTCCGTTTAGGCCTTCGGTTCAAGGGAGTAGTCGTTCTTTAGTGTTTTTAGTTTGGCATTTAGTTGCTCCTTCATCCATTGCATGATCATTTCTTCCCCTTTTCATCCACGTTTTTCACTGACATACTCATTCCTTCACCCTTCCTATTGTTTTTCACGTCCCATAGGGGTTAAAAAAACCCAACCCCCAGGTATCCCCCATTTCAATTATGATTGTTAGTCTTCCATTTCTTTTATAGATATTGCACGTATGTGGGCTAATTTAGGTGTTCTTTTCTTGTTCCTTGGTTATTTTGCAAGTCAACAGGAGTATAAGCACGAGGCCCATTCCCTCTGGCCGGTCGGAAGGGGTGGAGGATCAAGTCCTATAGCTTGAAGTCTGGCAGTGCTACACGGTTCATCTCCGTCCGTTTGAAGGTGGACACGGTCTTGCACCGACCGTTCAACTCCTTCCCGTGGCCTATCACGGACCATTTTGGTGTCAGTCAGTCTTCTTCCTGCGTTCCTCACCAACATTGTACGCGGCCTATCGAGCGGCCGTCTAAGCGGTCCCTACTGGACCGTGTTCATCTCGTACCAGCGCTGCACCTTGGCGAGTGTCTTCATCCATCTCCCCTTTTCCAAGGTACGTGATGTTCTTTCTTTGCACTTCGTGTCTTGGTAGCGATCACGGTCACTATCTCCTTAGCTCTTAGTTTCTATTATTATTCCATATCTTGGTTTGCAAAGGAGTAGAAAGGAAGGGAAAATATATCTACAGTGCCAACCTCCGCTGATAATGTGAAAGTTCATCGTTTAAAACATGCGCGCTAACAATCTTAAAACTGAACTCACACAAAATGATCAAAAGAGAACGTAGTACTATGGCAAGCACGGGTCGAATCCACAGGGAAGAAGAGATTTGGGCTTAAAACCTTTATTGTGAAGAATTATTAACATGAAAGGGTATTAATGTAATTTTGGTTCTTATGAGCCTTTCTTACAATTTGAGGCTTTAAAACAAAAAAAAATATGTTAAAAGGCCATTTACACCCACGTTGGAGAAGAGGAACCCACGGTTCTCTCTCTCTTCCACCCCTCTCCCCATCTTTCTCTTGCTCTCTCTTGGTGTATAATTCCCCTCGACCGCAGGTGGCTTGGAGGAGAAGATTTCGGCGAGCACGAGACGACGGTGGAGCTTTGGTGTACATGTGGAAGTGAGCTCATGCGGTGTGTGGCTTGGTTGTCATGTGGGAGGTGGTTCTTGCGCGAAGAACGGCTTCTTCTCATGTTTACAAGTAGGGGGATAGAATTCACCTCGTCTTTCCATGGTTTTCCACATGTTAGAACGATGCAATGCCTGTTAGAATGCTAGTTTGAGTTTAATTTATGCATGGAAATGGTTTTCATTTTACTATTGTATAAGAACTAGCATGGCCATCATTATTTATGTTTTTGGATGTAGTTCATGTGTAAAAGTAGGAAAGGACAGGTCTAAACAGCTAAATCTTTTGTATTCCCATCAATTTGAATCGATTGGGAGGAGTCTAGACCTAGCAATCTTAGGCCCAGAACCCTAAAGAGAACGCAGTACAAGGGAGCACCGCATTTACAATAGGTTGCGTTGTAGGTGTACACCGTGTTCTAATCAACGTGGCATATCGTAGCACCACGATCTGTGATTTTATGGTTTTTCGGAGGTGGTAGATAATGCGGTAATGGGAACCACCACGTTCATTATTAATGCGCTGTAGGCTTCCACCGCGTTCCTGAAGAACACACTTACAGTGTCCACCGTGTTACTGAGCAACGCGCCGAATGGGTCGTACACATTCTCAGCAGACCTAGTTAAGCCCTTGATGTTGATTGGTCATGCATCTAGGTTAAGCTATTAATAGTTTTACATTAATTGCTGCTTTGTATCACGTTTTCGATTCGATAGAATCGCCCGTTTCTTGCGATTCGGCTGTTTCATGTGACCCTTCCGGGCTATGGAAGGTGTTTTTCATCGTCTAGAGTTGTTTCCCCTGTGTTTAGACGTGAATGGGGCATGGAACGGCCAAGATCAGCCATTTCCACAGTTTTCTAGCCATAACGTGTTGGTGATCATTCCAGAGACCGCTACAGGTCTCTGTGGCCCCACGATAGACTGCCACACTCTGTCATGTGTCGGTAGGTTCGAGGTCAGTTCAGGTTGGTGGCCCAACCTTAGATCGCCTCTTGACTCTGGCAGACCTATGTTGGTGCACCAAGCTCATGGTTCCTCGAATTTAGTGTCAATCGGTCTGAGTCTTGGCGATTTTACGATAGACCGCCATGTTGCTCTAGCGGCCGTTTCTTGGAGCGCTATGAGTCGTTGACATCAGTCAACAGCTTAAGTCGGTTCGCGTTGGCGGCCCTAGTTCTGACCGCCAATGTATTGTAGCGCGCCTTGCTTAGGCCGCTACGGTGTGTTTTACCAAGTCAATGTTTTAAGTCGGTTGGCCTTGGCGGCCTAACCTTCGACCGCCTCTTCGTAGTAGCGTGCCTTCCTTAGGCCGCTACAGTCCGTTTGTCTTAGGTCAATGTCCTAGGGTGGTTAGTGTGGCGGTTCATGCTTGGACGACTGAGTCCGTGTAGTCGGTCTTTTATAGACCGCTAGGTGGTTTGACTGGGTAGGTCGATTTGAGGGTTGACATGGTTGTAGCGGCCACGTCTTCGACTGCCACAGTCACCTGGTGACCTAGTGTAAGACCACCAAAGTTCTTGCCTTTGTGTGTGTAGCGGCTTCTCCCTTGGTTGCTTGTGTTGCTTAGCGACCGAGTGATACACCGCTCGCGTCCCAGAGGATGGTTTGCCGGTGCTTTGGTTTCTGACTGTCTTGGCTTGACCTTGTGGTTTGCCCACTAATCCGTGGACATCTGTTGATGTCCAATGAGGGCTATGACCACGTTATAAGGTAACCAGGAGTGCTTGTGCATTATGTAATGTTCTGTGAGCCATTGTCAGGTTATGGTCAACTCGGTGAGACCCAGTGGTTCACAAGTAACCTTGTGTGTGTCTTGGCTATTCTGTTTGGCTCGAGACCTGGTACTAGATGCCTCGAGGTACTATTTTACCTCAATTTGTGTATCCAGGGGCGTTGAGGGTCTTGGTGTTCCCTCAGGTCTCCGTGTGTTGTTTTATGCGATTGTGTCATTTCCTCTGGCTTAGGATTAGACCGATTGGCGACGTGTCTCAGCCATTGTACGATGATCTTGACTTCGAGTCATGAGACTCAAGGATCATTGTGTTAGTAGGTCTAGTTGTCCTGTCCTGAGTCTGTTGGCAGTCTGGTGTGCTACCTTTGTGCTCTGTAGTACGTGTGACGGTGCTTGCTTGACCTGTCTGTACTTTAACACTCGTGTTTCAGAGTCTCTATGTCTAGTGAGCCTCCACTAGTCATAGCCTGGAGAACCATTCTCGTGGTTGACCCACTAGGGAGTGGTGGCATGGCAGTTCCCGAGACACGATTTTTAGGCTAGTTTTCGTGGGCCCCTGCTTTACGATAGCATCCTGCTGGGGGGGAAAACTAGCTAGAGGCCAGGCTCTGGGCATGAGCTAGTGTGTGCACACGTTGTCAGGGGCGTTTGGACGAACGTCGATGGGCATGACCCTGACTAGTCACTAGTTACTATAGTTCTTATTCTGGTTCAGAGCGTACCTCAGTCTCTGCCATTCCCAACGTCCGTAGGGAGGTACTTGAGGAGCAGTGTAGGATGTCAGTGGACGCAACTGGCTATTCTTCTAGTGAGGAGGTGCTTCCTTCACGTGACAAGTGACTCTCACGTTTCTCGAGCATCGTGACCTTCTCGGGTTAGCCCTTCTTGGCCTTACCCGAGGTCAGTGTGCTATCGTATGCACGATGTTCTAGTCATGTGTGTGGTTGTGTCCAGAAGAGCGTGCATGATAATCGAGTTGTGTATGCTTTAGTGTCTTGGTCTGTCTAGGTCTTTTCTAGGGCGTCTTGCCTGTCCTTGTAGGCCTTCATCTTAGGCCTCGTGCTTGTCGACAGATCGGCAACTCCTGACTCTGTGAGATCAGGGTTTGCCCTTCTGTTGCCGTCTGGAGTAGCTTGGGAGCTGAGCTTAGTTCAGTAGCCGTGCTTTGTCGACTTTTCCCTTTTTTTAGCTATTTCTACTCCTTCTGTTTTTGGCTTTCTTTTACAAGTGTGTAGTTTAGCATTTCCTGCTTTACTACTCCCGTTGTTTTAGTTGTTGTTCCGTGTTACTGCGCTGATTTTCAGTGGGGATCCGCATTACCCTTATTGAGCCAGTGACACGAGGCTCACCCCTGCTTTTCATGTGGGTCGTCATTGCTTCCGCGATTCCTAGTGTGGCGTGTTCGTACTTGCCAGCGGTACCTGCGTCGTGATTCCCCCGACCTCAGTGTACATCTTTCTTTTCTATCGACTGTACTTGTCTTTCCTTTAGGCTAGACTTTGGTATAATTGTTACATTTAAACTGTTAATTAAAAAGGTAATTTTATTTCTGCTACTTTAGCAAACCTGATTAATAAAATATTATTACTTACTGTTATATCTGAGGCTTCAATGTACTACACGATAATCCTGTTGTCCCTTCGGAGCTTTACAGCTCTTGGGAGACTTCACGGGTGCCAAGCGATATCGAGTCTACTCGGTAGTCCTATCGGGTATATCCGGTATCCGGAGTCTGAGTTGTCATATGACCTGTGTGCCAGGTTTCGTTGTTATTTTTGACGCTGAAACCGATGATGTGGAGCTGTCAGCTGTGGGGACTATGCCTCCTTGTTTAAGCTGATGCTTGTTGTATCTGTCGTTTGTTTTATCAGTAGCTATTTTCATGGCCTGAGTTGTGTTTCCTTTTTTATTGTTTCGGAGGTGTCAGACTTATGTTCACTTGTGTGCCATGCTCATTCTGTGGGTCGATTTGCCTTGAGATCTAGAGCGTGTGTTTGTGATTGTGGTCTGGTAGTGTCCCTCTGAATTGTGTTTTTCGAGATTTATCTTGTTAAGTTCTAAGTGTTGGTGTTGGCTGGAGTCTGATGATCATTGCCAGCATTTTGGGTTTGGAAGCTTCAACCTGAAAATTCAAGTACATGCACTACGCCCCATGCAAGGGGGTTAAAATTGGGGTAGGAAAGTCAAAGTTACATTCAAACACTATCTCCCATAGGGAGGGGCGGTAAGCTGGCCAAGCAGGGGAGGGGAGAGACAAACTAGGAGCTAAATGGATGGTCGATGTCAGTTTTGCCCGCTCTCTAGAATCGGAGACAGACAGGTGATGTTGTCACTTCTGCGGTCGCTCCCGAACTCCTTTTTTGACGATACTAGTGGAAAATCTTCCCTAACTGACCTAGGAAGATGTCTAATTTTTGACGGGAGCTCTGGTGGCCGGCGTTGGTCGGGGTGAGGCTGTGAACAGGGACTCTGTTTTCTGCTCCTGACTATCTCAGAACTGCTGCAGTAGGAAGATGAAGCCGCCACAAGCTGTCCCAAACTTCAAATTGAGCGCGGTTGATGGCGTTGGAACCGTTGACAAGTTGCCTTCGAAACGTAACCATGGTGGTTCCAGCCAATGTCAGAGTAGGTCGCAGCAGCCCAAACTATGATAGGGTGTCAGTTCAGTCCCAGGGAAGACAGAACTACGCACTCTATGGAGAAAATAGAGAAGAATTCACTAGGGTTGCCGAATGGAGTGCCGCTTCTTGTAGGAGGAGGGAGACTCGCAGTAGAAGGTCCCGGTCAAACCCTGCCTTCAGATCTTTAGGTGAGCAGGCATGGCAGCCTCTGCAAGCTGCCTCTGGATGCTGATCAGAACCCTTCGGCACAGTCGGAGTAGATTGCTTGCCTCGGACAGCCACAAACTTAGAATGAGACGAGACGACCACTGTTTTGAAGAAGACTCGGAGATGCTTCCACCTATACCTCTTGAGCCTTTAGACATGCCCAGATGAAGTCGCAGTTGCCTCTGCAAGCCGTTGGTTTACTGCTGCCTGTGACCCGAAACTGTAGGTTGAAGAGGGGAGGTGGGGAGTGAGGTAAATGGGAGGGGAAAGGGGGGTGGATGAGTGTAGGTAGGGATCCATACCTATGAACTAAGGAAGAAATTTTTCCACCCATGTGAGAATTGGGTAGAGCTCATGATGAGATAGTAAGTTAGCTATAGATGAACCCCTTTTAAATTCCATGTGAGTTAATAATTTATTATTTCTCTCAGGTACCTTATTCTAAATGGCTCATCGTATGGATTGGGATGGTATGCAACAGACTGTAGCTAGAGTGCCTGACCTAGAGCGCTTGGTCTGTGTGTGCACACGTGATTGTGGGCATCAGACACGCATTAACGAGCGTGACCCCAACTAGTCCTTATTCGTGGTACTTGTTGTGTGTCTCAGTCTCGGCCTGGGACGTGTAGGGAGACACTTGGGCGCAGTTTAAGAAGTCAAGGGAAACTTCTGGTCTTACTTTTGGTGGGTACTGCTCCCGTCTTCTGGCAGGTATGGACTTGTTTTCCCATCGGGCCGTGGCCTGGTACGATTAGTTGTAGTGAGTTTTTTCGTTTGTTTATTTATTGTTGTTACTCTCGTACCTCGGTTAGGTACTGTTACTTTCCGTGCTTGTAAGTACTTTACGGCCTTGTTTCCCTTGTTGCGAGGTGGGGGTCCGTAGGATCCCTACTGAGCTGATGAAATGAGGCTCACCACTGTGTTTTTAGGTGAGGTGGGGTCATCGAGAGGTGCGTCCGAGGCTCCACGTGGTTCACGCAGTCTGGGTTAGTTGCCAGTTGTCAGAGCCGGGGTATGCCCTGTGTACCCCTGTACTTTTCTTTCTATTGACTATACTTATTTTGGGACATGTGATACATTGAACCTTGTAGATATTTTTTGAGTATTTGTTTATTTCCATGCATTATTATCTAGATTATTGTGTTATTTCTACAGTCATTTTAGCATCTTGTTAACCCTTCCAAGTCTTCAGACTCGTGGGTGGCGGGACAAGGTTCGAGTCGCGCTAGTTCCTTTCAGGTACTTGGATCTTGGGTTGTTACACTTGGTATCAGAGCGGGGTTGTGGAGGTACGTACAAATATTGAGGACAAATCAACTATATGCAAAGTTCAGCAAATGTGAGTTCTGGCTCGAGGACGTATCTTTCTTAGGACATGTGATCTCCATGGATGGAATATCAATGGATCCGTCAAAAGTAGAGGCTGTGAAGAATTGGGAAAGACCGACCAATGCTACTGAGATCCGTAGTTTCTTGGGTCTAGTTGGCTATTATCGACATTTTATAAAGGACTTCTCCAAGATCGTCGTTCCTCTTACTAGGCTGACCCGCAAGGAGATTCGTTATGAATGGAGCAAAGATTGTGAAAGAAATTTTCAAGCCCTAAAAGATCACTTGACCACAGCCTCGGTATTGGCATTACCAACTGAAGGGGAGAAATTTGAGGTATACACCGATGCGTCTAGCATTGGCCTCGGATGTGTGTTAATGCAACAAGGTAGAGTCATAGCTTACTCTTCCCGACAGTTGAAGAAGTATGAGGAGAACTACCCGGTTCATGACCTAGAGTTGGCTGCGATAGTGTTTGCATTAAAGATCTGGAGACATTACCTCTACGGAGAGTAATTCACCGTATGCTCCGATCACAAGAGCTTGAAGTATATCTTTTCGCAAAAGGAGCTGAACATGAGACAAAGATATTGGCTTGAATATCTCAAGGACTTTGACTTCACTATACAATATCATCCTGGAAAGGGTAATCCTGTAGCTGATGTCTTCAGTCAAAAGTCAAGAGCCTTACTAGCCAACTATATGCTTTGAAAGTGGAAGTTGCTGGAGTAATTTTCTAAACTTAACATAAGTATGGACAAGGAGAATAGGTGTATTACTCTATCACACATGAGGATACAACCGTATCTACTCTCCGAAATACAAGGACTCTAAGACAATGACTCAGTACTGGTAGAAATCAAGGGCAAGATGGAACAACAACCTGAATTCAAGCTAGCATCAGATGGAAGGTTATTATTCCGAGAAAGAACTTGTGTACCGGATTGTCCAGAACTAAAGAAGAAGATATTAGCCCCTATTCCAAACAGGGGCACCGTAACCGCGCTATAGTTGAGAGAGAGAGAGACAGGGAGAGAGAAGAAGTGGGAGAGGGATTGCAGGGAATGCTACGGGCATGGTGGGGGAGAGAAAAAACTCAGCCTGTTCATGGTGCTGCTGCGGGCATGGTGGTCCGGTGGATGCTAAGTTTGCAAACAAGGTCAGATTGCAGGGGATGCTTATATATGTGTTCAGATTTACCTATACCGATGTACGTGCCAGAGGGAATGGAGTGACCGGAGGACGGTGTGGCTCTGGAGATGCTGGCAGAGGGTGGGTCAGGCCTCAGGGGCTCCTTGTGGCTACGGCTGGTGAAACGACGAGCAGTGGAACGACTGGACCACCCGCCACCGCCGGTGGAGGTGAGGGATGTCGGCAAAACGATGTGGACCACCCGCCGTCACCGATGAAGGTGGTGAGGGAGGCCGCTCGAGTGGAAGGAGGCCGTCGGACCACCCACCGCCACCGGTTGTCGGCACAGACGCCGGTCGTCGGGGTCGCCTTTGCCAAATGCTGCTACTATGGCGTCAAGGCTCAAAAGATGCTTTGCCCATTTGCCATCTGTGAGCAAGGCTCAGAGGATGTGAGTGTGAGCCGTGACCCGTGAGGTGTGAATTGTGAAATGTGATTATGTGAATAGATGAAGTGTGTATTATGTGAAGTTGTGAACTATGAACTCACGGAGATAGCAGGAGTCAGGAGAGTCCAAAGACTCTTCGTCTCCTACCCACTACCCAGCTAGGATGAAATGACCATTTATTACCATAATAAATGCCATCTAAAACATACAGCAGAGCAATATTGCGCTGCGGTCATTGTAATCCCAGAAGCACTGTAATCCTCCGTAATCTCCGATTCTCCGTTTCCCAATGCCTCAGTGATTTTCTCACATTTTTTTTACTAAAAATAAAATCATAAGATTTATGTATAATCTCAAAAAGCCCCATGTTTATATTCGGTCGGATAATATCCGATGCGGCTAACTAATCATGCTCGTGCTCATTAATAAATATATTATTTAATTATCTTTAAATAATCAATTATTACAATGTTACTTATTATTATGCTAATTAACATTATTAGTGCTAATTAATTATGCTAATAAATATTATTATTGTTAAATAATCATTTTAATTAATAAAAGTAATGTCTTTCTTGTTTCTTAAGAAATCTGGGTTATCACAAATGTGAAAGTAAAAGTCTATCGACCTACCGTGAAGTTAAGCTAGACCTTTGCTGACAGGTCAACCATCATAATGATCGCTGACTTGGGGGCGTTAGAAGGGATTGTTGCAGATGACCTTCAAAATGGCATGTAACCATTTTTGTGGCGATCCAACCTCTCCTCCTTTGGGACAAATTAATGGCCAACCGACTCGCCCTCCAATCTCCATGAAGACGAGACGGGGTCCACTTCAAAACTAACACGCATCACGTACACTGTCCAGTAAGCAAATGTATCATCTGCTCATAACCGAGCGATGCTACAGTCATTTTTTTACCACCCATTTGTCGTTCTCATTTCAATAATTCAGTCTTAAAGACTGGGTGGTCAAAATAAAGATAATCTCATATTTATACTCGGTGCCCCCAATTGCAAGAGCATCGAACTTAAGTTCTTTCATACCGTCTGATTTTCAAATCGGCAGAAAAAAGAATGTCAATAAGTGGCAAAAACAAAAGTGACATCATAATATTCCTCTCCATAATCTATTTGATAAATCCGAATCCGACTCTACTCTAGGCATGGTTAAATGATTTAATCTAGACCTGTTAGCGCTCAGATTAGACTACGGATAAGTGAACACAGAATCATCTCAATCAGCAGTCAAAAGTGTTGCGGAACAAAAAGACACCGAAGGCGGAACCTGACAATTCAACCGGCAAACCACATTAGCAAATGTCACTCCATAACTTGAGTTATCTGTATCTACACAAATTACAACTGTCCAAATCATGTACCGAGCGGGGACATTACAGTTCTCATTTACTGCAGACCCCAAACAATGCCCCGTTAAATAGAACATGGCTAAACAAACATATGATCATTTTCCCCCTTTTGGTGACCACCATGGCCGCCCCTCGGGGGGGTGGAACATCGCCTCCCCCTTAGCCTTCTACCCTCCTTCTAACCTCCTCCTTCCTGCCCATCCCTCTCCATTCGCCTAGGCCACCACCCCTCTTTCTTCCAACTCACCATGTCGCTATCATACTTCCCCTTTAGGCGAGACTATTGACCAGGGGAGGCTAAGATTGCTTCTTCGTCTTCGTCTGCAGCTAGCGATGGCTTCTCTCTTGTCAATGATAGCTCCCCTTGTCACTAACCTGATGTCTATAGGAGCGAGGCTGCCACCATCACCAACTAGTGTAGCGAACGATGGCTATAGATAGGATTGTGGCCCCTCACAGGAGCTACACATGCGTATTCGAGGAGTCGCAACTCTTCTCGATGACTTCTATTCCCGTCCACCCTCCTACTATCATAGAGGATGGAGAGCCAATGTTTGCCCTCTCTAAAGAGGACATGCTGGAAGCCTTGCCGCTTTGGAGTCGAGTGAGGTGGGATTTAAGGCAATTCGCCCATTCCCGTATAGGAAGGTTGAACATGGTTGGCCGGTCGATCGCGTTAGGCTTCTGGATGAGGTCCCGGCATGAACAGGGACTGCGTCTAAAGTGAGAGGGGCTAGGTCGACAGGACCTGAACGAGGTGATATCAGGGTGACCGCGTTCAAGATGGATGCGGTCACACGACCGACCGCATCTCTGATAGACGCAATGCCTTCCCCAATCGCGTTGAGCAAGGAGGGTCGACTAACCCCGGGAGGTTTGTCGACCGGTTCCTAAGCAGGAATGCTTCTGGGAAGTCCGGTCGACCGACCCCCTTGAACTAGCTGGCCAAAACCCCCTGACCCAGTGCAGAAAATGGCCTTTTCGGCCCCGAAAACTTAGTTTTTCACCCCAAAACTTAAATGGAAGTATTTTTGGACAAAACATTCTCCCCCGAGCATCTCCCCACTCCCATCCTCAGGGGAGCATTTTCCTTCTTTCTCTCTCTCCTTTTACCATCCTCTTTTTCTTAGGATGGTACATGTTTTCTGCTGCTTCTCCTTTCTCACCCTTCTTCGCACCACTTAGAGAGTGCTCACTTTCTATTCAAACTTCTCGAGCAGATAGAGTTAGTCATCCCATTATCCGAGCCAATTTTCACACAGGGTGGAGTCAGTGACTTGGTCTTATCCGCGTCAAGTGATCAGTTCGTGATGTACCAATTTTTCACTTTCTTGCATATTGTACTGGCTGCGGCCTACTTGATGTACAAAGATGTCTAATGCAATAAAAGGAGAGTTATTATCGCATTTTGTCTCTTACATATATGGGAAGAAGCTCAGAAATAGAATTTTCACAATGTTGTCGTATTCCATGTCAGAGGGATGGACATCCATTCCATGGTGGATAACTGGTACGCTCCTTTTTTGGGCGTCTCGACCACTCGCTAGGGGCCTTCCCAGTTAGGGACCATCTTCCCCACTGCCTCCAATGGTCGAGAGGCTTTGGCCTTTCTCAGAACAAAATCTCCTAGTTAAAATCGTTTGTCTCAGACTTTGGCATTATAATAGTGAGTCATGCACCGCTAGTATTCCGTAGCTCGGATCCTCGCGACCTCACGTTTTTCATTTGTCAGGTCCAAGTTCTCTGACAACTTCTGCTCGTTCAACTCAGGCAAGAAGTTAATAACTCGGAGGGAAGGGTTACCGATCACCAGAGGAATCACGCCCTCTGTGCCATACACCAATTGAAAAGGAGTCTCACCGGTAGCAGCTCTGGGAGTAGTTCGGTATGATCGTAGTACGCTAGGCAATTCCTCGAGCCAGTTACCCTTGGCCTTCTCGAGTCTAGTCTTAATGCCTTTGAGAATGATTTTGTTGGCATTTTCAACCAGCTCGTTGGCCTGGGGGTGGGCTACCAAAATGAAGTGGTTGCGAATATGTAGGTCGGCAGTGGGAGGACGTGGAGCATTTGTTCATGTGTCCCACCAACACGTAGATTTGGAGAATTTTCACCCATGTGTCCAATACTACAGTACCCTTTTCTAAAGGTACTTCTAATGTACCACAAATGTCGACACATTTCAAAATTTTGAAGGCTAAAACAATGGGAAGAGTTGGAAGATCTTTGTTAGGCATACTTCTTCCACATGGCATATGTTGGAGTACTTGGCAGGAGAGGAACATCCACCTCCTCGTAGGGAAGTAAAATTTATGTTGGTAACATCTCCCTTGGGCCATGTCTTTGATCGACTAATGGCTATGTTCATATTCTTTGTATGTCTCTAACCGAGTGGATAAGGGTTTCTTCTTCCACGTTGTTGGGTAATCTCGCGAATATCCATATAATTAAAAATGAAATTTAGAGTCAAAGGGCATATCTCATGGCGAAAATAAAACGTACACGCATACTAGCGGAAGTAAAATACACATGCGTATCATCGTGTGCATACGAGATCAATTACCAGAGTCGACCCTTATCCGTGCGTCATCGCAAAGCCGCAAAGTGGGCTTCAAGAGTCTACGCTCTAAATCTGGGGACTGTAGTAATACTGTCCCATAAACATAGCAGAGAAGTGTTAGGGGAATGGGATTACCTATGACCATCTCCTGGAACACGATTTGCTCATGGACATAGATAGAGAGAGAGGGTTGTCGCAACTATCACTAGCATTGCTCTCTCTCTCTCTCTAACACAATGAAGAGCAAGCCACCATGACTAATTAAGCAATCCAAAGGGAAAAGTAGCGAGCCTCTCACCTTGAGCCCCAAGGGGCCTATTTGTCGAGGGAGGAAGAGGGCTTTGCTTAATAAGAAAGAGGAGAGGAACCGATGGTGTGGAGAATGAAGAGAGGGAGGTTTGTGATAGAAGACACTAAAAGGGGCCAATGTGGTCATGTTCGTAAATTTTTCGGACCTCTCCCGAGAGTAGCCCATAAGGGGCATCCTATCAACACCGAATCATATGAATTGAATCCCCAAATGTTTGAGACATTTATGAGTAGAATACACTTAAGCATGTGTTTCAAATTGTCTAAGTAATTACATGATCAATTGCATGCTGACAGATTGATTCATGCAGTTCAAAAGAAAAAGAAGCATCAGATGTTTCAGAAAGTCTATTCTTAGATTAGCTAAAGCAATTAAGAAGAAGACAAGTCAACTTCAACTCTCCACAAGTCGACTTGGCAAGTTAGAAGTCATCAGAACTTCGTTCAAAACCAAGGGAGAGTTGACACACAGAATCGACTCCTGTTTACAGGAGTTCTGTCAGAACTCGGGTGTGCACATGGAGTCGACGTCAAGCTCAGGTGGAGCCGACTCAATGACTATTTTTCAAAGATAAATTCAAGACATATTGGATAATAGAGTCGACGCACTAAAGAATTAAGTCGACGCAAGGAACTGAGCCCATTAAGCCAAGCATCAAAGTATTCAGGTAATGGAGTCGACGTAAATGCACTTCGGAGTCGACTCAATGAAGGTGCCTCAGTCAAAACTCAAGCATCATCAAATGCTACGCCAACTCCACATCTATATGGAGTTGACACCACCTTGAACGTTGGATCAAGATTCTCAACAGCCATGAAGAAGGGTCGACGAAGGAAAGCCATGGCGTCGACACGACCATGTATTTTCACATGTTATCCTTCAGGCGATCAAATGAAGAGTCGACGCAAGTGCCTTACAGAGTGAACACAGCAAGCAATCCAACACCAATTTGTAAGATGGCATCGACGTGAAAAGCCATGAGGTTGATGCATCCCTTATGCTCTATGCAGATCTTCTAATACACTTGAGTAGGTCACGTGGATTCAAATTCAGTTAGTGGCACATGATCCAAAGACCGGTGGTACGTTTCTGGAAAGGCCTGAGAATGGAATATTCTACTAATTAGATGTCGACCAATGGAATATAAGTTTTGAAGATAAGGACTTTTAGAAATTTCCCCTCCCTGCTATATCCAATTTGTTAGGGCGGTGTCACCCCTTTCATAAGTTGATGATGAAGGATGTTCCCTTTTATTGGGATGAAGAATGCTAAACAACTTTTGATAAGCTAAAGGACTATCTGAAAACTCCTCTAGTACTAGGTGCACCGGTGAAAAGATCACTGTTGATCCTGTATATAGCAACCAAACACCACTCCCTGGGGGTAATGTTGGCCCAGAATAATGAAGAAGGGAAGGAGCAAGCCCTCTACTACCTCAGTCGAAGACTAGTTAGAACTAAGGAGAAATATACTTCCATTGAGAAGGGCTACCTGGTGCTAGTCTTCGCAGTCAAGAAACTCCAACACTATATGCTATCGCATGAGATAAAGCTGATATCTAAGGTGGATCCGCTGAAATACATCCTATCACAGCCGGTACTCAAAGGCCGCTTAGGCAAGTCGGCAGTGATTCTCATGGAGTTTGATATCTCCTATGTGCCGCAGAGGGCTGTCAAAGGTCAGGCTATCGCAGACTTCTTTGCTGTGCACCCAGTACCTGAAGACTGTCCACTAGGGACAGAACTCCCTGAAGATGAGACCCTGGAAGCCAACCAAGTGCATCCCACCTTGTGACAGCTGTACTTTGATGGTGCATCTAGAATTGACACTCCAGCAGCTAGAGCAGCTAGAGTCAAGGCCAGCGCGGGCATAGTCCTGAAGTCCCCCGAGGGAGAGGTCGTATATACCTCCTGCTCGATAAACAAACCCTGCACAAATAACAAAGCAGAATATGAAGCCCTGATTATCGGGTTACAGATCGCTTTGTCCATGGAAATTTAGATGCTTGAGGCATTCATGGACTCCATGCTAGTTGTAAAATAATTAGAAGGGGAGTTCGATGTGCGGAAGCAGGAACTCCTCCCTTATTACCAATTGGCACTACATCTGATTATGGACGCACTTTTCGACGGGGGAAAAAATAAGAGAATTTTTATATTATTTATTATTGTTTGTTATTTGTTGGGAATGGGGTTTTCGATCCAGGGTGTTACAAACATAGCTCCCTAAAAACCCAGAGGATTCAATCCTCTCTTCCTAGGTGAAGCTACTCAATGTCTTCACACGAGGTGAGACTTTGAATGTTGCGAGAGAGAGAGAGAGAGAGAGAGAGAGAGAGAGAGAGAGAGAGAGAGAGATCACCGCGAGGGGTCGAAGAGCTGATGGAGATCTTCCCAAACGAGTGCTCGCCTATCCTAGTGCTCACTCGAAGAGTGCTCGCTGGGTGGTAAGGTCGCGGGAAGGAACTTCTCTTAGAATGTAGGCAGCCGCTCTCTTCTTCTCGTTGTGTCGCAGGGCTAGTGGCTCTATTATATGAGGTAGCGTAATAGTAGAATGAACCACCATGTTCTTCTCTTCTCTCGATCTCCCTTTTATCTGGGGTTGTCCTGGAGCGAGGAGCCTCATCCCTTGATATGGAAGGGCACTCGTAGTAGAGTAACGTTTCTCAGCTATTCCAACGGAAATTTCCCGTTGGAGGGCGATTACCTCAGTGTCGGTCGGCCCCGGGGCGAGTCTTATAGTGCTCATGGGACATGCTCGCCCGTTATGGGGTCAGGGCCAACGTCGTGGGGGCAACGATCGATCGTTGGAGAGTCTTCCGTCGATAACCGCGCTTGGGCCGTGGCCATTACGCATCGCAGAATCTGATGCTTTCCTGGGCCGGGCCTCCTCTTATTGGGCCGAGCACGTGTGTCCATTCCTTGGAAGGACTTAATGCACTCGAGAATGCGCAAAATTGGATTTACCCTGGGCTGTTTCTGAGCCTAACCGGATTTACCCTCCTCAGTCACCCTTCAATAACATTGGAAGTCTCATTTGTCGTCTCGAGAATGCGCAAAAATTGGCAGGAGTTGACTATTTGTCACACTTACATAGCTATTTTCACCCTTAGATAGTTATTTTTCACTCTTAAATAGTTATTTCTCGCCCTTATAGCATTAAAAATCTCATTAGAAATACGTGTAAAATTGACAGAAAGTGAGGGGATTTTTACAAATAAACCCTAGGATCCTTAAGGACTAACAAATTGGCTTATAAAGCCTCATAATTGCAAACCCATTTTCCCAAGGATATAAAAGCAAACAAAAGGACACAAATATAAATAAAAAAATATTAGTGCTTTGATGTCCCATCATTCATAGTAAGGTTAGAGCACATTTGATATTGTTCATAGTAAGGCCAGTGCACAGTTGGTATTGTTCATAGTAAGGTCAGTGCACAGTTGGTATTGTTCACAGTAAGGTCAGTGCACATTTGGTATTGTTCATAGCAAGGTCAGTGCACGTTTGGTATTGTTCACAGTGAGGTCAGTGCACATTTGGTATTGTTCACAGTGAGGTCAGTGCACATTTGGTATTGTTCATAGTAAGGTCAGTGCACAGTTGGTATTGTTCACAGTAAGGTCAGTGCACATTTGATATTGTTCATAGTATGGTCAGTGCACGTTTGGTATTGTTCACAATAAGGTCAGTGAACGTTTGGTATTGTTCACAGTAAGGTCAGTGCACGTTTGGTATTGTTCATAGTAAGGTTGGTGCACACTTGGTATTGTTCATAGTAAGGTCGGTGCACACTTGGTATTGTTCATATTAAGGTCAGTGCATGTTTGGCCCAGGCCATAGTAAGGTTGGTGCATGTTTGGCCCAGGCCATAGTAAGGTCGGTGCATGTTGGGTCCAGGCCATAGCAAGGTCAGTGCATGTTTCACCCTGGCCATAAGTGAGGTCAGTGCATGTTTAGTCCAAGTCTTAGTGAGGTCGGTGCACATAAGGAACAAGTCAATGCACATGCGTTAAAGTCCATGAGTAAGGTCTGAGCACATGTAGGTAAGGTCGGTGCATATGAGGAACAAGTCAATGCACATGCGTTAAAGTCCATGAGTAAGGTCTGAGCACATGTAGGTAAGGTCAATGCACATGTGAGGCAGGTCTGAGCAGGTCCATGTAAGGTCGGTGCACCTGCGGGTCTGTCTGGATTTCTAGAAACACAGAGACCTATCATACATGCTGTTAAGGGGTTTTGTCTAGGTAGAGAAAACCTACCTTTAAGTGGATTGGAGGGTTTTGGACGACGTCTGGAGTAGCACAGCTACCTGAGAAGCTTCAGAAAATGGCACTCTATTTTCCTGTAGGAAACAGAGTATCGCTTGTAAAGATGCTTGGGTTGCAGGATGAATTGATTTGTAACAAGGGATAAGGAGGAAGAAGACTTACCCCTTGGAATTGCTTGGGCGATAAACAGGAAGAGGAAGAAGTAGCAGAGAAGACAGCGACAGGATGGATATGTGCATGCTGAGGAGGAAGAGGAATGCTTGTTCGCAAGAGGAAGAACAGGATAGGCTTTCTCCTAGAGGCAACGATCGACAGCAAGCAGATGGAAGAAGAGGATGCAGAGCAACAACGGCAGCAAGGGGCAATGCGGCAAGAAGGCGATATAGCAAATGGGGTTGATGTGTTTGATGGGTTGAGTTTTTTGTAGAGAGGAGATCCTAACCGAGGGTGGGAAACAAATGGGGGCAATCGTTTAAAACCCTTCCGATGTTGGTCTCCCCCTTCTCGGCTAGCAATCGCCTGCTGTTATTTGCATGGGAAAACCCTAAGGCTAACATGGTGTGCGTCCATTCATGCACATGGAATGGGCTTGCTGCGTGGGTTTAGGTTTTGGTTGTTAGAAAAAACTCATACATATATATGGGTTGTAGTTTGCCCTTGGTGAGAAGGTTCACAACGGTGGGTGGTCTAAATGGGTAATGGAGTTTTGTGGTCTTTATATATGTGTAAACATAAGGCCCATGTCATGGGGTTTTGGGTTTTAGATATAACACTATATATATATAGGTTGTTGGGTTGGGTTTGCTCACATGAGCTTGGGTTTGCTTGTTGGGTTTTGGGAAAGGACTCTCGTGGGTTTAGTGTGCAAATGGGCTTTAGTGAAAGCCCATATATGTATGTTGTATTATATTTAGGGCCCAGGCTTATATATATATATAATTAGTTAGTAGGGCTCGCCCGTATGCACATGTAAATGTACAGATTCATGAATAAAAATTCATATAATTTTCTGGTTACAACACTCACCCATGCTTCAGCATGTTTCTGAGAATCTGGGTCCACCATAGCATCTCACTAGATACTCATGCTCACTATGCATTAGTCCATGAAGTCTTCTCTTGGTATCGGCTGCAAGCCAATATGATTTTAGCAATCTCGGGGATTGTGATGGCCATTGGAGCTGGATATACATCAGTCCTCACCAATTGGGGCTTCCTGTTCAAATAATCCTGTGCATGCATCATGAAGTCCCATGCTAGAAGTGCTGTGCAGTCATAATTGTCCAGGCAGAAGCTCATGTTTGATTTGAGAATTCTCTCCCTCTCTCTTTTTTTGGCTATGCATAATTATGTATCATTCATACATGTATGCAGGGGTGTTAAGGCTGTCAGTGCAGGGCTCTTGGTTTTAGACTGCAGGTTTGAAATCTCATGCTTGACATGTCACTCTTTATTGACTTTGCTTTCACTACTTCAGGGATACATCCACTCATTGGGTTTCCCTGATATGCATTAGCCCAAACTGGACTTCAGACCTTGAATCAGGGAATGTTGTGATCAAAATTCACATTTTTTGTTTTGTTTATGCTGTTTTCAGCAGCCTACAGAATTGGGGCTGGCCATTGCTCCTCTTTCTGAATTTCAGTGCACTGCAGACCCTTCAGTCCAGTCACCTATCCACCATCCTTTTCTCCTTCAGGGTACAAGATTCAACAGGCGTTCTAACATGTGCAGGCAGTCCCTGTAACAGTCCTGGCAGAACATCATTTTCTAAATATGCAATTAATGGGACATAATCAAAAAGTGGCCTTCCCAAATATAACTCAGCTAAAATGCAGCCAACTGAGAATATGTCCCTCTCAATATATTCACATCGGTTCTCCGATGCTGATGATTGTGCCTCCATCGCAGCATTTCCTGAGAGCCCATAGAACCATTGTCATCAATTTTAAAGTTTATGCGGACCAAGCTGAGGGGGTTAGCTTGGTCCCCATAAACCCCCCCTGGGGGGTCTACATTGGGTGGACAAGGGGTTTTTTCCCCAATGGCCTACAAAATCCTATTTTTGTCTATTTTGGGTCCACGTTGACTCTTTGTGACTGCAAGAAGATAAAGGATACAAGGCTTGGACTAGTTGGCTGGTTGTGCACGTGTGTGGACCGAGGAGTTAACACTTGTGATCCCGAGACTCCATCTTCATGAATTTCTCCACGCGGGTATGCCAATTGACCTTGCACGAGACTGGGGTAGGGACGAGTCCACGCGAGAGTTGATCGGGCTGGGTGGAGGGGTCGCCCCCAGGGGAGTTCACTCCCACTAGGGCGTAGCCATGCCTGGGTGAACTCCCCTCTGGGTAGGCTATGGCCATGGGGGGTGGCCTCGGGGCCCTCCTGCTATCCTCTTGGGTTGTCCTTTGAAGGACGGGGTGCTCTGGGGTGCTAGAATTGGCTCATGGGGGCTTGTTATTGTCTTGTTACAGCCACCGCTCGCAAGGTGTTCAGGGAAAATCTTGACACACCTCGGGTTGTCGAATGGCTTGGGTAAGTAATTGGTGGGCCTTGGCTTTGGCCCTGGGCTGAGGGTGAGAGCTTGAGGGAGTTGAGAGAGGGCATTTTGGGCATGTGGGCCGAGCCTCGTGACATATGCCGCATTGTAAGGCAGGTTGATAGGGCAGCCCTGGGTTGGCCCGGGAGCTGAAAGTGAACGGCTCATCACACTAGTCTGAGGGTTGGGGGTGGTCTCGACTTGTTGGAGGGTTGTCATAGAACATGGCTAGAGTGCTGGAGCCGTGGGTTGGCCCTCGGCTTGCTGTAGAATGGTTGGAATATGTGCGCCTGCAAGGTGTTCGGGAAAATTCATAGCCTACGTGCCTGGGCTACATGAGCATGCTATGGGCTTCTAAAGCCTGTGGTTGACCAAGATAAGTCTTCCTTTGACTTTAGAGGGCTGGAGGGAGGCAAAAGATGGTTCAGCACTTGCAAATTCTATCATTATTGGGACAACGTGAGTGACTGTAATGCCCGAGGAGCAGCTTCTGGGAACAGGGTGTAGACCCAAGCATTGAAGAAATGTAACGGACCAACGGTCCGTAAATTCCTGAGAAGATGATTCTTTTGCAAGTCTCCCAGCATTTTGAAAATCAGGCATAAAGCCACTAGGCAAAGGGACAGCTTCGTGCCCCAGGCCATCAAACAAGCAGGGTAAATGGCCTCTACCCTGATCATGCTCTCGTCGCCTTGCGGGAGAGCAAAAGAACAAATCTAATAAGTTAAGTATTGCAGGACAATGCGTGACTGCATCAACACCAGTGGGGTTTGGGCCCCCTTGTTGAACCCCTTTCAAAGTGGACAGGAAGGCGGCCTGTCGTCGGACCCTCTTCTTCCGCCTCAAGGCAGTCAATGCTACAGTGGGAAAGTCCTCGTACCCTCTTCTTCCGCACGCGCCTCTTCTCTCCGGGCTTGCATGCCTCCCTCGTATCATATGAAGACTGGCAAAATATACGATACGCCTTCATTAACTAGCGATAAGCGAAGCCCATCAAGTACTAGCCTTCGCCATCAGTCTGATCTTTCAGCCAGTCTGGCCAACAAACTTCTTCGTACGGCTCTCCGTCGATTGGCAGGCCACTAAGCTACGAAAGACTCCAAAGGTCCAGAGAAGTTTCTCCCTCCAAAGTATAGAAAGTATTGTACTCGGGGTAGAATGCTTCAATCATACAGCAGTATAGACCTCTGGAAATAGAATAGTGGTACCTAGAGGCGTACATGCTACAATATACACCAGCTTTGACCAGAATCGGAGCATAGTGCTACAGCACGTAGTCTGCGAATTCCACAGCTCTAGGTCTGAAGGTGTGGGCGTCAGTGGCTCTCAGCTCGATGAACCATCTGATGCGGGACGACGGTGAGACTAGACAAGTGGACACGAACCTAAGATCTAGACGACCAGACACGACTCACTGACGATTCTTTCCTTTTTATTTCTTCTTCCTCTCTCCTCCCTCTCATTTTCTCATGTTTCCCTCTCTCTCTCGTTTTCTCTCCTCTCTTCCCCTCTCTCCGTAGGGCGCGCACCGTTGGCGAGCTGGGCGAGGCGGGAATGCGATGGAGTGATCATGGAGCGTGATGGCGTGAAGGATGGAGCGTGGCGTTGGCGCGATCTCTTAGTGGATTTAAAGCCGGCGTATTCGGTTCGTGCGATGATTTTCGGAGTGGTTTAGTCGTTTCAGCGCACGAGAACTTCGGTGGAGGTAGGGAGACGGAAGCCTTGCTTCTCTGCTATGATCCCTTGCGATTTGGAGCCAAACAGTGTGAGTTTGAATGGATTTTGCTTCAGTTTGGACAAAGCATGTTTCGGGGGTGTGTGTCAGGTTCAAGGAAAACGACGACAGTTTTCAGTCTAGTTAGTTTCATTGGAACCCCCAGCATGTCAGCATTCCATTTCCGCTAATTTTGTTGTGATTGGTGGTCGTTTGGGACCGGTATGAGTCCGGGAACCCCGGTGACTCGCTTAGGGTCAATTCGGTGGAATTGTCCATTTCTTGCCATTTGTGCGTCGAATTGATCCCTTCCGGAGTGTGGAAGGATGTTTTGGCCATTGGGGTTGTTTCTCCATCGTTTAGATGCGATTAGGGCGTGGAAAGGTCGATATTCGGTCGATCCCCTATTTTTTTCGCCGCATCGCCTTAGCGGTCCTTTCAGAGACTGTTTCTTCCCTCCAGCGGTCTAGTGGTCGACCGTTTAGTCTTAAGTCGGTTCGTGTCTTAGTGGTCTCGCAATAGACTATTTCTCTTGGCTAGCGGCCCATTATTGGACCGCTAAGCTTCATCCAGCAACCCATTAGTCGACCGCTTGACATTAGGGATAGAACAGTTGGGCTGAGCGGTCTTACGATAGACCGCTAAGCTTGCTTTAGCGGCCCTATGTTAGACCACTAAGCATCGTTGACTCTAGTCAACAGTTTTAAGTCGGTCAACCTTAAGGAGAGAGCTAGGTCTATGCAGACCTCAATCAACTCAGGTTTGAGCTATTCACTCCTTTTGATGTAGAAGGTATTTGACTTTGTTATGATAGTTGCAAGCATATCTGATTTGTCTAAGTATAGTCCATTAATTGAATAAATTGTTCAATGAGTGATGGTCACACTCAGGGGGAGTTTATGTGCATTTTTGGTTGTTTGGAGTTGCATATCATATTTTGACTATATGGTATATCAAATGTCGAATAGTGGAAAGACGGGTCATGCCTGTCAGGAAACTCTCCACATGCGTGAGGATTGACCTCTGCCATGTACCATGAGTTAGAAATGCACATTCACATCTGCATAGCTAATCACCAATGCAAAGTCATGCTTAAAGCTTTAGCATCCATTAAAGTACTTCACATTGGCAGCAAGAAGGTAAGATCATGGTTGGATGGCTGTCTCAAATTAGAAAGTCAGAGGCACTGGTATCAAAAAAAGGGGAGAGGTGTTTCAGAATTGAAGCAATCATGCAGAAAAAGGATTAGATTCACTGGCTGAGAAAGGGGTACTGAACAAGTCAACACCTTTTTGCAATGTGCTGACACATGGAGGACGAAATCCTAACTGAGGTTGATGCACCACCTAACAAAGCATAACAAGAGTCAACGCTCACTTGAATGAAGGTCTGTGCAAGGTCGGAGCCTTCTCTAGGCAAGTCGACACCCTCTTAGGAAGTGTCGACACCTTCACTCTGCCATTCACAGGTATGTGATCTAATGGAGAGTCATTTTGTCCACTCACCCTTTCCTATCCTTGCCTTCTTCATTTCAACTTCAAATCCATTGCTTCTGAATCTCTACTCAGTCACTGGTCATGTATTCAGGGGGAGCTGAGAATGTTTTAATTCTTCCATACAACCTTGGCTAAGTTTGTCTGCCCTACCTCTGTTAGAAATAATGGTTTAATGTGTATAACCCTCAATTTGGCTGATAAGTGTGTTAAGTTGCACCAACCTTGAACCACCTAAAAGTTCTTGTGTCTTCTGTGTGATCTATTTGTGGTTTGTATGCATCATATTCCTATCTTTCACTTGCACTAGATGCATGTTTAGGATTGCTTAAGTTTCGATCTATTTGAGATCTCTTCCTGCAATTGTGATTGAGTGGTTTCTGTCCGCTCTACAGTAGCTTGATTTAATTATGCAATAGTTACTGTTGTAGTTAGTATTTTTATTGGGTGATCGATTATTCACCCCCTCTAGATCATCCTCTAGGGACCCTACAGTGTAGGCCAGGGGTTTACCCGGATTGGGCTGGAAGGGGTAGGCTTTTCAGGGTAAACCCCCCTCCAGAATGCGATTGCCTTGGAGACCGCATTCTTATGAACGTGGTCATGATGGTGACCATGTTCAGGAACTGGTAGGCTGGTCCGCATAAAGGGGGTCTACATGGGCTAAAGTGATTGGGGGCTTCCTGGTCCAGGTAAAACTCTCTCCCTAGGGGTTTCAGGTGGACCAGAATGGTTGAGTTTGACATAGAGAAGAGGGAAAGGTCATGTTGGTCCCATTGGAGATTAAGACAGGCTGGAGCAAAGGGTGTAGATGGGCCCTGGTTGCATGGGTCTGGGATTTAGTTGGGCTAGAATGATTGGCTTGGTTCAGAGGTTTGGGCGAGTTAGGTGAGCAAGGGGTTATGAGGGCCAGGTGGACTGGGGGTTTACGAGGATAGGGTGGGCTTAGTAAAGAGAAAGCTTATGTGAATCTGGTCCTGGAATGGCCGAACTCGGTGTTCTTCTGTGCTCCATCTTGAACGCAGTGGACCCAGGTACGATTCGAATATTAGAGTCACCAGTGTCAAGCCACTTGTAGAAGGTGTGTTGCTTGTTGATGCGATGACGTCTGATTCCGGGTCAGCATCGCGCGGTTGGCCATTAGGGTTCTGATGTATATTGGTGATCCGCTATGATTACAGATATGTGATAGAGACGTTCACGGATGTGATCCAGTGGGGGGGTGAATGGATATGTTTTGACCTGAATCCATGTCTTGAGTTGTTTCCTCTTCAATCTGTTCGCTGACCTTGATGTCTCTCGATATAAGTGAAGTAAAACTCACTTCACTCTTCATTGGCTGCTCATTCTAGCATCAACTAACTCTCATTGTTTGTGTGTCATCATTCTCTTTCAAACATTGTTTAATGAATCCTGTGAGCAGAAGTCGACACAAAGAGTCGACACCTTCATGGATGTTCATGTGATCATACTTCGGCTCTTGCCATCTTGATTGGAATATTTGTCATGTTCTTGAACCTATTTTCAGAACACTACATTTCTTGCTAAGCCTTGAAGATCCGTGTCACGCCCTGAGCGCGGAAGATTACCCGGATGTGACGTGACGAGTCTATAACGATCATGTCAATCAGAGCGTAGTGTATTCAATACATAAAGACAGAGTGCGCAAGATAGAAATTACCCAAATCTTTATTCAAATGTAATCATATTTCTTCTCAAATAGTATGAAGACTAAATAAGAAGAAAAATTATAATGGTTTGACTCAAGAAACAAAAATAGACACGACTATGAAACTCTCGACACTTGGATGGCTCTACACTTCACTCTTGCTCATCCCCATCCGTGTTTGTCTCATTGTCAGACTTACCTGAAAAGAGGAGAAAAACTTTATGAGCGAACGCTCAGTAGGGCTAAATCTCAAATACTAGTATGCTTTAAGTAATTTTACAATTTATCATGAAATGCAATAAGCTATGCATGCTCGCATGAAACGACTAGAGAGAGAATGTACAATCGTATTCAAGAGATGATATCAATAGAAATTTGATGAACAAGTTTATCAAGCATGTATTCAAGATGATGTTATCAAGGCATTCAAGCAAGTAATATGTATTCAAGTCACAAATTGGCTATCAATCAAGCAAGTAATAAGTATATACCCTTTTGCGGGTCACGCATGTCAAGTCATGTAGAATCAAGAACTCGTGAAATATCTCGAGAAAATAAGTACTTTGGTGTTTTATCTATAAAAAATAACATCAAGAACTTAAACAAGGTCAGAAAGTAGTTGACCAAGATAGAATTTCTGACAAAATTTTGGCAGAGTCTCCCCAGCTCGGGAGATTTCCAGAAATAAGTGGGAACGCGTCCACCAAGGGAACAGTCCCTAAAAAGGGCCATAGGCATCACACCAAGGCCAAAACAAAAGACCCGAGGGAATAGCTTCGAGGGCAAGCCCTACTAGGAGCCTCTCGGGGCCCGAAAACTGGGATTTGAATCCCGAATAAATAATAGTCTCTCACCCGTTCGAAGGACTTGATCGCTCTACCAAACTCGCTCGGCACTGTGGAGAAGGTGGAAAGGAGGAGAGGGAAACTTTTCTTGCAAATGAGCTTGGTTGGAAGAAAAACCAAGAAGGGAAAGCTTATATACATAAGCCTCCCCTAAGGTTAATCCAGTGCACTATTTAGCGCGCCGTATTAACCTCCTTTAACCAAAAGGCGCGCCGGGCAAGGGCACACCATATTAGCCTTCATTCCTATCGCGTCGGACTAGCATCCGTGCCAGTTTAAGGGGCCATCCCAAGCTTTCGTTGTCCAGATGAAAAACCTACCCAGATGGAGCTCATCCGTTGGTCCTGCTTCGCCTGTGCCTTGCTCGCAACACCCACGACTGGGGGGCATTTGTTGGCACTCAAAATATATTCAATGGCGATCAAGCCTCAAAGACGAATGATGCGGCCCACAGAAGCATAGAAGCCGAAGGAGATCAATATATTGAAGCCTTCTCAAGCTACCAGAGCCTCAAGTCACCCAATATGAAAGTCGGGGACTTCACCTCAGGAGAATCGAGATGAATTTACAACCAACCGACAGCATCATCAAGCCTGCCTAATGAATCGGCATCGACTCGGTCGTGCCGCACAAACCACATCCGTTGTCTGACCAAGGACAAAGGTTACCTAGTGGCCCACCACCTGAATGAAAGATCCTCCCGAGGTGAAAGAATGCCCTTGGCCCTTCATCTTCCTCTTGTTCTCTTGGTGTGCAACTCCACTCGGCCGTGGGTGGCTTGGAGGAGAAGGCTCCGGTGAGCACGAGACGATGGTGGAGTGTTGGTGTGCTCATGGAGGTGAGCACGTGTGATGTGCGGCTTTGTTGTCGAGTGGGAGGTGGTTCTAGCGTGAAGAACGGTGTCTTCTCGAGTTTCCAAGTAGGGGGATAGATTTTACCTCGTCTTTTCATGTTTTTCCACGTTTTCGAACGATGAAATGCCTGTTAGAATGCTAGTTTGAACTCAATTTATGCATGGGGATTACTTTCATTTTTAACTTTGTGAAATAATTAGCATGGCCATTGTTCTTTATATTTTTGAGGTATTTAATGTGTAAAACTAGGAAAGGACTAGTGTAAACAGGTGTTACTTTTGTATTTCCATCAATTTGAATCGATTGGGAGGGTTCTAGACCTAGACAACTTAGGCCTAGAATCCTGAACAAAATTTGGTACAAAGAACCACCGCATTCTCTATAGAACGTGTCATATGTAGGCACTGCGTTATGATCATCGCGGCATATCGTGGCACCGCGTTCTGTGCTTCCAAGATTTTTCAAAGGTAGTAGGTATCATGGTCATGTGAACCCCCACATTCATTCTTAATGCACTACAGACGTCTGTTGCGTTAATGAGTAACGCACCCAATGGGTCCTGCGCGTTCTCAACAGACCCAGTTATGCCCTTGTTGTTGATTGGTCATGCATCTAGGATGAGTGAGTAATAGTTTTGTATTAATTACTACTTTATATCACGTTTATTTCCCCATGTTGAGTGATTTACCCTTTCTTTGTGATGGATCCACTAGTAGTAGCCCGACGACCCTTCGAGTCAGCCCATCGAGGATAGGTGGCAGGGCAGTCCTGGTGTATAATTTTTAGGGTAGTTCTTGTGGGCCCCCTTGCTTTGCAGTAGTGTCTAACTGGGAGGGGGGAACTAGCTAGAGGCCAGGCTTAAGGCATTGAGCTTGTGTATGCGTAAAATTCTAATGCTATATGCAATCATGGATGTGATGGAAGCAAAACATGGATGTGATTGATGCAATAGAGTTGCAATCATTATGGCATGAGTTTGCAACACTAAGCTTTGGCATGATAGGATGTGAAGGCATATGACAAACTCAGTGTGTATGGTGAGGGTCATTTGAAGGTATCCAAACTCCCCTTAACAATATGCTATGTGACAATTGACATGCACAAGGATATGCAACTAACTGTGAATGAAGTGCATGTTCAGACATATGCATGACCACATGACTATATGACACAAAATGAGTCAAAACATGACACAATTATTGGAGAAAGTAAGAGGGATATCACCTGAGTGTTTAGATTTCTCTTTAGTTTTTCTTTTAACCTTACTTGAGTCACTTGACTCGTGTGCCTTATCTTCTTGATGAGAAGTGAACCTAGGGATAAAGTTCACATGATGACTCTGATAACTCCCCCTCAATATGTGCATGAAGGTGAGATGTTCTGTAAAATTCTAATGCTATATGCAATCATGGATGTGATGAAAGCAAAACTTGGATGTGATTGACGGAAGAGAGTTGCAATCATTATGGCATGAGTTCGCGACACTGAGCTTTGGCATGACAGGATGTGAAGGCATATGACAAACTCAGTGTGTGCGGTGAGGGTCATTTGAAGGTATCCAAACTCCCCTTAACAATATGCTATGTGACAATTGACATGCACAAGGATATACAACTAACTGTGAATGAAGTGCATGTTCAGACAGATGCATGACCACATGACTATACGACACAAAATGAGTCAAAACATGACACAATTACTAGAGAAAGTAAGAGGGATATCACCTGAGTGTTCAGATTTCTTTTTAGTTTTTATTTTAACCTTGCTTGAGTCACTTGACTCGTGTGCCTTACTTTCTTGATGAGAACAGATTTCATACTTTACAGTCCCATGGCACACCTGTAAAATAGATTTCTCATTTGGTAATCTTAGGTACCCAAATCCTTTTACGACCTATAGGAAGGACCCTCTGCACACACACCGGCTCGCGAGGACTCACTCGGGTACCTCACGGAACCCAAAGCACACTCAAGGTCACCCGGACCCTCTAAACACACGGGCGCGCTAAATGAGACAATGCAGCACCTCTAGACACCCCCAAAACACAAACGTAGGTCTCACGGTGTCCGAAACATTCACAAGACTGAAGGTCAACCACTGGGTCACAGTCGGGTTGACCGAGGACCAATACGACGCACAATAAACACAGTAACACAGAGAATCACCTGGCGGTCCAACCTTGGGCTGCCACAGTCTCTAGCGGCCCAACTCTGGTCCACCACAAGGACTCTAGCGGCCCAACCTTGGCCCGCTAGAAGGTAGGTCACATTGGCTCTGGCGCTCCCATCTCAGGCCGCTACAATGCTCTAGCGGACCAACCTTGGCCCGCCAGAAGCCCTTTGACGCCCGTGCCTACGACCGCTAGAGGCACATGACCCCAATGGTCAGAAACTCACATCCTGAGGCGCAACAGTCAAAACAGAGGTAGTAGCCGAAGATACAGCTGCTACAGCAGTTGGCGGTTTACCATGCGGCCGTCAGGCCGACGGACGCCCCTGTCGACAAAACAATGACCCCTGGCACACCCACCTTAGGCCGCCAGAGCATCTGGTGCTCCCCCCTTGGGCCGCCAGGGCGCCTGGCGGTCACTGGAACCGCCACGCCAACTCAAGAACGAGCCGGCGCGAAGAAACCCAAAAACTCATTCCACGCCCCGATCATCCACGGATGATGGGAAAACAAGGGGGAAGCTCCCCCAACACCCCTAGCATGCATCTATGCCCCTCGAATCAGTCCGAAACGCGATGAAACGATGGATCGACACACAAGCCCTAAAATATGGATTTTCTTGCAAAATACCCAAATAAGCCCGCTCGACTCACCACGGCCTATGAAACTCGTGGGAAAGGAAGTGCACGAGTCAAGGTTCCGTCCCCCTACCTCCACCGAAGATTATATCACTGTCTAAACTAGGTAATATTGTGTTCAATTAAGAAAGTTTTTAAAACCCGCCATCAAGGTCAAGGGGACAATTCAACCCCCCTTCTTGTCCGCCATCTCGTCAGGGCCAACACATGGCACGAAAATGTGCAGTCTTCGAGAACCAATCCGCAATCACCCAAATAGAATCATTGCCTTTCGATGATCAAGGCAAGCCTATAACAAAATCTATGGTGATATCCTCCCATTTCCATTGTGGTATCTCGATCCTTTGCATCAACCCAGATGGTCTTTGATTTTTAGCCTTAACCTACTGATAAACCAAACATTTAGACACAAATTTCACTACATCCTTCTTCATATGGGCTACCAAAAGGACCGTTTCAAATCTTGATACATCTTGTAACCACTAGGATGAATGGAGAATTTCGATCTGTGAGCTTCCTCCATCACTTCATTCTTCAATTCAATCGCATCAGGCACGCAAATTCTATGTTGAAATCTGACCACACCATCTTCATCTGGAGCAAGTCCAGTCTTACCAATCATACCTTGCAACTGAGGGTCATCCCGCTGAGCTTCTATTACTCGGTCCATAACTGTTGACCTGATGCATAGTTGTGCAACGAACGCCTGGTAAAGTTGAGGCTCGATCGAGGTCATGGAACACACAGCATCCTCAATCATCTTCTAGTCTTGCTACATCAAGGTCCACTTCCGACTAAGGGCATCGGCCACAACATTAGCCTTTCCATGATGATATTGTATCTCAAAATCATAGTCCTTCAAGAATTCAACTCATCGTCTCTGGTGCAAATTCAGCTCCTTCTAGGAAAATAAATACTTAAGACTCTTATGGTCCGTGAAGACTTCGAACTTGACTCCATACAAGTAATGTCTCCAGATCTTCAATGCATGGACAACGGCGGCCAACTCCAAGTCATGCGCAGGGTAATTCTTCTCGTGCTCCTTTAGTTGCCTAGAGGCATATGCGACAACCCTACCATTCTGCATCAGAACCATTCGAGGAGTTCGAGGCAGGCCAGGCCGCGCCGAGCCGACCGACCGGTAAGATTTCCTCCGACGCCCTTGCCCCTGAAGAGGGCTCGTCTCTATTTTGGCTTCAGATGCTCACACCCGGATATCTTTTGTGTTCACCAGTTAGGGAGCAGCCTCCGCCTTCTCTGGCGCGTGCTGTTGATGACTCCTGGGCCGGGTCCGAGCTGCCGTCGACCCCTGTCCGTTTGCCTGGAGTCGCCGGGGAGTCCCAGGTGACGTCACCGGTGGGGAGGGCGCTCTCCGCTGCCCGGGTGATGGCTCAGCGGGAGGTGGAGCGGAGGAGAGCGGAGGTGCTCCGGGCGACTTCAATCTCTCCCCTTCCGTCGATCCCCTCCTTTGCCGAATTCGCCTCGCCTCGGGCCGGGCCGAGCCGTTCTGCAGGCAAGACCTTCAGACGTCAACACTTTTCGGGATCCGGTCACTCTCCCTGGGGAACCTTTTGCTTTTGTGTGACATGCATTTGTTTTCTTCCAGTGGAACCGAAGAAGTCAGGTCCTGCGGAGTTCCTTGGCGAGAGGGTCAGCCCGGAGGAGCTGGAGTGGAGAAAGGCCGAAGCCAAGAAGCTCATGGCCGCGCTCGCAGCGATTCGGGCCGAGTCTGGTCAGCCCACTGGTTAGAGATCCTAACTGATGATCCCCCCTTTCTTTTTGACGCCTTCCCGCTTTACGGGGCCGAGCCTCTTTTGTATATGCTTTATCTCTCACTAATATCGGCCCCCTTCCTTTTAGCTTCTGCGGAAGAGCCGGCGCCCGCTTCTGCTTTGGACGCGGAAGGACATGCTGCTCCCGGGGTCACCCCTTTCGCGGAGGGGACAGGTCCTAGTCCGCTCCCGTCCGCGGAGACCGCACAGGGTAATTCCTTCTACCGACAGAGCATGACATATTCCCCTTTTTGCTCTATGTTGGGAGCTCATGAGCCTCATGATGACGAGGCTTAAAAGGTAGTCGAAGCAGCTCACTCGAGTGAGGTATGGATTGTAAAACACAATTCAGGACCCATGAAAGCGCTCTGAAAGCTCTCTAATTTCCAGCCTGAAGGATCCAGGGTATTACAATTAGGGGTCTGAGTAGAGAACACCGCCACCAACAAGTTGTTGGTACCAGACTATGTAGACAGTGCGCGTGTGAGGACTGAAAGCCTGATTCCAGTCATCGCTCCCTCTCCCCTGTGCTTGGCCGACTTAAAGCCCCTCCCTGTGTGAAGGTAGTGTTGGTTGTAATTTCCATACCCATGTCCAAAGTCGGCCCTCCAGTGAGAGGTGTCGTAGGTTGTACTAAATAGGGCCGATCAAGCTTCTCCAATGCACGTGCGGGGCACCGCACGTTCCCCGCTTGGTAGGGATCGATTTCTTCAAATCGAGTAGGTGAGCACTTGGCTACCCCTTCCTGGTATTTCTTTTGCTCATCTAGTTTCATTTTTTACTACCCATTGGACGGAGAGTGAGTCCCTGATCCTAATATAGCTACTTGTGATCCCCCACCGCAGTGAGATTTGAGAGAGTCACCAATTACCCAACACCCATGGCATGCTGGCCACCCATGAAACGTGGGAGTCCTAACCCCTAAGTGGGGTCAGCCTGAGCATAGTCAAATCCTAGAGCAGCAAGGTCCCACCTCGGACCCTCACGGTCATCCTTGAGTTGCCTTCGGGTGAGAGTGCGCGCCATGTGAGTGAACTCGCCAAAGTCGAGTCCGTTGCTACTTGTCTATGTGCTTGCAAGGATAGGTCCGAGAGACGTTGGGTCATCCCGTGGCACACTTGGCTGTGCCACATCAAGTGGTATCAGAGCAAGTTATAGACTTGTTCTCACAAGTCTAGTCCTAGGGCACCCTTGCACTAGGTTGCAAATAGGCTCACACCCGTGCATAGCCAACCCGTTATCGCATAACTACACATAGAGGGACCCTTTACTAGCCCGATCCCTCTTCTTCAACTTCCCCAATGGATCCCAATCCCCAAGGGAACCCCGCAGCATAGGGGGATGGACTCTTTGCCTCATTAGGACACCACCGGTAGCACATGCTCCATGGTCCGACGTCCTATTCCTCATATTTCATGCATAACTCCATGTTAGAGTAGTTTAGTTCTAATTCCATGAAATTACTCCCATGGGCATCGTCTTTTAATTCTAGTGGCATGTTTAGATATTGAATGTTGGTATGGCATGGTAGGGTAGTTTAGAAATGCATTTCCCCGCGTCCCGCATCGATTTCGGTCGTTCGGGAGGGGGTTCGGTTTCGAACTCCGGAACCTTGAAACCTAGGCTATTTAACGCGCCTGCCCCGGTGCGTTATAGCCATTTGGCACGCCTCTATAGGTGCGTTATTTCCCCTTGTGGCGGACTCTTCTAGGTCCGTTATAGTTCTTTAACGCCCTAGTATGGGTGCGTTATATCATGCATGAAAATTGTGCATTTTTCTATGGATTTCTGAAGTTCGGGTGGTTTTAACGCGCCTATGATGGTGCGTTATAGCCCTTGTCGGTCGTGTTGTGTGCCTGTTGGCTTTAATGACCATTCCCTTGTGCGTTATAGTCATATAGCGCACCTGCCCTGGTGCGTTATATCCCTTGTTTAGCTGACAGGCCATGGGAGGCGCATTATGTTACTATGACGCCCCACCCTTGGTGCGTTATAGTCTGTGTGTGTCTGTGTGCTTGTGTTCCTTGAATCGTTCGGGCGAATATAACGGACCCAAGGGGGCACGTCACAGGTCATGTAGCGCACCTCCATTGATCCGTTATATGATGTAACGGGGCAGCGTAGGCGCGTTATATCCTCTGCATGTTCAAAAGTGTTGCATGTTATTTCTTAACGCATTTCATGATTCGTGTGTGTCATGTTTAAAGTATTTTGTACACTGTAGCATTATTTTACATTCCGATCGAGTGTTCTTCTCTTTCTTGGTGATGGAGTCACTAGTCGTAGCCCGACGACGTTCCTGTCGGCCCACCTGGGAAAGGTGGCGGGGCAATCCCGATATAAAGTTGAGGGATAGGATAGTAGGAATGTATACAGTGGAAAGCAGGCTATAAAAGCCAAAATGATATCAGGAAGTAGGCTATAACAGGCAAAAGACATTGCAAGAGTAGGCTACAAAAGCCAAAGGATATTGGAAAGTAGGCTATAAAAGCCAAAATATATTAGGAAAGTAGGCTATAGAAATCGAAGGATGTTAGGAGAGCAGGCTGCGAAAGTCGAAGTATATTGGGAAGTAGGCTCGAAAGCCATAGGATGTTGGGAAGCAGGCTAAAAAAGCCAAAAGATATTAGGAGCAAGTTGTACAAGCCAAAGGGTAGTGGGAAGCAGGCTATGAAAGCCACCAGATATTGGAAGCAAGTGGCAAAAGCCAAAAGATATTGGAGGAGCAGGCTGTAAAAGCCACGGGTACTGGGAAGCAGGTAGTAGAGGCCGACAGATATTGGGAAGCAGGCTATAGAAGTCGACAGATATTGGGAATCAGTCTACAAGAGTAGACGGATATTGGGAAGCAGGCTGTAGAAGCCAAATGATATTGGGGAGCATGCTATAGAGCCAAAGGATATTGGGAAAGAAAGCTACGCAAGCTAAAGGATATTGGGGAGCAGACTATAAGAGCCAAAGGAAGTTAGGAAGTAAGCTACAAGAGCCGAAAGATATCGTAAAGTATGCTATAAAGCCAAAGAATATCGGAAAGTGGGCTATATAGATGAAAAATGTTGGAAGTACGCTATAAAGGCAATAGATAATTGTGGAAGTAGGCTTATGAAAGCCAAAGGATATTGGGAAAGTAGGCTTTGACTGAAGGTCCAAGCTGTTGAGTTGTATTGATTTTTATGGTGGGAAAAATTGATTAGTCTTGATAGTAGGCTTTGACCGTAATGGTTAAGCCGACAGATATGGTAATGAGAACATAGGGTAGTGGGCTCTAGCCAGTAGTGGCTGAGCTGAAAGATGAGATATTTGGAACGCAAGGTAGAGGGCTTCAACCAAAATGGCTTAAGTCGAGGAAGGCAGACTCGGGTATCAGGATCTGATAGGCCGGTCCAAATCCGATCCAAATCGGTGGTATCGGCCGATCTGACCGACACTCGTAGCGATCCCGGTCAAGCCACAGAACCCAACATTTGAGGTTAGTTTAATATGTATGTCAACAATTTTGTAGGGGGTTTTACATAAATGTAATAACTTTACCTTTTTTCTCCCTTTGCAGCCTTGTTCGTGGAGCAAAATCGTAAGAGGAGCAACAGACGACACCGCCCTCATTCCTGGAGGAGGAGGAGAAAGACGCCGACGGGGCGGATGAGGACGATGGTGGCCCGATCGCGAGGACGAGGATCTGTCGCCCTCGTTCTGCTGTTGGAGCAGCGTTTGCTATTGGTCCGATCGCGAGGATGAGGAGGTACCGGCGATGGTGACGATGACGACGACGATAAGCGTTTTCGTCGTCGTCATCTTCTTCTTCTTCTTCTTCGACCCTTCTCCTTCGTCGTCGTCGTTGATCTTTTGCTTCTCCCCTCTCTGAATTTTTTTTAAACAAACCCTAGGATCAGTCCATATCGGCCATGGGGATCGCTCGAAACTAGGTGGGATCGAGCAATCTGACCCGATCCTCGCCGAGTTAAGCCGATCCCGGCCAATCCAATTGCTCCCAGTGAAAAACCGGAAAAGGTCGGCTCGGGATCAGATCAGTTCGCCTAAAAATCGGTCGGATCGGCTGATCCGGCCAATACCGATCCAATTATGCAAACCTTGATTTCGAGTACTCATTGACTATACTTGTACATCTTATTTTTCTTCTCAACTAATACAATTAATGGTATAATTCAATATAAAGATAAAGTATTCAATAATATAAAGGATACACATGTATTTTATTAACAATACAATAAACAAGGAGATTTTTTGATATTACATAGGAAAGCTGCATGAAAGATATATTTACCTTTACCTAATACATTTACTTACAACTAATATATTTACCTACAAGATATATATATATCTAAGTTTGAATGGTTAAACAAGGGGAAGGGAAGCCAAAGTTACATCCAAACACTACCTCCCACAGGGAGGGGCTGTAAGCCGGCCAGGGTGGGGAGGGGAAAGCTAAGCTAGGAACTAATTGCAAGGAGGCCGTCAGTTCTATCCACTCTTTGGAACTGTGGACAGATAGTCGGTGTTGGCGCTGCTGTAGACTCCCCCGAACTCCGTTGGCAACAAAAATAGTGGCAAAACCTCCTAGGTTGGCCTAGGAGTACGTCTAAATTTTTGGGGAATTTATGGTTGATGGCGATGGTCGGGGCAGAGTCGTGAACAGGGTTGCTGGCTTCTGGATCTGGTAGTTTTTGAGTCACTATAGCAGGAAGACGAGGCCACCACGGGTGCTCCCGCTCTCAGATTCAGGCGTGGCCAGAGACATTGGATTCGTGGTCGAACCCTCTTCGAACGGAGACATGCGGGGATGCCAGAGGAGGTCAGAGTAGATGGAGAGGACCCAAACATTGAAAGGGTGTCAGGTCAGTTCCAGAGGGAACCGACCAGCGCACCCTGGGGAGGAAATTCGGAACTCACAGCTCTGGAATCCGAACGGAGTGCCGCTTCTTGGTGGTGGCAGGAGACTTGTAGTAGAAGGTCTTGGCCAAGCCCCGCTTCAATAACTTCGGGAGGATGACCGTGGGAGCCTATGAAATTTGCTTCTGGGTGACTGCGAGGAAGATGTTGCGTAGTCTGGCGAAGATGGCTCCTCCGGGTAGCCACGGATTCAGACAAGGATGAGACTGCCACCGTTGCAAAGAGGACTAGTAGATGCTTCCGATGGTGCCTCTTGTGCATCCAGGGGCTCCAGGATGAAGGTGTGGCTGGTTATACAAGTTGCTGGATCTCTACAGGTGCTCAACTGTGACTAGGATCTCCAGTACAACTTCGAGTGAACATGTAATGGGGTGGGGGCTGCTGAATGGTGAAGGGGAATGGAGAAGTGGTTGGAGGGAGATGTGGGGGAGGTGTGGAGAGGTGCTAGGGTGAGTGCGTAAAAATCCTCGTTCAAGTGTATGGCACGTGGAAGACAATAGTCTGGGATTTTATTATCATCAAAATCACTCGGAGATACTCAACACTACCATCACATAGTCATCACGGGAAAGGGTGCACTGTGAGATTAGTCTGCCAACATCGAGTTCACTCTCTTGATTATGTGCTTGCAAGTCTAGGTCTGAGGTCCATCCGGTCTGCCCCATTGCATCCCTAGGGTGTGTCACATCAAGTGATATCAGAGTAATTTCTAGACTTGTTCTCATAAGTCTGGTCCTAGGGACCCTCCCGAAAGATTACGGGGTAAACCCTAGCCTTAGTGTGGTAGACCTTGTGCCCTACAAGGGCCCCGCAGTGGTACCTAGCGAGGATATTGAGCCCATACCCACTTTTGAGAGTGACCTCACCTATGAGAGTCCACCTCTGACTTGGAGAGCCCAGCATGAGCAAAAAGATGTGATACATGATGAACATAGTGCCACCACCAGGATCAGGGTACACCAGTGATACCTTGTGAGGTGGAAGGGCCGGCCCCATCGGAGGACACATGGGCAAGTCGGGAGGCCTTGCTATAGCACCATCGAAGCAGGGTGGACCCTTAACAGGATCGATTTTTTTGCACCCCGGGGGATTGATGGGGACATCTACCCGAATTCCCTCTCATTTGAGACTCGGATGATCATCGGCAACAAGAATTTGAGTTCATGGTCACATTATGTATTTTTTCTTCATTTTTTCGAGGTCATATCCATGTAATTTTTACTTTTATTGACTCAAGCACCTAGGTTAGGGAGTTATTTATGACAATTGGGCCTTAGTCCATTAGTTAGTCCCATAGTCTAATCTATAGGATAGGCTTGGTCTTTTGTGTAATTATCAGGGGTAGTCTGGTCATGTAAAGAGTTGAGCTCCTATAAATAGGACCCAACTCTCTCATTTGAAGCTAATGAAGAATTCAAAATTTGAGCCCTTTTATTCCTCTTATTGGTGGATTCCGTCCCCCCTGTTGTCTATGAGCGGCCTACTCTAGACCGTTCTGTCTCCCTGGGCGGCCTTCTCCTGACCGTCCAGTCCATTGAGCGGCCCCTTGGTGACCGCCCAATGAGTGAAGTCCGTAGTTGAATCTTTTGGCCGTGATGGCTTATTCCGCATCCTGTCTATGTTAGGTCCGTGTTCTAGGGCGGTGTCTGAGTGTCGGTGGTTCTCTAGATAGGTCTGTTCTGGTCGACTGGGTGCAGTCTACTCTTTGACTGCCACAGTTTCGTTTCCCTAACGACCCAATCTAGGACTGCCAGTATTCTTATCTTTGGTTGCGTAGCGGTTTCTTCCTTGACTGCTTGGTTTCCCCTAGCAGTTGAGTGTTGGCTCACTTATGCCCAGAGTGTCGTTTCTCAACGTCTTGATTTTTGTTTGTCTTGGCTTGACCTTATGGATTGCCTGTTGTCCCGTGGACATCTTCTGACGTCTTATGAGGGCTAAGCCTATGTTATGAGGTGGCTAGGAGTCTTCTTGCTTGTGGTAGGATTCTCTTTCCTATTGTAGTGATGTCATTGTCTACTTCTGGTCAACCCGGTGTGACCCAGTGGTTAACAGGTGACCTTGTATGTGTCTCGACGATTCTGTCCAGTTCGAGATAGTGGTTCTAGATGTCGTAAGGTATCCTCTTACCTCGTTTCGTGTATCCAGATGTGTTGAGGGTTCTCGGTGTTCCCTCAGGTCTCCGTGAGTTGTTTTGTCACGTCCCGAGCGTGGAAGATTACCCGGGGGTGTCGTGACGAGTCCATAGCAATTATGTCAATCAGAGCGTAGTGTATTCGACACAAAGATAGAGCGTGCAATGTAGTAATAAACCCAATCCTTTATTCATTAATCATCCCCAATTACTGATGTGACACAAAGATGGGGGTGGGCAGCAATTAGACAAAATGCCCTCGGACCTAAGTCGCAAGCACAACCACAAGAGCCGAAACCAACTAGCGAGTCGCCGAAACACCGTGCGCACGATACATCAACTGATTTCATAGAATGTACCTTTGATGCAATAAACCAGAAAGTTGATCATAGACTTCTTCGTGGTACCAGTCACACATAATGGTGCATCCTCTCTCCATCTAGATATGTTTGAAGTTTTCAACTCACTGATGAAGCTCTTCAACCTCTCCCTTAAGGCCACGCCAGTATATGTCTCGACGTGACGGGACTTTGAAGCCAGGGCCAGCATCTGCTATGGCATCAAGCATAGGCTGTCAATATTCTGATTCAGTTGCATGTGCAGACACACCTGCATGAAAAAATCATTTGCAAATACTTTTAAATGCATGCTCTGCAACTTCAACTGATTTTTTGACCTCTCTCAATGCTTACTTGATTTTTGATTGTGTAGCACTTTACTTTCTGTGCATATAGTTGTCCATGGGGCCTACTCTCTGCGGGGCTACACCAGTGTCAGGACGTCGTTCTACACCAGCTGTACTGGAGTAGGTCATTGATCCTGTCGGTGTTTTTCCCTTCCTTCAAGCTATACACTCACGCTCTACTGTTTCAGTCAGCTTTGGATCTGAATCCTCAGTGCCTTCTTCCTCCTCCTCATCATCTCTCCTTCCTCTTCTACTTACTCTGCCTAAAATCTCCTCAAGAATTTCAGTCTGATCTTTAGCCCTTCGTTGCATCTTTGCCTAGAAGGCACTGATGCATTTCCTCTGCCACCTGTCGGGGACATCTGTCGCATTGTTTGACCTCTCCTCTTATCTTTGTCAAATTTTACTTTCCTCTAGTAATTCCGTCATGCATCTCCTTAACACAATAATTACATTTGACTTTTCTTCTTCTAGCATCAACTAAGGTGAGGTGGGTCCGTTCCGGATCGTCTTGCCCTTACTGTTTTTTACCTTGTTCACGTCTACCCATGATGTTGTATGAAGACAGTCAAAGACGAATGGTTGTAAGTACAATGAAAAATGCAATGAAGCATAATTGAGCTTCAAATTATGCTTAATTGAGATAATTAGAACCGACAGGCTCAGGGCTCCCTCGGGATAAGTGGCCTGGCCGTTGAACCCATAGAGGGCGGTTCGAATCGGGCGAAGTCTGGATGGGTTTTACCCATTTTCAGGAAGCATTCTACCCTAAAACATCTGGGATGCTTCTGTTGTCCACTAGTATTTTGTCTATGTTACAATGGTTTATAGTAGCCAAGATTACAAGGGTGTCATCATGCAGGGTGGCTACCCCCTCCAGATCTTGGTCGATGAAGACTAAGGACTGCTGGTCACTCACCGACGAAGCCTTGGGGGCCTCAAAAGCCCGACAGGCTCATTCAGCGTGACACTTTCTTCCTCGGTTGCTATCCCCTCCCGAGGTGGATCCTCCTGAGATGACATTGATGTGGACCCCACGGGGGTGGTTGTCAATTTCTTCCGGGGGGACTCCGCGATCTCCTTGTCGCTCGACCACATATTGGGAAAGGTGACCTTGAAAGATAAGACTCTCGATCTCATCCTTGAGATGTTGGCAATCCCCAGTGTGGTGGCCGTGGTTGTTGTGGAACTGGCAATGTTTGTGGTGACTTCAGTGTCGAGGGTCAGCCTTCATAGGTTCGGGTTAGCGAAGGAGGCACGAGTCTTTGATTTCTTGGCAGATCTCATAGACAGGAGCAGACAAGGGAGTATACCACTCAAACTTTTATGGAGGCTCTTTGTGGTCCCTGTCCTGGTTTCTTCTTTTTCCTTGGCCCGAGGATTGCTCAGGCAATCACTTTTTGTCTCCTTCTCGCCTTGAGCTTGTTGAGTCTCGACAAGCATAGAGGACTTCTTTGCACTCTGCATGACGTAGAGCCAAGGTCACTAGATCAGCGAGAGAGGAGGGACGGTGGAGCACTAGTTCTCGCCGGAGGTTCTCATCTTGAGTGCCTCCGATCAGCGCGGTGATGACTGGGGCAACATCCAGGTGGGGGATGCGTAGGACTTCCAATTTAAATTGGTTGATGTAAGCACGTAAATTTTCCCCTTGTGCCTGTGCAAAGTTAACAATCAGGAAGAGAGCTTGAATCATCTATTTCTAGAAAGTCAACTTGCTAAACCCCTGTGGAGGTTCTTTAGGCTTCTCTTTGACTCTCGATGCAGATTTTCAAATTCTGTAATTGGCTATTGCTGGGATATTATTTGCACAGCTGATAATAAATCCCCTTATGGCTATGCAGCCATTATAACCATGATGCACATATTATGGGAGATATGGAAGGCTCGGTGTAAGTTCAAATATGAAGACAAGGGGGCTTCTATTAGAGTGATGCAACAACAGATTATGAGGTAGGTGGAGTTCTCTATTCAAAAGACTACCTTCAGCAGGGCACCTTCAGCAAGCAAAAGGCTTGTGCTAGAACAATACAATTTTTCTTATAGCTTAAATTGGAAACCTCCAAAACTCATCAAGTGGCCATGCCCTAATACAGGGTATGCTTTAAATGTTGATGGGGCTGCCAAAGGCAACCCAGGGCATGCTGGCGGAAGCGGATGCATCAGGGGTAGCAGGGGAGAATTCATATATGGTTTCTCTTACTACTATGGTGTGAGGACAAACACGGTGGCCGAGGCCAGAGCCTTATTAGACGGGCTAAGAATCTTGGCTAAGAGTGGGCTCCCTACAGTTGTTATATATTCTGATTCCAAGGCGCTTATCACCATGATCCTGTCCAGCGACCATCCTCCATGGAGGATATGCAAATGGTGGGATGAAATCAAAGACATTCTTACAAGGAATAGGTGGAACCTTCAGCATATCTATAGGGAAGGAAATTTAGTCGCGGATGCTCTAGCATCCTTTGCTTGCACCACCCGAGCTAGTAAGGATTTCAGGTGCTGGAAAGACCTCCCAAGTAGAGCTCGTGGATGTGCCACAGTGGATGCATCCGGTCTTCCTAGCTGGAGGAGATAAGGCACCTGTGGATTTTTGTCTTTCTTTGATTCTTTTTGCTACATACTCAGGGGTAGGCCCTGTGGAATATTTGTAAATGATTTCTCCAGATCATCATCATTTTTGTTTGAGGGGAACATCAGATCCTGGAGCATATGAATGACCAGCCGGTTCTCGAGATTATATAACGTAATTATCATATAGTAATGCATTACTGGATAAAGGAGCGAGATACAATACCTGCCTTACCTGTGCGGGTGAGTGGATGATTTTCATGATGGCTTTCATAATGCTGCAACAGGGCCAATAGTAATAACAATGACGGCAATTTAATCAACCCAGGCATAACCTTTCAACAGGATAAAAGCATAAGCCAACCATTTAATGGTCTTTTAAAGGTGCGCCATATATCAAACATAACGGACTCAAGGGAACCCGTTATAGTCCACTGAACCAAGATTTTGACAATTCAACAACCCAGTTACATGGCGGACTGGATGACATGCGTTATACGAACATAACGGCTACGTGATAGACCGTTAAACTCTCTGGGTTACTAAAAAAACAAACGGGCCCTCATTTCCCTCATTCATTCAAATCAAACCTACCGAGACAAAACCCCTCCAAACAAAAACCCTCTCGTTCCCCCTTCAGTGACCATCCCGGTGAAGCTCCCTCCGGCTGACAAGATGACTCGTGAGAAGGGGAAGAAGAGGAAGGTGGTTTGGAAGGTGAAGGCGAGGGCAGAACGTGTGGTCTCCCCGCCGGCGAGCCCATCGATGGAAGAAGAAATGGCGACGGCGGCGATGACCCTTCCCACACAGGAGGAGGTTCCCACGGTGCCAGGAGAGGCAGCGAAAGTTGCGGGGGAAGCTAGAGAAGCCACTGGCGTTGAAGGAGAAGTCATCCCCCTGGCGAAGAGGAAGCGAGGGCAAGACCCGGAGGTAGGTGATTTCACCCTAAAAAAATCAAAATTTGAATTTTTAAGTTGAATTGCATGTGGGTTTGGAGGGCATAGAATGAGTCTGGGGACTCATTAGGGTTGTTTGTAGGCCATTGGGGCCAGTTCCACGGGCTCAAGAAACAGAGAAAATCACGCCGGATGCGTAGGAGCATGAAGTACGTGTGTGGGTGCTCATTGGTAGAATAAGTTCACTGAACTGATCCGATCTAGAATCCTTGAATGGTAATCATACTGATTGTCAGTTAGGGTATTCTATGTCTCAGTAGCACAGTTGGATCTTGGACCTGAGTCACTAAAGATGTCTTTCATAAGGGATGCTGAGTATTTGATTACGGACTTATGGACTTCAGTTAAGTGGTCTTGTATAGTTAGTTATTCGGACTTAGCGGAACTAGTGCGAGGGTAATTAGTTTGACAACATGGGATCGTTCACTCCCGGTATGATATATGAGAGAGAATGCCCTATGGATCTGTACTCGGGAAATCCCCTGCCCAGGGTACGGGAGTTCATTATGAAAAAGGAGTTTTTCTAGTGAACCAGTTTGGAGTACAGGATTCAGTTGAGCAAGGACTCAATAAGGTTTGACAGTTTGACCATACCCTAGTCCTGGTGGGGCATTGGCTAAATGAGGATCTATAACTATTTGGAATCTGTAGATGAAAAGGTTCTAGAGTGGTTGCTTATCCCCAATGTTGTTTGGGATCACGAGGCGTTACTTGGTACTTCTCGTGATCGGAAAGCCTACTTATTCCATTAAGAGTTAATAGATAAAATTAATTAAGTTAAGAAGGAGTTCTTTACTTAATGGGTTGGAAAATCAAACTGACTATTGGGCCTAGAGGGTCACACACAATAGAGTATTAGACAGACCGGGATGGGTGGACTTTATAGACTATTATTGGGTTTCTGTGAAAAATGCCAAAGGTCTATAAATATACCCTAAAGAGAGAAACCCTGGCCAAGCTACAAGGTTAAATCCTGGCCGCCCTCTCTCCTCTCTCTCACTCTCCAAGGGGTGCCCCCCTCTTCCTCTCTCCTTCCTTCCCGGTGGATGGTGGTGTTAAGATCGGGTCGATGCGTGGAGATCGTGGAGGAGATCTCCTCTACTTCCACTGCTCATGTGGATATGTCTAGAGGCTGGACACTTGAACGGCTCCCTCGAGGGTCTTCTTTTGTTGTCTGGGGGTGTCCTTTAAGGGACACGGGGTTCTGGGATGCTGGTATTAGCCCGTGGGGGCTGTTGTTGTCGAGTAGTAGTTGCCAGTCATAAGATGTTTGGGTAAATGCCCCACATACCTCAAGTTGTCGAACGGCCTGGATACCTAGCTGAGGTGCCTCGGGATGGGCCTTGGGCTGATGATATGAGCTCGTGGGAGCTGAGAAGAGGCACTTTGGGCACGTGGGCCCGACCTCAAGGTGTATGCCGTGTTGCACGGCTAGTTGGCAGGGTAGCCTCGGGTTGACCTGAGAGCTAACAATAAGTGGCTTATCACCACGTGTCTAAGGGTCGGAGGTGGCCCCAACATGCTGGGGGGTCATTGTAGAACTCGGCTGGTATGCTGGAGCCGTGAGTCAGCCCACGGTTTGCTGTAGAAAGGCTGAAATATATGCACCCACATGATGTTCGGGAAAATGCCCGCCACACGTGTGAGCCGTACATGTGCACTGTAGGCCTCCAAAGCCTATGGTTGACTTAATTAAGTCTTCCTTTGACCTTGGGGGGATTAGAAGAAGGCGTCTTGGGATAGACTCCGGCCTCGTTGCTAGGTGTCATGTGGTATGGCTTGTAGTCGAGGCACCCCCGGGTTGGCCCGGGTGGTCGCGTGGAGCGCGGGTAAAGCCCACAACTGAGTGGTCGGGAGTGATCCCAATTAATTGCTGGTGTCACCATATGACACGGCTAGCTGGTCAGGGCCCTGGGTCAGGCCCACTGAGTTGTGGGAAGGGCTGGGTAGCTATGCCTGAAAGGTGTTTGGGGAAATTCCTGAACCCTCATTCCTTTGCATTTTTGCTAGGAAATTGTCCAGGTGCAACAGTGATGAACCATTTCAGGGTGAAGAAGATATTCCTACAATAGAAGTGGGAGGCATTGTAGAAGAAGCTTTCGGTGTTTCCACAACTCTGGCATTGGCTATTAAAGTGGCATCGGCAGAGGTTGGCCAAGCCGAAGATTGCGAACAACCACTTCCTGCAGTTGAGGCTTAAGCTGTGATGCCCTTGCAAGGGATTGGGGGAGAGGTTGTCGTTATCGACACTCCCTCCATTGTGCCAACCGCAAGGGCTGGTCCCAGTGCAGGTGCCACGCAAGACATGCCATCATCATCTTCAGAATACAATGATGATATTTGGGCCACGGTCGACAGTCGTGTAGAATTTCATCTCCTGGATACGCCCTCACTTGGTCTGCAGTCATCAAGCAACCTGGTATGGCAATATTTGGAGATGCTGAGGCAGACCGTGGCAACCTGCCAAGACTTGTCTTACGCATAGCTAAGGGGCCTGGTAGAGCTTTTCTCTCGCACATTATTAGCTTTTGGCTGCCCCATGGAGGACTGGACGCAGCTGGTGATTCATCTTTTGAAGTATGTAAACAGAAGGGAGTTCATCGGCCATGGTCTAGTAGACCAGCTGACGACCATAAAATTCGAGCGAGCAGAGTGTCAAACCGCCCTTCAGTCATTGAAGTGGACCGCCCTGCGAATGCGGGATGCCACAGATGCCTCTACCCAACATCATACTTCTTTGAAAGCTCGCATAGCTGAGCTACGAGCTGAACTTACTCGGGTCGAGGCAGAGCTAGAGTTGACTGAGCAACTGCAGGTCCAGAACATGGAGGAGGTAGAGCTAATAGAGGGGCAAGCAGCGTCCCTCGAGGAGAAACTGAGGCAGCTGCAAGCTGAAGAGTCCTGCTTATAGGAACTGAGTTGTCATCCCTCTCTGGGGATTTTGGAGTTCGAGGACATCTTCCATCGTACACTATAGTAATTCTTTTGTTTCCCCCTTTTCATGAATCTTCATGTATCCCGAGGGATGCCCCGAGTACTATGTACTCTTCTTTCTATGCAATGAAATTTCTTCATCATCTACTTTGCACATCTACTGCTGAGTTACAACTTTCCTTCTTTTCTTTCTCTTTTTTTTTTACCGAATTGGACATAGGTGTGTCGCTAATTTATCTAGCCTAGGATATATCAGCTGCTAGGGCAGGAGAGCGCTCACGCCTTCAGGGAAGGTGTGAGGGGTTCGCCCCACCATGGTGCAACTTCTCCCGAGGTCAAACTTTGATTAGCATGGGCTGAATGCCGAAGAATAAGGGGGGTTTATTGGCCGATAGGGCCAGAGGGTGAAGCCAATAGTTCGTTCATAGACCTCGCCGATGGTGACGAGGTTTGCAAATGGCATATTTGTCGATGTGCTTAAATGCCAAATACAAGGGTTGAGTTTATTTCTTGACAGGGACGAAGGGTCCGAATCAAGGGCCAGTTCACTGACTTTGCTAATGGCGATGAGAGTCAAGGGTAAGCTTGTTCATCGACATGGGTCAAATGTCTAAGTGAAGAAGTTTGCATGTCGACGGGAGTGGAAGGTCCAGGTCGACAGTTTGTTTATCGATTTCACTGATGATGATGATAATTGACTGCAAGTTTGTTCATCAGCATGGGTTAGATGCCGAAGCAAGGGACTTTGTTCATCGTTGGGGATGGAAGGTCTGGGTCGATAGTTTGCTTATCAATTTTATCGATGATGATGATAATCGACTGTAAGTTTGTTCATCGGCATGGGTTAAATGCCGAAGCAAGGGATTCTATTTATCAATGGGGATGGAAGGTCCAGGTTGACGATTTGTTTATCAATTTTGCCGATGATGATGATAATCGACTACATGTTTGTTCATCGGCATGGGTTAAATGTCGAAGTAAGGGATTTTGTTTATCAACGGGGATGGAAGGTCTGGGTCGACAGTTTATTTATCAATTTCGCCGATGATGACGATAGTCAACTGTAAGTTTGTTCATTGGCATGGGTTAAATGTCGAAGCAAGGGATTTTGTTATAGCATAGGCGTGAGGCTTATGCCGGTGGGACGTGCTATATCTATCGCGCACAGGAATTCCCATGGGACATAAATGATAAATGAAGTAGCAACATCATTTTCATCATTTTTTTAAACCACATTACTGACTCAAGTGCCCTTTCGGGTTTTCACCGAAGCCAGCTCCCTATTTCTTTTGCCCACGTGCCCTCTCGGGTTTTCACGTGGCGGGGTACCCAATTTTACCTATAGTGCTTTTTCGGGTTTTCACCACAGTCGAGTTCTAGCCATTTTTGCCCTTGTTCGGAGTGCTCGAACAAGTCCGGCGGGGTATCTCTATTTTTAACCCCTTCTTGTCTCTTTTTTTGTTTTGTTCATCATGATTTTTTTTTTTAACTAGGACCTTTGACTTTGAGAGCCATGGGCATGAGGTTTCATTGTCCACCTAGGCGGAAAACCTAGGTTGACTTGAGTGTGCCTTGTAGCTTAGGTGCGAAGCCATTTGCCGAGAGCATAGGTTTCATCGTTAATGTGGGGTTTTACATTAACGCAAGGGCATGGGGTTTGATCATCTATCCGGACGGAAGGTCCAGATTGATTCAGAGAAAGATATATGGCAGCTCGGGCACGAAGTCGTTCGCCGGAGACATAGGTTTCATCATTAATGTGGGGTTTAACATTAACGCAAGGGCATGGGGTTTGATCATCTATCCAGACGGAAGGTCCGGATTGATTCAGAGAAAGGTATATGGCAGCTCGGGCACGAAGCCGTTCGCTGGAGATATAGGTTTTATTGTTAATGTGGGGTTTGACATTAACGTAATGGAATGGGATTCAGTAATCTATCTGGACGAAAGGTCCGGATTGATTCAAAGAATGCATAGGTCAGCTCGGGCACGAAGCCGTTCGCTGGAGATATAGGCTTTATCGTTAATGTGGGGTTTGACATTAACGCAAAGGAATGAGATTTAATAACCTATCCAAATGGAAGGTCTGGATTGATTCAAAGGAATGCATGGGTGACGTTCCCTTTCGGAATCCTTCACCCTTTCTCTTATCATTTCATTCATCACCTCTTCTAGCTATCGCTGCCTATCGACTCTTCATAGGGTAGCGGCGCAGCATGATAGAGCTTTAGATGTTTGCCATTGAGGGGTGAGAACTGCACGTCCCCACGGTGGTTAACAACCACATAGGCTCCGCCCTCATAGACTCTTTGCACTATATAGGGACCTTCCCAGTTTGCAGCCAGCCCTTTGTTCCTTCTTTTTACTATGATCATCATCTCGTGGGAATGAAACGCGGTAGGTGATCTGGGGAGGGAGATGCATGTACCTCTGAAGGGGCTTAGGCTCAGGGTTTATCCCATACCATGATATGATCTTGAGCTTCAGCCGTCGTGTGTTACTTTTTTGAAATCTTTAGCCATGCCAGATCACACTCTTTCCTATCCTGCTTCTCACAGAAAATCATCAACATGATTTTCTGATGCTCTGTTTTATCATTGTTGTGTCTTCTCTGAGTTGGTAATATGGCGGCCCCCCATAGAACCCCCTTGCACCATCTTTCTCATTAGCTGATCTGGCAGATCCTCATGGTGCCACTGTGCCATGATCCGACGTCACCCCCTTAGCCATTGTCCATTGAGGTGATACGATGCCCCACTCCCGGTTGATAGCCCAACACCCTTTGGCATTTCATCTTCCCTATGATTCGGCAGCTTTGCCCCCCCATCTTAGCTAAGTGAACCGGCAGCCCCTTTATGCAAGCCCATTTAATAAATGAACCGGCAGCCTCCCCCATACACTTGCACGTTATTGAAAGAAAGTCACTGTGGTATGTTTAGACCAGATGGATCCTTGAGTATGCCCATGGTTTGGTTCGGAGTGCCTAGGCAATCGAGGTCCCTTAGTAAGCTAGCCCTCAGGGATGTGGTGCTGGGTATCGTTGCAGATATTGCCGCCTTGCACGCATTTGGCTAATTAAGGGACGTCTCAGATCTCTTTGGACGAGCACCCACTTTGCTCCCCCTTGACACATTTGAAACAGGGGAAGATGCTATCAAAATTTCGATAGAAAATAAAAAAAAGAGTAATGAAATAATAATAACGATAATAAAGAAGATGGTAATAATAATAATAATAGAATGAGGATGATAATAATAGTAATGAAATATATAAAATATACATAGATGTACGTAAATAAAAAATAAAGGGGAGAAGGAGGCGCCATGATTTGGCACCCCCAGGTGCCGTGATCTAGCACCTACAAGTGTCATGAGGTGCCAGATCTGTAGGATGGGTGTGCACCGGTGAACACAGACCTAGAGGGGGGTGAATAGATCCACCCCAATTTTTTAATGACACTCAAGAGGATAGAGTAATGGGTGCGGAATAAAGACTATCTGAATATCAATGCAGAGTGGCAAGCAGTATGAAAGATGAAAAGCTCCAAGCGCAGTCAAGAGAGGAGTGAGTTTCACATTAGCCAATCAGCAATGGCAAGTCATAGGAGAATGTAGCGGTATGCATCAACCATCAGTCTAACATCCAGATGCCGTACCTGGCGGAGGCTCTCCTTACGCAAGGGGTGGAATTCCAGATAGGAGATAACCTAGCCTTCTAGCCATGCCTTTTTATATACCACTGGATGTAAGACTTAAGCCAGAAAACCAGATGACCAGTTTTAGACAATAAAATGCATGCGTGACTTGGGCGTTCCTAAGCATACATCTGACCAATGAGTAAGATGGAATGCAAACACACAAGACATAAGAGCAGTCACACTGGACAACGATTTTAGGTGGTTCAATTTTCACCTACATTCACCCCACACTCTAACCAGAGTGTGGCTTACTACTGGCTCACAGCTTGAACACCGCTGATCCACAGCTTCGGGGATAGAAATCCCTACACACAGCCGGGTCTCATAGCTTGCTGACTGTGGAACACCCTCGCCTGCTGAGCACCACAGCTTGTTCTGTAGATCCACAGCTTATAGTGACACATCAAAGTAGAAAGCAAAGAACTTAAAGAAAGTAGAAATGGAAGAGAGGAATATGTCTCTCAATGGAGGAGTCTGACTTTTGGACCTGATCCAGAAGTCAGAGTGAGAACTCTTCCCGACCTCTTCTTCTTCCTCTCACTCTTTCTCCAATACTCTATTTTTATCCAACTTTTCTCTCGCTCTCTCACACTCTCTTCTCTTCTTCTTCTCTCTTGCTCTGCTCGCTGCTTTACTCTTCTTCTTTCTTCTCTTGCACTTTTTCCATTCTCTGTATCAAGCCTGGATGAGAAGGTCCCTATTTATAGGGAAACAGGGGCTCCGGTGAGCTTGCTTCCAGTCTGTCCTTTTTTTGGCGCGAATCCTGTGGTCCCTCACCAGATATCCTTGAGGGCACGTGGAGGGAATGTTCCTGTCAAAATATCTTTTGGAGAGAGGTGCTTAGCTAGTAGTCCATGTGTAAAGATGAAAGATGTCTTGTCCACGTGGCAGAGTCTCCAGGAGAGATTCTAGTCTTGGATCACGTGCTACCAACTTGGCTCATGTGCCTGAGCCACGTGACCGAGCTTAGTGAAGGCGTGCTACTTTTCATGGGTTGATTCTGGGTCCCTGTGACTTAAGCTCTTGCCAATCAGAACAAAGTCAATCTATCAAACACCTTGTGTGCTTGAATTCATTTCTGAAAAGTGCTAAGGGAAGTCATATGCTCAGACTCTCAGTTTGATTCCTATTTATAGAGGCTTGATGTTGGTATATTATGGCTAGGTAACCCTATCCTAGGCCTGGAAGGGTTCTAATAGGGATTAGGCTTCTTTCTACTGAACTTCGGATGGCTTTGATTGAGTCCCGATTGAACTCTGCTACGGATTAATTTAACGGTCTGTCGTGGACCCGTTATGATATCATGATGCACCCTTTATGGTCCGTTAAACTCAGACTGTCAACAGAATTCATTCTGTCAAGTATAACGCATGGGCCTTAGTCCGTTATGGTGACTTAACGGTCTCAAGGAGGTCCATTAATTTCTTCTGTGGCCGGGAAATGATCTGTTTGTTCTCTCTATTTTCCCTGCCAGCTTTCCTACAATTCACACACACGTCCACCGTTCTTTATTAAACCCGCTCATGCATTCACTTACATACATCCAGCACACTCACATCCATTCACAACCGTCCGTCCTCACATTCATTTCCACAACCACGTTCACACACTGATGCATTTTAAAAAACTTTCGTTTCGCTTACAATCACATACATATTCCCTTCCTCGCATTCATTTCATTCACAACTGTCCATTCACACAATCATACATTCATATTCATACACACATCCACATTCACATTTTCACAAAACACAAATTAACTTCATTTCATCATGTCAATTGTCACATAGTGTGTAAACCAAAAAAAAATAGAAAACTACAAAACCACCAAACACAAAAGTATCACTCCGCCGGTCTATCTCCCGGGCTGCCGCTGTCCCCGGTGCCCTCATGCCGCTTCGGCGGTGGCTCCATGGCGCTGTGCTCTTCTTCTTCCTGTGGGCGTCTCCGCTCCGCCTCCTCATTCCTCCGATGGGTGGAAGAGCTAGCCAAGATGTCTCCCACCGACGCGCTCGGTGCCATGCTCCGTGAGCCTCCTGCTGCGCCACTCCACGACACGGTCCCCTCGGGTGCTCGGCCCATCAGCCGGACGATCCGCTCCATGGTTCGTAGCTCGATCTTTAATTCAAAAATCTTAAGACGTGCCTCGCGAGCCTCGGCACAGTATCGCTCAATGTCCGCTGCATCTCGGCTCAATCGGGTCACCTCCCCCTGGAGTCGGTCAACCTCTCCTCGGAGATGGGGCACTTCAGCCGCTTCCGTCAATGCTGCGGCTAATTCCCTCGCCTGCACATTGCATTTGCATATTGGTCAGTCTAGGCATTTGCATAAACATGAAGCATTTTCTAGGAAAAGCTTGGTTTCTTACCCGCTCCGCAAGGGTAGCCTCGGCCTCCTCGGCTCGGGCTACGGCTCAGGTGAACTCGGCATCCCGCTCAGCCCATCCCCAAGCTAGCTGAGTAGAGGAGGACTACGCATCTGGTCCGGTCCTCTGGGCTCCCTCGGCCCGCTGCATTTCAAAAGGTCAGTTAGTTTTGCATAAGCATTTTAGTTTTTAAGTCTAGGAAAACTCACCAGAAGCTCTAAGGCCGCTCGGTACTCATCCCGCTGCTGCACCGTAGCATGGAGGAGTCCCTCGAGCTCGGGTATGTGCCCTTGTGGGTCTAGTTGCATTTAGAAAATGAGAGTCATGCACAGCAGTCATTTATTCATTCATATAGGAAAGATTGGGTTTAGCATTTCATACCGATCGTCGGGTACCGTGGTAGACCTGGTTGCCATGCCGATGGGTGAAGGCTTTTAGATAGGCCTCATTGCTGTCCGCCTATTCTGTCACGGCCTTGCCTTTATGTTTCCAGTCATGAGCATATTTTCTGGCTCGGTTGCTCCAATCGATGTCGCTACCAATCCCTTTGGCAGATTTGCCCGGCCTTCATCGTGTCGGTGTGGGAACCTCACCGTCGACTGGTGTACTCCCCTCATCCTCATGATCAGTCGATAATGGAGGGGCTCGATTACATTTATACAGTGAAGCCAGATGTCCCATCCCCGGTAGGCTAGGGAGGCCTCGACCCACAGCTGCCCCGTATGGTCCTCGTCCCGATACGGTGTCCAACACACCTAAAAGGGTCATTCATTTATCAGCATATAGCATTTGTCAGCATTTAGAAAGCGTATAGAAGCATATAGTAGAGCATGTTGGAAGTCAAGCTATTTACCGATGCATGCGGGAATGAGTCCAGATCCTCTTGGGTCGCCCGAGTCAATCGTTGAATTGACCCTGCTCTCCGGGCAATATTCCACCGCCTCGCAATGGGAAATCGACCCGGGTATAACTCAATAGCTCGGCCAATCCCCGACAGATACAGAAAAGCCCAAAACTACATTTGTTAGAAGTGTCAGCATTTCAAGCATATTAGAAGCATAATAAAAGAATAGAAAGACATTGAGGCGTTTTACCTGCAGAAAAGGTGAGAAGTCGCCTAGCATGGTCACCCGATCAGTCGCGCTGAGTGAGTGGAACAGGAAGGCTAGCACCGCTGCTCCCCACGCATACTTCCTTACCCGGCTCAGATCGGATAACAGAGGAAGGAGCCGGTAGCTGATCACATCGGCCCACGTCACGAACAAAAGCTTCCCAAACAGTAACATAAGGAAGCGTCTGAGGACTATGTCTCCATCTGGTCCTGGCTCTATCGCCACGCTCGGACGAGCCTGCTCGACTACTCGGTCGATGTGCTACTTCGAGAGTTCTCCTACTGTCGCAGCTGCTCTCTGGAGTCCCAGACTTTCTTGGAGCACCGACCGTGACAATTGGGATGACGGATGCCCCGGCCTCATCAAGTCCAAGCTGAGTAGCTCCTGAGCGAGCTCCCGGTAGTCGACGTATGCCCACCCGGTCACAGCTTTACCGTGCACCCACAATCCGCTGATCCAGGCAGTGTCTTCTAAGGTCGGGATCATATGCCCCCATGGGAATATGAAAGCTCGGCTGACCGAGTTCCATCTCTCATGTAGAGCCAGCAGGAGTGCCGTGTCCACTCTCACCACCTCAATGCTGAGGACTTCCCCGAAGCCCATAGCAGCCAACCATTCCCGCTGATACTCCGGCAACGCGAGGTAGACAGCCCGAACTTGTAACCATGTAATCCGTGTCCATCTCTTCCCCTGTACAATTAAGTCATGGGGTTAGTCCCGGCAGCGTGGACGCAGCAGCATAGCAGCAATCTGAGGACTGCGTCAAAGTCTCAAGCCTGACAGAATATGGGGTGTATAAAAGGATACAAAAAAATTGGGGTATGTATGTAATCAATTTAGATGCTGTAATTGTGTTTGTATGGAAGTTCACTTATTTTTTTAGGATTCATGAGATGATAATGTATAATGTACTGTGTCCCCATGTGCTTCCATGGTAAGCTCAATCTACTTGCTTTAACTTTTCTGATTTCTGCCTTCTAAAACACTTGTATTGTCTGTATTTTGTTCTAGGTCCATATCACTCAAGGTGATTATGATGGCAAAGCTGTTATAATCTCATGGGTAACATTTGAAGAACCAGGTTCCAATAAAGTGCAATACGGCCAAGTGGAGAACCAATATGATCATAGTGCAGAAGCAAAAATTACAAACTATACATTCTATGACTACAAATCTGGGTATATTCATCATTGTGCTGTCGATGGACTGGAGGTATGTGCTTAGCTTTACCGCTGGTCACTAGCTCCATTTGCTTTCATACAGAGGATATAGCATGCTTCAATCTTTAGCCTAGTTGATGTGCTTGACAGGCAGATTAGCTTTGTAAGTTTATTTCAATTGAGTCAATAGAATAAACTTAAAGGACATTAGTAAAATCTGACCCATACAGGTACCTCTTTTTGATGAGAAGGAACTCTGGTCTGACTTTATCCAGGATGTGTGTGCACCATAAACGATTGGTACTTCTATATTCTCCTTTGTGTCATCAAAATCACCAGGTAGATAAATGCAATAAGTGACTCTGAGCACTGGATTGATGCACATCAAATGAATCTATGTACCTATTTAGGATGCAGGATCATTGGATCCATACTATTTCTCCCAATTTACTTAAGATCTAGGTGGGTTGGGCTAATATTAAACCCATGATCCAAACAATCTAATTTGAAATCTTGATTAGATTGGTTGAGTATATGATCTAATGTCAAACACCATGTATAACAAGATGGAAGATGGACATTTGTTTAGAATAGGGATATGCAAATGTACCCTATCTACAAGTTTATCAGAGCAGCGTTGAGGACTTATATAAGGAATTGACATTGCATAGCGTTGGTCCAGAGCAAGTCCACTTGAGTCGTCTACTGCTAGCTTTGGGTGTTCTCCATGATTGTTGGCGTGATTTTCATCGGTATGTGCTTCTTAGGTTTTGATGACGCGTCACCGAAAGGTGCGGATTTCCATGGAGGGAAATGGTGCTTCTCCTCCGGTGGTTGTCGTGACGGTTTATGTGTCTGCGCCGAGTCAAGTTCCAGCGGCTCCCGCCCAAGCTAAGGAAGGCATGCCGGGTGTTCGGAGTGGAATGCAGAGTGAAGCCGTGCTGCCTCATCTGCCGTTTGGAGTAGGGCAGGTGATATCTCAAGTGCGCGGCCAGGTTGAGTCCACTCAGCCAGGTGTGCAACATCACATTATCCCTCAACCGATCGAGCAGTTCTAGCAGGTCTATCTTCCGTGCGTCCCCGAAGTTCCTTCCGTTGTTCCCGCTGCTGATGGTGGTTCTTCTTCCAAGTCCAAAGGCAAGAAGTTCCAGAGATTCAAGAATAAGGGGCGTGAGAAGCAGTGTGCCCAATAGTCTTCTGTCGGTGCTGTCCTATCGTCAGTCCTTTCTTCTCAGCAGTGTTAGGGACCTGCTACCCGTCAGCCGGGATCGTGTGGGAGGTGTGGTGGTAGCCACCCTAGCAGGCCATGCTCTTTGCCGGTGGTTTGTTTTCGCTGTGATCAACTGGGCCATGTTGTTCGAGACTACCCATTCAGGCCAAGACCGATGCAGTTCTCTCCATTCGCCTAGCCACAACAGCCCCAGTTCCAACCGGTGCCGCCACAACCTCAGCAGGACTCACCAGTGTCTCAGCTTCCTCGTGCTGAGTAGTGACGTCCTGTCTTTTGAAAGGTATGTTTCTATTTTTCGATTAGTTAACTTATGTTTTAATTATTTCTGTTGCTTGAGTTTTATGTGATTTAGTTATCTGTTAATTGTTCATTATGGTAATGCCGTTTGTGCGATTGTGATTTTGAAACAGTTGGTTAAAATTTATTAAGACTCATGATTCAGATACTTTCAACCCATTTAAATTCAAATCTGAGAATACATAAGACTTATACCAGACTGAATCAGTAGACTTTCTTAAGCCTGTATGATAGGAATTTCTTTTAAGGTTTTAGACTTATAGGCAAGGTACACAACTTAAATTTCTTTCAGATTAGTTCAATCAATGCGACTGAACAACTTATCATCATTTGAGTAAGAATCAAACCAATTAAACCAGCTATAGAAATGTGAGTGATCAGGTTAAGCTGGCAGTACAAAGTTCAGCAGACAGGAGAAGAACATCAAGGCTATGCAAAGCAGAATTCAGTAGCTGAGTCTGGAATGCAGACAGATCAACTTGTCAAGCAGAAGCAATAGAGAATTCGAGTGGGACACACATGATCAAGAGAATGATTCAGGTAGCTAAACAGGAAGGTTTCAAGAGGTGAAGAACTAGTGAATCAAAAAAGCTCCCCCTATCTAGATGCAATGAGTTACTTCTTTTTGTTTTTTTTTTTTAGGTTAGATGATATGCAATGCATTACACTACATGTATGCACATTGTTACCTAAACCTGAATGTCCTGACTATCATGCAAAAGCAAATAAGCTCCCCCTGACTGAATGCATTGTATGCAATGAAGGCTTAACACCAGATTTGATGATTTATGCTTATGAAACAGATATACAATGCAGTCAAAAAGAGACTACCATGGACATTATGTGCAATGTTCAATCATGCAGGGTGTTTAACAAATCATGCATCATGACATAAACATTAAATGCATTCAGAGACAAACTGTAGCAATTTCCATGAGCATCTTAGACATTACAGAAAGAATTTATTAAATGATGCACACAAGAAATGACATTAAATGCAAGGATCTGGAGCAGGCAAATTTAGATGACAGAGTTTAAGTAAAAGTTTTAGAACTGACCTGAGAGACGTAATCATTTTCCTCGTGACGCTTCAATTGTCTTGAAGAATAACGGCGAGCTCCACAGAGATGTGCGGGTTTATGGGGAAGAGTCTGAAAATGATGAAGAAGAAGAGGCAGCCCAGCAGGAAGCTCAAGGGCAAGCCCCACCTCCAGTTCAGCCCGAGAAGCAGTCACCTCCTCCTCCACATGTAGATCCGGACATGCCACCTCCACTACAGTTTCATTATGGGGAGTCCTCTGCTCAGGGTGCTAGAAAGACTATGAGGCTTTTGATAGGCATATTTCTAGCTTAGAAACATGTATGGATACCTTTGGGGGCAGCTTTCTAACTTCGGGAGTCGAATTGACATATCTTTTGGCCGGCTTGACACCTTCATGGACACAATGACTTGTAAGATGGATACCTTCTCCCACGCCTTGGACACCCTTTCTACACACATGGCCACTCTCACCTCTAGCTACGAGGATACCCACCAGGCCTTTCGGACCACCAACCAGACGCTTCTCCACATTGCTCGTCAATTGCAGCATCAAGACCTTCTTCTACACTCCTTTGAAATCCGTCTTCCTCTGCCTCCACCTCCACCTTTCCTACTATTGATGATGCCTCCGAGGATGATGACGACGCTTCTGATGATGATGATGACGAAGGGAGTCCAGATCCCCCTGCTCAGTAGTTATTCTTACATCCCTTAGTGTCCCTCTTCATCTACTATTCTTGTGTCCCATCCCCTCCTTTGATGATGCCAAAGGGGGAGAGGTAGTTCATATAGGGTTATATATCTTATGCATGATGTATGTTTGTATGCATGCGTGCCATTTGGCATCTGTCAGCATCTGTCAGTGTCCTTGTCATTTGCATTAGTTGAGTCCTTGGCATGTGAGTCATTGCATTGGCATTTGTGTGTAAGTCCATTGAGTCAGTTGTGTAATGAACCTTATGAATGAAATGCACTTGGCATTAGCATACATATTAGATTATTTACCTTCACATCTTTTCATCAGAGATGGCATATATGGATGAATGGAATGGATTGATACGGTATTGGCTCGTGGGCGACTGGGTCGGCGAGGTGAGATGCTAGATCGGCGCCCATTGATTTGTGGGAGCTGGGCGAATCGGCACGGGTGGTGCCCACCCAGAGTGATTCGGCGGGGAGAGCCACCGACCCAGAGTGGTCCGAGGCCTTCAGGGGGTACCGAAGGGTTTAGTGAGGCTAAATCGACACGGGTGGTGCCGACTCAAGGGTTTTGGAAGGAAATATACTCCTCTGGCTGGGGAACAAATCCAGATAAAATCTGGGGGTTAATTCAAGGCATATTTCAGCCTAGATTGAAACCATGAAGTGATTGACTTGGGGATTACTGCAACAGAGGCTTCAGGGGGCACCGTTAATTAGTTTTTAGACTCCTCAGATTAATCATTTAAAGGTGAATGGGGTTAACAATCCATCTGGCACTTGTTATATTCAGATTCATTGCAGTCCATGGCCTCTCTGTTGACACCCGTTTTTACCGATAACTCAGATTATCCCTCTCACTCCCATTTGTTGATGTCTCGAGTTGTCCGTTGTTTGTCGGGTTATTTTCTGGCAATGTGTGGGCCTATTCGGTGAAAGGCCTCCCTCCCTGGCTGGGTCCATTTTCAATTCAGGGCTTAATGGGCCTTGGAATTGTATTTTCTTTCCATTTTATTATAAATTTTAGTGCCCAACCCTTGTGCGGCCCGTGGCTAGCCGCTCATGTATTTATTATTTATTTTCACCATTTTATGAATTATCACTGACAAACATATGTGTGGCCTCGTCATGGCCGCATATATACAATGTACGGTGTACATAAAGCCGCATGTCCCTCAGAGTCCAACGCCGAATTCTTCGGCCGGTTTAAGGGATAAATCGGGGGCTTTTGCTAATTATCACCGACAGAGTTGGACGGCCCCAATGCGACCGTACCAAAGCGATGTGTGGTCTATCGTAAGACCGTACATCCTTTCAAAACTGGGATAATTAAGGGCCTTTTCTCTCCCATTTCGGGTTTTTCTCTCTAAACTTCCCCCAATGCTTGGAGATTTTTCATCTCACATCAATGAGTCCCTTTGAGATTATTATAGTGTATAGACCTAGGAAGCCAGTGGATCTTATTCCCTTAGCCATGCATGCTAGAGTGTCGCAATCTGCCAAGTCGTTTGCTGAGCATGTTAAGGGTTTACATGATGACATCAGTTGCCACATAGAGACTAGCAACGTATGATATAAAGAGTTGGTTGACGCTCATAGACACCCCCACGAGTTCCAAGAGGCCGATTATGTCATGATCAGGGTTAGACTTGAACGGTTTCCCTTTGGGACTGTGAAGAAACTATAGGCACATGGTGCTGGCCCCTTTCGAGTAGTGAGGCAAGTTGGGTCCAATGCATATGTCATAGACTTGCCAAAGAACTATCGTATTAGTTCTACATTCAATGTCTCAGATTTAGTCACATATAGGGACATGACAGTGATTCATAATGAGTTATTTGGGCCTTCTCCACCCCTTGTGAGTGACCCCTCCCTTGAGAGCTCACTTCTAGCCCCGTAACCTCAACAGAGAGAGCATATAGAGTGTATACTGGATGAGCAGGTGATGACCACTAGGAGTGGCGCGTATCAGCGCTAATTGGTGCATTGGAGAGGACAGCCCAAGTCTGATGATAATTGGATCACCCAAGCAGAGCTGGAGAGGTCAGATCCGGACTTGCTGGAGCGATACTTGAGCGATAGAGACCCTTACTCGAAGGGATCGAGTTCCTCCCGCCCGGGGAGAGTTGGTGAGGACACCTGAGCTAGAGATCGGCGCGATGCGACAGACCGACACTACAGGACACATAGCACTACTCGAGGCACGCAGACTTCTTCATGGCTTGGAGATGGCTTGAAGAGCTAGCCAGGAGCTTGGATATCTTTATGTCTTTCATTCTGGATTTTTGTAGGCCGATTTGAGGCCAATTAGACTACATTAGTGTTGTTGAACCCCCTCCGTATATAACTTGATATTTTGTTTTGATGTTGACCAAATTCATATTGAACTTGTACTCTTCGCTAGGATCGCTTCGGCTATTTTTACAGATTTTTAGGCCTTGGTTAGGCATTTAATTGAAATTGTTAAAGAATTATTGAAAGTTAATAGGCATATACATAATTTGGAATTCTTGGAGGGTTAAAATGTAATTAGAGTAAAAATTTAAAAAAAAATAAAAACCAACATTTTTTTTAAAACCCAAGCCCTCCCTTCTCTCTGCTCACTCTCGACTTCTCTCTCTCTCTCTTCCTCTCTCTCTCCCTCAAACGCTCTCTCTTCCTCTCCCAATCTCTTTCGATTTCGGTCGAAACGACGTCGGACCGGGTCGTGGGAGGCACCGTTAGAACGGGCTCCACACGTAGGTCGAGGTGGTACCCTCCATTCCGCGATTCGGGGAGTGTGAAGACGAGACAGGCCGAGACGAGCCACGATGCCCTGTCGTCCGATCTACATCGTTTTGCGGGCTTCATCGCGATCAAGATAGGGGAATGGGTTCCTCGTCTCGCCAGGTGTGTTTTGATGCCTCATGCATCGCCGATGGCAGACATTTTCATCATTTTCTGTGTAAAATATTTTTTGGGAGATTTTAGGCCTAATTTTGAGATTTTTCTTCTCCTCACTCGATTTTCGTCCAGACGGTCGCTGATCGAGGCGCGGGAGGCGCCATTGGAAAGGTAGTGTCGCGAGGATCGCGTGGACGTCCTTCTTCTCTCGATCTGCGGAGCATGGAGGCATGTGGAGCCGGGAGGTCGCCATGGCCCTCGTCGTCCGTTCGGCACCGGATCGGCTTCCTCATCGTGTCAGAGGTAGGGGGATGGACTCTCTTCCTCGCTAGGAACCCATCGATACTACATGCGACGTGGTCCGACACCAGTTGCATCATTTTCTGTGCATTGTTTAATGTTAGCATAATTTAGTCGTTAAATTATGAAATTATTTTCATAGCCATTGTATTGTGATTGTAATGGCATGTTTAGTTGTAGAATGAATGTTTGGATGCGTGGTTTGGCAGGTGGGTCACTTTGTTGCTCCCAGCCTCTGTTCATAACATCTGCAGCTTCTAGGGGCCACTGCATCCCCGAAAATGTATCTTTGAGGCCATGGGAGTATACCTGACCGACCCGAGTAGCATCATCCCGCCCTTCAGTAGGGCAAATTGTAGATCATGGCACTCTAACTTGTGTCGGAGATTTGGGGGTGGGACGGCCTTGCCAAGTCACTCCACCACATCTTCTATCTTGAAGGGATGCCTAGACCGACATCTCGATCTTCTTTTCTATTTTCTCTTCTTTTCTTGGAACCGGGGCCACGTGGCTGCTTAGGCACCCAAATTTGTCTATGCCTGATTGGCTGAGGGGCCAATCCTCCCTTTGACTTGGGCTCGAAGCCATCCATGCTTCGTTGGGCCAGTGCTTGGAAGGAGTTGTGCACCGGCATGTTGAAAATCACCTTATCGGGTGTGATCTTGGCTGGCCGGCCATTTAAGAAAACCCGGACGCCTCCAATGAGGATGGACTTGCCCGAGGCAGAAATCTAGCTTCGCAGCATGTCGACATTCTTCCTGGCCGTCCTCCTAGTAGCTGGGGTGCGCTTCTTTCTTGTATTAACATGGTGGGCGAAGTAGCCCACCACTTTCGCTTCCTCTTCAGTTGCCACCTTCGCAGTGAAGGCAGGCTTCACCTCCCGGGCTTCCAAGAGATCGACGAACATAACCCCCAAGAAGTTGGGGAAACCCACCACTGGGGAAAAATTGTCAAAATGGATCGGCACCGCCAGATAGCCATGCTCCACATGGCTAGCAACCACCAGAGGTCCAAACACAACCGCCATGGTTCCTTCAAGTATGCTTCCCTCCTGCAATTTTAAAATTGAGGAAGTTAGAATTTTAGGAAGAGGACCATGAGGTCCCAAATCTCGGCAAAGAGATGAAAGGTGATCCACCCGTCCCACCGGGCATGCCAACTTGTTGGACGCACTGAAATTATGATAAAATATCGTGGTATCTTTTGTTAGTTTTATCTCTCTCTTCTGGAATCTCCTGCCCCCAGCTCTGGGGCATACGATGGCCATGTCTTCCTCTTCATGGGCTGGCGCCGACCCCAGTACTCTCTTCGGCACCCATATTTGTTTAAATTTTGCTGGCTTGGGCGCCAGCGGCTTCCTTTCTCCAACCTCCCAGTTGGCTTTCCTAGTAGCCAGCGCTTGGAATTTGTTGTTGGTGTAGACCGCCGAGACGATCCTATCGGGCTGAACATCTCTAGGGTGACCATTGAGATTCACCCTGATATTCCCAACCATCATCATCTTCCCAGAGACCGAAAGACGACACCCTGTGGCGGCAAACTGGCTTCTCCTCCAGTTGTTAATTTTTCCCTTGTCAGCAGTAGCAGGGGCAATAGTCCTCCTCTCTACATGGTGAACGAAGCAGGAAATAATGGTAGAAATGGTATTCTTGCTCTTGTTGTTCTTCTTATCTCTTGGCACCTCTGGGGCCTTTGCAGTAGCAATGTTCTTGGCTTGGTTGTCGACTTTCAGCAAGTTGACGAAGATGAGGCCTAAATAGTTGGGGAGGCCCACTACCGACGGCATGGATCCGAATTCCGTGGGCACCGCCAAGTATCCCCACGGATGTGGCCATCAACCACTCGTTGACCGAAATGAATGGAAGCTAGTCCAGTCTTCATTGCAGTTCCTGTAAATAAGATTAAAGCACAGTTAGACTTTTGAGAGAGGCTGCCGGGCCTCCTAGTTTGGCATAAAGATGAAGGGAGACTTGGTCCCACTGGGCGTGCCAACTTGGTGACGCGCTTTTTGTTCGTATATTTATTATTACATCCATTTATTTTATTTATTGGCATGCCAGTCACCGGAGTGACAATTTTATTGTGCACTCGATCTGACTTGGTCAGTCGATTGTGAGACTCGGGTCAGGACCGGAAGTCCATCATACCATAAAGGTTATGATGTTAATTATGTCCTTTCCTGGGAGTTGCATGTTGGAGGCCTGGCTGGCCATTTTGGGGTGCATCACCGTCCCACCTACCACAATGCATGAAGGTGACCATCCACACCTTCAAGACTTTTGCACATGGGACCGTGACTTGTGGCAACCCACCACAGGGGATCATACCTTCTTTGATCCCTTTGATCCATTCCCTAGTAGGCCCCTTGACCCACCATATATACTTTACTTCTTCGAGGGAGTCCACTACCCCATCCTTACCTTACAGGCCGGGTCACCTATATCTAACGAGCCCGTTCTCAATACACCTACACCCAGTTTTCCTAGCCCTCTCAAGTCTCCCAAATCCAAAGGGCCATGCATGCATGACTGGGTCATACTTGGATGTCTAGGTGTTCCTCATGCCACCAACTGCTGGTTGCATAACATGAATGCATGGCACACATTCGGGTGTCCTGGTCCACCCTTGCATGTCTTTGGGTTGGACTGACATTAGGTGTGTCTAGGGTCTTGTGTGTCTGTGCATACACCGAGTCGAGTCGGTCTAATGTACGCTTGCATTGTTAGTCCTTGTCGAGTGCGAGACTTGTCAGACTTTGGGATCAGTTTTACCTCACATATCGGATCTAGTCACATAAGGGACCTGACAGTGAATTCCTAGTGAGTCTTTGAGCTGCCTCCCTTCATTTGAGAGTGACCCCACACTATAGTGTCCACCTCTAGCCTCCTCCCTAGTAGCGTGTGCATATCGAATTTATACGGGATGAGCAGGTGTCGATTACTTGGAGTGGAGCATACTCCACGCTTCCTGGTATGATGATGGATCCGTCGGAGCTACTCGAGCAGCCGCACCCCCTTACTCGATGGGGTTGAGTTCTTCCCACCCGGGGAGAATTGATGGGAATCAACACCAGGTACTAACTTTTATATTTTTTTTATTTGTGTCGTTTAGTCTATTTTTATATCCTTGGAAAAGTATATTGACCATTGTAAGGCTTTATAAGCCAATATGTCATTCCCTAGGATCCTTGGGGTTTTTGTGCAAAATGTCAGTAGGTCCAGCAAGGGGGTAGCCTCTCGGCACCCACGCCTCTCGGTGCACCCCTCCGCCATCGACGCGGGGGTTGCCACGCCGAGAGGAGGCCTCTCTCAGCAAAAAGCCTCATGCGCCGAGTGCCATCCCGCCAAAACCACCGCGCCGAGAACCCTGCAGCGGGAGCCTTTCTCCTTTTATTTCATCCCAACCTTCACCTACTCTCACCGTGCTCTTGAAAGGAAATATCGAAGGATCTTCAGGCAAGCTTCAGGAGATAGATTAACAGGGAATGACCTCCCCTACATCACATCGTCTCGAGTCGGATTCATCTATAACCCCACGAACCTAAGGAGCTTCGCCACTACGTAAGCTCCAGCGGCTTCCGAGGGAATATTAACCGCAGCCATGGGCATGGACACCATTCAAGGGCCTACTGCTATTTTCTTTCGGCCATCATCCTGGCGTTTGGTGGATGATGGTCTATCTCCCCCGGGCATGATCCAAGATAAGGGGAGGTGCTACCGAAATTCAGTCTAATGACGCTAACCCTGACAAGTCATGGGAGTGTCACCGATGCATACGCCCATTTAGTCTTGTCTCTCGGGAAAGATAAATGTTTTAGGTCTTTCAGTCAAGTATGGATATCGAGGGGGAAATCCCCTAATGATTATTCGGATTCCATCCCGCCTCTACGTGGATGGCCTCCTATTCCTACCCGGCATGACTTATAGTCAGGGGACATGCTGTCCAATCTAATTGCTGTCCAATCTAATTCATACACTCAACAAACTTGTTACTTGTTTGCTCATTCTTCTATGATGATAAATATGCACATTAGTACTTTCAATTGCCTCCCGAGGCCTCCTATCTTTGGCATTTAATCAAGGGTTGTCCTTCTTAGGAAGGGCGTAATTAATGCCATAACCTTTATGGTATGGCGGATTTCTGGTCCCAACCCGAATCCTACAATCGACTGATCAAGTCAGATCGAGCGCATAATAAATTATCACGGTAGTTGCTAGCACGCTTAATAAATAACCAGCATCTGAATCTTGTAATTTTTTCTCATTCTTGTTCACTCATTAATAAAATCAACCTCCTAGAGGTATGATGGGAATGCTCCTATTTGGGCTCATTCTCCAAAATACTTCTAGGTAGGGTTTTCCAAAAACAAAAAAGAGTCCGGGCTTCGGGGGAAGAATCAACTAGAGGATCTGACCTAGGGCGTATGGTCGGTGTCTGCACACTTGGCTGAGGACGTCGGGCCCGCGTTGAAGAGCGCGACCTCAATTAGTCCTTGTTCTTTGTTCCTGGTTACTGTACGGTGTCTCAGTCTCCGCCTCAGGCGTCGCAGTGAGACAGCTAAGGCTACAGACTAAGTAGCCAGTGGATGCATCCGAGCTTACTTCTGGAGGGTAGTACTCCCGTCACGTGATGTGAGTTGTTGTGTCGTGGAATTTCATTTCCCATCTACGAGACGAGATTTCATGTCTAGTTTTCAGGTGTTTTTTCAGAGCCGAGGTCTAGGGTTTCCAGTGAGTGTCACCGAGGGCTTCCCCCTAGATAGCGTAGAGTTCATGATGATGAGGTTGTGACTGTATTTACAGACTACGTAGTTTTGGTGTAGGCCCTTGTCTGTGAGGACAGGCCTCCACGATAGAGGACTCTTGACATTTTTTCTGATAGCATGACTAGGGTGGTCGTTGTCTAGTGGTTCGTGTCCGGTTGTCCCCCGATTGTGAGATCAGGGCGTTGAGTTACGGTACAGTAGGAGTAGCTATAGAGCCGAGGTTTTACCAGCCACCTTGCTTACTGTTCCTGTTGTTGTCGTTGTTCTTGTAGTTGCTGCGTTCCGTGCCGTCGTTATTTTTGATTGGGATTTCGCGGGACCCCTACTGAGCCAGTGATAGGAGGCTCACCCCTGATTTTTAGGTGTTGCGGATCTTCCTCGAGTTTCGAGGGCGTTGCATAGAGGCTCCTAGTTGCCAGTTCGTCAGACCGAGTGTTCACTTGGCAGTTGGTACGTTTTACTACTTTAGACTGTACATACTATTCACCCTGGTGCTATCAAAATGTATCAAAATCTAAAAGGAAATTTTTGGTGGCCCAATATGAAAAGAGAGATAGTAGATTTTGTATCTCGTTACCTTACCTGTCAGCAAGTTAAGGTAGAGCATCAAAAGCCCGCAAGTAAGCTACATCCCTTAGAAATTCTCAAGTGGAAGTGAGAAAGTATAGGGATAGATTTCATCATGGGTCTACCTAAGACAATGAGAGGACATGATGGTATATGGGTAATCATTGACCATCTGACAAAATTGGCTCATTTTCTACCTATTAAAAGCCGATGGTCTGTAGATATCCTAGCTACTTTATACATGAGAGAGATTGCCAAGTTACACGGTGTCTCTATGAGTATTATTTCTAATCGTGACCCTAGATTTGCCTCTCAGTTCTGGAACAGTCTACAAGATCCTTTGGGGACCCGATTAAATTTCAGGACCGCTTTCCATCCACAGACTGATGGCCAAATTGAAAGGATAAATTAGGTGGTGGAAGATATGCTCAAGACTTGTGTCATTGATTTTGGTGGGAGTTGACATGAACTACCTCTAGTAGAATTTTCCTACAACAATAGCTATCAAGCTAGCATCCAAATGGCTCTGTTCGAGGTATTATATTGGAGAAGCTGTGGCTCACCTATTTGTTAGAGTGAAGTAGGAGGAAGATAACTTCTTGGCCCAGAAATCATTCGGGAAACTACTGAAAGGATAAAACTCAATCGAGAAAGACTCCAGATGGCACAAGATAGGTAGAAATCATATGCTGACAACTGGAGACATGATCTAGAATTCAAAAAAGGTGACCATGTGTTTCTCAAGGTTTCTCCAGGCCGAGGTATTCGAAGGTTTGGCATTAAAGGCAAGCTCACTCCAAGATTTATCGGCCCTTTCGAAATTCTTGAAAGAGTGGGTGAGGTCGCTTATCGACTAGCATTGCCCCTACAATTATCTGGTATCCATGACGTATTTCATGTGTCCATGCTCAAAAGGGACAAGGGAAAGATCGACTCGCCCGACGCCGACAAGGACGTGTCCGTGCGCCTGATCGCCAAAGGCGACGGCGTCGAGGCCTCCGCGTTCGACCACGAAGGCTCCGGCGGCCACAGCCATTGGAACCACCACTGGAACGATCTCAAAACCCAGAAATTCCTTCTCGGCGTCCGGCAGGACGGCGCCGGCGCGGTCTATTCCGCCTACGTTTTCGCCGACGGCTCGAAGGACTGGAAGCTCATCGCCTCCTTCCGGCGTCCGGGCGAAAAGGCCGAACTGCGCGGCCTCTATTCGTTCGTCGAGGACTGGTCCGGCCGTTGGGGCGACGAGAAGCGCGTCTGCCACTATTCGGACATCTGGATCAACGACGCCGACGGTAAGTGGATTCCGGTGACGACCGCCAAGGGCTCGCGCACGCACGACGCCGGACGCGAGGATTTCGCGCACTACGTGGACACCGACGGCTCGATCGTCCTCAGCTCCGGCGGCTTCGGCCCGGATCAAAACACCGAGGGTAAACCGCTGACGATCCCGACGCCGGCGAAAGCGCCGGACGTGGATTTCGCGAAACTGCCGAAGTAGCGCAGGACTCCGTCCTTCACCGACGCGGGCTTCGGCCCGCGTTTTTTTATGCGAGGCGTCCTCGCCTCGCCGTCGGAGCGCGGACGTCCTCGTCCGCCTTTACCGAAACACATCCTGTTTCCGGTGACGTTATTCGGCGAACTCTCCGGCCGATTTCAAATACGACGACACGACGGTGAAAGCGCGCGAGGACACACGCGCTCCGACGGACGGGCGAGGACGCCCGTGCTACGTCCCCCGCGCCGCCTTCAGCCCGTCCGGCGAAAGAATCCCGGCGCGCGCGGATTTCGCCACGCCGGCGGCGGTCGCGGCTCGCCGGAGTGCGGCTTCGAGCGTTTCCAGATAATCCAAAAACCGCAGCCGGCCGGCGTCGGTCATCGTCACGCGCGTCCGGGCGCGTTCGTCGCGGATTTCCTTTTTGAGTATGACGAAATTTAGCCTCAAATACATTTCATGTGTTCGAATAGCTTTATCATTCATTTTGAGGTTAATTTAAACATTTGAGCATTTGACATTATGTAAATTTGCCTTAATCACATTCAATGCTTGGTTTTGAGTACTTAGGCATGGCACAAGGTGGAAACCAAGTTCGGGGTTTTGTTATCACAAAATCACCTAGAGAAACTCAACACCATGGAGGTCTCCCATTCTCTATATGTGTGAGTGTTGTAGGACCCATCGAAACGGGATAACTCCGGTCTGACAAAGAGGTAGTCATCGGGGTGCCGAGTGAGGTACATGGCTTCGGGTGGGGAAGGGGAGGACACATGTTTATGGGTGAACGGGTGACTCAAATGCACATGTGCCCTAGGACAAGACTTGTAGAGACAAGTCTAAAACTTACTCTGATACCAATTGATGTAACACCTCCAAGGGTGCCACAGGGGTCGACATGATGAGCCTAACACCTAGATTCACAAGTAAACAACATTTGAGCGGCGGACTCACTCTAGAGGGCTCACTCGCGTAGTGTACACTTTTACTCGGACACAAACCGGCGATGGTGGGAAGGGTCCAAGGTGGGACCTCGCTGTTCCGGGCTTTGGCTAGCTTGAGGCTGAACCCCTAAGGACCTGGGATGCCCCAACATTGCGAGCGGCCAGCACGCCGAGGGCGTGGAAGGTAGGGTGTGTTCTCTCAACTCACTCTGCGGTGGTCGCTTAATTTGATGGAAATGCGGGACCGGGCACTCGCCTCACCGTCTGACAGGCAATTAAAAAGTGATACTAAACTAAGCAAGGTAAAACCAACAAGTGTGTAACCAAGTGCTCACCTGATCGACATTAAGATGCCGATCCCGGTCAGAGAAGGGGGCGAGCGGGGAAGCGTAGGTACGCACCCGCACGCTGCGTCGATGTCACCTTGACCCGAAAATTTAAATCATACACAACTACACCTCTCACAGGAGAGTTGAACAAGGGGTTGGGAATTGGGTTGCCTACGGGCACGAGTGTGCGCTTAGCGGGTGAGTCCGCTCGATTGAAATCACCGGTCTGTCTAATAATTACTTGCTAGGTCCGAGGGTCATTTGGTCGGTCCCAAGGTCGTTTTACATCATGGTTGACGATTGATGTCGAGGAAGATGGCGGCGCAGAGCTGGTCCGATGGGGTGTTGGGCTGGTCCAACGTGAGCTTCTGCATTTGAAGGGGAGGGGGTGGAAGCAGTGGCTAGGGTTCAGAAGGAGAAAGAGGGCTCGATGTTTATGGGGAAAAGGAAGGTGTGGCAGTGCAGGAGGGTGAGCAAGGTCTAGGGTTTAGGGGGCAAGATTTTGGTGGGAAGGGAGGAGAGGAAGTTGGTCGGGGGGACTGCTCACTCGGAGGGGAAGATAGGGGCCAGAGGGGTGGCGTGCGTGCGATCAGAGTGAGAACGCAGCATGTGGGATGGAGCAGCATGCTATGTCGGAGGGGTGAGGAGATGGAGAGAGGGCGTAGAGGGGGGTGTGAGGAGTTGCAGTTTGCTGGAGGGGTGGGAGGTTGGGGGGCCCTACTCGCCCTAGCTGAAGTGGGAGAGGGCGTAGGGAGGGGGGTAAATTGCCAGAGGGGAAGAGGGGGTAGGGAGGGGGTAGATCAGGAGGGGGGTGGTAGATTGTCAGAGGGGTGGGGACCCTGCTTGCCAGAGTCGGAAGGGGAGAGGGCACAGGGAGGGATGGGAGTCCCAGATCGCTGGAGGGGTGGGGGGTTTGCTGGCCAGAGTCAGCAACCAAGATTAGCTCTCTCTCTCTCTCTCTAAGCCAAGAAACCCCTCCTCATTGCCCCTTTCACTCTCTCTCCCCACCTTCGGGTACCCCTACAAGCGCCACACGTTTCTCATCAGCGTCGGCCATCTATGGTGCCATCGTGTGCCTACTGTCCTGCCTCTTGACCATGCTCCTCCAATATCGGTGCCCTACTTCATTAATTACTCCAGCAGGCCGCTACACCAGACTCGCGGTGCCTCGTTCACCCAGGTGAGAGTGGTACCGTTGCGATCGGTGCGTTCTGAGGATCGCGAAAATGTGATTTTCTATTTTTTAGTATTTTTTAAAAAATTTAGATTTTCTATAAATATCTCATTTCTTTTCTTTTTCCTTCTTCTTCTTCCTCCTGCCGTGACCGCGCCCCTCTCCCTCTCTCTCCCATTCGACCGCGGCGAGCTCCCTTCTGGCTGTAGACGGCGATGGGGCGATGGCACGATGACGTGGGCAACGGCGAGGCGATCGCGTGGGCGTGCGGCGGGCGTAGGAAGCGTGAAGCTCGAAGTTCTTAACGGCGTTCTTCGTGATTAAAGCTCGGATCGACGTGTCTCAATGTGGACCGGGGGTAGGGTGACGATCCCTAACTCATCGCCTTTCCATTCCTGTGGTTTGTAGGCCGAGGCGAGGTCGAGAGGGGGTTCTTTCGCACCGGGAAGGGTCGAGCATGAGTTGGGGAGAGTTTGCCCGATTCACCATTTTATACTGCGAATCTGTGTTTTAGGGGCGTAGAAGCATGCTAGGGAGTTTGGGGGTTATTTTCCCTTCTTTTCCCCCCCTCCGTGGGGCTTGTATGGGACCGGAATGGGAGAAATCCGACGGGCTCACTGTTTTCACGCCGGTGAGGGTTGTGCGGTCGAACCAGGGCCCGCACATCCCCATGTGCAGCCCTGTGGGGACCGCACTATGGCTCAGAGTGCTGTGGGCTTGTGCAGCCTATCGTGGGACCGCACGACCCCTATGTGCGGCCCCATGTCAACCACCCATCCCTCGAGATTTTGACCATTGCTTGTGACCGTTGCACAGTGTACTGGGGTGTGCGGCCGGGGCCTGGCCGCATAACCCTTTGTGCGGCCATGGGCTGGCCGCACGTCACCCGATGCCATTGGCTCAGTGCGTAGTGGGGCATGCACGGCCTGTCCGTGACCTCACATCCCTTGAGCGGCCCAAGACCAACCGTGCATCCCGTGAGTTTCCGACCGCGGCAGAAAAAGATAATACTAAATAAGCAATAGTAAAACCAGCAAGGGATGAGGCCCGAAGCTCACCTGATCGGTGTGAATACACTGATCTCGATCGAAGACAAGGCGAGCGGGGAAGCGTGGGTATGCGCCCGCACGCTGCGCCGGTGTAGCTCAACCTGAAAATTCAAAAAAGTACAACACTACATCTCTCGCAGGAGGGGGATCTTGGGGCGGGGGTTAATTGAAATTACACCTAAAACTACCCCCACACAGGGAGGGGCTATAAGCCGGCCAGGCAGGGAGGGGAACTAGGGAGCTAGAAAGCCGAACGAAATGACGACGCCGAATCTGCCCGCTCTCTGGATCAGGGGACAGCAAGCCCAAGATGATGCTGTTGTAGTCACTCCCGAGCTCTGTTGTTGATGGGACCAGCAGAAAAACCTCCCTGATTGGTCCAAGAGGGCCTCTAAATTTTTGCAGGACTATTGGAGGATGACGTTGGTCGGTGCAGGACTGTGATCAGGGACTCTGTGTCCTGCTCCTGGCTGTCTCAGAACTGCTGCAGTAGGAAGGCGAGGCCGCCACGGGTGCTCCTGAACTTGGATTAGAGCGAGGCCAGAGTCATTGGAGCCGTCGTCGAGTCCTCATGAAAATGGCACTGGTGGGAATGCCGGCGATGATCAGAGATGACCAGAGCAGCCAAAAAGGTGGGTGGGGGTCTGTTCAGTCCAAGAACAATCAGAATAGAGCACTTGAGGGAGAAAATTAAGAAAATGCTCTTCCGGATGCCGAATGGGACTTCACCTTTTACAGATGGACGCTGACTGGTTGTTGTAGCTCTCGGCCAAGCGGCGCCTTCAGAAGCTATGGGATCTGACCGTGGGAGCTCTAGTAAGTCACCTCAAGTCACTAGCAGGTTCTGATCTGTGCAGTACAATAGCAACTGGATGTAGATGCCACGGCCGCTCCCGAAGTCCAATTGAGACGGGACCAAGTCGAGGATGACCGTGGATGAGTCTTCTTCGAGCAGCACCCTCTATCTCCCCTCTCCCTCTTCCTCTTCCTCATCCTCTTCCTCTTGGGTGCGATGCCCTAGCGCCCTTCTTGTAGGTTCTTGCTGCCACAACTTTTGGGAGGCGACCTCCCCTACCTCTCCTCAAGCCCGGAGTCCAAGGGTCAAGGTTTTGTTGCAATCTTGGAGGAGGAACCTTGCTGCCCCACGCACCCCATCCCTAGGTGTCTGGCTGCATATTTGAGCCCGGAAGATCAGGTTGGTATGCCCTTCTCCCCTCCTCAAACCCCATCACCCTCTTCTCAACTTTTCTTCCTTGCCGTGTCCTCCAACCTCTCCTGAGAACCTAGCCTCAAATTTCACTGGGCACAAAAACTTCTCTTCGGACCCCTTTTGGTCGCGCAGGCTGCCTCTATGCAAACCTGCATAAAACCTAAACCCTGAAGATCACATTGGTACGCCCCTTTCCTCACCTCCGATTGCATTCACCTCTTCAAAGTTTTTCTTCCTCCATATGTCCCCTATACCCAGTTAAAAGTTCACGCAATACTCCACCGGTGGCCAAACTTCTCTTCAGAGACCTTTTTGTTGCGCAGACTGGCCCTATGCAGCCCAATGGGACAGAACCAGCCCACAGTAATTTTCCCGACCCCAAACCTTTCCCAAATGCTATAAAAATTAGTAAACATCCTCCCAACATCATAATCCTTCCACCATAAAGATTTCAAGTTAATCAGAGCCCATTTGCCTTGCGCACTACCCTCCTACTTTCCTAGTTCTCTGTTGGTCTGCGCAGGCCTGCAGACCGAGCTCTGCCTTCCCGTGCTTCCCAAGCCCAAAACCTCCACTGCACACCACCCCACCTCTACTACCCAATAATACCACGTCTACCAGCTATTCATTAGAGAAAATCACGCCCCATTTGCCTCCAGGAAGCCTTGGTTCCAGCCCCATCTTCGGTCCCTAATCCCACTGCCAGCACATAGTCCAGATTACGCAAAGTCGGCTTCAAAATTCGCTTCGTCTTCCACGGTACCCCGTTGCAGCCGCCACTCCACCGGCGTCTCTGGGACATCCCCCGCAGCGTCCACACCAAGTTTTGTGACCAGCGGACATGCAGAAGGTGGCATACCAGGCTCATCTTCATGCTGCTTCCCTACGTGCGCGCAAACCAGCCTGCACTTTGCCCTCCGCTCGAGGCTATTCCGGAGGTCCCTGTCGGCACCGTCGACTTTCAGCTTCTTCGTTGAGGCTTGTCCTCCACGAAAGCGTTCCTCCAGGGACGTTGGTGCCTTCCTCAGCCTCCGTGACGTGCCATCCTTGCCGCTGGTCCCTGTTCGTACTGGTTTGCATCGCGTTATGGACGATGAGCTACACCGACCCATGGCCCGTTACCCCACTTCGCACGACCCCCGGAACGTTGTGTAGCCTTTTACCTCCCCGTGAGGAGTGGGCCTTGATTTGGGTTGTACTTGTTTAGCTCTTGTACCGGGTGATTGTGTGACTTGGCCGGACATCTTCTCCATGCCCCGAGCGTGGAGGTACGCATTCACATCTTATTTGGTCTTTGCCTTGCTAGTTTAGTATACTCTCTAGCGCCGCTACTTGTATGATTGTTAGGATTCTAGCTCGATTACATTTATATCATTGCCACGGTGAGAGAGCATGATCGTCCCGTGCTCGATCCGAGCACGAATGTGTGAATTGCCTACCCTAGACTCTGTCGATTCCTCAACCATGCGGATCGACACGCTTCCCTCTCTTGGAGATGACTGCGAGCTTGAGTTACTTGTTTAGGCGTGATCCCTCTCTTGGGAGTCAAAGGTGTTCGAGTCATGCTACTTTATATATCGTGTCGCTACTAGTTTAGTTGTCCCGTTAGTCGCATCTTCACGTAGCATCCTAGTTCGCATAACGTCCCGTATCACTTCACTCATGCATGGACTTATGTTTTTGCACGAACATTATTTTCTGGAAAACTGAAACATGCAAGGGCTTTGAAACATGCTCAGACTCTAAGTGATGCAAATGTGCATTCTAATAGAATGTGCACGGAGCCTATTTGTGCACGGACCATGTTTGACACAAACCATAAACTTGCACGGACTAAATGATATGCACGGACTTAAGAGGAAACTTCACAGTCCGTGAATCAAGGCAAGGAGAAATGTGCACTGACTGTATGATCATATAAACAAACATGTTTTGACTAATAGTGTGTGACATCATCAAAATCATAGGGATTCAACACCAAGAACCCCAGAAGATGTCAGCAGAGGAGCTTCCGGCAGAATGCTACTGCTACTGTTACCAGGTGTTTCTCCGCGTCCAATAAATTTGTCTTGATCGGGGGTGTCCGCGTCTTTCTGGATGGACGCGATGCCCCAGTAATCCCGGATCGTGTGGTCCCTATCGTACCAACCCACAACTCCCACCAGGCCCTCTCCGGGAGGAAAGCTGAGAAGGAAGAAGCTGGCCATTGTGGCCGAAGAGAACTGGCCCCTAGGCCAAAGATATTTAAATAGGTTTGGGTCCCTAAGAGGGTCCAGCCTATTCACCAGGAGGCACCAGTCCGCCATCGCCCTGAGCTTGCTGGAGCGGAGGAGAAGAAGGAGAGGGGCCTAGCCCCAAGAAGAGATGAAATGATTATGGATCCTCCATGTTGCGTAAGTTTTGGAGCATGCGCCTGATAAGCAAATGTCCCTACAGTAGGGAGAAGATTTGGCCAACTTGTCGGAAGAGCCTGGCTAGCTTATATCCCTCCAATAGGAGGCCGATAGCTATCCCCAATCCTATATCAGGGACTAGGGCAAGAAGTGATGACCAGCATGGTGAGAAACTATTTCAGGGGTATGGGCAACCCCTTGCTGGGCCAACAACGGCTACTGCAAGCGGCCATGGCTGAAGAAGATAACTACCCACCAATGACAGTTGAAGAAGAAAGAAGAATGACGTCGTCGGTTGATGACAATGGATACAAAGACGGCTTGGAGTTCAAAGCCAATGAAGCTACTCCCCGGCAGAGGGAGAGAAGAAGAGTCTCCGTATTCAAGAGACTAACCTTCCCGGATCATGCAAGAAGGAGGGTTCATAGACAAAGGAAGTGCATGTGGGTTTTTACCCGCAATATGGCTGGATTGGCCGATAAATATGGAGGTCTGCATGTACATTCTTCCATTTTCTTAATATATTCTGGTGGTACTACCCACTTTCAAAAAATATATATAAAATCAAATAATTCTAAAAATGACTCCACCTCTAAAAGCTTATGCAAAGAAGTATGTTCATGGTGCTTAACTAAATTGCTGAAGTGTCGACTAGTTTGCTCATTGAAAGGCAAAAGATATATGCGTTGCATACCTCAGACATTATGAGCCATGGTATGGCACCCATTCCAAGAGAGAAAGCAATAACGACAGCCTGAGGAGAAAAAAATGCTTAAACAACAAAAGAAAAAGTGTATAAGAGAATTTCAAATGTGCTATCTGGATAAAAGCATACCACAAGGCCAACCAAAGACAACACACTCAGTATAAAATAAAAGTGAGAATCCTCTGAAATAGCATCCTGTCCACATTGAAAAGAAAGACAGCAGAAGAGCACTTTAGATATTTGCAGAAGATGCAAACTCAACCAGTTTCACAGATGAGTGGCCAAGTTTATGATCACCAAACACACAAATAAAAGTAACCAAGTTAACTCAAAGCCAAATTAATTTTCAGAGGTCAACTACCACGTGACTAACCTTCAAGTAAAATGAAACAGCAACAATGAGAAAACTAAGCACCATTCCTGAAGATGATATCTGAAAAAGGAAATCATCTCAAGTCTCAATTGAGATTACGAACTGAACTTGGGAAATAACAAATAAATCTTCTTTCTCAAACTCACCATAAGTAGAATCCGGCGGCCAGCTTTATCAAGCAACCAGGTGGTGACTCCAGTGGCAACAACCTCCATGATGGTTTAATCGCTCATCAGTAACCATAATTATAGTACATGTACATGAAGCTGTAAACTTCTTTGTTTAGGTCTCAGTTTTCTAACCTGAACAGCTCCAAGACTACATGTTGCAACATTACTTGATGATACTCCTGTTCAAATTAAAAACAACAAGAAAGAATTAGATGTGAAAATTAAATTAAAAATTCACAACTTCCTGTCGACTATGTAACAAAAATAAATAGAACTAGAATGCAATATAAATTAACTTAAATCACAAATGCATACAAAATGAATTACAATAAAGTTTAACAAGATCAAATGAAAATAAAATAAGAACTCTTAAGCCTACACTAAAGGAACATAAGAGAGGGGAGAGAGATAGCTATCTAATGTGCCTCATATCTATTCTATTCTATATATTGAGAGCTTCTCCCATATGTCCCTCCTTTTATAGGTTCCGAGTAACCTTTGTTCGTTGCCATGGGAACACCTCTGCCTACTTTCTTTGGAAACCCAAGTTTGCTTCTCTCATTCCTCCTTTTTCTCCATGTGCCAACTGACTTGCCTTCTCTTTCTTTGGCTGACTGCGTGAATCGTTTGAATGCCCACCGTGTTCGCCTATGTATTGGTTGTTTGGCCACCTACTGTTGAAGCTTTTGGCCGCCCACGTTTGAAGTGGACCTTGCTTGCGAAGCAGCTACCAGTCGCGCCCATGTGCCGAAGGAGCCTTGCTGCCGACCAAGCCCTTGTCGTGGAGCCCATCGCTGGCCCGCTCGCACCGCTCGCGTGAAGACCACCTTGAGTGGTTGGCTGCCTTGGCCTGCTGCGCACCTGAAACTTCTCCGTTGCTGACCCACCACGCTTGCCATTGCATGCGGCTTAGCCGCTTTGGCTACCTTGGCATGAAGGTTGAAGCCTGCGTGGAGGGGTCTTCCTTTGCTGCCTGCGACATGGAGCCCAGCCGCATGGAATGCGTCCCTGCATGAGCGACCGTGCCATCTTGCAAATGAGCTTCTGTTACTTTACTCGCCGGCCAATCCTGCCCTGTGTTATATATTGGTATATATATTATGTATATATTAAAAGAATATATATATATTGTGGATATATAAATGAGGTGGTAATTATATATAAGGATATATTATATATATATGGTATATTATATATATATATTTCTTTTCTTGCTTAATGATATTTGGCTCATTCTTGCGTAGACTTGTGGAGGTCTGGTTCATGCATGATATAATGCACCTATGTCGGGGCATTAAAGGACAATAACAGACCTAGAGGAGTCTGCCACAAGGGGATATAACGCACCTGTGCAGGCGTGACAAAAGATTATAATGCACTGGGGCAGGCGCATTATGTCACCTAGGTTTTGAGAGTCCAGAGTTCGGAATCGAAACCCCCTCTCGATCGATCAAAATCGATGGGGGACGCGGGGAAACACGATTCTAACTAACCCACCATGCCATACCAAGCCACAACAACATTTAATACCTACACATGCCACTAGAAATAAAAGACGATGCCCATGGAGATGGTTTCAAGCATTAAAGACTAAAAATGAACTAAACGGGAATATACATGAGAAATGAGACAAAGGACGTCGGACCATGATGCATGTGGTACCAGTGGTGTCCTAACGAGACAAGGAATCCATCCCCCTACCTAGATTATGATGAAAACGATGACTCGATGCCGATCTGGTGAGAGGGTGACGTAATGCCTCCTGGCCCGACTCGGCTTCACGCTCCGTAGATCGAGGGAATATGGGCATCAACGTAATCCTCGCGATGCGACCAATCTAATGGTACCTCCCTTGCTTCTATCAGCGGCCGTCTGACCAGAAATCGAGAGAGGAACGTAAATCGAGAAATTAACCCAAAATCACCCAAAATAAGATTTGTAGGGAAAATGATGAAGATGGCAACGGATGGCGACGCATGTGACGTCAACGGGTTCCTGGCGAGACGAGGAGTCCATTCCCCTACCTCTTGCGTGGCGAAGACCGCGAATCGGTGCAGATCAGGTGACGGGGGCCACGCCGTCTGTCCGCTTACACACGTCTCCACGCTCCACAATCCGAGAGATGAAGGGTACCGGCGTGATCCTCACATCGAGCCCATCCCTTCGGTACCCCCCACGCGTCCCGCACATCGACCGGGGTCCATTTGGACCGCGAACCGAGTGAAAGGGGGAGAGAGGAGAGAGAACGTGTGAGGGAGAGAGAGCCAAAATCTCAGCATTATTAGTGGGCTGTGGCAGGGTTTATCTATTTTTCAAGTGGTCCTTTCATACCTTTATGAAGGGCTTAGCTCAGCTTGCCTAGGAAGACCTTTCTTGTACTCAATAATCGCCCTTGAGTGTTGGATGGGAGTGAGGATTAAGTTCTTACCCAAGGAGGATTTAACTTCAGCTAGCTGGATCTTTGGGAGCCACCCTTTGTTCTTTATTGGAGGGGCATTTGGGTTCTCTCCACAGGTTGAGTGCCAGACGGCGGATAAGAAGACATGTGATGATTGACGCCTCTACCTCAACACATTGTCAATAGAGAAGTTCACGATGCGACCAAGAGTTCTCCGGAGCACTACTCTCAGAATACCATGGTGACCAGGCCTAGATCTACAGCTAGTGGGGGACACTACCTTGGCTATCTACAACCCGCACTGATGCTATCTTCAGATTGGACTACCCTGTACCATTGTTCCTGCACTTTCACACTTCCTTCCCCTTCAAACTAGGAAGATGGGGACCGAGGAGGATGAGAGGGCAATCCGGAGTGCTCTGACCATGTGGGAGGTCAGCAAGGTGTGCCCTTGGCAAGAAGAAGTGGAGGAAGACAATGAAGAACGCCATGCCTATGTGAAAGAACTACGCAAGATCCGGCATTGCGCGGACAAAGCACTGAATGTAATTTGAGTTTGGTTCTTGCTATAATCAAAATTATCAACCAATTGATGTACAATGATTTCAGTTGAACGAAATGAGAGTGTTAATTCGTAAAGATATGGAATTGATGGCTTGATTGAGATCTAATTACTCAAAAACAGAGTTTCTGACTGACATGACAGCCCAATATAGGGCTGCCAGAATGCTCTAACGGTTCCACGATAAGCTGCCAGAAGAAGGAACTCAGGAAAAACTGAGAGTCTACTATTCTCAGGAGAGATTAGCAGTCTAATTATAGCCCGCCAGAAGAGTGTGACGGTCTAATTTAGATGCGCTAGAGATAGTTTATAGCTATCCGAGCGTCTCTGAGGACTACTGGAGGCAGCGTCAAGTTCCCAGTGTCGAGTGCCTGGGGTTCTTTAGCCGAGCAGAGTAGTTTGGAGTCAGAGTTGGGCCGCTAGGCCCTGCCTCTTGGGATTTGCACGGCCACCACCGTACCAAAATAGAGGGGATAGTCAGGCTGGTGTTGGAGCTTGCAGGTCTGCAGTATGCTGGGGAGGGTTACGACGACCATAGCATTTTGGACGGAGTTATGCGGTAGACTGTTATTAGCTGGTATGGCCGCGGGGCAATGATCCCATCACATCGATATCGTCAGGGGGGCACCGAGTGGTTGATGGGGATCGTGCACCACTACAGGGTGTTGTTGGACAGATCTTGGATCAGGTACGCGGTGACTACTGCTTTGTATGTGTACCCCTATTACACTAGGCTACTACAGGGACAACTGGAGCATTTTAACCACCGATGGAACACGGTGGCGACAGCAGAGGGAGAGACCTCACTTGACTTATGGTCTCTGTTCTGGATTTCTGGGTTGCCGATTAGTGGCGAAGGGTATGAGGAGGTGGTACTGGATGACCTTCATTGCAGCCATATCGACAGATAGGAGCGATACTGAGTATCTCACAGCTATCGGTATCTTCTGAAGACTTGGAGGGACTTGGCCCTAGCGGGGAGAGACAGGGCTACACAGACTCCCAGGGTGCCACTGAAAGTGTGGGTCCGCCACTTCTACAACGGGCCCTTCTGCTTCTATCAGGAGTTTGCCAGGGATCAGACTCTATGGGAGGAGTATACTGAGGTGGAGCAATGCTTTTGGACATACTCCAGATACATATATGCACCATCAAAGGGGTGGAACCCCCATGGCTTGCCCGACGTGACGCATCTTGCCGCATACTTGGCATACTGGTTAGCGACATTTGTGGTCCTGCATGTTGAGTAGTGGATGGCTGATCTAGAGGGGAGGGGTGAATAGATCTGCCCCTCTTTTCGCAATGCAGCCCTCTTTACTGGCTGCGCACTCCAGCCCCCTGGTGAACAGCAGGAGAGAGTGCAAGGATGACCAGGTGGAGAAGTACGTCCACCCAATTAGCCAAGCAAATGTGGTTCATCTACTACTAGAACCTGAGTTAAGGGACTGGGCGTTGTCCATCCGTCCCAGCGTGCTGGCATTCAGAAAGGGGAAGACGTTGTTGCTGGAGCCGTATTACCCCTTCTGCTTTGGTCGAAATTTCGACTATGACCAGCATATTCCTGTGCACAGTGCCCAGTTCGGCTTGGTGATGTGGACTCTCCGGGGAGGCTTGGTCGCGGAGAATGCCAGAGTCTGGTGGGACTTCTTCCACCGAGCAGACGCTGCCACCTTCAGAGTACCAGCCCCCGGTCGCATTCCTCGGGTGACACCCGAATACGTAAAGTGGTGAACGCCCGCACGACCTTTTATCAGACTCACAAGACTGACTGCTGGGATGGGGCGGAAATAAGATTCTTGAACCGATAGCCCGTGCCTATCCTTGACGTCGACCCAGAGCACCTCCTACACCTACGGCGTGACAAGAGCAAGGATGTGGCCGACTACATGATCTCTCGCAAGGCGGCCCGAGAGGGTAAATCGGTGCCGCAGGCCAAGCTGCCTCTGGTGGCGAAGGATGACTTTAAGAAGACCCTACGGGACCTCTGCCGCATTGGGTCGGACTGCCTGGAGCTAATTAATTATCCGTTGCCGGCAGAAGAGGAAGGCACCCCCGCAACCAGCTGGCGGGCTGAGAAGGATCTGATCTGCCCCTACCCCACATTCGTGAGGAGGGAAGAGCAGAAGCCGCAGAATTATGAGGACACCACCTGGTTCTATGTCCTTCTACGGGTGCACGGGCCGACAGTTGAAGCTCGACCGACAGCCATCCTGGGGCAGCGTCTGCACGTCGCCTACCATTATGCTGAAGGATGGGGGATGGATCATTTTAACTTATATTGCCATCTGTCTGCCAAGAAACATGCAGACTTGGCCATCCTTGAGGGTTGGAGGGAGGCGACTCAGGGGTAGACCCCGGCCTCATTGCTGGGTGCCACATGGCGTGGCTTGTAGTCAGGGTGCCCCCTAGTCGGGCCAGGTAGCTGTGTTGAACACGGGTAAAGCCACAAACTGAGTGATCGGGAGCGGGCCCAATCGATTGTTGATGTCTCCACGGGTCACGGCTAGCTGGATAGAACCCTTGGTTGGGCCCGGTGACTAGTGCAGTGCCCTATGCTCAGGGGAGATCTCCAGTTGTTATGTCATGCCGCCTAGCCTGGTGATGCATCTCAATTTCTAAGGCTGACTCAACTGGTAGAGCACCTTTGGCATTATGCCATTTTGCTTTTTTTAGGTAGTATTTTCCTATGCTTAATTGTCAATTAATTTAGAGAGAATAAGCGGATGCCAATAGGGTATAACCGTCTAGAAAGTATAAACGGTCTTATGAAAACTGCGTACCAAACCAATAGTAACGATTAAAGATAGGGGCTTTCAAAGAGTAACACGGTCCATCGACGGGCCGTGAAGTGTATGGAGCGGTTGTAAATGGACCATTCAAATAGTTTGAACGGTCTAACCCAAACCGTGTTGATAAGAGCCCCCGGGCTTGTGAGTGATGATTTTGGAAACGAAAGCAGTCTAGCTAAGGCTGTTCATAAGCTGAGACAGTCAAACTGTGGACTGTGAATGGAATGGAAGCAGACTCCAGGGGACCGTGTATATAACAATGGTAGAATTGCCTCCGTATCTGCCCCTGCACACACTTAAACAAGAAAAATAGATTAGATCTATTTTAGGCTTAACCCCTTGCCTGCAATAAGTTAGGAAGTGACCATTTCTTGATTCTTGGTCAAGGGGGTTAGCCTTATTAACTAGGCGAAATTGACACCAGAAAAGTGGATGCAATGCATGATATGAATGCAAATCATGACTCAAGAGCATTTTATTGACAACAGTTTGCTGGATTGCATTCCTAGGATGATCAATGCTGAAGAAAATGAAAGTCTATCTTCTTAATTTTCTATTCACCATGGATTATCCTGCTCTGTCATCTACCCACCTGCCCTCCCTCTTGGTTATCGGATAGCATCTCTTAGTTCAGTTCATTTGATCTCTGAATTGTCTGGCGAAAATTTGGTAGCATCTCCCCTTAACCCAAGACGTTTGGGGGGACAAATGGGGAACACCATCCACGAAGAGGACTCCGAGGTGACCTCGAAACACAGAGGGTGCGCTTGAAAGCAACGACCCGTAAACCCGAGCCGACTATAGAGGAGTCCGGAGGGCGAGCCTACTAGGGATCCTATCGACTGGGGGTGCCACAATTCCGTTTCCGGAGTATGGCCTTGAAGATCTTTTGCCGAAGCATAAACCATCCATATCTACTCATTAAAGGGAGTCACCCAGGGTCCATATCATAAAGAGGATGAGCTCCCGAGGATCTAAGAGTGATCAGAAATTCGAAGGACAGCAGGAAGAGATTTATGAAGAAAACTCGACTTGAGATGAATCTCATGTGCCTCATCCCTTTGGTATCATGGTGGTGGGAGCCAGCTAGACACTGAGGTGGGATTTAGAGGATGTGAGAGTCAAATAGAAGGTCGAAGAAATCACTGGACGGTTCACAGATTCACAGAGAGAGTGAGATCAGATGAGATAGAAGATATGTACATAAAGCTGTACCATACTTATGCATACTCATATTAAGAAAATGAGGAGCTATAGCCAGCACATATAGAAATCATGCAGCTGTGCATATGTATGCACCCGTGTCATATGAATAGGCATGGTGTTCAGAAGATGAAAACTAGGAGGGCAGGTAGAATGGACTGAGATAAAAGAAGGAACAGAAAAAGAGCATCAACACATATATATATACGTATGTAACATTCATATGCATACGGAAGAGCAGTTGGGTATCACATTTATACAAACATATTGAGGACCAAAACTCTAGATTTCATTTCTTCAAAAGGAGTTACATCTGGGAGATGAACAATAGATAATAGCATAAAGGAGGGATCATCCGACGGAGTCGGAGAAGAAGAATAGACATCCGACAGAGTCAGAGAAGGAGAATGATAGTCATCCAACAGGGTCGGAGAAGAATCAATGGCAACACCCGAAAGTCCTGGGGGAGGAGAATTAGAAGATGTCTCGAAATCGTGATGTAAGGAAAGATCTGGAGGTTCCGGATGAAAGGAAGAATGGAAAGAGGTCCTAGAATCGGGACGAATGGATGACATAGGCCGAGGCCTAGAATTGTGAGAGGAGGGAGAATCAAGAGGCTCCAGATGGGAAGAAGAGGAATAGGGGTTTGCGGACCCCAGAAGAGAGGAGAAGATCATAGAAGCAGGATCTGAAGTGGGAAGATACACCACCCAAGGGTGGGAGTTGAGTAGAAGAAATGATGAAATGAAGGAAGGAGAAGGAGAAGTAGTGGCCCCTCGAGTGCTCAATATGTGACCTTTGTACTTGCACCGATGCCTCTTCTTGGCAGAGATTTCTTGAACACGGACCTGCCTGGCGCGGGCTCGCACCTTCGGGCTTCTTGATTTGCAATGTCTTCTTAGATAATGGGCCCACTTGGCAGATGGCCTGGCCCGATTATGAACATGTAGCCTCGTCAGGGCAGTTGCCCCTAGACACCCAGTGCTAACGATAGTTGGACATTCTTGGACAGATAACTCCTTAGACAAATCAGCATTGTAAAACTATAGAGTCTTGTCATTCGGCACAAGGAGCTTGAGGTTCGGCAACTCCACTCGGCAATCAGGCTTGAAGCATAACTCCCTTGATAAAAGAGAAGGATGAAACTGAGGGAGAGTGATACACGACGTTGACATGACTGGCGTATTGATGAACCGAGGGAGATTGCATAAAAAGTACATAATGTCCTTTGAAAATATAGAAGATACGATAAATTTCCCCTTGAACATAGAATCTAGCAAACTCTTAGCAGTTGTATGAGTTAGAACAATTCGGGTGGAGAACCCCTCTTGGCCAGAAATCTTAATGGAATAGACTAACACGTCTGATGGGACTTTTCCCGCCTTTCTTCTTTGTGTCAAAGTAGATCCACACCTTTACTAAGGTAGTGATGCCCTTTTCCTTTTCATTGGAGAGAAAGAGGAGGGTGCTCGTGTCGCACCAAGCGACTAGCAAATAACAAGAACAACAATCACCACCACAAGGCAATGACAAATGTCACATATAGGCCGTAGGTCATTGCAAACCATTCCAGGTTTGGATACCTGACGACCCTGTTGGTGTTTGGCGATTTCCCGGTCGTAGCTCACCTTACTTCCTGGGCGTGGTTCTTATGGTCACAGAGAAGCCGACTGCGCCTGCACCTGTTGAGGGCACCGAGCCCCAGTTCACCACTGGCCGGGTGTTCTCGGTCAACCACATCACCATCAACTCCACTCCTGCTCAACGGGGGCGTCGCAATAGCCGCAAAGGCAGGAACCCTTGGAGTCGAGCCGATCATGCCTCCGGACAAATATGTCCCAATTGTTCCTACCTCCAACCGCTTTGAGCTTCTCTGGCGCATTCGGGAAGACAAAGTGGCCTTGAAGAAATCCAGTGCACCAATAGCAAACCAGGGGCAAATGCGTCGGCCCAATGCCAAAGTTTTTAAAGCCAAGTCCGGTGGCAACCCAGTCGAAGAGCGCTAGCTCTGTATGAAGAAAATATAGGTCACTAAGGAGGAGGCCTGTGTCATCAGACGGGCTAGGGCATGTATGCCCATCCTTATATTGGACGTCCATCAGGTCCGAAATGCCACGGGTCGGCAATAAGCCGAGAGCCCTGAGATTCTACAAGACAAAGCTTCACACCCTCGTAGGCAGAAGCGAAAAGGGGTTTACAAAAATCCCCGAAGCTCATCACATAGGGGCTTGACCCAAGAAGTTAATCACTCATCGGAGGCATCAATCCCATGGGTATCAGTTTTCGACAGACTGGGGGCACCTGCTTGCCCAGCAGTCTAACCTCCAAGGAAAAAGAGGGTGGCTTAGATGACCAAGGATACTGTCAAGGTATTCAGTTGCTACGCCACGCGGAAGCAGCCAAAAGGCGTACCAGATGATTTCAACGAGCCACTGTTGTCTTTGAAGAAATCTCGTGCAATATCCCGGGCTGTGGCTCAGTTGGAGCTTGCTACCAGTACTCCTTTCAACCATCAAGGACGGGAGAATTCAAGGGATGCTGGAAGGAATCCGTAACGTCCCTGCAAGTTAGAACTTGGGCGATATTGATGAATAGGGGGGCAATGCTAAGGTGTCATGCTGGAAGAATTACAACGCGAAAACCAGAAGTCGAAGCATATTCTGCAAGACTTATTGCGGGAGAGAGAAATGCGGCCGCAACCTGTAGTGATGTCGCAGGTTGGGGAGTAGGTTCCTCAAAGCATACCTGTTGTAGACAATGCTTTGGTTATAGTGATTAAATTGCCAGCGAGGGTGGAGTTTGAAGCTTCTCAGGTGGAATCAACAATTAGTCATCAAGTATGCCGACACCAGAAAACTTGATGGCACAGAAAGAGGTGATCGAAAGAATTGTGGAGGCAAAATTTGCTTAACATGGGGAAGATGCTGCCACTGTTGATCTGTATAGCATGCCATGTCCGCTCCGCCACCAATTTAAGAAACTCCCCTCGGAGTATCTGAAAGCCCCCAAGCTACAAAAGTTCAACTGGCAACAGTCCCCTCATGAGCAGTTGGCCTACTACATCACGGCCATGGGTGAACTAGCCTTGGAGGAGTCTTATCTCCTTCGTTACTTCGCCATTTCCTTGATGGATACTGCCTTCCAATGGTATTCCCATTTGGTGCCCAATTCAGTGGCTGATTGGACTGACATGTAGAAGAAATTCCTTGATTGCTTCCAGACGGTCGAGCGTAAGGTGTCTCTGGCAAAGCTGTGCTCCCTCCGACAAAAGAAAGGGGTGACAGCTCTTGGCTTTATTAAGCGTTGGAGAGATGGAGAGATTTCAACATGAGATGCGATATCCTCCGGCCCTTGAAAATGCCATCACTATATGCCAGAAGGGTTTAACTGCGGAAGTCAGTGAGAAACTCTTTTCCATGAACATCAAAGGGTTCGAACAACTGAACTCGGTTGTCATCGAAATTGTGATGTTCTTTGTAGACAACCCTAACTATATACCCTTGCCAAAGGTAGAGCGGCGAAAGATCGGAATGCTAGCGATCAAGAGGTCAATGCGGTGGATTTCTCCCCAAGTAGTGGCAATAATAGAGGAGGAAGTTCAAGTGGTTCAGGCAAGAAATCTGAAGGCAAGGCGTTAGTGACTACACTGGTGGAGCGCATGAAGACACCTTACTCCTTAAAGAAGGAGCATACAAAGTAAGTCTTCGAGCTGTGCATGAAGAATAAGTTCCTCGTCCTGCTTGCACCGAGGAGGTTGGTTAATGTAAGCAAAGTAGATGACCCTAATTATTGCGTGTATCGCCGCATATTGGGTTATACCATCGAAAATTGTTATACTTCAAGAATATGGTGGAAAAAATAATTCAGGATGGCCTCATTACGATGCAAGGTTGTCTGGTTAATCCTCTTGAGCCTCATGCCTGGAATAGGCCGAACCAATCGGCCAATGTAATCCATTATTCTGTCAATGTGCTTCATAAAGTCTCTGAAAGAAAGGGGATGAGATTGGCCGCCAACACACCAGTTCCAGTTGCCTACAGCAACACTGATGCTTCTGGAATCAGACTGTCAAACTGGCAGCATAAAGCCATGTTGGAGTGCACCTGCTTTAGAATGCCTGAATGTCTGGCTGTGTGGGAAAGCATCCAAAAAGTTGAAAGAGAGATCGGGCGGTTGCAGTAAGAGCAATGTGAGCTGTTGCAGTTCTTGAAGCACATTGATGAACAATTGGCGGCATTTCCCTTTGTACCATTGACAAAGGGACCTACCCTGACACCCACACAAAGCTCCAAAGACCCGACAGGCACCTAAGTAACGCCAGGGTTTGGAGGATGGTTGTCTAAAGAGTCATCAGACTGATTGATTGAGGAGATAGCGTAAAAGTCATATTCTTTCCCTCGTCATAAGATCCTAGAAGTTTTCTACGTTTGTCATCGAGAGAGATTGATAGACCTCCCGACACTAGAAGAATGAAAATAGATGCCGATCCCCAAGTTAAGGAAAAGGTTGACCGATCTTGCCAATGATGACAAGGGTCAAACATGGTTTGTTCATCGACATTGGTTAAATGTCGAAGTAAAGATAGGTTTGTTTATTAACGAGGATGAAAGGTCCAAGTTAAGGAGTACTGACCGGTCTTTCCAATGATGACAAGATTAAGTGGTAGTTTGTTTATCGACATTGGCAAAATGTAGAAGCAAGGATATGTTTGTTCATTAACGAGGATGAAAGGTCCAAGGAAAAGGTTGACCGATCTTGCCGATGATGATAAGGGTGAAACATGGTTTGTTCATCGACATTGGCTAAATGCCGAAGCAAAGATAGGTTTGTTCATCAATGAGGACAAAAAGTCCAAGTTAAGGAGTACTGACCGGTCTTGCCGATGATGACAATGGTCAGTGGCAGTTCGTTCATCAACATTGGTTAAATGCCAAAGCAAAGATATGTTTGTTCATTAACGCAGATGAATGGTCCAAGTTAAGAAAAAGGTTGACCGATCTTGCCGATGATGACAAGGGTCAAACCTGGTTTGTTCATCGACATTGGCTAAATGCCGAAGCAAAGATAGGTTTGTTCATTAACGAAGATGAAAGGTCCTAGTTAAGGAGTACTGACCAGTCTGCCGATGATGACAAGGGTCAATGGTAGTTCGTTCATCGACATTGGTTAAATGCCGAAGCAAAGATATGTTTGTTCATTAACAAGGATGAAAGGTCCAAGTTAAGGAAAAGGTTGACCGATCTTGTCGATGATAACAAGGGTCAAACATGATTTGTTCATCGACATTGGCTAAATGCTGAAGCAAAGATAGGTTTGTTCATCAACGAGGATAAAAGGTCCAAGTTAAGGAAAAAGTTGACCGATCTTGCCGATGATGACAAGGGTCAAACATGGTTTGTCTATTGGGGGTTTATCCTCCATCGGGACTTATAGGAGTATCCCTTCTAGAGTTTCGTGTGGGTGAAAATATTATCATATTACTGACTTCAGTGCCCTCGATAATAGCAACCTCCCTTCCAACCTCCAGTGGCGAAGCTGTGCTGAGAACCTCAACTGTTGAGGATGCTTGCTCTTCGCGCCCAGCCTGACTAGACTCCACGGAGGCCGATTCTGTGACAAGGGCCAAAGCCCTAGGAGCCCCAACCTCTTCTTCAACGATCTCTCCCGCTTCTATTTCGGGGAGATTCCTTTCCCCCGGAAGTGACTCTTTACTGGTGATAGGAGGTTGAGATTCTGCAGCTTTAGTCGGCTTAGCAGCCCCCACAATTGCCCCAGTTGCCTCTAAGCTTGCTGTCGCAACATAGTCCTTGGGGTATCGTAGGGCGATGGGCCGCAGGACTGGTGGGAATATTGATTGGGCCGCACCCCAAGCCGGGAGAGGTATTATGGTTGGCAGTGACACCTCAGCCTGCACAATGAATACAACATGCATCAGGTATCTGATGTGGAAAACAACAAGAAGAGTTGTGGGGTGAAAGCAACAGATGACCCCTTACCTCAACCGGCACTAAGCTCAAGCTTGCGGTGGTAGAAATCATGGCCTCCGTAGGACCAGCCCCCTCACTTACGAGTGGACCAGATGGCCTAATGCCGCCCAACGTCAGTCGGGGCGGATCAAAGGTTGTGTAATCACTTTCATAAGCTAAAGACGCCTCGGCATCTTCAGTCTCTGTCTCAGCAAGCGGGAACTCCTCGTCACTGGAGTCACCGCCATAATCAACCTACTCTGAGGAGGAAGGGCTATCTGTCGATGCCTGACGTTCCCCTGTCGGAATAGGTGCCCCTCCAGTAGGAACATCTCCCTCGACGAAGACTTCCTCAGTCGATTCTACAATGGAGGCGTCGGCCAGATGGATCTCAAGAGTAGGCCCAACTCTTGGAATGGTTCTCTCCCCAGCAGAGGCTTCTTTAGCGGCCCCGACCACCGAAAGCGAAGGCAGCTGTATCACAACTGAGATTCAAATGAGGAATAGTCAAGCTGGCTGAAGATATAAGGAGTCGTGGCCATGTTGACAATTCTACCTGAATGAAGCTTCATGATTATTATAAGGAATTATTTCAAACAGACAAAATATGGTTAGTAAACAAGCACTCAAGTAAGTTGTCAACCAAGTTATCAGACAAGTTATGATGTTTACACAAGGTTTTAGTGTTCTTTGAGGTCAAGCAAAGGTGGATTTTTAATGAAATAACTATCCCTTTCCTCAATATAGGTCCTAGTTCCGAACGTAAGTCGAACAATCACACTGGAGAGTGGGCCACCAGTAGCCTTTTCGCAGCAGGATCCTTGCAATAGATCTCCCCCCCTGGTGCGTGCCACAGATGCCATCATGGACATCTTCAATCGCTCGGTGAGCTTCTGGAGCATCGAGGCACTTGAGGAGAGGATCGACAAAGGATCTTCAGTATAGGGTCTTGTCTAGGAGGACAAAATGTCGAGATTGATACTTCAGTCTTCGAGCTTCCTGAGGGTCAGGGGGCTCTTGGGAATCTCAGAGCTAGGATATATATGGGGCCCTCCAGTCACTAGGAGATACTCGTACAATGGCCACGAGCTTGGTTTCCACGCTTGATCATTCTAGTTCCTCGAGGAGGACCGACCGGATGCCTTCTAGGCTGATGGAGGAGGCCAAGTGAGAGAGGGCATCCGCTCAGGAATTTTCTTCCTGTGCTATCTAGATTACCTGGAAACTCTCGAACAGTCGAGCTATCTCCTTCACCAGCTGGAGGTACTTGATCATTTGCGCTTCCCGAGCTTCGTAGTCCCTACTAACTTCATTGGCAACCAATTGGGAGTCGGTGTAAATTCTGACTCGTTTGGCTCCCAGGCATCGCGCCATCCTGGCTCCAAAGATGAGAGCCTCATACTCAGAGACGTTGTTGGATGTCGAGAAACTAAATTTTAAGGTGTATTATAGTTCTGCTCCTTTGGGGGATCAGAGGAGGATGCCGGCTCTGCATTTGACCGAGCTGGAGGATCCTTCAACGAAAAGGTCCCAGGTGGGGCGTCCCATTGCACATGGGACGTGGGTAGTCTTCCACCTTCCTACATTTTTATGCCTGAAATTCATTTTTGTTATTATTTTTTGCCTAATAGCATCAATTATTTCAACAATGTGTAATCCCCTTACATCACCAATCATTGAATTAAATGACTCTATCCAATTGTTAGTAACATAGTGGTATCTTGCCTTGTCAGAGAATTGGCATCTTGACTATGCACATGCCAAATTCTACAAATAGTGGGCTACACCAGCATTTAACTGCTCTACCTCCCATAGTTGGCCTTCATAACATGCAATATTCTATTGTTTAGATAGAAATAATTAGTACCATAGTTGATAACTGTGGACGTGTAAAATTGCACGTCCGCGTGTCCTGACCAATCCAGCATCAATAAACAACTTCAACGGAAGAGATTGCGGAGAACACGTCCCATCCGGACCCTCTGACCAAATAGTTCACTACTGTGAAGCCACTCCTGGAGTCACGACAGGGAAGAGGAACCAACCCCTGGGGGGCTCACAACTCGTGGGCCCCGAAGAGAAATAAGTGGATCGTCAAACGGGCCCAAATCCACTTCAACGGCACGCTAGCAGCCCTTCAACAGCACGCCTGGCAGCCCTTCAACGGTACGCCCTAGCGTGGCTTCAACGGCATGCCTGGCAGCTCATCCCCGGCATGCCACAATGGCCTTCGCCGACACGCCCCCAGTGTGCCTTCATCGGTGCGCCCCTCTGGGCTTCTTCAGCGGCACACTCTGGTGGCCTTCAACGGCACGCCCGTGGGTTGTCTTCAACAGCACGCCTACAAACACCTTCGCCGGCGTGGTCTAATCCCTCATCGGCACGCCCTGGGCTCCTGCATCCATCGCATCCGACAGACAAAATCTTATGCCTATGTCCTGTGGATCCTTGGCGCGCAGTGAGCATGCCGAGGTGTCAAACGGGGAGGAGGACACGCTACCTACGCTCCCTGCCACCCAGGATCGAAGTCAAATCCCCATTTAATGAACCAACCCCTAACACCCCCCTCCATTCCCCACAGCCATTAGGCCCCCACCCCTTGCTGTGTTGGCCCCCTTCCAACAGCATTCATCCTTGTTAAGTTGAAGCCCCTACAGTAGTTCATAGATAGCAGAGAACCAGCATGTTTCAGAGCCAGCCACGACCTCATCCCGATGTTCTTGGAAGCATAAGTGGTACCGTCGGAAGCGTCTCCCTATCTTCTTTGCAAAGGCAGTGGTATCATCCCAGTCTGAGCTCATGGTTGCTCGGAGGATCCGATATCCCCAAACTACACGTCTTCCTCCAGACCGTTAATCTGAAGCCACTTGCAGAGACTCCTACGGCCAACCACCTAAAGAATTGGAGTCGGGGCTTGGTTGAGGTCTTCTACGATGAGTATCCTTTCGGAAACAAGAAGCAGCTCCCCGATTGGACCCCGAACAAGTGAGTTCTCAATTTTTTCCCTCGGGTGCACTGTTCTGTGCATTATGGGACTAAACAGACACCCGATCACTGTTTGGGTTGTTCCTGCCTACTCTGACATCCTCCGACATCCTCGCAGCTCTCATTTCGTAGAGGACTCGACAACGATTCTAGAGACTCTAGCCATGCCTGAATCAGAGCTCGGGAGCACTTGTGGCAGCCTCATCTTCCTGCTGTAGTGGTGCCAAAGCAGATAGAACCAGAAAGCAGGGACCCTGTTCGCAGCTCTTCCCCGACCAGCACCGCCAACCAGAAGTTTCCCTAAAAATTAGTCATCATCCTGATCCAATATCGAAGATTTTGCCACTGGTTTCATCAACAACAGAGTTCGGGAGTATTCGCAGCGGCACCGACATCGACTGCCTGTCACCTATTCTAGAGAACAGACAGAACCGACATCCTCCGTTCATTTAGTTCCTAGTTCATTTTCCCCTCCCCGCTTGGCCGGCTTGCCACCCCTCCCTGTGGGAGGTAGTGTTTGGATGTAAGATTGACCTCCCCTCCCCTTGTTCAACCCCCTTGCATGGGGAGCTGTCTGTTCTTTCATAAGGGGGCAATCTGGCATGCGATGCTCCCTGCTTCCACAGCGCAAACAAGCGCCGAGGCACTTCCAGTATTCTTTCATTGAATGGCTAAATTTTTCACAGAACGTGCAGGCCACCATGACCGGCTTCTCCTCTTCCTTAACTTTCTTATTCTTTTGGGAACTTCCACCATTCCCGCTCCTGGATTGTTTCTTGTTATCACGGCTCTTGTAAAGCTCTGTGATACTAAACTTCTCCCTCTTGAACCGCTGATCAGACTGTCGGCTAGATTCCTCTCCCTTTCCTTTCATTTTCTCAACCTTCTCTAAGGTCCTTTCACATAAGCAGGCTCGCTAGACCATCTCCTCATAAGTACGGATGTTTTGGGTCCCAAGTTGCTGAATGTAACCAGGCTATAACCCGTCCATGAATCGATTAGCTTTCAATAAATCGGTACTAATAAGGTGTGGTGCATATGGTGCTAGCCTGGAGAATTGTAACTCGTATTCTGCCACCGACATCATCCCTTGATGAAGGGACACGAACTCCATAGCTTTTCTCTCTTTGACATCCTCCGAGAAATATTTGGCACGAAATAATGTAAGGAAACCTTTCCATGTGTGTGGTGCATCGACTGGAGGTGCCGGGACCGACTTCCACCATATACGAGTATCCTCGTTTAATTGGAAAGTAGCCAAACGCACCTTCTCTTGATCGGTGCATTGAATAACATCAAAGATCTGGTTCATTTCATCAATCCAGTTCTCCGCTTCATCTGGATTAGAAGACCCGTAAAAATGCGGAGGGTCGAGACTCTGAAAATTTTGATGTAGACTACCAGCCCTAGCTCCAACGCCTGCCTGGGCCATAGTTTGTAGTGCCTGGGTAAGGCCTACTACAGTTTGCTGCATGCCGTCCTAATCTACGCGATGAGCCATTGAAAATTAAATATGGTACCTGAGAAAAATGCAACAACTTATTATTTCTCATGAAATTAGGAAAATTTAATCTGAATAGGAAATCCAATGTTCTGAGTTTTCTGAGTTTTAATTTTTTTTATTATTTTAATTATTATAAATGTAATGCCATTAAACCCTAGGACTCTATGACTAACCCTATGACTTAATTGTGCAGGGGAAGAGACGGACACAGATTATGTGGTTACAAGTCTGGACGGTCTACCTCGCGTTGCCAGAGTATTAGCGGGAAAGATTGGCTGCCATGGGCTTTAGGGAAGTCCTAAGCATCGAGCTGGCTAGAGTGAACACAGCACTCCTACTGGCTCTGCACGAGAGATGGGACTCGGTCAGTCGAGCTTTCATATTCGCGTGGGGGCACATGATTCCGACTTTGGAAGACATGGCCCGGATCAGCGGCTTGCGGGTGCACGGCAAGGCTGTGACCGGGTGGGCATACGTCAACTACCGGGAGCTTGCTCAAGAGCTACTCTATCTGGATTTGATGAGGCCGAGGCGTCCATCGTCCCAACTATCACGGTCGGTGCTCCAAGAAAGCTTGGGACTCCGGAGAGCAGCCGCAGTAGTAGAACTCCCGGAGTAGCACATCGACCGAGTGGTCGAGCAGGCGTGTCCGAGCGTGGCAGCAGAGCCGGGACCAGATGGAGATATGGTCCTTAGACGCTTCCTAATGCTGTTGTTCGGGAAGCTTTTGTTCACGACGCGGGCTGATGTGATCAGCTGTCGGGTCCTTCCTCTGCTATCAGATCTGAGCCGAGTGAGGAAGTACGCGTGAGGAGCAACAGTGCTGGCCTTCCTATTCCACTCGCTCAGTGCGACTGATTGGGTGACCATGCTAGGTGGCTTCTCGCCTTTTCTGCAGGTAAAATGCCTAAATGCCTCTATTATGTTCTCTATTATACTTCTAATTACCTAAAATGCTAACATTTCTAACAAATGTAGTTTTGGGCTTTTTTGTACTCACTCGGGATTGGCCGAGGCATTGAGCTATACCCGGGTCATTTTCTCATCGCGAGGTGGTGGAACATTGTCCGGAGTGTAATAACTTTTTATTAACAATTTAAATTTACTGATTATAGCCCTGAGTCAAGTCCAAAGAAAAGACAACAAGTGCCAAGTACAGTCGACAGAAAGGAAAAGACATACCAGAGAGTCGGGGGAAGCCTGACGAGGGTACCAGCTGGCCATAACTATACGCTACGAGCACGTGCCCCAGTTACACACGGAAGCCGAACGAATGACCACCACCTGTAGAGCAGGGGTAAGCCTCGTGTCACTGGCTCAGCAGGGGTCACGTGGATCCCCACCGAGGAAAACACGCAATAACACGCTAAAAATAGCAGGCAAGTGACAGTAGTAGTAATGCAGGAAAGCTAAACTACAAAGCTATAAACAAGAGGAAGCAGGAGTAGGGAGCAAGCTAAGAGCTAGGGGAGCTAACAGGAAAAGGGAAGGAGTCATACCAGACAAGCGTGACTGCCGAACTAACCTCGGTGCCCCAAACTACTCTAAGCAAGGGCAGGAAGGTGACTCGGAGCTGATAGAGTCAGGAGTTGCCGAACTACCGATGCAAGGAACCTACAAAATAGACAAAAGAAACCTAGGAAAATGCTAGATAGACGACCGAGACGGACGATGGACAACACGATAAGGACATCGTGCACACTGTCATACACATGACCAGAACATCACGCATGTGACAGGACACCGACCTTGAGTGCAGCCACAAAAGGGCTGACCCAGAAGGTCACGACGCATAAGAAATGCCAAGAGAACTGCGAAGAGTTACATGTCACGTGACTGGAGTGCCCCATACTCGAAGAACAGCCAGCTACGTCCACTGATGCCTTATGCTGTGCCTACAAGCGTCTCGTCTGCTATGCCTACAGTCAGGCAGATGCCAAGACACTGTCAGAACCAGAACAATAACCAAGTCGCGAGTGACTAGATAGGGGAACGCCCGTCGACGTCAGTCCAAAGCCCTTGACCACGTGTGCACACACTGGCTTTTGCCTAAGCCAGGCCTCTAGCTAGTTTTCTCCCCCCAGTTGTAGAAATTTCGTTATTCATCTTCTTCTACTCTTTTCTTTTTGTTTCATGCTGATCCGGCTTGCCTGGAGGGGAGTTCGGTCTGAACTCACCCCTCACATTTTTCAGTCGGTATAACGGACCCTAGGGGGTGCGTTATGCATTGCATGGCGGACCGCTCATGGTGCGCTATGTGAGTGAGGTCTCCGGTAGGTCTGTAGGTTGTAGAGCATGACGGACTAGTCCCAGTCCGCCATGCATTGTATGACGCCCCTATCATGGTGCGTTATATGAAGCGGTTTTCTGTGGAGTTTTCTGAGTTTTCAATGTTCGGGTGTCTTTAACGGACCACTCCTGGTGCGTTATAGTCACATGGCGCACCCATCCTAGTGTGTTATGTTCTGTGCGTTTTCGAAGGGTTCTCTAGAGAATATAACGTGTGGGCCAAGGCGCGTCATACATTGCATGATGCCCCTGAGGTAGTGCGTTATAGTCTGTAGGTTTGGGTTTTCCCTGTGTGCGGGTGAGTATAACGGCCCGGGGGAGGCGCGCTATAGTCGCATAACGCCCCCAACCTAGTCCGTTACACTCTGCTACTATGCAAAGGTTAGAAATGCATGCTTCGCTACTTTTATAATATATCCTTGCTAGTTATTGTGATTAAGGGCTCACTCCTAGTATCCCGATGGAGTGCTTGGACTTTCCAGGTGATGGAACCACTAGACGTAGCCTTAGACTTCACGGATGGTCGACCCGCCTGGGAGAGGTGGAGGGGCATACCCGTTAAACAGTTTAAGCTAGTACCGTGGGCCCTCGATCCGACCGGAGCACTCTATGGGGAGGAAAATCTAGTTGGAGGCCTGGCCTAGGCAAGGGTCAGTGTGTGCACACATGGTTAGAGGCGAGAGCTGACATTGACGAGTGTTACTCTTACTAGTTCTTGGTTGGTACGATTTGATTTGTCTTCTCGCTGGGCAAGTGCAGACTCGCAAGTTGCTTGAGACGCAGTGTAAGCCATCAGGGGTGGCATAGCCTGAGAGAGCAGCACAGAGAAAGGAAGAGAAGAAGAAGAAGAAGAAGAAGAGGAAAGAGAGATCGAAGAGGACAGGAGAAGAAACAGAAGAAGAAGAGAGTGAGAGCCAGAAAGGGGAAGGGAGAGCCTTGCTTGAAGATCCGTTTACTTATTGACTCATGGATCAAATCCCGAGTCACTGCGCTCTTTGGAGCAAAAGTCTGATTATTTTTTTTATTTTCTTACCTTTTCGTTTGTTTTTGTCAACTCGTTTGTGTGTTCCCCTATTCTCTGGAGTGAGATTGGGGGGTCCCTCTAGTATAGAGGAAGAGAGGTCCGTGACCTCTGATTGGCTAGTGACGAGGTGTCACTAGTGTCTTCCCTCCTGGTTTGGAGGAAGAGAGACTTCAGTCTTTGATTTCCCTCCAGTTTGGAGGAAGGGAGGAATGATCCTCCGGGTTGTAAGTGACTGTGTCACTTGGGTTTCCCTCATTGGTGGAGGAAGAGAGACTTCGGTCTCTGGTTTGCTAGTGATGGGCTATCACTAGTGTTCCCTCCAGGCAGAAGGAAGAGAGGAGTCTGTTCCTCTAGTCAAGCTGTGAGGCAGCAATTGTTGGCAAGCTGTGGTCCCCAGCGGACGCAAGCTGTGAGGTGCAGTAGTGAAGCCACACTCAATTTGAGTGTGGGGTGGACGTAGGTCTTGTTAACCAAATCACCTTAAAATCTATTGTGCAGTGGTTTGCTTGAGGTGTGATCATCCATATCTTCTACCCCATTCTCAGGTTGTTTGTACGCTCTTCATGAGAAGCAGGTTTGTGGGTGGTTTTTGTTCAAATTTATAATCATTGCTAAGTGTTTGACTGTGTGCCTGAGGGACACATTTGTGCTGAGTCTTTAGAATTCATTAGTTGCAGTTAAGTGTGGTAAAAAGTTTATTTCGCTACAAATTTTTGAAAGGGATTCATTCACCCCCCTCTGAATCCTGGTCTATCAACCCAACAAGTGGTATCAGAGTGGTAAAAAAATTACATGTGTTTCCTTGGTTGATTTTTTAAAAAATTACATGTGTTTCCTTGGTTGATTTTTTATAATCTTGAAATCTCTAACACCTCCCCGCCCGCTCTCAAATTGTTTCTGGCACCAGGATCGTTGTCCCTTCTCACTTATGGAGCCAGCGACCAAAGGGCAGCCTTTGATCGCGGCAAGTTCCATGGAGCTCGACGCCGCAGCGGACGCCAGCAGTGATGTTGCACCAACGCCAGCGCTTCCGATGAAGCCGAAGTTTTCTCCTCTCACGGCAAAGGAGATGGATGGGAAGGTGCAGTTCCGCAAGGTGTCGGTGCCCCCGCAAGATGGATGACAATAATTGGATGGAGAGATACACCCCCTTCTACGATCATATGAAGATCGATATTCGCATGAATGTCAAGGTGAGCTTTCGCTTGTTCAATTTTGAATTTCATGCTTTTCTTGTGTTCTTTTATTGGTCTTGCGGGTTTATCCTTACTAATATTTGAAAAGAGACATTTTTATTGTTGGTGAAAAGTGATGGCCTTGTGATGTTTTAGAAAATCATGGTCTTTTTACCTGGAAAAGTAAAAAAAGAATAATTCATATATATTATCACTAGGGAGAAGTAACTATAAATTGGAAGAATGTTGCTGTTTACCTTTATGGTGGACCTAGAATATAGTAAAGTTGAGGATATCTGGGAACTTTACCCTGTCATATGGGAGTTGTAATTCTGGCTTCTTCATGTTTGTCTAGGAAACTACAGCACCTACAATAGACGTTCAGTGTGCAGGACTATCAAAGTTTGGTACGGATGCCATTATGGCCGATCCAAAGAGTGGTGTGTGATATGACACCAAAATGTGTTGGCAACACTCTTTCACCCAGACTACATATATCTGTCTGAGGGTCCTCAAGGATTTGCATGATACTCATCTTGTTTCAATCCTGGTAACTGAAACTACTAGAACTCAATGGATAAGCGCCCACCTCCATGTTAAAGATTAGTCTGATTCTTGTGTCGTCTGCTGATATTGGCTTATTTTGTTTGGTACTGCTGATGGCTTTTTCTGTATGTTACTCATCATGTTCATCTGGTAATTGTATCTTCCAGAATGAGCATGATATAATTGTATCTTCCAGATTACAAGTTGACATGCGTGCCATCTTGGCCGATCCAAAGGGGGTTGCATGATTTGACTTTAGAAGTCTGTAGGCAACACTCTATTTCACTCGGCCTGCATATTTCTTTACGAGGGGCAGCCTTAAGGTTTGCATGTTACTCGTATTTCAATCCAGGGAACTGCCATATATTATTGAACTACATCAACTGAATGAGTAAGCCACTACCTATCTACAAATTAAGGATTGAGTTGGTTCTCACGCTTTCTGCTGGTAGTAGTCACGTATTTTCTTTTGCTGCTGCTCATATTTATCTGGGTAGCTATAGTTCCTACAATAAAACATTCAGTGTGCTTTACTGCTAAAAAGTTCACGATGATGTTACCATGGCCGATCCAAAGAGTGTTGCTCGACCAAATCTTTCAGCAACACTCTATTTCACCCGGCCTATATTAAATATCAGACTGGCAGCCTCAAGGTTTTGCATGTTTACTCATCGTGTTTCAATCCAGGGAACTGCCATACATTAGTGAACAATTTCAGCACCTTAAATAAGTGATACTTGCATGTTACCGATGAAGCTGGTTTTTTAGTGTTCTGCTAACATTTTAGTATTAGTTACAGCGTGATCCCCAATTCTGTCTTTCTCATGCCTACTACTGGTCTCAAGCTGCTGCCTAAATCTATTCTTCAGTGCAGATGCTTCCCCTACTGATGTTCATCTGAAATGTTTCCCAGATTCTTAGAATATTATCTACTTGTCTGGTGTTTATTTCCTCATCTCTCACCCTGAGGAAACAGCTCCGTGAAAATAATGCCCACCCACTCAACTTCTCTCTCTCTACTCACTTGCCACTCTCTTTCCTCTCTCTTCTCCCATGTGAGAATAGAAATGTTCTGTCATTTTCCCATAAAATATGCAAACATGTTTTTTTCTTCTGGTAAATAATTCCCATGTTTTTTCACTTTCTAGTTAAATATTTTCCAGGGTTCTTAAATTTCACAAAAAAAATTGAGATTGCAAACGCCCCCTTAATATGTTTTTCCCATGGTTGGGTGAGACATAGCAGACCTTGAGGACTTGGGCCGACTTGGCGGATTTGGACAAACTGGGTTGCCCCGAATACGCCATGAGATGGCAAACCATGGTTTTTCTCCTTTTCCTGTTGGTCACTGTGAATCAATGCTGCTACACGCCCTTTCCTGTCGTGTCTATTTCTTTGTAAGTTGTAAGGGATATATGTATCTTTTTGCCTCTTTTCAGTCACACCCATGTATGCTGTTCTCTATTACTCCTGCAGGCTAGGAAGGTGGAATTGAAGACTAGATCAGACACTCCGGACGTGGGCAACCTGCAGAAATGTGCTGATTTTGTGCACGCCTTCATGCTTGGATTTGACATCGCAGACGCAGTTGCCCTTCTCCGGATGGACGATCTCTATATCGACTCCTTTGAGATAAAGGATGTGAAGACACTGCGCGGTGAACACGAGAAGAGAGCCATCGGCAGGCTTTCTGGGGGGCGGGAAGACCAAGTTCACCATTGAAAACTGTACTCGGACCAGGATAGTGATAGCTGATAGAAAGATTCATATATTGGGTTCTTCCTTAAACATTAAGGTGGCTCGGGACTCTCCTTGCAGTCTCATCTTGGGTTCTCCGGCTGGCAAAGTCTGCTCCAAGCTCAGGACCGTCACTGCTAGATTGGCGGAGAGATTCTGAAATACGCGGCAGTGTGTTTATGATTTTGTAGAGGTCATCTGATTTGATTATTATCCGTGATTATGGCCGGAAGAAATTGGCAGTTTTCTTCTTAAGATTATCCTTTTTTGTTCATTAAGAATTAGAGACACTCAGTTGTTTTGTTCATGGTTTGCCGACCCGCACGACTCACCCCGACCCATATTGTTTGCAGGACGATCGGGACGTGGGTCGTCACCGGGTCGTCTCATTAATTTAATAATATATTATATATATAGTATATTTTTTATTTTATTTTATTATTATATATATTATATATATAAAGCATATATATTTATATTATTCGTTGTGAATAAAATACTATGTCTTAGACTGAGGCCGCTTTTTATAATGCAATCACAATGGCCTGACTTTAAAAACTCTCCTTTCCGCACATGCAGCAGACATGTTAGGGATCGTAAATGATTGCAGAATTGCGAGAAGTTGGGTCTCGAGCACTTTGAAGGATTTGAGAAGGAGAAGGGTTTTGTGTCGGCGTCTATCTCCTCCAAGAATTTATCTCGCACGGAAGCCAATGTCTGATTGGAGACGTTTGAAATGGATGAACTATTGTTGGGGATCCTAATGATTGAAATCCTCACTCACTGTGTTACCAAATGTGGCCTAAATCCTTGGTCTTACAATTTGGCCGGTTTTCTATACGAGTCCTGGGAACCAAGGAATACGCAGCAAAAAAGTTAGCCATGTTCCCAACCATAACCCTCGAATCTAACCTCCATCTCTCTGCTCCACTATGATCAGAGCAAGAGAAACACTCGCAGAAAAAAAAAATATAATTTCCGGTGGAAAGAAGAAACTAGTAGAGAAGAGTAAATGTTGTACAATCAAATCAAACATTCAAAAATTTACAGTTGTGAACTCGTGGATTTGACATGGTATACGAAAAACTGAAGCCAGACTGAACCTTCCTCAACTTGTATAGAGAAAGCTATACAACTTGCCAACATTGCTTTCGTCTTTTCTAGTCTCCGCATAGGAATTAAGAGTAGTCATGACATCTGCAACTATACCATGGCCGGACGACTTCGAATGGGGGGAGCTTCAGTATATAGGACCTGTGTTCAGAGAACGGGGGTGCTGCACTATGATAAAACCTGAATCCCCTGGGCTCAGCTGGCTGTTGTGACGAAGAGATGTGGGCTGCATGCAGCAAAATTAAGTTTTAGAACCCGCAGCAAATTAAGATTGGTTGGCATGTGGAGAGAAATTAGTCTATTGCATGATGAATGCGTACGTACGCCAATGCTGAGGGGGAAAGGGTGGTGGAAGTTGTACATATACTTTCCCGAGGATATAAAAGTAAACTAAAGGACACAAATGTAAAATAAAAATGTCAATGCTCAGCGTCAATTCCCATCACCGCATACACATAATCCTCTACAAAGTCTTCCACCTTATATGTCTTTATCACCCATTGTTACACCTCCACCGCGGCGTCCATTTGAGTCTACTGATAATGATGATTTGGAAGTTCTTTGTGAAGATTTGGAGTCGGCATGAGATGATGAAGTTTTCTAAGAGAAATCCACTCCGAGTGTCCTTCGTTTTCCTCTCCCTCCACTACCACCCAATGACCCCCCTACTCATGATGAGGCCACCATCCCGAACCCTATCTATGAGACCAATTGGTGTTACGATAATTAATCGATACTCCAATCATCCATACTGGCTCACGATGACCCTTCTCCTATCCTTAATACCTCCCACCCCATCCGGCGCTTCCAACGCACCAAACCTTCTCCTTTTACACCTACAATTACCGCACCATTAACTTCCATTACACTAGTTTTCGCCGAATCTCTTGCTACATCCCAACCAACTACCACATTATTATCCTCCGCTAAGCCTCCCAAGCTTGCCTCCACACCATTGGCCTTCGCTAAACCTCTCGCCGAACCTTTTCATAAACCAATTAACCCTTCAAACCCATCACCTAAGCCCTCCATTATTCACATATCCCCAATGCCAATTACCCTAAACCCAACTTTGCCTAAATCTCCACCCAAACCTATGGCAGATCTTGAGCAGGGTCCATCCCTTTTTGCACTCGAGCTAACCCCGTCCATTTTCGAGCAAAGGGAAAAGTTTGATGTGTTGCAACCCCCACTTCGACTTACCCTTCCATTAACACTCCCCATTACAACTCCATTACTCATCAAGCTTACCACCTCCATCGCCATCCATTCCCCCTCGGAGTGGGTGTGGTGAGGACACGCGCCACACTTTACGACGGAGTACACGGATCTCGCCGGCATCCCTTTGGCTCGGCGATCATTTGAAGAGGTGTGCCTCCCGGGCTTGATTAAAGATGAAACAAACGGGGATGGCTACTATTCTTTAGGATACTCATATCGGTACCTGATGAAGGCGTACCGAGAGCTGTATCAGTCAACCCATGGTGAAAGGCAGCCTCACCGCGGGGACAGGAAGAGGGTCAGGATGACCCTATGGCTGTAATACTTCTATGATGGGCCAAAGCAGTATGAGGACTTCCCATACGTCAGCACCATTGTTGCCCGCAAGAAGCGTGCGAAGCCCAAGACGAACGCGAAGATCCCCTCTAGGGGGCGCTAGAGCGGGCCCAACCCGATGGCGGTCGATCCACTGACGCACTGCATGACATATTTAGCGTACTGGTTGTGCTCGTTTGCAATGCCGTATGGAGACAAAATAGTGATCCGACCGGATACGATCTACCCGGCACGCCAACTGGCGTGGGGGATTAAGCTGTCTCTATGCCCGGCTACCCTTTGCCTAATATACAAGGCGTTGGGGGATATCAGCACCCACCAGTTCCTGCGGCAGGCCCGGTACGTGTGCCCGTTGCATTTCTTCAATGCGTGGGTTTGTTCTCTATTTTTGGAGTTCACCCTGCGTGCTATCTAGGACTGGGGGCTCGTGACGCGGATGCTGGAGTTTGCCAGTGCTGAACCGAGCCCTACCTCTTTGCGGCTATATGATATCTGGGGCCAATTGACCACAATCCCTCAATATGCCACCGGGACTATTCATTTTTGGGCACTGGCTGCGCACTCCAGCCCCCTGGTGAACAGTAGGAGAGAGTGCAAGGATGACCAGGTGGATAAGTACGTCCACCCAATTAGCCAAGAAAATGTGGTTCGCCCATTGCTGGAACCCGAGTTAAGGGACTGGGTGTTGTCCATCTGTCCCAGCGTGCTGGCGTTTAGAAAGGGGGAGACGTTGCTGCTGGAGCCATATTACCCCTTTCGCTTTGGTCAAAATTTCGCCTATGACCAGCATATTCCTATACACAGTGCCCAGTCGAAGGCCGAGGTTCTTTCTGATTCCTTCGTGCATTGTTGAGTGCGCAGCAGAAGCGGGTGGGCTGATGACCCACAAGCTGAAGATTCTTTTCGTGTAATTCTACCTGATCGAGAGAATTACTCCTTCTCGATGTGACTCCATCTTAGTTGCATGTGCCTAGACGTTGTCGTAACCGTGTCGTTGTCGGTCATCTTTCTAATTTTAGTGTTGGCATTGGCGAGTGTTGGGGAAATCATCAGCTTCCCTGCTGATAAAGTACCCTCTACTCTACATTCCTTCTCGTGGGTATTGTGCTGTCGAGGCGTGTTTGTAATCCTTGAGATGCGTTCCCTGAGATTGTGGTGCCTCTTGTTGTTTTGCGATCGGTTTTAATTGTCGTGGGTCTTTCCTTGGTGAACGGCCTGATGCGTGACTCGCTCCTTATAGTCGTGTGTTCAGCTACCGCGTGCCATGATACGACCCTGCTTACAGTGTGTTCCGTGGTTCTGTGTGTTGTACGGAGCTGGAATCCTGCAGGTGTTGTTGTCATTGGCTGTTATTTTTATAAGTACTATTTTTGTATGATTTTGCATTTATGTGCTGGACCATTGTCTCGTCAGTAGCTTGCTGTGCTCCTTCTCCTGACTCGGTCAGATGTAATGTCTGAGTGAGGACTGACTTAATGCTGTGTGTAGTCCAGTGTTGTTGATTTTGCTGTTATTCTTCCGTGTAATCGACATTGGCATCCTGTGTGCCTGGTATTCCCTGTCTCCTTGGGCACTAGAGCCGATGATGTCATCAAGCTGTCAGCTGAGAGGACTATGTTTCCTTGTAAAAGTTGATGTTGGTTGTGCCTATCGTTTCTGTCAATTCGTTTCTCGGCGTTGTTTACTCTGGCAGCCGTGTCTCCTGTCTTGTGAGACGTAAACGACGTTGCCTTGTTTCAGTGCCGCTGATGAGGAAGAGAACCAGGGTTTCAGAGGCTTCGTCCTTGTGCAGATCGCCCAGCATCTTGAGCGCGGCTCTGGTCTCGCCGGCATCCGACGTCGCGGCTGTTCTGGAGACCCGTTCTCCCTTGACTGCGCAGTTCTGGATCAGTGAGGCTGAGAGCATTCTTGCTGTGGCTCGTCGTCCCTCTACTACATATAGCTCCTCCGGTGCCAGAGAAGAAGAAATTCCTAGAGTTTTTATAGGTGGGTGGCCACTGTGACTCCGCCATTTTCTCCCCCTTTTCTTTTGTTCTCTGCTTATCAATGCAAACGAGAGAGAGGGTTCAGGAGACGATGATACGAGCCACATTCCCCTCCCTCTCCTCATCATCTTTACTCCCCACTTTCTTGGTTTGAGAATGTAACCGGCCATGTCCGTGCATCAGTGTCGGCGCCAAAGTCCAAATCTATGTCTCTTTTCCCTTGGTTTGAGATGAATAAGATGCACGCGATCAATTGAATGAGTTAATGTCACGATTACGATGCATTTCTCCATTTGTCTCTCTCTGTTCTCCATATACATATATATAAATATCTTTCTTTCCCTTCTTTTATGCTATGTGTTTCCCCTTTGGTTGTGGAACTGGCGCCGTGTTGTAACACCAACGCCGGGATGAGCATCGCAACCCTTTCTTACTGTCCACGTGCTTTGGACTCCTCTATCTGCGTGAATAGTTTTTTTTTGTTTGTTTCTACGATGCCGGACATGCCCTTAGGCTTCCCTGGGCTACAGCAACGCTCTCCCTCCCCCGAGGTCTTCCTTTTTCGATCGAATGCTAGATTAGCTCGACGACGTAGGCACACATAAATGTGTATACTCCGAACCATCCTGGGTTGTCCTCTCACCTTCTTCACTGTTCTACAACATAAACAGGGGAGGACAAGGTCTTCCTTACATTGCCCGTCACCGTTTTTCAAGTTTCGTTTGATTAACCTAACACTAGCCTGCTAACATTCATCTGCGAAGGTGGTGCGGACACCCGAGCACTTGACCGGTCCGGTCAGGCGAGCCACCGGTACCGTACGAGGAGCACCACGCGAGGAAAAGAAAAGATAGACTGTATTTAAAGAACAAGTGCAAGTATACCAAGATGGTCTAGAGTTTCATGAAATTCCATGAGAGATGGCCATATCAAGTTCGCACGTTATGTCACGAAAGAAATTCCAAATAATGAGTAAGATAGAATGTCAAAGATCATCATGCTAGTCATGCACTTTGGTGCAATGTCACACCTTGTCATTACAAACTCCTTGGGGCACAAGTACTTTCGGGCGCTCCTCCCAAGATCAGACCGGGCCCTTTATGATGTGTTGGCATTGAAGGGTTAGATCATAGATCCCAATCTTGACATTCACAACATTGAATGGCCACGAATTTCAAGGTTAAGCTTTATGTAACTTACTTTTAAGATTAAATGTCATTCTAAGTAAATTTGGAATGGGACATCATAGGAAGTAACTTGAAGTCCAAGTTCACGAAAATGATCAGGCAAGACCTCGCAGTCCAAGGCCATTCTTGGCACGATCGCTACCACAATAAAATCATAGAAAACACGATTTGCCTCAAGGGTTACAGTCAATACTTGGATCGCTAGGATGAGGCTAACGGTCTAGTCCTGGACCATTTTCAGGTTGAGTACAGTAGGGTGTTCTGGTGGACGAAAAGGGGTCCTCAAATCAGTCGGATGTTGGGTGGGACCGAACCAGGGTTCAACCCACGAAGCCAAGGTCAACAGAGGGGACTTGGTCAGGTTAGGATCATCCGGGAATAAGAACTAATCTGGCTAACCAAACTGGTTCAAGCCAGGTTCAAGATAGCCTGGCGGTCTAGCCCGGGGCTGCTAAGGGGTCTTTAGCAGTCTCCAGGAAGGCCGCTAGCGGGTCAGAATAGTCCTGACGTTGGACTACCCCCAAAACGATAATCGAACAAGTCCGTGGGTTCTGGTCTTGGTGGTACAACCTACCCGACGTCCTGGTGAGAATCGCAGACTCACGGGGACTAACGGAGGTCTCATAATAGTGGTCCTAGTCTGACGGAAGGAGTATCCTTTCCTCCTAGCTTTTCATCAGAATTCAGAACAGAGTCTAGGAGGGTGGAGGATGCTTTTTATTTCTCAGTACGGCCTATTTATATATAGAGATAAATACTGAATACTAGAACTGGGCAAGTCCCTGTGGCTGCTTGTCATGGGTTCTCAAAGCTGGGCTTCCCGGATGCCCGTGGCACCGTCTTGCGTGGTTTCCCCATGCCAGGCGGCATGCGAGCCGGCTTCACCACGGGAGATGGCAGGTGAGGTAGAGGTGTCAATGGATTCATCGGATCTAAAAACTCGATTCGAATCCAAAAAAGAATTCAGATTCGGAGCAGCTTCTTTACTTCGACACGGCGAATACGTGCAGATCCGGAAAGCAACTTTCTCGATCCAGAAAGAAACTTTCTCGGATCTGATTTTCGGGCACCATAAATCCCTCCCGTCGGGGCCAGCATATCCCCCCCATTCGACCATCACGATCAGTTTTGCCCTAACTCGCCACCTCGCGCTCCTGCAGTTCATCTCTCCAGGGTTTCAGGCTTCCAGCAACAGCAATCTCACGACGGCGATCCCATCGTCCACCCGCGACGGCGACGGTGACGGCAACTATCCATTTCCCAGTGTCACCCATGTCCCTGTGTCCATCCCCCCTTCTTCCGCACTCTCTGCTTAGCCATCGCTAACCTCCTGCCACCATTGTCACCCCTTTTTCCTCCACTGTTCCCCCTCTCAATCTCCCTCCCACCATCAGTTTTTCCCACCCTCTACCACTCTCAAGCCTCCTCCCTCCTGCGCCATCCCCCGCTAGGTTTCAACACCTACGCGGTCGAATCTAAGTGCTGCCCCACCCCCTCGCGCTCCTTTCCATTGCCACACTCCAGCTATCCTTTTTAGCTGTTCACCCCTCCCCCCACTCATCCCTTTGCTTTTGATGAAACCCCCTCTCCACCCCATCCCCCATCATATTTTGAGCGCCTTCCCTGTAGTTGCCCCCTATTCCACTCTTCTGTTTATTAATCCTACAACATTTTTGTTGCAAAAATCATTATGTAGGTACAACCTTTCTTTTAGTCTTTCTTTTCTTTCTCCCTTTTTTTTAGAGCAGACTAAACCACTTATGCATGGGGGACCCCAAATAGAAGTGTGATGATCAGGGGGTCCACCCTCACGGCAACAAAGCTCTGACCTGGCTGAATGCCATGTGTATGTGAAATTGCCTATTGGGGGGATCTTTGATTTTTTATTTGAGAACAAACTCCCTATATGCCCTTTGGAGAGGGGTAAATTAGCGGTCGAAAAGATAAATATGGCCCAACTTGACCCACAAAGCCCAACAAGTGACAACCCCATTATTGGGCCCACTCATCAAGAATCCCGATTCACTCGGACCAACACAACCGAGGGGGCCTCCGGGCCCGAGAGTTCGAGTAATGGTCGCTTGGGAAAAGCCCAAATGGCAGCCTAGCATAACAGACCAAGGGGAGCCCAAAAATCAAGAGGAATGAAGGGTAAAGCGCCCTCGAATGAGAGAGAGCCCGCATTTAAGGGGAAATACCTCCTAAACACTCCCTCTTCCCCTACCCCCCAAAGAGAATGAACTACTATATAAACCAAAGGATTCCCTCCAAAAAGGTAAGCCCCTTTTAGCTACTTTATCAGTGAGGAGCAATCTCGTGCCCATCACCCCCTTTGCCTCCTTCTCACTCCATTAGCTCTTACCACCGCTAACTTAAGCATCGGAGGGTTTTCCCCGGGATCTCCACCCTGGGCCCCCTGATTGCTTCTTTTCCCTATTTTAGAAATCGAACTCGAGGTGGCTATCCATCACGGTCTCCTCTAATCAGACGATATACGGTTTAGCATGCGATCAAGCCTCTTTATCTGGCGCCGTCTGTAAGAAAAGAACTAAATGTCAGTATAGTGCAAAGGAGTAGCAGTAGGAGGGTAGCTGGTGACAGGGGGAGGGCATCAGCCATGGTGACTGAGGGGCACGTACTGTCCAATTCTTTGACTAGCCCCCTTCCACCTAACCAAAACAATGCTCTGCCCCCTCTGCCTATGGAGGCCCCACGTCCTGCGGTGGATCCAGTGGTGTTCCAGGCCCTCAACGATAAGCTGGATGTTCTCGTCGACCTAATGTGGGCCCAAGTAACCAGGGAGGAGCGCTCGCAACATTTGCGATCGAGCTCCCCATCTGGAAGCTTCCCGGCGAATGGTAGGAGGATGTTTTATTCTCCAGGAAGGTCGCATCATCCGCCACGCTATCGGCGAACCTTCCTACTGCGCGCACCAAGGCATTGAATAAGAAGCTTCTTCCAACCCTTACGGGAAGGAAGGTAAAGTGCGCGCACCCGTATCGGTGGCCGGCCTCAAAGCGTGCCGGCATGAAAGCAAGTGCACCAAAAATGACTCAGAATCTCCCCGCCCTCGTCCGGCGCTCTCTCTGTAGCTCCGAGAATTCGAGTGGCGATTTGTCGAGCAAGAGCGGTCCCTCTGAGCCTTACAGCAAAATGTTGCCTCCAAGGAAGAAGAGGAGTGATCTCTATTCTCCTCCAATATTTTTGAGGCTGGACTGTCCTCGAGGATGTCCCTTTCGGCCTTCAAGTCCTTTGATGGTCAGGGCAACCCGACCGACCACTATGACAATTTCGATGCTCTAATGACCCTGCACAGGGAGTCCGATGCCATCAAGTGTCGAGCATTCATGACCACTTTGGTCGAAGGCGCTCAGGCCTGGTTCCGTGCACTTGCCCCCAAAAGCATCACTAGCTTCCGACAGTTCAGATGACTATTCAAAGAAAGCTTCATCGGTAGCGGCCCCTGAGGTCGATCGCAGGGCTGCTGGCACTCAAGCAGCCCAAGGGGGAAAAGTTGCGGGCCTACATCAATTGCTTCAAGGTAGAAGCCTTGCACATCCCCCACCTGGACGTAGCTTCTACCATCACCGTGTTGACCAGAGGTACCCGTGATGAAAATCTCCGGTGAGAACTAGTGCTCCACCCTCCCTCCTCTCTCACCGACTTGGTGACCTTGGCTCTGCGCCATGCAGAGTGTGATCCTCAACGCATGTCGAGAACCCACAGCCTCGGGATGAGAAGGAGAGAAAAAGTGGTCATCTGAACAAGCCTCTGGTTAGGGGAAGAGAAGGAATTAAGAAGGCGATCGTAGGGAGCCCCCGTATAAATTTGAGCACTACATTCCTTTATCCACCCCGGTCTATAAGATATACCAAGAAATCAAGACTCGGGCCTACCGACCCGAGCCGATGAAGGCCAATCCACAACGCCGCAATCGCCAGAAGCACTACCAATTCCATGCCAATCACGGCCATCACACTAGTGATTGCCGACAGCTCAAGGACGAGATCAAGAGTCTCATCCACCAAGGGCACCTCACCCAATACGTGGCCGAACAATGCGAGGAACGCGTGGTCCCCCCAGAGGAAATCGACAACTGCCCCTGAGGAATCCATATCAACGTCATCTCGGGAGGATTAGCCTCAGGAGGAGATAGCAGTTGAGGAAGAAAGTGCCACGCTGTGTGAGCCAATCAAGTATTTGAGCCTCTTAGGGCTCCTCCTCTGGTGAGCAATCAACATGCTCTAGTCTTCTCTGACCAAGACCTGGAAGGGGTGGCCACCCCGCATGTTGACGCTCTTGTATGCTTGGCGACTATATATCACTATAACATAGATAGGATCCTAGTGGATAATAGCAGTGCCCCCAATGTTCTAGTGTATGAATATTTTTTGAAGGTAAAGACCCATCGAGGCTCTGCCTAATTCAAACTCCTCTCTATGGGTTAAATAGCCAGGCAACTTATCCCGAGAGAGCCCTAAGCCTACCTGTTACTCTCAGTACCCCTTTTAAAGCCGTCACATTCATGGCAAACTTTGTTGTGATTAAAGGGATGTCGGCTTGTAATGTCATTTTTGGCTGAGGTATTATAGGCCAAATAAAGGCAGTGCCCTCCACCTATCACCAAAAAATGAAGTTTCCCACTAAGTACGACATAGGGGAAGTCCGAGGTAACCAAGCAATAGCTAGAAGGTGTTATGTAATCTCAGTAGAAGCCATAGGGCCAGAAGACAAAAATAGAGAGCTCGGGGTAATCGAGTATACGGCGACAGTAGGCAAACCCGGTGGGGAGCTGTTGTCGATCCAGAGACGAACTAGGAGCTAAATGGATGGCCGATATCGGTTCTGCCCGCTCTCTAGAAAAGGGGATAGACAAATGATGTTGTCGCTACTGCGGTCGCTCCTGAGCTCCTTTTTCAACGAGACCAGTGGAAAATCTTCACTATCTGACCTAGGAAGGCGTCTGATTTTTGGCAGGAGCTCTGGTAGCCGACGTTGGTCAGGGCAAGGCTGTGAACAGGGACCCTATTTCCTGCTCCTGACTGTCTCAAAACTACTACTGCAGGAAGGCAAGGCCGCCACGGGTGCTCCCGAACTCAGAATCAATCATGGCTGGTGTCTCTGGATTCGTTGTCGAGTCCTCTTCGAACGGAGACCCACGGGGATGCCATAAGAGGTCAGGGTAGAGTGGGAGAGCCCAATCAGTGAACAGTAGTCAGTTCAGGCCTAGAGAGGACAGAACTGCGCACCTTGGGGAGAAAATTTGGAAATCACTTTTCCGGTAGTCAATCGGGGCACCACTTCTGGGTACTGGATGCCGACTCGTCGTAGAAGATATCGGCCAAGCCCTGCCTCCAAATCTTCAGGTGGACGGTCGTGGGGGCTTCTACAAGTTGCCTTAGGTTGGTAGTCTAGAAGGAGACGCATAGTCTGGGGAGATTGGATCCCCCGGGCAGCCACGAGCTCAGGTGGGGACGAAACCACTGCCGTTGCGAAGAAGACTTGGAGACGCTTCCAATGGTATCACTTGTGCATCCAGGGGCCTCAATATGACGTCATGGCAGTCTCTGAAACTTGCTGGTGTTCTGCTACAGCAAATCTGACTGCGTGGTAGGTGGAGATTGAAGATGAGAATGGGGGTAGATGAGAGGGTAAATGAGGTGGATGTGTGTGGGGGTGACCCCTGCCTGTGAGGGGGTTTGGGAGGGGTGTTCCAAGGTGTGGGAGGTGGAGAATGGGGTCTGGAAGGGGGTCTAGCAGATGGTGGGAGGGGGAGCTGCGAATTTGGTATTTGGAGGGAGAGGGAGAGGGGAGCTCGAGCTCCATTGAGGTTGGGAGATGAATTCCCATACTCATCCCATCATTCCCCGTGATTTGTAGGCCGCGGAGAGGCCGAGAGGGACTTATTTCACGTCGGGAGGGTAAAATCCATATTTTAGGGCTTGTGAGCCGATCTGTCATTTCATCGGGTTTTTGGCCGATCCGAGGCCGTAGATGCATGCTAGGGGTTGTAGGGGAGCTTCCCTCATGTTTTCCCCCTCATCCATGGATGTTTGGGGGCGTGGAATGGCTTTTGGGTTTGTTCCCACCGGCCCATTCTCGGTACGGTGTGGCGATTCTTCCAGAGACCGCCAGAGGCCCTAGCGGCCCAATGGAGGTGCGCCAGAGGCCATGGCACCCCAAGGGGGGTGCGCCACAGGGTACTGTTTTGTCGGCAGGGCATCCGTCGGCCTTGCGGCCGTACGATAAACCGCTAGAGCATGTAGCACTCCTAGGTTTGACCGCCAGAGGGGTGAGTTGACCGTTGATTTTCGACCATTGGTTTTGACCGTTGGAGTGACGTGTACTCTGGTGCACCACGGTTGGTCTGCCAGAGTGCTATGGTGGCCTAAGGGTGGGACGCCAGAGCTAACGTGACCTGTCTTCTAGTGCTCCAGGGTTGGACCGCCAGAGGCTGTGGCGGCCTAAGGTAGGTGTGCCAGAGCCAGTTTTACTTCGTCCTGTGGCGCTCCAGAGTTGGACCGCCAGAGTCCTGTGGCACTCCAGAGTTGGACCGCCAGAGCCTGTGGCGGCCCAAGGTTAGACCGCCAGGCATTGTGCTGCACCGAGTAGACTGCAGCCTTGTTTCTTCGATCGTGATTTTTGTGAGTCAATTCTTACCTCCGGTGACCCATCCACTAGTCGTAGCTTCCACGGCACGCATGTGTCGGCCCACTAGGGGCACTGGTGTGGCATTCCCGAGAGAGACGATGAGTAGGCTGGTTACCATAGGGCCCCTGCGCATAGTCGAGTCTAGGCTTGGGGAGAATTACCAGCTATCCGACAACCCCGATACATGAATATGAAAGAATAGTTACAATCCTCAAATTTTGCCCACTCCTCATAGGGAGATAATAGGCTACAACACTGAATTTCAAGGCTACTGGGACTCAGGTTGACGGTCAGCACTCGGGGGAGCCGAGGGAGGCGCGTCGGGGCCGTTTCGGATGACGATCGGGTACCGGTCCGGTTCTACCCACGCTGGTCACCCTATGTAGCAATGTTGCAGAGGCCGGTACGGCTAGATCCGGGGTCTGATCGGAACTCCGTTTATTGGAGGACGTCGGCGACTGGATGAAGTACGTCTACTCCAGACGGCGCGATAAGATCTGGGCACAGCAGCCACTGCACTGAGCCTCAGGTTCTGCTCACATAGAACTGCATAGGTGAACAAATAATTATGGGAAAAATAGTTTCTGGTGTCGCGATGAGGCACCATTTGCTGAAGATCATCGGCGTCGTCTGGGGGAAGGATCTGACCAAGGGGTTCGGTCAGATCTACAGGAGTGAGGGCGGGGAAGCTTTTAGAAGTTGACTCTGCTTCTGGGGCAAACTTGCACAGAGTCATCTGTGCAGTCTCACGAGAATCCCCACCACGACCAGCACCAACCTCAGATTGATGCGAGACCAGCGGCAACACGAAGAGGACGAAAAATACTACAATCTATCAGAAGCTGAGCTCCAAAAAACTTGGGAGTAAATCTGGAGAAATTTAGAATCAGGAAACTAAGGATCTAGACAGCAAGCTCGGGCAGATTTGCGCGACTTCACGAGAAGAATTGTTGCCGGCGATTCAGAGCTCCGATCGACATGAAACCAGTGCCAAATTCTTTTTGGCTTGCAGGAGCTTCACTGAGAATTTTCTGGGAATCATATGGGAAGAGGATATGGAGGATAGAGGGGGAGATTCGTACGCTAAGTAAATCTCGTCACAGGATTTTGGTCTAGGACATCACACCCAAGAGGAGGAAGAGAATCACTCTCTTAACATAATCTTCTCTCATGGCTGAACCAGTCTTCCAAACGGCGTGGGCAAATCACCTGCCGTGAGTGCCGGCAAAAGTCGGACAGCGTGCAGAGCGTTGCGGTGCGGTCGCCGGTATCCCGCTCTTTGCGTAGTTCCCCGGTGATGCGGATGCGGTGGCCGGCCGCTACATTCGCGGCGTCATGATGTATCGCGTCGACCAGCCTTGTTGCGAGAAGTGCGGGCTTCGGATGAAACTCATCGGGAGACTGCCGCCGATCGGAGGGCGCCCGGCGGTCCATGTTTTCACATGCGCTCCCTGTCGTCGGATCAAGTCCTGCGAGCCAGGTCTCCAATCCAGCCGCCCCAAGCCGGATCCCACAAATCGAACCGGTCGTTCCCGCGCAAGCTGACACGCTCCGCGATCGTGTACCGAAAAGCCGTCCAATTCCCTCACCCCCCCCCTCTCTCCACTGTGCTCACTCTCTCTCCCTCCGTTCTCTCTTTTCTCTTTCCCTTCTCCCTGGGTGACTGACCGTGGCAGAGGTGGACGAGGCGGGGACACTGTGGAGACAACTAGGAGCATGATGGGGCGAGGATCGAGGCGTGGCGGTGGCATGATCCTGTTCCATGGATTCGAAGCCTAGATGGGGTTCGTGTGATGTTTTCGGTGTGGATTTGGCATTTTTGACGCGTGAGATTGGTGATTGAGGTAGGGGGATGGATGCTCTACTTTTGTTCTGCATTCCCTCACGATTTCATGCCGAGTTTGAGCAGGTTTTCCCATGTTGGGGAAGAAAGCATGTTATGGGCTATGTGTTGTGAATCTATCATTCTAGGCAGTATTTCTTTGTTTAAATGTTATATTCCTGCTCTACATCTTGTAGGGATTTGATTCACGTCTATTTGGATGCATTTGGTCGCGATTTGGGGCCAGTATGAGGTTGAACGTCCATGTGGGTCATTTTAGGGCATTTGAATGAAATCGCCCGTTTTCTTGCCATTTTGTGATTTTTTGGATCCCTTTCGACTTGTGGAAGGTTTATGGGTGAGTTCTCGAGATATAGTTTTTAGTCTAGTTTCTATGAGCTCCCTTGCTTTGCAGTACTGTCCTACTAGGGGAGAAAACTAGCTAGAGGCCTGGCTCAAGGCATTGGGCTTGTGTGTGTACACGTGGTCAGGGGCGTTTGGATGAGCGCCGATGGAGGTGACCCTCACTAATCACTCGTTAATGTTGTGCCTTGTACTTGGTACAGTGTCTTAGTTACTATGTTCGAGGTGAGTATGAGACGCTTGAGGCGTAGTGTAAGATGTCAGTGGATGCATCTGACATTGCTTCTAGTGAGGAGGTGCATCTGTCACATGACACATGACTTTTGGTTTTGTGATAGGTTCTTCATCATGGTTGACATAGTACTTCGGGTAGCCTTTGTCTGGCTTTACCGTGGCTTGTGTAGCATACACGACGGTGAGGTCGTGTGTGTACCGGTGTTTTGGTTAGTATTATGTGATGCCTACACGTCTGTTGTAACATGACATGTTCTGGAAATTTAATTAGGTTTTCTTGAGATTAGTATGGCAACTCCCGACCACATGTGTGGAAAGTTGTGCCTTTCCCGATTATGAGTAGTTTAGAGGGCCGAGCTCTATCTGTTGCCATGGTTTCTTCTGTACGGCTTTCCTCTTTACTGTTGTTGTTACTCCTACTATTCTTACTACTGTTGCTCTTGTTGTTGTTACTACTATTACTGCTTTGGTTTCTTGGTGGGGATCTGCGGGACCCCTACTGAGCCACTGACACGAGACTTACCCCTGACTTTTTAGGCGTGGCTGCTCTTCTTCCTCGTGGTCTAGAGGTGCTGTTTGTGCTTCTTAGTTGCCAGCTTTGCCAGTGTCAGGCTTCCCCCGACGTGAGGGTATGTTCCATTTTCTATTGGATTGTACTTGTCTTTAGTTGGACTGGACTCTGTTAGTTGTTGTAGCTATTAGTTTTAATTTGTTAAAAAAATATAATTTTATTTTTACTATTTTATCAATCCTGATCAAATATAGCACCCTTCATCTCTTTGCCGAAATTAGGGGCCCTGCGGCCCCCTTCTTGTAATACTGATTGCTCTATTTCTGCAAATGCAGGAAGAATTACACTTCAACATCAAGAATGGCAGTCAGCTTCGGCCCTCAGGTCGTCGAGAGCCATGTCAGGGATGGCTACCTCGCCATCCGTCTTTCCTTCAGGAGCTTCCCTCTCGTGGTAGGCTTCCCCAATTTTCTCGGGGTGGCCTTCGTCAACCTATTAGACGTCGAGGCGTCTGATGCAGCCGAGGTCAATGCTCCCGCTCGGGGGGCCGTCAAGGCCATTGCTAGCTGAATGGTGGTCAGGAACACTGACACTGTCCCAGCTGGGACACTCAGCTGCAATGTGCACCATGTGCACCAAACTACCTGCCCGCCTCATCAGGGGTCGACGTCCCACCGAAGGAGACTTTGAAGGAGCCGCGCTGTCGCCACACCCAAGGGTGGGATCTCCCACTCCGATAAATTAGTAATTGTCAGGAGCATGCGCGTCCACCTCAACAGGCAGCGATCTGAGGCGATCTCGGAGTGGATCGTGCCCACTGTATCGGTGCGGAATTCCTACAAAGCACTGGAGAAGATGAAAGATAGAATGACACTTGCAGTCCCAGCCCAAGTGCCGAAGAACACTCTGGCCCACAGGCTGGCCAAGCTAAAACAAGTCTAGGTCCCTAGGGGAGCCCAAGTCACCTCACCGGCCTAAGCAAGGCCCAGTACCTCCTGCCCCATGAGGGCACGATGAGAGGAAAGGGTCGAGATGCCGACCCCCATCTACGCTGCACCAACACCGTCGGAAGAGACCCGCCGCCGGCACCGCAGGTGCTGCCACCAAGCCACCTGTAGAAGGCCCGCATCTTATACTCCTGATGCCGCTATTGGCACATCACCACTGGCTCCTTCTCCTGACCAGGAATGGGAAGGGATAGAGCAAGCCATGAGAAATTATCTCCGAGGCCCGGGGAGCACTCCTTTGGGTCGCCAAAGGGTGGATGCACTTACGCGTCATTTTTTGTTTTTGTTTTCATTAATTTTTTTTAAAAAATCTAAAATTCACACTAAATAAGAAGGGACCTAGTTACAGTTTGTTTCATCGTCGTGTCAACTAGGGACACTTGTCTCACCACGAATGGGTAAACTAGCTCCGGGGTACTTCAATGGTACAACCTGCCCAGTGACAGAAGAGGGAATCCTTCGTTGTCGGGGACTTACGGAGGTCCCGATGGAGGAGATCTTAGTCTGTCGAGAGGAATTTCCGACGGAGAGTCCTTCCTTCATCGAGAGAGGGTGATCCTAAAAAAATTAAAAATAATAATAAAAAAGGGGTGGATGACATGGAATGCAATGCTGAACAAATATACACAAATAGAACAGAGATATAACAAAGATATAACAACACCAAATAGACAGAATAAAATATTACTACACTCCTTTCTGCAACAACGCAAGGCACCCGAGGAATCACTAAGGACCGTGTAGGAGTGCACGTGGTGCACAAAGGATGAAAGTAAGAGTGCTACTATGAGCACAACTGTAGCACACGTGGGTGCAAAGTGGAGGGGCACACGTGGGTGCCGGGTGGAGGGGCACACGTGGGTGCTAAACTGAGGGGCACACGTGGGTGCCGGGTGGAGGGGCACACGTGGGTGCTAAACCGAAGGGCACACGTGGGTGCTAGGTGGAGGGGCACACGTGGGTGCTAAACTGAGGGGCACACGTGGGTGCCAGGTGGAGGGGCACACGTGAGTGCTAAGACTTAAGGGTAACCAAGGATAGCGAAAAGAGTCCCATTGTGATCGCCAAGATGTGAATGATGTCACTCGATGGATGTACCGGGGTGGCCGACACGCATGTTACGGGGTAAGATATGGAAAAGGTGGCAGAATTGGGAAGGCGGACTTATCCAATATTGGGCAGCTAAGACAATACTATACGTGACTAGACCATTGATACCAAGTTGATTCGGGACAAGTTGAGACTCGAGACTAACCGTCGTAGGTGGATGTTGTCACATTTCTGAGGATGAGGTAATGGCAATTACGTGGTTGCTTTGTAAAGATTGGAAGTGGTTGCATATGTCTGCAGGTTGAAGCTTCCATGGGGTTTGACAACCCAGGATGTGAACTTGTAAAATGGAAGCGGCAGATGAATTTAAACATTTCGTTATCTTTCATGCAATTAAGTCTGTCACGATCTTCTTTCTTGGTGCTCATTTCAGCTGGCTGTGGAAGTGCTAATAGATACTTGTTTTATCTCTCCAATAACAGCTCTCCTCCATCAAAGTGGAACTGGAAGAATTGGATTCTGCTGCGTCAACGCAAGATTGCAGTATAACAGAGCGTCTTCTGCCATCAAATAGTACATTTTTTATTAGAGAATCCAGGTAGCTGACATTGGTCTCTTCTTCCTGTGAAAAATTGTATTCCATCAGTTGATTAAAGCTGTCGAATTCACTCTTATGCTCCTTTCTCAAGACTGTGTTCCTTGTGTGGACCTTTCTTTCTAAACAAGCTGTGAAGTATGCCGTCAACTGAAGATCTTGTGGTTTAATTTCTTTAAAGTATTTGTGGTCTGTTACAAATTTGCAATGCAACAACGCATAGGCTTTTTAGTGATAACAGCTTTTGGAGTCATTTGCCTGTACAGTTGGTTGTCTGGTGATGAACTCAACTACAATATCCTTTTTGAAAGTGGATGGATCTGACTTGCTCTTTCCTGTCTGAAACAACTTGAACTTCAGAAAGCTGCTGAAGTATCAATCTCATCCCCTTTTAGGCTCCCCCTTTGAGGTAATTGTTTACACTCGGAAAATTTCCGGACGCATACATATCCAATTTGTTGGATAGATAAGCACATATTTTCAGCTAATTAGCATGCATATTTAGATTTCCGCGCGCATGGTTTGTCAGACGATCTAAGGTTCGAGTACTAATAGGGTGTTTGGTTGATATTTTTTTCCTCTTTTTTCTCCCAAATTTAAAAAAGAGAGTAAGAGATCCTTCAACAAGAGACACGATCTCGGGGACGTCCCTAAGTGAGGAAAACGCGTGGATCTGCGTGGTTAAGAAATCGGCACTGAGTCTTGGGTGGTCAATACTTTTACGTTCTCAGATTGAGTCACGGGACGGGTCACGCTCTCTTTCTCACAGCGGTGATTTAAATTAAACTAGCTAGGAATCAAAATAACTCACATGCAGTGGCTTAAGAAACTATACGGAACAAGCAAGTAAGACAAATAGGGAGGCGAGTATACCTCCATGCTCGGGGCGTGGGGAAGACGTCCCGGCCAAGATCCGTAACTCCTGGTACAGTGGTAAAATTTAATTACAACAATGATTTTACAGCCCACTCCACGCAGGGAGGTAACAGGCTACACAATGACGCCGGGAGCATTGATCCTGAGTTGACCGGTAGCAAGGCGGTGGGGTTCCGGGGCGGTTGTGGGCTGCTGCTCCGGATCCAAAATTTACTGGCCGACAGGACAGCAAACAAAGGCGTCCAAATGGGCATCGACCTCGGGGGACCTTTTGAAGGCAACGGCTCACTGTGACGATGGCGGAGGGTCCCTGGTTGACTCTCGGGAGTGGCAATCGCTGGATCTGCACCGGCATATTTCCTGAGGATTTAATTGGTGACCTCCTTTTGCTGGCCAGTCTCGGGACAGAACTGCGCGCTTTGGCAAGATCGCCCACCACGCCCAGATCCGATGTCAGATAGGGACGGAACCAGCGCTGATGAGAAGAGGACTCGACGGGATTCAAACCATCCAATTTTAGGATCCATCCAATGGTCAGATATTCCAAAGAAAAGGCTGTACCACTGTGATTTTTCTAGCTCAGACTATGGAACAGACATGACAGATTGTGATCTGTTTGAGAATGAAATTTGACCAAAGCGTAAACGGCAGATCTAGATCTTAGGGATTTTATGGGTGAGAGAGGGGGATGTGAGGAACGTGCACAAATTTTTAGGTAATTTTATGAGATGGTTTGAAGGTCGAAACATTAAGAAGAGAAGAACGCTTGGACTTTGAGCATGTTCGGACATTGGTAAAACATGCTCGGACTTGAGCATGTAGAGAACTATTTTCCTTCTGACTTAAAAGGTGCTCAGACCTTATAAGTGCTCGGACTTCGAAGAGCACAGAACATGTTTGAACTGAAGATAAACAAGAGTGGACTCAAGTGTTCGCATTGTTCATGCTCGAGTGCAGAACCTGCTCAGACTCACTAAGACTCTAAGTGAGACGCTAAGTGAGACACAGATAGTAAAGACATGCTCGGACTCACTAAGATGCTAAATGAGACGCTAAGTGAGACGCAGATAGTAAAGACATGCTCGGACTCGCTAAGACGCTAAATGAGACACTAAGTGAGACGTAGACCCTTGGACTCACCTAGACGCTAATTGAGACACAGAAACTCACTAAGACGCTAAGTGAGACGCGCAGACTCACTAAGACGCTAAGTGAGACGTAGACTCTAGAAATATGCTCGGACTTGGACTTAGAAGAAGAACAAGACACGATCTGACTTCCCATTGCACAAAGTATGCATAGGCTCTGCTCGGACTATGAAAGTGTATGGACTTGAAAACCTGATCGAACTAGGATGTGTATAAAACAGATGAAAGACCCTTCATAAAATGTGCTCGGACTACCCCAATGGCTCGAACACGTATGATCGGGCCTTGTGATGAACAAGCAAGTAAATCCTTCAAGTTACACCAACTTAAAACAGGATACAAGGCCAATCTTATGATCGAATAAAACATTGAAAAACATTCATCAAAATAGTGACAAATAGTGTATGACATCATCAAAATACTAGGAGTGCAACAAGATCTACGATGGAGTACTTGGGCCCCACCTGGTCTTGAAATTGTTGAACAAATCTTTTCTACACGGCCTGAAAATCCACAACTTGCTCTTGCGGTAGCGAAAAGAACCAATCCCAAGCCGGGCCTTCTAAAGATAGACCAAACAGATGAGCCATCAAACATTGGTCATGTCAAGAACACGGCACCCCCGGGCTCAAGGGGACTGGGCGGCCAAAGCCCTGGCTACCCATCTAGGTGGCCATAACCCAGGCCACCCAGAGGGTTGGCCACTCACCCTGGGCATAGGCAGGCCTGGGCGGCAACCAGTCTGGCTACCCAGAGAACCTGAGATAGAAGGGTTGAGCGGCCAACCCTCTGGCCGCCCACCCTGGGCATTGAAGGGCCTAGGCAGCCACCAGTCTGGCTGCCCAGAGGACCTGGGTGGCCATCCCTTTGGCCGCCCAATTAGTGGGCTACAAAATCAGAGAAAGGGGACAAGATAGCAAGACTCCTGGCTACCTGCAATCCAGGGTGGCCCAACCCCAAGCTGCCCAGTAGACCTAGGTGGCCAGGCCCTTGGCTACCTAGCTCTGGACTTGACGGCCACTCTTGTGACCGTCTCCAACCAAATTTTACAGAAAAACACTGAACTCCACGTGGAGTACGATCGTGAGCCTCATTCGTCATGGGACGCAGGGAAAACATGGGGAATCCATCCCCGGGCATTCCTACATCCGAGAAACCACAATCAAACCACAAATCGGTCCTAGACCGGCCAAAAATTGTCACTTATCCCCAAACATGCATATAAGCCAAAACAAGAAACACTCCCACTCTCGGCCTCACTGTGGCATGGAAACATCAGGTAAACACGCGGGGAGAATAGGGATCCATCCCCCTACCTTTTCAAAGCTTTAACCCAGTGAAACCTCAAAGAAACGGCAATCCTCCCCACACGATCGGCTCCCACGACAGAAACTGCCTCTGCCTCGCCATTCCGCACACCCCTCACCGTCGTCCTCATTGCACACACCTGCCATCACTCTGCCCTGAGCCTCCCCACTGCCATCAGTCGTCGGAGGTGAGAATGGGGGAGGGGAAAGAGAGATGGGAGAGTGAGGGTGAGGGTGAGATGCGAGAGAGATGAGGGAATGGAGGGGGAAGAGGGGTTAAAAAGGGTTTTTTAATTTTATTTTATTATGCCAGATACCATACTGAGTTGTTTGATCTTTTTATTTGGAGCTCTTAGTGATTGATGGCCACTTCTTATCAGATCTCCTGATAGTTAACTCATATTATTTTTGGTAGTTCTGTTCATAGCAGTTCCTCTATTTTCGCATTTATACTTAACTGCTGTAGAACTTGAATTTGGGATAGATCTATTCACCCCCCTCTAGATCTGTAGTTCATCTCTTTTCACACATCACGTGGTATTATAGCCTAACTCTCCTTTAGGGCTTAACATCCGAGAGAGATTTAGAAAATGGATGCTAGAGGTCTAACTGATGAGGGTCATTCCACCAGTAAGCTGCAATTCTTTGATGGATCTAATTATGCTTACTGGAAGAATCCTATGTAGGTCTTCCTTCAAGCGAAGGATTATGAAATTTGGAAGGTTGGTAGTAAAGGTCCTTTTGATGTCCCTGAGGATGAGGATGTCTAGACCAAGGAGCAGATCCGTAGGTCTACTTTGAACTGGAGCATTGTAAATGCTATGCAGTGTGCTCTTCATCCTACTAAATTTTTGAGAGTTTCCTCCTGTTCCACAGCCAAGGAAATGTGGGACAAGCTGGAGGTAATCTATGAGGGAACGTCTCAGGTTAGAGAAACTAAGGCTAATATGTTAGTCTCAGAATATGAAGCGTTTAAGATGAAACCTAATGAGTTTATATCTGAGATGTATGCCAGGTTGATGGTACTCACTAATAGCTTAAGGAGTCTAGGGAAGGTTTAGAGTGAGTATGAACTTGTTAGAAAAATTCTTAGGTCCCTGACACCAATTTGGCACACCAAGGCCACGGTTATGGAAGAGTCTAAGAACCTAGCTACCACCACTGTCGATGAACACATTGGTTCCCTCATGACATACGAGTTGTGTAACAACCGTAGTTTAGCGGATCCTTAATGGTGTGGATCTAAGATTCGTCCGGTGATTTTAGGCTATTTTTAAGAATTTTTTGGCTATTTTTAGGTGATTATTTGAATTTTAACGCTTGCTTTTTAGTCCACTCCGCTGTATTTTCGCTTCACCTCCATGTTCCATGTCACTATCGCTTCACTTCCGCTCGCTCCCCTGCAAAGAGGACGTTAAGGAGGACATCTGTTGACACCTGTTTTATGACCAATGAGTTGAGTCATCTCCTTATTCATCTTTATGATGTCCCGAGTTGTTCACCACTTATTAGGCCATTTTGGTCAGTTTTGAGACTTATTTTATGGGTCACTCTCCCTGGTTGGTTCTCGTTCCTTGTCTTTTTCATCACTCAGAGCTTAGTGGGCTTTTCATATCCATTTGCCATGAACTTGCCCTTAGCAGTCAATAGTACAACCGTTAGACATGGTTGGCGGTCTAATTCTAGACCGTTTAAGGGTGGCAGAGTCCTGTTTTAAATGTTTTCCCTATCTTTTACTAGAAGATCAACCCACGCGGTCTATCGCATGACCGTTAAGGGTGATCTAGCAGTCCTTCACTAGACCGTTTGGCATGCAGAGAGTCCTTATCGCGACTTCTTCTCCCGTTGATCTTATCTCTTGCTGGACGACCAAGCCATGCAGTCTATCGGTCGACTGTTTCTTGTGCCTTGCGGTCTATTGCTAGACAGTTAGTGCAGACAGAATGTCCTGCTATGACTATTCTTTCTCTGCTTCGTCGTAGACGAACTAGAGTCCTTCTTTTGTTTATTTCTGTCTAGATAGAGATCCTCAGAAGCTTCTATTTATTTTTGTGGACTCTTAGGAGCATTATCTTTGAGAGTTTGCTAAGTTTAGGCCTATTTTCATGCAAGTTCCTCTGTAACTTGACCAGAGGGTTTGAGGGTCTATAAATAGAACCCCTTGACTTCATGACTTGAGGAGGAGATTTCTGGAGCTTACGTCGAGGTGCTGCTACATCTTGGAGCGAGTACCAATCAGGGCGAAGCTACTTCTACGTCCATAAGCCTTTTGGTCCAGGGAGTATTTAGTTCCAAGGGTTTAATTGAGTCTTTTTTTCTTTATTAAGCCTTTTTAGCCCATCTAGTCTCAATTATTGGCCCATTAAGCTTAATTTCATATTAAAACTATTTACAATTTCATTTAATTATCTTCCATTACAATTTTTTTATCCAATTCCATTATAATAATTATTCAAGTTTTTTACCTTTTCAAATTAATCCTATGAAAAATCAGGTTGCTACACTTTCCCCCGCTTAAAAGAATTTAGTCCTCCAAATTCACATGATTTTTTTCTAAACCAGTGGGGTAAAATCATGAATCTTAAAATATACACCTTCTGATATTGTATTACCGGATGCCTCTTGCTAGATCAAACTCTAAATCATGCCAATATGTATCAATCACCATGTCCAAGTATGAAAATATAAAATAAGGCAGGTTTAGAGGTACCTTCTATCGCTCCTCCATCCCTTAGTGCTTATCGCTTGTCTTGCTGCCTCAGTTCACCTTGTTGCTTATCTTGCGGCGCTTTCTCCTTCATGAGAGGGCAACGATCAATTCAATAGTCTGCGCTCCCATTGTGAATGCACTTCCCTAGCTTCCTCTAATAATCTTCTGATCGATGCCCACCTTTATCACAATGCTCGCACTTCTCTTTAACAAGAACTATCTATTGGTCCCCCTTCTTAAGCTTCTTATCCTTACGAGAGCCATTGCCTCCATTCAGTCTCTTCTTTTCATTGGTAGGCACACTATCCCCAGAATCATTAGCCGCTCCTTTCTTGGTAACTCTCCTAGTGAAACACTCAGCCATATCCATAGCATCCTCTAACACTTGGGCCTTCTTCACCATCTCGACATAAACTTGGATCTTTAATGGTGCTAATTGAGGAATAAACTCGACACTCAAATCATTCAAAAATCTCTTAGCTTACATCTTCTCTGTATAAACTAGGTGAGGTGCATAACGAGTCAACCTAAAAAATTACGCTTCATAATCTGCCACTGACAGACTCCTTTACTTCAAAGATGCAAACTCGACAGTGTTCCTTTCCTGGACTCTTTCCTGAAGCCCCTAGGAAGAGGCTGGAGTCCCTCGTGGCACTATCAAAAGGCAGCCCCTCCTCACCCCTGGCGAGCAAGTAACAAAGGGCTCGCCTAGCCCCCTCCAACTGCACCTCTGCGTCCCCGTCGGGCTATCCGGGGAAGCTAAACAAGAGTAGTGCCGTCAGATTCCTCACTGCCCCCTGCATCACCAAGCCTAAAAATAACAACCTGGCACACACACTGAGGTACTGGGTCGGCAAGACTATGCTCCTCTCTCTCGGAGCCGGGTGCGCCGCCAGAACTCCCAGCCCCTGGTAGATGTTGGCCAGTGCTACAGGAGCTAAAGCCAACTGTCTCCCCTCAGCTAACAGATAGGCCGGCCATAGCAGCTCGACCCTCAGCAGACCATCCTTTCTGTGCGGAACCACAAATGTCACCAACTAGTAAGCCAAATAGGCGGCGAGGTGTGTCACGTCTGGTAGACCATGGGGATTCCACCCCTCCTATGGCGCATACACATATCTGGAGTACGTCCGAAAGCGTAGCTCCACCTCAGTGTACTCCTCCCATGGAGTCTAGTCACTGGCAAGCTCCTGACAAAAGTAAAATGGCCCGTTGTAGAAATGACGGACCCACACATTCAGTGGCACTCTCAGAGTCTATGCTACTCTCTCTCTCCCTGCCAGAGCCAAGTCCCTCGAGGTCTTCAAGAGGTACCGATAGCTGAAAGGTACCCGGTACCTCCCCTATTCGTCACTGTGATTGCGATGGAGGTCATCCAGCACTATCTCCTCGTATCCCTCGCCACTAATCGGTAGCCCGAAAATCCCGAACAAAGACCACAAGTCCAGTGAAGTCTCTACCTCTGTTGTGGCCACCGTGTTCCAATGGCAGTTGAAGCGCTCTAGCAGCCCCTGCAACAGCCCAATGTAGCAGGGGTACGCATAAAAGGCGGCAGTCACCGCGTACCTGATCCCTGCTCGCTCCAATAGCACCCGGTAGTGATGGATAATCCCCATCAACCAAAGACCAGAGAGTGACATGCAGGATGAGCCACCACACAACACGAACTCCTCTGAGGGGCCAACTCCTACCTCAGGACCCAATGAAGGGTTGCACCTCTGACTAACTACCAAGTGCACACCGAACTCTTGTAGCCAACCCCTGCCACATTGCCTGCGAGTAGGGATAGCCTACAAACAGGTGGTCCATGGTCTCATCCTCCAGTCCACACAAGCAACAAGTCGGCTAGATACCCGAGACGAAGTGAAGAAGCCTGTGTCAAGTGGGAAGCCTCTCGTGGGAAATCCTCCAAATCAGAAGCTTGACCTTCAACGGACTCCTCGGCCTCCAGATCTAGGAGGTAAGGTTGTGTTGCACTCCACCGTTAGAGATGATGGTATAAGCAAACCTAATAGAGAAGGTTCCTTCCCTACCCTACCTCTAAGTCCACGCATCCTCCCTGAGGGGGTGCGGGGTGAAGTCAAGGACGAGGAGGAGTACGTCCTGGAACTACTCCATCTCGGAACTCTTAAGATCCCTCTTGACAATCGGCGCCCAGGTACCCTATGAAAGGTGGGGGTCAAAAGCCTAGTCAACCGATCCCAAAGGGTCAACGGAGAAAGCAAAAGACTAGGAAAGGAGGCCACTAAGGTAAAGTCGCCACACCAACAGTCCTTCCAAAAAAGGCATTGATTGCCTTTCCCTAGATGAACCCGAACGCCGGAGGAGATGAAGTCCCTGCAAGTCAAGATGTCGCGCTACATAAGAGACGTCAGGGATGGAGATGGAAGGTCCAAGTCCCAAACTCTCCTCTTGTCGTAGTACCTCTACCTGATAAGTTGCGCCCAAAGCCCTTCACCCCCTGCTCCCAACCTCCATAACCACTTCTTCAAGAGAGACAAATTAAAGTCACCAACATTCTTGATCCCAATACCCCCCTATTCCTTGGTAGCAGCCACCCGCCCGCCCCCCCCGGGTGGCGGGGGGACCCCGACAACTCCCCCCGCGCCCGGGGGCAAAGACACGTCCGTTACAATGGTTTATAGTAGTCGAGATTACAAGGGCGTCATTGTGCGGGGTGGCTACCCCTTCCAGGTCTTGGTCGGTGAAGACTAAGGCCTGCTAATCACTGGCCGGTGAAGTCTTAGGGGGCTCGGAAGCTCAAGAGGCTCGTTTGGCATGACACTTTCTTTCTCGACTGCTGTCCCCTCCCGAGGCGGATCCTCCCGAGATGACATTGATGTGGACCCCGTGGGGCGGTTGTCAATTTCTTCTGGAGGGACTCCGCGATCTTCTTGCTGCTCGGTCACATACTGGGAAAGGTGACCTTGGTGGATAAGACTCTCGATCCCATCATTGAGGTGTTGGCAATCCCCAGTGTGGTGGCCATGGTCGTTGTGGAATTGGCAATGTTTGCGGCGACTGCGGCACTGAGGGTCAGCTTGCATAGGCTCAGGTCGGCGAAGGAGGCCCGAGTCCTTGATTTCGTAGTAGATCTTGTAGACAGGAGTGGACAGGGGAGTATACTGCTCAAACTTCAGTGGAGGCTCTTTGCGGTCCTCGTCTCGATTTCTTCTTTTTCCTTGACCCGAGACTTGCTCGGACGGTCACTTTTTGTCTCCTTCTCGCCCTGAGCTTGCAGGGTCTCAGCAAGCATTGAGGACTTCTTCGCACTCTGCATGACGTAGAGCCAAGGTCACCAGATCAACGAGAGAGGAGGGAGGGTGGAGCACCAGTTCTCGCCGGAGGTTCTTGTCTCGGGTGCCTCTGGTCAGTGCGGTGATGGCTGAGGCGATGTCCAGGTGGGGGATGTGCAGGGCTTCCGACTTGAATAGGTTGATGTAAGCCCGCAACTTTTCCCATTGTGCCTGCTTCAGTGCCAACAACCCCGCGATCGACCTTGGAGGTCCGCTACCGGCGAAGCTTTCCTTGAACAGTCTCCCAAACTATCAGAAGTTGTGGATGCTGCCAGGGGCGAGCGCTCGGAACCAGGCTTGGGCTCCTTGGATCAGGGTGGTCATGAACGTGCGACCTCTCATCCCTGGCCACTTGGGTCCTCATCAGATCGACGAGGATATCCAGTTTGGTATGGAGGGTTGGGAGAGCATCGGGGGCCTCAAGGGTGGGTTGTCCCCCTGTGGCTGGCGGAGGTAAGGCATTAGCTTGTTGGTTGAAGAGAGGGCCCATGGAGGAGTGGGTGGGTGCAAGCTCCCCCTCCGTGGTCACTAGTGCCTTTCCTTTGTCGCCGGTATTTCTCCTATTGGAACTTCTTCTCACCATGCTGACTCTTCGTACGTTTCCCACAGACGGCACCAGATGAAGAGGGGTGATCTCGCGCTGGATCCTGAGCCGTATGATTCTGTTGTCGTCACCACGAACGAGAGATCTACAAGACAGAAAACGGATAAGAGGTCTTCAGGGTTGGAACCCCGGGAAAAATCCTCCGATGCTTAAGTCAACGAATTGGTAGAGCGTAGGTGGAATGAGAGTAGGAGAAGAAGTGAGGGGCACGAGATCGCTGTCCACCAATGAGTGTGGTGTTGAGTGCTCAGGATCACCTTACCTTCTCGGAGAGCTTTCTGAGAGTTTATATAGCTGCTCATTCTCTTGGCTGGAGACAGGGTATCTGGAGGGACTAGGGGGCGTTGTGTCCCAGAGGATGACCCTTCTTCTTCCATGTCCCATTGAGTTTCCCTTCTCTGAGTGGTAGCGAGATTCTCACTGACAGACATGCCTTGTCTGTTGGGGGTCCGAGCGTAGGACATCCCCTGGTGAGGCGCTTGGGCTTCTCTTGAGCGTAGTGGGCAACGTTGTGATGGTTATGCTCAGGAGCCGGTTGGGCTTTCCCGAGTGACCGTTACTTGGTCTTCCGGGCCAAGAGGCCACCTAGGAAGATATGATTCGAGTATGTTTGGGCTTCAAGATAAGTGGGCCCATTCGTGGGGCTGTCACTTGGGGAGCTCGACCTGGTTGGGCCAATCTGGACTTGATTTGGCTGTCCCGATCCGCGCTTATATCTGGGCTGTGGATTTACCCCTCTCCACTTGCCTCCCTACTCCCGAGCCAAAATTTGGGCTCGGAGAGTAGTATGCTATCGGGTAGTGTCGATGGCTCAAGTAGGGGATATCGTTGCCGACAGGGTCCATTTAATGTTGCTGTCCTGGGGGCGTCGGTATGATGATGATGCTTCACTCGAGCCGGAGCGGGGAGACCCTTCTGGGAGTTTGAAATGTCACGACGCATCCCGCTAGGGTCGCCAGGATAAATATGTAAATATCCCGTATGCTTGTGTCTTACGGTTCCTCTACCTAGGGCTTCTCCCCTTCACTACATCGGTATCTTGAAAGAATCCATGCACTGTGAGAGCCACTTGAGGTAGTGGAGGATCACAAAGGCTTTCACAGAGTTGGCAGAGATCACGACGGTAGTAATCCGTCGGCTTCCTCTTCCTCCTGCATCTTCTGATTCCGTAGTGTCCTCTTCTTCCTCTCACTCTTCTTGTTCCTCCATGGCGGAGCATGATCCTGCGGTTGAGGTCTGGATGCCCAAACAAGGTGCAGGAGGTTCGGTGCCTACCCATCCTCTATGCAGAAAGTTAGGTAAGGCTAAGGTGAAGGGGGATCGAGGCCCACTACGAACTATCGTAGTAGTATTTCTTTTCTCCGGCCAAACCACACGAGTCTAGCTTGGATACTCGTTCAGGCCTCTTCTGCACCTTCCTTCTGGCTTGGAAGTGCGGCTTTCGCCTTCCTCTCCACCCTTTCGCTGCGTAGCTACTGCAATTCTACCAGTTGGCTCCTATCTATTTGGTTTCCAATTCCTATTCTTTCATCTTCTCTTTCATTTTCCTTTGTCGCTCGTGCAGTTTTGACCATTCTTTGGACCTTTTTCACACTTTTTTTGAGCTGAAGGAGCAAACCCATGCCACGAAGGGCTTCTTCTATCTTCATGCGAGGAGGAAGAGGAGCTGTGTGACTCTCTCTCCTCGGGATTCTTCGTAAAAGGGGTGGAAGACTCAATTCTTTTAGGTTGGGGCTAGCATGGGAAATCCCAACTAGGGCTTCCCTATCCAGCCAAACTTTCATCTTGTATTCCCTCCGAAGCAGTCGGTGATCCCCTCGGAGCTGGAGGACGATATTAGGATCCTTCAGGAGAATCACCGAACCACTTAAATAGTTAACACACCATATAATTACATGAAAATTTAGGGTACAAGTCACATGTACTTTGTGATTTTTAGAGAAGTGGTTACGTAAATATAATTTTTTAAAACATTCTATGATTATTTAGTTAATTGAGATAATCATGCAAACCAACAGTAAACTTAAAAATTTAAGCAAATCAGAGTAAAATGATCATGCAAACTTAATTATTACTATCTTGGGCTTCAGTTCATTGAGAAAACATACCTTTTAGGTTGATCTGGACGATGAACAGGGTAATATGCAGTAGAATGACACCCTGTCTCTGCAACTGAAACTGAGGATGAAGAGAGTGATGCCTCCATGTCAAGGCAGCAGCAACCGCAACAAGGGGAGAGGAGGAAGAAGAACTCCTCTTTCAGGCCACGGCAGGAGGTAGGAGAAGTAGCAGAGGAGAAGTCCACCCTGTGTGAACTTTCTGCACGCCGCAAGGGATGCACTATTCCATTCACCGTAGGGAAGAAAAGGGATGCAGAGGAGAGAGATTGCCTTGGCTGTAGGTAACAGCAAGACACGGACGGGAGCAGCAGGAGGGAGATGAACTCCTCAGCAAGGCCTCTCGAATGGTAGCAGGACCGGAGCGTGCAAGCAACGATGGCCTTTGCACGAACGAGGGCAGAGAGTTTTTTATAGAAGATGGGTGGTTCTGGCGTGTTTAAATGGCCTCGATGGGAAGATTTAATGGCTTCCCTTGCGTTGCCAAATTCCTACTATTTTAACAGCCGCTTGCCTAAAAGCCTGTGAGAAACCCTTGCAATCCTTCCCCATGCACATCAAAGAAGGCCCTTACTAATAGTGCTGAAATCCCTTGGAGAGTGGTTGTCACATGCATGGCCGTTCTTTGACTTTATGGGCTTGAGGTTAACATTCAGGTTGGGTTATATGATGGTTGTTAAGGCATATATGTATATGGGCTTTGGGCTTTAGGCTTTGGGTTAGAAAATGACCACTCGTATATATATACGAGACTTGCAACCGGATTAACTTTATTATCCTACCAAATCAAAAAATAAATAAAATGAGAGTTATCTTCGGGATAATCGAGAGATAACTCCCTATCAAAGAGGGGCTTAATGGATAAAAGTTAAAGAAATATTATGGTTACACTATTTATATACGACGAGAGTAAAATCTGTCTGACTTAATACGGCCCACCAACACCAAGTCCACAGCGGCCTAAGCTTCACAGGCTGCAAAGCGGATGGTCCTACAGTCAGTGGCTCGCACCAAGTGGCCCAATAGAAGTGTGCAGGAGATCCGTCAGCCCGCAAAGAGCATCGACATGGACATCAGATGGCTCTCTGACGATCGAACATTACTCTCAAACGTTACTCCCATCATTGTCGGCCTCTACTCCAGTAGGAGCGAGCACGTGCCTAGACCGCTATGAGACTCGCCCGAAGGCCGCACTGCCCAGATAAATAGATGCACAACTGAAAATTTCTCACGATCCCGAGGAGACATTATCTTGCGATTCACGTCTTTTCCTACTGAGGAATGGGCTTCCACCGCTAGGATAATTAATATAAATAGACCTCCGATCAGAAAATTTGCAGAGAGATATACACCCACAGAGAGGCACAAAGACACACAGAGAGAAACACATCCCTACAAGAAGGCAGACCCACATGGTGAGACGTCCAGATATGCAGAGGAGGAGGAAAAGGTACTAGAAAGAGTCGGTCTCCGAGCACGTTTCAGGCACAGCGAGCACTCTTCGAACGCTTGCTGGATGCAACGAGCACTTGCAGAGACTCCACTTCGACCCCAGACTTGATTGTTCTACTCTCACGCTCTCCCATTTTTCTCATCTCATGTTGCTCCTTGTCTCGACACAGTCATTAGTTAAGCATCGGAGGGTTGTCCCTTGAGATAACGCCCAAGACTCCTTCTGACGCCATCTTCCTGGTATTTGCAGACTTCCACGGATAACTAGACGTCCTTTTCTGATCAAACAAATCTTAAAAGTGTGGTAAGAGCACTTGTGAGCGTGTAGCTACCTGTTCTTGACATAGCCCCTATCTTGGGAACCTTAGGGTGTTGAGTTACGCTTACTTTTAATTGCAAATGGCTAGTCTCAATTGTCTAGTTAGTCACGTCTGCATTTAGTGTCCTAGTCCACCTTGTTGTCTCGCATCATAAACCCCTCTTTGCATCAGCACTGACCCAATGCCGATGAATACTTCAAGAGACAAACAAACAACGTCGGTCCTATCACCCCGATGACACCGACGAGTGAACATCTTCCCCAAACCCCTGTTGGGCTGAAGTGATGAATACCTCCTTTTGACTTGGACTTTCCGTCCGGGTCATTTGAACCAATAAACTCTTCTCCCCGTCCCTTCGGGTGACGAATACCTCCTTTTGACTCGGACCTCCCGTCCAGGTCATTTGAACCAATAAGCTCTTCTCCCCATCCCTTCGGGTTACGAATACCTCCATTTGACTTGGACCTCCCGTCCGGGTCATTTGAACCAATAGACTCTTCTCCCCGTCCCTTCGGGTGATGAATACACCTCTTTGACTTGGACCTTTCGTCCAGGTCATTTGAACCAATAAACTCTTCTCTCCATCCCTTCGGGTGACAAATATACCCCTTTGACTTGGACCTTTCGTCCAGGTCATTTGAATCAATAAACTCTTCGCTCCGTCCCTTCGGGTGATGAATGCACCCCTTTGACCTAGACCCCTTGTCTAAGTCATTCAGGTCAACAAACCCTTCTCTTCATCCCCCGAGGTCAAGTCAACCTATTCGGGTCCATCTTCCTCATGGAACCACTCGGTGAGACCGCGAGCCTTGCATGGTGGAGTGATCCCCTCGTCTCTCCCCTGGGGAGGCGAGCACTCTCCTATGCGCCCTTGCAAATCCAACCGAAGTGTTCCTAGACTAAACCACCGGCGCAAGCTCTCATTTCGCCAAGGAGCAAAAGAAAAGAAGGAAGAGAGAAAGGAAGAAGAAAAGATCCGTGGGCCAGCATGCAAAAGCCAGCGGTGATACCCAGTGAGCCCTTTGAGCCGTCTCCACCCATTGTGAGTGACACCACCCTAGAGTGTCCACCTCCTCTAGTGACCTATCCACTAGTTGTAACTTTCCTGCGCACGTGGGTGCGGACCCACTTGGGAGTGGTGGAGGGTGTGACCTGGAGAGACGGTTGTTAGGCTGGTTACTATAGGGCCCCTTCGCACAGCCTGAGTCTGAGCTTTGGGGAAGAACTAGCTAGAGGGCCTGACCTAGGGCGTATGGTCTATGTGTGCACACGTGGTTGGGGGTGTCAGACCCACGCTGACGAGCACGACCCCAACTAGTCCTTATTCGTGGTACTTGCGTGTGTGTCTTAGTCTCCGCCTGGGGCGTGTAGGGAGACACTTGGGTGCGGTGTAAGACGTCAGAGGACGCATCAGGTCTTGCTTCTAGTGGGTAGTGCTCCTATCATTTGGCTAGTACAGACTTGTCTTTCTGTCGGACCGCAGTTGATTTGTTCGGTACGGTTAGTTATAGTGAGCTTTTTCATTTATTTATTGTTACTTGTTGCTTCTATCACACTCCGGCCAGGTAGCGTTACTTTCTACGTACGTGTGTACCTTACTACTTCGTTTCTCTCGTTGCGAGGTAGGGTTCCGCGGGATCTCTACTAAGCCTATGAAATGAGGCTCACCCCTATGTTTTCAGGTGAGGCGGGTTCGTCGAGAGGCACGTCTGAGGTTTCTTGTGGTTCATTCGGCTAGAGTTAGTTGCCAGTTGCTAGAGCTGAGATATGCCCCACGTATTTATACTTTTCTTTCTATTGACTGTACTTATTTTGGACATGCGACACACTGGACCTTATAGCTATTAGTGAGTAGTTATTTATTTTTTACATTATTATTTAGATTATTGTGTTATTTTTTTAGTTATTTTAGCTTCTTGTGTGCCCCCACACCATCCTTTAACCCTTCCTAGTCTTCGGACTCATGGGTGGCGGGCCAAGGTTTGAGCCGTGCCGGTTCCTTTTAGGCCCAGAAGACCCAAAACCTAACCTTTTAAGCCCAGGACCAATTATAGAAACGTAATTGGGATTAATCTTTAGATAAATAGGGCAAATATAGGGTTAAATAGGAAAAAACTAAAATTTTCAGATTAAGCGCCAATTGGCAGTCTATCGCGAGACCGCCAAAGCACGTTAGCGGTCCTGCTATGACCGCTAAGCTACCCCGATTCCGTGAGTTATAGAAACGTGAAAAGCTTGGATCTTTGGCAACCTAATCGCCTTGGATCAAATCTATCTGGCATGGAAGACTCTTTAGAACTCTTTAGGGATCAACTCTAACCCAATTTAGGACTCTAAGTTCGATCTAATCTCTTAAACCCTAGGTAAACCCTATAAATAGAGTTCAGGTCTGAGTTGCGCTAACCCTTAGTTTGGCTCGCAAAGTTCGATAGTAAGGAGATATTTTCTTAGGTGGATTCTTTAGAACTTTATGTTCTCCTTAGTTTTAACTAACTCCTCTCTAATTTTCATGCTAGAAGACCCAACCGTTGGAGAGTTAGGGCATCTGCAAGTCACGGGTTCGCTACAGGCTGCACAGGAAGCAGTGCGTCGATCCAGTAAAGATCAAGAGATTAGAAGCCCTAGACGATGTTAGTTCGAGTTGTGTCTTTAGAACTTTTTGTTTCCCTTTCCATCTTCTACTTACCCTCCAAATTTCATGGATCTAGATGAATAGATTAAGGAGAACGAGGGATAAGAAGTTGCTGGTTTAGCACAGGACGTGTAAAAACTAGGATCTTCTTCCAGCCAAAAATTCGATTCATAGGAGCACTTCCAGAGGTAGGTTATCTCATGAGAAGACTAAATTAACGTGTTAGGAATAAAATACCTATGGTTTCATTCCGTTTCATGTGTTCTACTGGTAATATTTCATGTTTTATCATGACTGTGCATCTAGGTTAAGTCTGCATGCTTATCCTTACATCTTAAGGGCCTCTTTGATTGAAGAATAAGGTGAGGTACCCCATCTCAAAGTTTAGGCTCGATCAAACAATAGGAGAAGGAGATAAAATTTTGGGAGTGAAGTTCTATCTTGATTTGGATAGAACTTCGTCGGGATGGCGGTGGCGGCGCGATGGCGGCACGATGGTGGTGGCGACGGCAGCGCTGAGCTTCATACTCAGGAAGGGGGTTGGAAGGGAGACTTCACACCTCAGAAGGCAGCCTTCACAACTGCTAGAAGGGGAAGAGGAGAGAGAGAGGGGGGAGGCCCTTGCTCCTTGGAGAAAAATGCTTCAGATTCTTTCATTCTTTCTTTCACAATTGGTACAAGAGACTATAAATACTCAAACCCTAGATCTAGACCAAAGGACATCCACTAACACCAAAGGACATCCACTAATATGGGTCAAGGGTAGGTGGGGAACAAGCATGGGGAAAAAGGAGGGGGCATCCTCTACATTTGTCTCCTTGGTCCAATGGCCCAAGTCGTCTAGAAGTCCACCTTGGACATTTGACGAGCCCCACATGGGCCCTAGGGCTTAGGTGGACCAATGGGGAAGAAGGTGGGGGGCCCTTGCTGGACCTACTAGACTTTTACACATAAACTCAAAAAATTCTAATGACTACCCATCTGGCTTATGAAGCCTTACAATTGCAAACCCAATTACCCAAGGGTATAAATGCAAATCAAATGGGTACAAATGCAAAAATAGAATGTTAGTGATCGATGTCGATTCTCATCAATTCTCCCCAGGTGTGAAGAACTTGACCCCGTCGAGTATAGGGTGCAGCTGCTCGCATGTCATTCTGATGGATCTGTCACCGCACCAAAAAGTGTGGAGTACGCTCCACTCCTAGAAATCGACACCTGCTCATCCCGTATATATTCTATATACTATGCTGCGGGGGAATAAGACTAGTGGTGGACACTCCGGGGTGGGGTCACTCTCAAAGAAAGGAGATGACTCAATGACTCACTAGGAATCACCGTTGTATCCCAGTGGTGACTAGATCCGATACACTAAAAGAAAAGTGCGAGGTTTGCATATCATTCCTCTATTCAGTATATCAAAAGGCGTTACACGAGGGATAGGTTAAGCTTATTTGAAAGGTAGCCCTCTTGCGTGAGAGGATCTTCGGATCCCCATCTCCGTCATGTACTGGATATTGGTTAGAGTTTAGGTTGGTATTCAAGTCTGCATTCCAACTTTACATTGTTGTATAGGGTCGTGTCTAGTCCATTAGAATATCACTCAGTTGTATGCATGTCCAACTACCCACCAGCCCATGGCCATTCCCTGAGACCATGCGTCCAAGTGGTCATCCCTGGTGGCCCAATTCGAGGCTCTCTTGGCCTGACCCATGGGGCTCGCCCCAATCCTTCAACCACCGGTTGACTTGACCCCCAAGTTGACAACCAAGTCGTTCCAGCGCCCTATAGTGTCCACTGCCATCCTACCTAATGGGTTGCATACGGAGATTGACTTCATTAGTCGGGTGTCATCTAATTATGTCTCTTAAGACATTGTCGAGTCACTCTCTAAGTCCAGGGAGATTGTTCTTAACGGTGGCGTAGCTTTCATAGAGTTCCAATGGAGGTTCGGCCACGTCCTATATGATGATGGAGCATGGTGCAAGATCTACACACTTGCTAGTCCATGCATCATTTTAGGGCAAACATGGTTGGAAGAGAGGAGAGCAATCTTTGACCGGGACAGGAGGACCTACACCTTACACCCACCTCACCTACCCGACGAGTTCGTCTTCCACGATGGCATTCAGCCGACCACCACCAGTTCGCTAGCCACTCATCCGCAGTGGCCCGCTCCACCTCTGAGCTCACGTCAGCCACCACTCCCAGGGCCCGCTCATGTGGCCCCCTATAGTGGGATTAGCCATCTCTCTGACCAGTGTCCTTCACATTCTTCTACCTTAGAGGATAACCATTCGGAGGACGCCCCACCCAGGCTTATTCCAGTGAGTTATGAGGCTGACCAGGAGTTGGCCGAGGAGTACCTCACTGAGGATGAGGGGTTAGACATGATCCCATTTCAACATTGGAATTTCTAACGGCTGAAGCATTCCACCTGGCTTTTAATGTTTGGCTTTTACCTGTTGGCAAGTCAAGCATGTAGAGACAAATACAACCACATCTCTTTTCACACCTGGCCACAATAACTGCCTTTTCAAGTTCTGATACATTTTGGTAGTGCCGGGGTGAATACCAAAATGGGATCCATGGGCTTCACTCATAATTGCATTTCTCAACTCATCAACAACCAGAACATAAAGCCTGCCACGAAAGTTGACTACCAACTCATCATCAAATTTAATGTCATGCATCATTATAATTTGGGACAAATCAGAATCTACCTCCTGAGCTTTCTTAATCTATGGATAAATAGCTGAGGTCATAACCAAACTGGCACACAAAACTGTCATCGGATCGACAGGAATATCCACGTTGATCACCTCACTAGCAAGCTGTTCCCATAATTTCCATTCATGAAGCAGCAGATGACTGATCTGCACTTTCCTGCTCAGAGCATCAGCCACAACATTCATTTTACCAGGCTGATGGGATAATGTAAAGTCATAATCCTTCATATATTCCATCTAATGATGCTGCTTGAGATTTAGATCTTTTTGCAAAAACACATACTACAAGCTTTAATGATTAGTAAAGATTTCAAATTTCTCACCATACAGATAGTGTCTCTAGATCTTTTGTGCAAAAATCACCGCTGTAAGCTCAAGATCATGTGTTGGATAGTTCTCTTCATGCTATTTTAATTGTCAGGATGCATAAGCAATAACTTTACAATGTTGCATCAGCACTGCACCCAGACCTACTCGAGAAGCATCCGTGCAAACCACGTATCCACCCGAGCCAAAAGGTAACACCAGCACTAGAGAAGAAGTGAGAAGCCTTTTCAATTCAATAATGCTCTGCTTGTTATGTTTTCCTTGTTGTTTTGATGATGCTAACACTATATGAATCTCTATGCATTTGATTTGTCAAACTATTAACCGTGCTGATTAAGTGGTGGGGTGGGGAGGGGGCATGGAAGAAGAACCTGATTAAGAAATCGTCGTCTTTGACTGCTATGTGTCACTAAAAGACCCATCGTCTTCGACAGCTAACACTAAAATCATAGCCTTCCCCATGGTGGCCCTAAGTACTACGTACGTACTTACCACCATTTGAATAAAACCCAGAGAATCTTACACGGCGCAAAGAGCTAGCCTTTCTTCCTGCATCTCCATTGCCGAGAGTTTCAGAGGTAGCGACAGCAACAAAAACTCGGAGGGCGTGCGGTACTGCTGGCTTGCTCCCCTTGTTCACCTGCCCTCACATGGGCATGGGCATGTGGGGAGGAGGAAATTAAGGAGGGGGGTGTGTGATGCCTGCGGCTGCCATATCGTCTTCTTGTTTCCTACGTTCTTTCCCAAAGGTACTCCTCCTTTCTGTAGCTATAAATTGGGCGGCTGCTCTTTAATTCCCACTACTATGTATTGCATAACACATCACTTCAGTCCCAGACTTGGGTGTAGTCAGTAGTGGCTGGTGGGTCACTTAATTTGCTCTCGTCTCCTCTCTCATGGCTTTCTCCCGGCGTCTCGTGGCTTTCCTTCTCCTCCTGATCTCTCTCCAGCTCGTCCACTCACGCCATGCCTTTGGAGGATCCCAGCTGGTACTCCTCCTCACAAGATCATGCATGCACACAGCTTAATTAATTTTCTGTATATGGCGCCCCTCTCTGCCTGTCCAAAAGTTGATGCTTCTGATTTGGCCATCGATCGGCAATCTACATATTCTTCTCTCTCCCTCCACTTGGGAAACTCTTTTTTTTGTTGATGCTAGCATATTGTACTTGTATAATTGGTACTTCTCTTCTTCTCTGTACTTTTTCTGATCATCTGATTCTACGTACTCTCTGATATATATGGATCTGTACGTAGGTGACAAGGAGCGAAAGGTCTCTCCAGGCTGCAATAGGTATATGATTTCTGTTATCTCCGTTGAAGTCCACACACGGTTAATTACTGCGGTATTACAATCCTCCTCTCTTTTAGAAATTTCATCCTTGAAATTTAAGGAGTCAACAAGAGAATAGGGAAGAACAACCCAAATACTGGCTACGCTCTCCAAGCACCAGCCAAACCTCGAACACCAACCACAATATCATAATAACATGAAATCATGATTCTCGAAAAATATAATTCAGAGGATCACTGCCAGACCATGATCACAAACAAGATCATCATGCTCCAGATCTCAAGGTAAATCGATCCGCGGAACGAGCAAGACACACCAAGGAACACATGTCCGACACCTCCGAAATAGGGCATCATCGCTATCGTCTCACAAGGAAAGGAGACACGACCCATGCCACGAAAACCATCTACAACACAAGCATCAGCTTGTCATGAGGAAGACCAACATCTCAGTTGACTACTCAAACCATTGACCTCTGTGCCACAATGACAAGCGAAATTGGCACACAGAATGCCAATGACAGCATTGGACCACAAACACAATCGAGTCAGTCGTCACTCAGATATTACATTTGATTCGAGTCGCATGCTAATTCTACCATGATAGAAGAGTATAGCACAACTAACTGACAAGATTACGGTCCACATCATGCCAAATTCAGACTCACAGGGACCTTCTCCCAAGCTGAACAAAGCAACAAACCAATCACACAACCTCAACAACACCTGCAAATCCCCGACTCCGTTCGCAGCACAGAACCATGGGACACAACTTCAAGTCGGGTCACATTAGGGCACAATTACAGCTGAACACACAGCTCAAATGGACTAGCAACGCATAGCTTACCAACAGGGACCCACAACAACACTCAGAAAAATGCATCTCTAGGACCACTATCACGTCCCGAAAGCACAACTTCCAAGAAATGCAAACAAAGAAAGGGTACTCAATCAGCGTATCTGCCAACAGATTTCCCCAATTCTCAAAACTGCCAGTGCCAACAACCACAATGCCACAAGCAATGGCATGGCAACCAATAACATCGAGGCACATATGTTGGCACCCAAAATATGTTCAAGGGCAGTCACGCCTAAACAACAAGAAGAGTGCAACCCGCCAAAGTGCAAGAGCCGAAGAAAATCAAAACACGAGGGTCCTCTCGAACTACTGAAGCCTTGAGTCACCTAATAAAAAGTATTAGGGACTCCGCCTTAGGATGTTTGGAAGAAATCCGCAAGAAACTGGCAGTGCCGTTCGGCCTGCCCAATGAACCGTCATCGACTCAGTCATGCCTAACAAACCCCCATCCGTCGTCCGATCAGGACGAGAATGTGCCTGGTAGTCTGCCACCTGATAAGAAGCCCCCCCTGAGGTCAAGGAGCATCTCTGACTCCTCAGAACAAGGTGCTGAAGGCCGTATCAGCGGAAGACCAGAGTAACCTGGCATGGGTATGTCTTCTTGACAGATAGGTCCGTTAGCGACCGAATAGCTACCCAGCCAAGGCAAAAGTACTCCGGGTAGTGACCCACTCCCTGGGAATGTTAAAAGTATAAATGAAGTCAGCCCGGTAGCATAAATCACAATGTAGAAGGCCATGTCAGCGAAAAACCTGAGTGTCTGACCTAAGGACACAGGTAATGCCAAAGTTGGCCGTTCAGCGGCCTGAAGGCTTTCCCGATACTTCTCATGTCGGTCCCATAGGGCCACGATGAGATGAAAGTTCAAGTCGACTCCTAGAGTTAGTCTGAGATCTACAGATCGAGATCGATCCAAACAAACACAACAAGAGGTTAATTCGGTGCACCCTTTACCCAGCACTCTCTACTGCCGTCGACGCCCACCAAATATGGTGCGTAAAACGATAAGGCCAAGCCCTTAACCGGCACACTCATCCCCCGCACCAGGTGAGGCCACGCCAATCAAGCCTATAAGAAGAGGAGTTTTACAAAGAGACAGAAGAGAGATACGCAGAGTGAGTGAAGGAAAAGAAGAGGGATCGAAGAGGAAATACTTGGGGAAAAAGAAAGCGAGTGAGGGTTTCTCTGGGCCATCATCTTCGCCATTCTTCTGCAGAGGGGAGAGGTCCGGAGCGAGGAGAGGAACCGTCGTTCTGATACTCTATTTTCGCTATGCAGAAAAGAGGTGGGTTTCGGTGAGCTTCATTGATCGTCCTCTCTCCCCCTTTCTTGTTGGAATCTCTGATGATTTTTAATAGAAACGGGTGATGACATGAGCCCGTAGCTCCCTCTCCCCTTTAATCTTTTTTCCCTTTAGCATTTGCTTCCTGTATCCCTTTGTTTCCAATGCGAGAATGTAAATGACTGATCCCCATGCGACAACGTCGGGCCATGTCTATGCATGTAATATGCTGGTTCTTCAAGTGACATGATGACCTTCGGGTCTGAATGAGAATCTTGGTGAGTGTTTTCTCCTTCTCCATTGCATTCCTTTCCATATCCCATGTGCGCTGTTGTATGATCCTCTCCACTGATGCGAAATGCGCCCTGGGTTACCCAAGGGCTACATTGACATTATTCCCCCTCCCCGGGGTCCTTCCAGTGGATTGATTATACCGAGTATCTTGCATATCTACTGTGGGCTTCATCTATTCACCGGAGACACGCGTGTGTGTATCTCTGACCATCCCTAAGACTGGCTCCCCATCGCCCCTCTGTTCACAATCATGAGCTGGAAGGAATGTGGCCATCCCTACAACCTGGGCGCCGTGTGTCTGATACCATAGTCATATTCCTATGTGCCACCTGCTAACTGTTCAAGTATTTGCTTCACATAGCCATCTATATGTTATCCCTCTCCGTGAGCTCCGTAGCTCATGTGTTTATAGCTAAACCCCAGATGCTAACCAACTAACCTCTTTATGCCTCACCTACCATCAATGGTTTAACGGCTGAATGATAAAGTACTGTATTTTCTTTTGCCCCGAGAAGGATAGGGTGAGGGCCTGTCCAATGTGGTCTATTCTCCCTTCCTGTTATACGGGTGACATAAGAACAGCAGTGTGAATACTATGTTTCTTTTGATAGTACCAACCCACTGACCAGGGAGGGGGAACATTCCCATCGAACATTCACGTCGCCAATTTTTTTCTCTGAGTCACCAGAAGGCCATAGGGTCCCGTCCTCCTGTGGCGTGGAGCTCTATGAGCCATTAAAGGTGAATAGAAATGGATCATATGGGAGGCTGTAAGAGGAGCCCCAGGAGCTGGCTCAGTTGGTCGACAGGCCACGGCCAAACACTCGAAGGGCAGAAGCCGCAAGAGAACTGTTGGCAGCGACTAAGGGAAAGCAAGCCCTGGCCTACCACCAACAATATGATGAATCTACTGTCCTGACCGCCAAAGTGGTGACGGCAGAAGAAGAAGATGATGTCTTGCTCGACATCCTACCTGAGGGTGCGCCCGAGGAAACAATAGAAGCTATCCCCAGCACTATGGCTGTGGAACCATCGGTCCTGAGATTACTTCAGAAGTACTGAGAGGAGATAGACCTGCTGAAGAAATAACTGAGGGAGAAGACAGGGTGGTCTTCAGCCTTCAAGCAGCCCGAGATGCAGGGCGAATCATCACGGGGAGCTGTCGACCAGAATGACCCTCCACCAATCAACACCTTGCCCCAGCCGGCAGAGCCCAGCTTGGCATTACACAACAGCGCACATCACAGCCGCTGATGCTGCCAGTGCTGTCGCAGGTGCACCAAACACCCCTGGCACTTCCACTGCTGCGACCTCCTCCACAGGCAACCACCCTGGTCCCCCCTACTTATAGTCGACACATTTCTATCCAGAACCAGTTGATCCAATTGTCATGAACAAGATGATGGTGGAGAGAATGATCGAGCTGAAGCTCGCTGAAAGAAGTGAAAGCGACTACGTCACGTTTGATGCATACAGGGTGTCATACCTACCACATCATGCTGCCAAGTGGCTCCCTCTCGGGGTTAGCAAGCCGCCAAAGTTCGACAAGTTCAACGGGAAGGGATCCCCAAAGGAACATGTCACTTACTACATGACCGTCATGGGTGATCTGGCCACCAACGAGTCATATTTGCTGAAATTTTTTAGGTCCTCGCTGACGGGGCTCACTCTTGAATGGTATTCCAGCCTCCCGACCGGGTCGATCAACGATTTGTCAGACATGCAGAGAAAGTTTAGAGAAATATTTCATGTTACAGAGAGGGAACAAGTCAAGCTAAAGAAGATTCCAGAAGCTGTTGTATGATTAGAGCAGAACCTAACTCGACTTAAACCAATGTCAACTCGACTTAAATAGGCCATCCAAAAACTGCACTGTAAATAGTTTGAGGTTAAGCCGACTTAAAAATCTATCAACTCGAGTTGACGATTTCCCAGAAGCTCTATTCGTTCAGATGCAAGGCTAAGTCGAGTTACACTCCAGCTCAACTCGACTTAAACCAAAAGCATGTCAAATAAGCCCTAATTGGAGTCTATCTTTGGCACGTGATCCCAAGTAATAAGTGGTGGGATCCATACTATGAGGAAGAAGTCACGTGGGGAAACTTTTTGGAGGGAAAATATGCTAATCCTAACAACTTTTGATGCAAGGGCCCCACAAGATTCTTCCAGAAGAAGATATATCATGGATTCAATTTTGGCTTTTATATAGAGTTGGAAAAAGGGAATTATTGAGAGAAAAGAGCACGGGAAGAATAGGGTAGCCAGTAGAGAATAGAGAAACGATCCAAGGAAGGTTTGAAGCAAGCAAGAAGAAGAAGAAGAGTAAGAAGAAGGAGAAACTGGCAAGAATTCAAGTGAGTTGAGAGAGAGTGTGGAAAGACCAAAAAGATCCAGAGAGTAGAGTGTGGAGTCCAGAGGAGAGATTAAAGATTCGAATCACAAGAGAGCTGAGTTTGGAAGTGTTGATCTCGAAGAGGCAACTTAGATTGTTCCAGTCTGCTGAGGAACGATCAACCAGTCAGATTGGGCCTTCATCCTTCTTGGGGGAGAAATTCCAGAACTCAATCTATATTTTCCTTTTGCTTTTCTTCTTTCTTATCTTCATAGATTGTGTTGTGAGCTGTGCTCAGTTTGGAGACAGCGTGTTTCAGATCTTGCTTGTTACAGATCTGAGTCCAGGCAATCTTGCCTTCAAGCTGTTAGGCGGTGGGTCTGTAAGCTGGGTGATAGCTCATTGTTTGCAAGCTATGTGTCAGCTATTGTAAGGGAACATGGTGGGATGTCGGCCTGGAGGCAACGGGGCAGCAGTGCCATTATTCGTATAGGGTTCATTGACGCAACAGGAGGTGTGCATCACTTCTCCGTCGGGAGATTTGAGGACGATGCCTGCCCTGGCCCGTACTTTGGTGCGTCCGGAGGGAGCTGTCTCTGTTCTGGAAGCCCCGTCAAAATATAACTGCCACACGGCCTGCTGGACCTGGTCCGCTTCCAATATTTCATCTTCAGGCAGCTCAGTGGCCAGTGGGGAGTCTTCAGGCACGGGATGCGCTGCAAAGAAGTTCGTGATGGCTTGTGCCTTGATGGCTTTTTGTGGTATGTAGGTGATGTCGAACTCCATCAGTAACACAGCCCATTTGTCGAGATGCCCCTTCGGGACTGGCTGAGAGAGAATGTGCTTGACAGGGTCGGCCCGAGAAATCAGGCTCACTTCATGGGATAGCATGTAGTGCCTCAACTTCTTAACTGCGAAGACCAAGGCGAGGCAGACCTTCTCAATTGGAGTGTATTTGGCTTCTGCCCCCACTAGTCTTCGACCAAGGTAATAGAGAGCTTGCTCTTTGCCTTCATCATTATTTTGGGCGAGCATTGCCCCCAGTGAGTATTCGGTAGCCGCTATATAAAGAATGAGCGGTCTACCTTTGACAGGTGCCCCCAGCACAGGTGGGGTTCTCAGATATTCCTTCAGTTGTTCCAGGGCGCGTTGGCATTCATCATCCCAACTGAACGGCACATCTTTCATCATCAGCATGTGAAAGGGTTGGCAGCGGCCTGACAAGTTGGAGATGAACCTGCGGACGTAAGCCAGCCGCCCCTGCAGGGACCTCAGCTCCTGCAGGTTCTTCGGAGGCGGCAACTCTTGGATGGCTTTTATTTTGAGGGGGTCAATCTCGACCCCTCTATACCGGACGATGAAGCCCAGAAATTTTTCGCTGGAGACACCAAAAGCACACTTCATCGGATTCATCTTCAGCTCGTACTATCAGAGCCTATGGAAGACACCACCCAAGGGTGGGAGCTGAGTAGAAGGAAAGATGAATGAAAAGAAGGGGAGGAAGAGGTGGACCCCTGAATGAACCATATGCGGCCCTTGTACTTGTACCACCACCTCTTCTTGGCAGAAATATCTTGAAAATGGACCTGCCTGGTGCGTGCTCGAACCTTCAGGCTTCCTAATCTATAATATTTTCTCAAATAACGGGCCCATCTAGCAGACAGCCTGGCCCGATCATGAACATGTAGCTTCAATAGGGCGGTTGCCCCTAGACACCTGGTGCTAACAGTATGCGAACATTCTTGGATAGATAACCCCTCACAATGTTAAACATCATGAAACCACAGAGTCCTATTTCTTGGCACAAGTAGCATGAGGTTTAGCAACTCCACCTGGAAATCGATTTTGAAGCACAGCTCCCTTACTAGAACAGAAGGATGAAGCTGAGGGAGAGTAATACACGACATTGACGCAGCCGGCATACTGATAAACTGAGAGAGATTGCATGAAATGTGTAGAATGTCCTTGGAGAATGCAGAAGATACGATGAATTACCCCTTGGGCATAGAATCCATAATTGGCTTGGCAGTCGTATGAGTTAGCACGGTCTAGGTAGATAACCCTCCTTGGCCAGTGAACTAAACAGTAATCGAGCGAGAGGTAACAATAGCATTAATAGTGAATCCACTGGCCAACAAAGAGATTGCCACCGACTTCGCTCGAGAAGAGGTTGGCTCCAAGGCAAGGGGACTCTTTTTGACAACTATCTTTGAAAGTGTAAGCTCATCAGTCCCAAAGTAGCCCGAGACCAAGACACGGATCGGCATGTGGTAGATGAAATCTTGAATCTTGAATGGAACAACTGGCATCGAACCGCCCTGACTCGGCTCATTGTCTCCCTGGGGACCGGACCCGAGGGGCACTAAAGAGAGCACACACCCGCTCCGTGGGGTGGAAGTGGATGGAGAAGTGGAGGTAATAGGTTCTGATGGTGTAGAGGTTTTAATGGGGAAAATTGAGTTTTAAAATTTATAATTAAGTAAAATAATATAATTTTAACAAGTATTTTTTAAAATTTGAAAGAAGTAAAAAAAAAAGAGAACGGGCCGGGCCGGGCCGGGCCGCGGGCCGAACTTAAAGCCCGAGCCCAGCCCGTGGGCCTAGTCGGGCCGGGCTTTTTGGCCCGGCTAAGAGCCCACCGGCCGGAAACGGCCTTGCGGCCAGGCCCGAAATAGGGCTTGGCCCGCGGGCTTGTCGGGCAGGCCCGACCCATTGACAGCCTTATTCAAATGTCTCCTTTAATGTGTTCTAAAATTGCTAATAAATCCTAACTATTAGGAAATTATGTATATGCCCCTCTTTCATTAGGAATGTCTATGCACGTGCTTTTCCTAAAGCCCAATGTTGCTCTTCCACCTAGGGGTCTTGTTAAACCATACTTACACCTAAGTGTCATCTAGAGTTTTAAACATGTCCCCGGTCCCCACCAAATTACCCAAATACCCTCGGAGTCCGGAAATGGTCAAACAACTCTGAACCTTCCAAAAATTGCCCAAATGCCCCTGGAAGTTGAAAGTGCATAAAAATATTTGTGCAGTCCAAAAATCGCACAAAACCCCTGGCTTGGTCTAAAATTACCAAAATACGTCTGGAACCTTGAAATTATCAAAATACCCTTAGAGTCCAGGGATCGTCAGGATGCCCTAACATGTCTCTGGCCTCCTGTAAATTGCAAATGTACCCCTAAATCATGGGGTTTTGCCTAACCAAATGAGGCCTTTGATTGAACCCTATTTTCAGCAACACCTTTGTTGTAGATGGGAGTTAATCTTGAGTGATGTAAGTGAGTATGCCCTTAGTGTTAGGACCTACGTAAGGGGGCCAAACTGAGGTTTGCTCGTGTTGAGCGATTTTCTCTGTTCTGGGAGTTCGATTCCTATTCTTCCAGTTTTTCCTTTGCATTCCATTTTCTTCAAGCTGTGTGTCAGCGGTTTGCTGTGGTGGATTCCACAGGACATGACTTTTAAAATAGCAGAGGATATAACAGACTCGTTCTACCTCGTTATATGATATAACGGATCAGGTATAGTGCATTAAAGTGATATAATGCACCCCTCAGGTCCGCTATGGTCACCCGAGCTATTATTCATAAAAATTCAGAACCTACAAACTATAACGAATTAGGGTTTGTCTACTATAGTTACCCGAACATGGAAAAATCCACAGTTTTCAAAAACTATAACACATCCTCTATGGCGCGTTAAAGGGATATAAGGGTCGCACGATAGACCGCTATGTCCACAGTCCTAATTAAATTCTACATGATCATAACGGATTGGGAATGGTCCGTTAAGGTGATATAACGCACCCTATGAGGGGCGTTAAACACATAACGGTCACTGGGACGACCGCTATATGAGCTGGGTTGCGAACGGGTCTGGTTTGAAATCGAGACACCCCCCCGGTCGATCGAAATCGATGGGGTTCACGTCTAAACCTGTTTACCTGCCATTCCAACCATCCATAGCATAATTTAACAACTAGAAAACGTAATTACAATGCCCATGGTGGATTAAGAGCATGAATTTTAATATTTTTAGGGAAAAATCTAAAACTAACACTAGGCATGCTAATCGGACGGGGATCAGCGTGCATTGTGAGGAAAACGCTCCTAGGGCGAGCGGGAATCCATCCCCCTACCTGGTTCAAGCCGAAAACGCCGTATGCAATGCTCGGAGGCACCGTGCTCCTCTCGCCCCGCCTCGCTCCCATGTCCCACGAACCGAGGAATGGTGGGCGTCAACGTGATCCTCGTGACGCACCGGTTCCGTCGGCACCTCCCGCGTCCCGATCCGGCCTCGTCTGGTCCAGAACCGAGAGAGAGGGAGAGAGATAGACGTTTGGGAGAGAGAGGGAGTGAGAGAGAGTGAAAACGAGAGAGAGAGCGAGTGGGTTTCGAGAGTGAGAGGGTGGTGGGGATTTTGATAAAAAAAATTTTATTTTATTATTATTATTTGTTTTATCCACTTAAGTGGTCAAAAATTGAATGTAGGATCTATTCACCCCCCTCTAGATCCTCTCATACTAGTCAACAGTTGGCATCGGAGCAAGTTCCCTAGAGATGTGGTCCAATGACCAGAGGAGATCCGATGGGAACACGCCTTGCAGCTTCATAGCTGAGGGCCACTCCATCACTAGACCTCCATTCTTTGATGGAACAAACTATGTGTACTAGAAAAATTGAATGGATGTCTTTCTTCGCACCCAGGAGTTGCTATGGCGTGTTGTTAGTCAAGGCCTTTTTGTCGTGCTAGAAGTGGATGATACCTGGACTCCTCACCAGGTCAAGAAGTCCACAGTCAATTGGAGCACAATGAACATAATGCAGTGCGCCATCCACCCTACGGAATACTCAAGAGTATCAACCTGTAAATCTGTAAAAGAAATGTGGGATAGGCTTGAGTTAATCTATGAGGGAACATCTAAAGTAAGGGCCACCAAGGCCAACATGTTAATATCAGATTGTGAAATGCTCAGAATGAAACCTGATGAATCCATCTCTGAGATGTATCCAAGGTTGACCCAACTAACAAACTACTTAAAACTGCTTGGAAAGGAATACTCTGACAATGACTTGGTTAGAAAGATCCTTAGATCCCTCACACCAGCGTGGCACACCAAGGCCACTGTAATTGAAGACTCAAAGGACCTGTTTGTGATGACAATTGACGATTTGATAGGTTCGCTCATGACATATGAGTTCAACCTAAAGAGAAGTGAGGAAGATACCAAGCCAAAAAAGACTGTGGCTCTCAAAGTTTCTGAGAGCACAGATGATTTAGATGAAAATGATAATGATGACATTTCAGAGGTAAGCCTAGCTGACCATGCTCTGCTCACTAGGCAATTCAAGAAGTTTCTTAAAAGAAGATGTAAATTCCAAAAGAAGAAGAAGACCCCCCAAGTAAGTAGAAACTCCAACTTTAAATCTGCTCAAATCAGAAACTCTGACAATGTCATCTGCTACCTTGCCTCATGTTGAGCGCCTTTTGAGAAAATAGATACTTCAAACTCTTATGATCTGAGTAAACAATAAATTACTCTCTATAGAGATAATGCCTCTAAACCTTCAAAGCAACAACCACTGCAGCAAACTCTAGATCATGCATTGGTTAATTCTCTTTGTGCTTTTTCAACTATCTTGAAGAATATGTGATCATCTTCCCTTGCTGCATCAATACATTTCCTAAAATAATTCTAGATACATCAGTCTAGACTTCGAACTTCTCTCCTTCAATTGGTAAAGCCAGTACAGGTGCTGTAGTCAGACAATCCTTTAAGGTTTGAAAGCTCTTGTTGCATTCCTCGGTCCATTCATATAGGTTCTCTTTCCTGGTCAATCTCGTCAATAGAATAGCAATTTTAAAAAAATCCTTGATAAAATGCCTCTAATAGTTTGATAATCCCAGAAAACTTCAAATTTCAGCTGCATTGACGGGTCTCTCCCAATTCTTCATTGCCTCCACTTTAGATGGATCAACAGAAATTCCCTCCTTGGAGATTACATGACCCAAAAATGAAACTTCTTCGAGCCAGAAGTCACACTTCCTAAACTTGGCATATAGTTGATTATCCTCAAAAGTTGCAATGCTATCCTCAAATGCTCCTCATGCTCTTCCTCAGATTTAGAATATACCAAAATATCATTAATGAACACCATGATAAATTGACCAAGATGCGGCCTGAATATACTGTTCATCAATTGCATAAACGTTGTAGGGGCATTGGTTAGTTCAAAAGACATAGCAGTAAATTCATACTGTCCGTCCTTGCTTAGGAATGCTATCTTGAAAATATCCTCCTCCTTAATCCTTAACTGATGGTAACTAGATCTGAGGTCAATCTTTGAGAAATACCGAGCTCCTGAAAGCTAGTCAAACAGTTCATCTATCCTCGGCAGTGGATACTTATTTTTGATAGTTAGCTGACTAAGCTGCCGATAATCTATGCACAATCTCATAGAGCCATCCTTCTTAACGAGCAAAATTGGTGCTTCCCAAGGAGAAGTACTTGGTCTAATAAATTCTTCCTTCAACAAGTCCATCAGTTGCTCCTTTAATTCCTTCAGTTCAACAAGGGACATCCGATAAGGAGCCTTAGATACGGGGCCAACACCAAGAACAAGATCAATAGTGAATGCCACTTCTCTCTCTGGGGGTAAACCAGGCAATTCTTCTGGAAGCACATCGGGAAAATCCTTAACCACACGAATCTCCTCTAGCTTCGGACTTCTATGCTCAGCTACAGTGACAAAAGTTAAGAATGCTACACATCCTTTCCTTATAAGCTTGTTAGCTCGAAGGGCCGAAATCAGAGACGAGCTACCACGACTTCGAAGACCAAAATAGACAAGTCCCGGACTACCACTAAAGGTTACAATACCCTTCTTGCAATGACAGCTTCATGCCTAGACAATCAATCTGCACCTAAGATAACGTCATAACCCTCCATATCCATGCACACTAAGTCGGCAGGCAAATGCCGACCTCCAACTAAGACCTTGCTATTAAGATTATGATACTTAATCTTGGTCCCAGCTCCAATAGGGGTCGAGATGACTATCCCAGTTTCCAACAAAACAGGCTTCACAGACAACATAGCAACAAAACTCTGAGAGATAAATGAGTGGGTTGCTCCGGTATCAAACAAAACAAAAGTAGACTTGGAACAAACATCTAGAGTACCTTCCACGATATTGCCCTCGCTCGATTTCGCCTCTTGCAACGCTTGGAGATGCCCTTGCTTCTTCGCTCCACCTTAGCGCTTCTCGCTCCCAGCCTGGTCATTAAGTAACGGACACTCGGGAATCCGGTGATCACGACTCCAACAACGGAGACAAGCTCCCAGCCGCCTCCAACATTCTTCGGCTCGGTGCCCAACCTTATCACAATGTTTGCATATTTCCTTCGATGGAGTAGCGGTAGGAACTAATTGTTTCTCATTCTTCTTAACCTTCTTGTCTTTGTGAAAGTCTCCTCTGCCATTGGGCCTCTTCTTATAAAATGGGGTCTTGAAAGAACTCGAACTCGTGATAGACTCCTTCTTGTCGCGTCCACGAATCTGGTCAGACAGCTCGGTGGCATCTTCTAATAATTGTGCTCATCTAACCATCTGCACATAGGTCTGTACATCCATGGGTGCCATCTGAGTAATATATTGGGGCTTTAGCCCGTTCAAGAATCTATGAGCCTTCATCTTCTCAGTGCCTACCAAGTGTGGTGCATGCAGAGACAACCTCGAAAATTGAGCTTCATATTTGACGATCGATAAGCTTCGTTGTTTCAACGTGACAAACTCTGCAGCCTTCTTCTCTTGCACCCGGTCGAAAAAGTACTTACTAGTGAAATACTCCACAAACTCTCCCCACGTCACGTGGTAATGTGGCAGGGTGGCCTCCACTGACTCCCACCATGACGTAGCATCTCGCTCTAACTGAAAAGTAGCCAAGAGAACCTTCTCTTCATCCGCACATTGCATAACACAAAAGCTCCACTCAATCTCCTTGATCCGATTCTCTCTGTCATTAGGGTGGTAGATCCGATGAACTTCGGGGGATTCATATTACGAAAGCTCCTACGAAGATCTCCAGCTCCATGATTTGCCCCTCCTTGGGCCACTTGCTGTAAGGCTTGCGTGAGACCTTGCATGGCCCTCTGCATCTGCCTCCACTGAGTGTGTTCCGTGGCCATGATCCTGTAAGAAATTTTGATAATTAGACATTCGACTTAAAACTTTAGAACTCAACGTCCTACATTGACTTAACCCATGGCACTACCCAATTCTCAGTGGGTAAAAGGTAGGGAACCTAGACACATTAACCTTGGACTTGATAACCTAGGTGATTTAGAAAAACCTATGCTCTGATACCACAAAATTGTCACACCCCGAGCCTAGAAGGAACCCAGAACATGACGGTTATATCGATCATGTCAATCAGAGCTCGAGACATACATACACAAGCACAAGAGCCGAGTATGCCAAAAGAGACAATAAATCACAACATACTTTCATTCCATAATACTTAAATTTGCAATCAACAAATCCAACTTCAATAACTCCACTTTACTAGACTCAACAAGAGAAAAGTATAAGACTGATTATGACAAGACGTCTGAGTCAGGTATTTTTATTCTAAACAGAACACTTGTGAAAAAAGGTCGACCCACTCGGGTCGACACTTTTTCCATGGGTTTCTGTCTAATGAGTTTTTGGCAGAAACCTCCCCTGAGAAGGTCAACCCTTGTGGGTCGACACTTTTGTTGGGATTTCCGGTCGGGCCTCCGGATCTCATTGCAAAACCATGGTTTTAAGATCTGATTTGCTTGGTTGTTTACCCTATCACCTTTCCAGGGACTAATCCCATTGTTATGCACTCATTGACTTCTGGAGACTCGCCATTAGCGAATGGACTCCTACACGTTAGAATAGGCGATTAGGGGAATGTTCTCCTCCTCGGGTCGTTGAATCTCATTATTGAGATTTGTTAAAATGATGCGGTAAAGAGATGCATAGTTAGCGGAGTAACATTAGTATCTGCAGGGTGCACATGTGTGGACAAGCGAGTGTTAGCTAGTTAGTTTTATACTCATCAAATGAGTTTAGAAAGCGGTGCCCAGCATTCTGGGGACGACCTTGTCTCCCACTGCTCATAGTCAAGAATAGAGGAGGAGTTAGGGGGACAGCCCACAATAGATGGAGTGTACGCATGTAAGCATGCCTCCGACGGTAAAACACTTTGGCATCCAATTGGAAGAGGAAAACCCCCAGGGAGGGAGACGAATCACTGTAGCCCAAGGGATCCAAGGGCATATACGGCGCTGGGGAAATGAATCGGAAGACCTTCGCTCAGCCAAATCATTGAATGCGTAGAGAATAGAAAGCAGATAATACACTATTCATCCCGACACCGACGTTGTCGAACGGCGCCGGTTCAGTGGCCATAAGGATGACACACAGAGAAAGTAGAAGAAGCGACGCAGGACAATCTTAACTCATTCAACCGAGCTCATGCATTTCATTCATCCCAAACATAAGAAGGGGAGGCACAGGCTCAAACTGTGGTGCCGGCACTGATGCTCAGACACCGTTTACATCATTAAACAGAGAAAAGGATTGGACTGTAAGACTAAGTGCTTTATCATATGAGATTATATGAAGGAATCTCCAGGGAATATTTCTCCCTTTTGCTTCACTTATCCAAAAGTTTCATCTTCTGAAAACCGTAAAAATCTGTGCAAGAGATCTCTCATAGTAGCCATTTGCTTCACCTTTGTTTCAGCACTGTTTATTTATGTCATTTGGTCACAGTTGTCCCTTCTAGGAACAAGACCCCAAGTCCCCACAAATCCTAGGATCAATGTTGACCAGGATCACTTCAGACATGGGCCGATCCTTCTTGGCCAGCACAACACTTAAAGGATCCAGGTCACAGACATTTATGCCAACAACCTCGATCTCAGGGGACTGGAGACCAGTGACAGGAGACGAAGATGGGATCACAATGAGAAGTGAGATGGACAGCCTCAAAACATCTACTAGTGATAGCGGATCAAAGAAGCAGAATCACCTCTCGAACAAGGTTGAGGATTCAGTGTAATGAATGACAGGTGGAGATGGAGCAGTCTGAAGGTAGAAGTAATTGGAATAATAGACGGTTTTGATGTTTAGGGCATGGTCATCTGGCTGCAGGCTGCCAGAATGGTGTGGTTTGTTGGAGATGTTGCAGAGTTGGACACCAGAGTTTATCCTGCACAGAAGAATGCATGGAAATTGCAGGCAAAGCGGAGTTGAATACAGAAGCTGTTCCCTTGATTTGTCCTTTGTCATTGATGTGTCCTGGTTACCAAACTGTCAGCAAAACTAAAGTTCTTGAAGGATTGCCTGATTGGCAGTGTTTCAGAGGGAGACTTTGATATTGAGGTTTTCAGGAGAGCCTTCGTCGTTCTTTGCCCCATGTTGATTCTTGGGGAATTTATAGTATTAATGGGATGTCTATCTTAGTTTGGATGAAGAATTGTGAAATCAGGAAGTTTCTATCAGTATTTCAAGTTCATGGTACGTTTTTTTTTTCTCTTGGTCGCATCTTTTCTGGCTATCTGCCCGTTGGTTCGTTATTCTCTCTCATCACTGAGCTGGTTGGCAGTCAAGCATAGACTTTCAGAAATGGATGCATCAAGATCTTCCAAGTAAACGTTATTGACTCTATGACCTATAAAGAGCACAGATTCAGAGTTTATCTCAAGGATTTTGCATTCAGTAGCATCAAACAATACGTTATGACCTTTATCACAAAGCTGGCTTATGCTGAGCAAATTATGCTCAAGACCCTCAACAAGCATCACATTATCAATAGAGTTGGATGAATTATTACCCACGGTGCCTGTGCCAATTACCTTTCCCTTATCCTTTCCTCCAAAACTCACTTGGCCTCCATCCTTCTTGATTAAGTGGCTGAATTTTTTCCTGTCCCCCGTCATGTGCCGTGAGCAGCCGCTGTCCAAGTACTACCGGTTGTGATGGGCTGCTAGGCAATCGTACATAGAAGGCAGTAAACATAGGTCTTTAGAACCCAAATAAATTTGGGTCCACAATCACTGTTCAAAGCATGCAACAAATTCTTTAGAATCCAAACTTGCTTAACGGCTCTCATTCTATGAATTAACCAGCACTGTTTGCTGGTTTGTCCCAGCTAGTTGCACATATGACAAGCATATTTCATGAAGTTTATGGTGTGCGAGTTAGGTTGAGGTCTGGTTTTTGGGTTTCCAGAGGTGTTGGATTTGGCATGGAAGGTATCTAGGGTTGGCTAGCCATTGGATCTTCTTGTGTCATTGGAATGGTTTTTCTTTTTAGAGTGGAAGTATGAATTACGTCGAGGCATATCACTAGTGCATCAACCTGAAGAATCTTGTTGAGCGCTAGAGTGTCGACCTGTTTGGCCATGGTGTCGACTTGAAGGACATTGGTGTGTACTAAAGTGTCGACCTATTTGACCATGGTATCGACCTGACTTAGTAGGAGGTTTCTTAAGGTGAATTTGAGGGTTTCCTTTCTAATTTTTGATGTTTCTTCTTTTGCTTTGAGATCTTGGGTCTTTGGGAGTTTTAGACTCAGGGGGATTCTGTTACCAACACTTCGCGGAAAGAGAGAACTGCAAGGGATGGCCTCAAGTGATGAAGAGAGGAGGAGATGCCCTTCGAGACCTTTTATAGGCGGAAGGGGAGCTGTTGCCTTAAATGACTCTCCCCTCGAAAAAATGTGACCGGCAGAAACCCTTCCTTCGAGGCGGTTACCTCGTTTCCCCCTCAATGGAAACACGCGAAGTGGCAAGTCATTCAAAGCATGGAAAGATGGACAGGCGCCAGTGCCTTGCCCGTTGCCTGACCAATCGGCACGCGAGATATCCGTAGAGAAAATTACCGCCGTCCCAAACCACTAAAGATACGGTGGTCAAATCACACCAAAGGCGATAAGAAGCAGTCAATTCAACATTTAATATTACCATCATCATATATACGAAGAAAAATTTACATGGCCACATTAAAGAAAAGAAAGAGAAAAGCGAATACATCAGGCCTCCAGCCCATCGTGAAGCTCGGCAAGCGAAAGATCCTCGGCACCAGGCGACCTGCCCCCAGCACCCTCGGTGATGGCCGGACCAGGCACTGACCCAACTTGCGTGGGAATTGTCTCTACCGCATGCCCTCCCGAGGCCGCCTGCGTTGGCGATCGCTTGGATGAAACGAAGGTGCCCCAGCCTCCCCCTTCGCTCGACGTCGGGGAGGAAGAGTCGATAGTATCCCAGTCAGAGTCATAACGCTACCTGAAAGGGAACACGAGGTCCACAGGCACTTGGCCTTGAGCCTCCAAGATAGCCCGATGGAAGCCTTGCGAGAACCCCTTCCACAGGCCCCAGCGGTAGCCCGGCACATAGTAAGAGAAGGCGGCCTTCTGGAGAGCCACCTGGTAACCCTCTGAGCACTTGAATTACTCAAGTGCCTCCACCCCAGCTAGCTTCGCCTTTCTCTCAAGCTCGGCTTGTCACGCCCCGAGGGCAGAAGGAACCCAGAGTGCGTGACGAGTTTATATCGATCATGTCAATCAGAGCGTTAGTGTATTCGACACAAAGACAGACTGTAATTACAATTATACCTTACAAATTTGTTAAATGGTGGCTATGCCCCTACACCCCGCGTTTGTGCGGAGATTCACTGTACAGTCGATAACCTGCCGACAATCAATTATCAATACATCAACTATGTTGTGTACACTTGTGTGATTGTTTAAAAATCGCGACTGTCAACAAAATTGTGTATACGCCCCTGCCTTGCCAGGGATGATGATGCCCACACTTTCTTCCAACCACAATATTGTTCTTACACCCATGAGCACTATCTAATCATGTTCGCACTTGGGTGTTGCTAAACCCTGACCACTGACCTCTAGAGAACAAATTACCAAAATACCCTTGAAGTCTAAAAATGGCCAAACAACCTCCAAACCTTCCGGAACTTGCCCAAGTGCCCCATGGAAGATCGAGAGAGTGCTCAGTCACTCACCCAACCCAAAAATTATGCAATGCCCCTGGCCTAGCCCCAAATTACCAAAATATCCCTAGAACTCTCAAAATTACTAAAATACCCCTGAGATCCAGAAACCACTAGGACGCCCCAATATGTCTCCGGCCTCCTATAAATCACACGTGCCTTCAAACCATAGGCTTTTGCCAAACTAAACATGGCCTTTGTTAAAACCCTAATTTCTTCAATAGTTATTGTTGTTGTTGATGTAAAAAGGGGTGGGGTTCAATGTGAGCCACACAAGTGAGTATGCCATTGACATCAGAATCTATGTAAAGAACCCTAGGACTTTCTTTGACAATTAATCAAGAGTGTTCGAATGCTATGCCGATGTAAATCAACATTGGCTGGGGTTAGTGAGGAAAGGTCCTGCATCCAAACCTACATCATCTGATCAAACCAAACCCACGGAATGAACCATGCACAGGCTATTTAAACAGCCTCATACGTGCACTAGTGTTGTTTACCCTTTTCCCCGAGAAGGCCAGGAAGTCTACACCCATCTCTCACCATGTGATAAGAAAAAAATAATAATATCCAGAGAGAATATTCTGTGACCACTACTGCTGGCTTAGGATGTTTTTGTAACTGATGATGTGTTTTCTATCGTTACGTGTTTTCTAGATCAAGATGCTGCCTCGTAGAAGAGCCCGTGCTCCTCTTGAAGAGAGTGGTACTTCTCCTCCTCTGATTATGCCTGCTCCTCAAGCAGATGGTGGCCGTGGTAAAGCATTAAAAGAATTTTTGCTGTTCCACCCGCCAACTTATGACGGTCAGTCAGATCCAGATACAGCCAAGGTATGGAGCGACTGAGCACGTGTTTCGTTCAATGGAATGCGCGGAGGACGAGAAGGTTATGCTTGCTACTTTTCAGCTTCAAGGTGCAGTGCTTATGTGGTGGACTTCGGAGTGAGAAGTTACTTTCCCTTCCTGTCCGCTTCGTCAGATCACTTGGACAGAGTTCGTGACTACTTTTGAGCGCACTTACAGTCTGGCCTATCTCCAAATGGATAAAAAGCATCAATTTCGAGAATTGGCTCAAGGTGAAATGACTGTGCTGTAATATCGGAATAAGTTTATTGAATTGGGTCGGTATGCGCCCCATGTTCTTGCTGATGAAGCCTTGAAGACGGAGTAGTTTCTGCGTGGACTGAAACTTGAGTTACGGTTGCCGTTGCTTGCCACTCGAGTAAAGGAGATGGATGAAGCATACCAGGCAGCAATCGCGATAGAGCTTGACTTGGCAAGAGCCCGACGGTCTGCTCTGGCTAGTTTTGTTCAGTCGACTGCGCGGTTCCAGCAGACTTATCAGCCCTCTGTCCCAGGAATTCCTTCTGCTTTCCCTGCTACAAGCAGTACTTCTTTCTCTGAATCCAAGGGCAAGAAATTTCGATTTAAGAGGTCCAAGAATAAGTGGGATCAGCAGGCATCTTCCGGTGCTGGTCAACCGTTGACTCCTTCTTTTCAACAGTGCCAGGATTTTGCAGTGAGTCAGTCGAGGAAGTGTGTGAGGTGTGGTGGCACCACCCAGGCAAGCCCTACTCGTTGCCAGTGGTTTGTTTTCGCCCCTCGGACTCTGGCTTACCTATATGATTGCCAGGCCACAACGTGATTAAGCCCCATACAAATCAATATCTGAAGCCCTAATTCCCTTGGAATCCCATAAAACCCCAAAACACCAAAATAGAGCACCAGAGGCCCTACCTTCTCGGCGCCAAACCCTCCCGGTGCCGTGAATAGTTCACGGCGCGGGGGTTCGCGCGCCGAGAGCTATTGGCGCCAGGAGCTTCTTCCATCGAACCCCTTCTTGCGTCGGGAGTTGCACTCCCTTTCTTCCCACCAAAATCGCGCGCCGAGAGCCGTTCTGTGGCTGCGTCGATATCCATTCACACTCCCTATCGCACCGAGAAACCTCATCTCTTCACTGCTTCGTGCGCCGAGATCTTCCACAGTCCCCATTTAAACCCCACTTCAATTCTGTAGACCCATCCAGGAATGCCCACGAGCCTTCATCAAGAATCCCAGGAAATAAATTAAGAGGGGAATGTCCTCCCCTATATTTCGTTGTCCCGAATCGGGCCCGTACACATATAACCCCGTAAGTTCGAAGGGCTCTACTCTGCATGTGTCCTGACGACTTCCAAGGGGAATATTAAACGTCACCGCCAGGTGATTACACTATTTGGGAGCCCAGCGCTCTCTCGTTTCGACTTTCATCCCGGCAGCCTGTGGATAATGGTCTATCTCTTCTCTGGCATGACCCGAAATAAGGGGAAGTGCTGTCGGAACAGCGATTTAATAAATGATAACCCCAATAGGCCAAGGGGGCATTGTCTTCTGGGGAAAACTAACTAGTTGGGACGTCCCCTTGAATACGTACATCGAGGGATAGTACCCTAGCCATTGTTTGGATTCCGTCCCGCCACTACGTGGACGGTCTCCTATCCTTGCTTGGCATAACTCGAAGCCAAGGGGAGATGCTACCGGATTTGATCCGTGCATTTAAATAAGCCTGCCATTTACATGCCCATTTATTATTTTTATATGCACAATCTTTTATATGCCCTCTGAGTGCTAGCGTCAGAACTGATGTGATTTGTTCAGCTAGAATGTCCTCATTGACCATCACCTTTTGTAAGTATTGTTTGAGATCCTCTTTACTGGTGGTCAACCTTCTTATCAGCTCCAAAATGGAAATCCTTGCCGGGGTTTTATCTAAGTGTTTCAATAGATCATATTGAGTCCCCGGTATGGAATTCGGCTCTTGTAATGGCTCTTCTTGCCCCTGTACGGGCTCCTGCTCTCGTTACTATGGAAACACACAGTGGAATATCCGTCCACTACGGAGCACTATAGTTTGAGAACCCTACGCCTCCGTTAGGTTGTTGGTGGATGGATGGTTAGTGGAAGGCGATGGAATATCAAGATTAGTAGGTTGGACAAGAGTAGCCGGTTGGGGGACCCTGATAAGGGACCTTCGCAGCTGAGGGTTGGCAGGAACTGGAACAACTGGTAATGAAGGTGTCGCGACAAGTGGGTTGAGAAGGATTATAGTTGAAGGGACAGGTGAAGAGTGGACACAATGGGGCCCTGGAGGTGAAAGGTTGGTGGTGGTAGGTGTGTGGGGATTTGGGCAAGGGTGAAGCAGCAAAGGCCTAGGAGGCGCAATATGTTGGGTAGATGGAGATGCCGGTGAAGGATGGATAAGGAGTGGCCTAGATGGGAAAGGGGTCAATGAAGTAGGTGGAGTTTGTGGTGTAGGTAAAGAGGGGGAAGGGCGGATGAGAAAAGGCCTTTGCGGCAAGGGGTTGATGGTGGAAGAGGTTTGATTAGCGAGGTGTATAAGTGGTCGAGAAGGTTGTGGAAATGGTGAAGGCTGAGGTGTTCTTAGCAGATGGGGAAACTGATTAGGATTTTGGTTTATGGAAGTGATGGAGGTGCTTTCGACTTGCCACCCCTGATGATGGGAATCGACTCCAAACAGTAGTATTTTTTATTTACATTTATGTCCTTTAGTTTGTATTTATGTCCTTGCATAAATAGGTGTGCAATTGTAAGGCAACTATAAGCCAAAGTGTATCCCAACTCTTAGATCAAGCAGAAATCCTTTATTCTCACTGCCATTGAGTACTTCACCAAGTGGGCCGAAGCGGAGGCGTATGCGGAGATCAAAGCTACCCTGGTGTGCCACTTCATCATGAAGAATATCATCTCGCGGTTCAGAGTGCCAAGCAGCATCGTCACCGACAATAGACCCTAGTTCGTCTCTCAAGAGCTCTAGGACCTCTGTAAAAAGTTTAATATTACATTGCATCATTCATCTCCATATTACCCTCAAGATAATGGCCAAGCCGAAGCCACTAATAAAACACTTCTTAAAATCATAAAGAAAATATGTGAATCTCACAAATTTTCTGATTGGCCCGAATGATTAGTGGAAGCTCTATGGGCTTACCGCACCTCCATTCGTACTCCTACGTGATAAACCCATATGCTCTTACTTACGGGGTGGAGGCGGTGCTCCCATATGAGATCTTGATCCCTTCCCTAAGGGTACAACTCAATAAAGAACTTAATCTTAATGAACGTCGAGAGGCGTTGCTCATCCAGCTAGAACTCTTGGATGAGAAGAGGTTAAACGCGGCCGATCACATGTCCGTTTATCAAAAGAGAATCTCACATTATTTTTAAAATAAGGTGATTGAGCGTAAATTTCAAGTAGGTGATATGATTTTTAAACGCAAATTCATTAGGTCTGGAGGTCCTAGGTCTAAATTACAACCTAACTAGGAAGGGTCATTCATTGTTAGAGAGGTCTATCCAGGGAATGCATGCCATCTAGTTAATGCGGAAGGTGAGGAGCTATCTTACGCTTGGAATGGGTTGTATCTTAAGTGTTTTTTCCCTTAGAGTCAAGCCAGTGCCAACTTGGTAGTGAGGTGTCTCTTCCCTTGACCACAAAGAAGGACCCCGAGTATGACAATCACACAGTACACGACAACATTGGTCAGGTTTTTCCTCGACTACGTGACACCCCTTAATTGATGATATCCCGATCTAAGATCAATCTTGGAAAAATACTTGTATTTTCCTTTCTGATATCATCCACTTTATCTAACAATTCTCTATACGTATCCTCCCAATCAGATATTGTATAGTGATTGAAAGGGGACGATACCTCATCGGAGTCTTCTTCCTTATCTTCCCCATTTCTGGCCATCAGGCAGACGGGCTTCTCTTCATCCTCGCTCTCTGAGGTGGTGCTCAGTGTGCCCCCGTCCTCATCGCTCCAAGTACTGGCCATTGCTTTTCCCTTTGCAGCTTTGTTCCTTGGTCTCTCTTTCTGCTCTTGGAGCTCTGGACAATCCACCTTCATGTGGCTGGCTTTCCTACAATGGTAACACACGTTAGTGTCTAATTTCTTAGCAGGGTTAGACCTATACTTGTTCGATCGTCGGCCACTAAATTATCATCGGCCGAAATTTCTTCCCTCTTTTCTCAAGAATCGCCTGAATTCCCTGGTCAGCATTGCCAGTTGATCCCTATCAATATTTGACCTAGAGTGACTACTCTGTTCGCTGGATGATCCACTGTGGTTGGATCTGCATGTCTTGCTGGAGGTAGCCTTCAGTGCGATCGACTTCTTCCTTTTCTCCACCTCCTCATCCTTTGGTAGGTTCATCTTATATGTCATTAATGAACCAAGTAGTTCATCCACCTTTGTGTTCTGCAGATCTCTCGACTCCTCAATCACTGTTACTTTGGTATGCCAGATTGGAGTCAGAGATCGTAGAATTTTTCTCACGATTTCATAATCACTGTAAATCTTCCCCAGATCTCTGAGACCGTTAGTAATTATAGTGAGACGGGCATACATTTCCTTGATGGTCTCACTGGGCTTCATTCGGAAGGCCTCATACTCGGAGACTAGCATGTTCGTCTTGGTCTCCCTCACCTGTGAAGTTCCTTCGTAGATGACTTCGAGTTTATCTCACATTTCCTTTGCTGCGGTGCATGATGATATTTGGGAGATTTCTGTGGGGTGCAGGGCGCACTGTATGGCATTGATGGCACTCTAGTTGATAGTGGACTTCTTGATCTCTTCTTCTGTCCACAGATCTTCATTCTCAGACATATAGAATGGTCCTTTGCTGACCACCTTCCAGATCTTGAAGTCCTTTGCCCTCAGGAAGACCTCCATCAGGTTCTTCCAGTACGAGCAGTTGGTACCATCGAAGTATGGAGGCTTGGTGGTGGAATGAGCTCTGCTGTCAATCCTCTAGCATCCATTGCCATTCCTCTTTAAGATGTTAGTCCCTGTAAAAAGAGTTAGGCTCTGATACTAATTGATGGAGTATATGGATGCTAGACAGGTGATCAATGACCTAGATACCTACAGATAGAGTGTCTATATGAGATCCAGAGGGGGGGTGGATGGATCTATCACCCTTTAAAATCAACTACAGCAGCAACGGTTACGGAATTAAATCAAGCTACTATAGAGCGGACAGAAATCACTCAATCACGATTGCTGTAAGAAAATTCACCTAGATCAGAACTTGAACAATCTTAAACATACATCTATTGCTGGTGGAAGATGGGAATAAGATGCATGCCAATCACAACCAAACTATAACAGATCTGCTCATACTCAAACTAGGCAACTGAAGTAATTGCGGAATATACTCACACTACTGCAGAGCAATAGGTAACACTTAGTTGCAATCAACCTCAAGCGGATTAATCAGATCTGAATTCGTATGATCCTGAACAAACATCTGCCGAGCGATGAACAGAAGTGATAGACAATGTAAACCATAAGACAATCGCACAGTAGACAGGGATTTTTAAGGTGGTTCGATCTCAAACCCGAGATCTACGTCCACCCCACACTCCAAACCAGAATGTAGCTTCTACCACTGATACACAGCTTCACTGATCCCTAGCTTTGGGGTGAAAACCCTACAAACCGCTAGGCATTACAGCTTATGCCGTCCAGAGGAATCCTCCTCTGCAAACTGCTGGGGACTTACAGCTTCACCCATCCAGAGGAATCCACCTCTGCCCGCTGAGCATCACAGTTTGCTCTACTGACACACAACTTGAAAACATGGTTCAAAAAATAGGTAAATAATAAATGAAAAACTCAGAGATCCCAACAGGGAGTGTAGCTCAACTAAGCAATCTCAGCCCTAGTATCTGAACCGAGAGACTGAGGAACAAACTCTCATAGTAAATCTTCCAAACAACTTTCTCTAAACTCTCTCTTTCTCTTCTTCTCTCTTTCCTCTCTTTCTCTTCTCTCTAGATCGTATAGGCTCTTTCTACTTCTGCTCTTCTGAAATAATTTTTCACGATCCCTCTTCTCTAGATGGAGAAGTCTCCCTTTTATAGCAGCATCAGATAGGTGGGCGTGTGTCCTCCACGAATTCCTGCCCTAGTGCCTTGACCACGTGGCAGCATCTCAGCTCACAACTTTACACGTGTCATGATCCTGGCACCTCCTCCATCCTTGGATCACATGCCATCCTTATTTTCCACGAAAGGATATCTGCCATAAAAGAAGAACGAACATCAGTTCAAGATAGTTATGGAATTATAGTAAAGACAAGAAGAAATTGCACGGAGTCAATAAGCAACTCAACTAGATGTGCACAGACAAAATGTGATGCGTGCACATGTATGCACAGACTTGATCAAGACACGCAAGCAAATGCACAGACTTATTTCAGTATGAGATTGATGGATGCACTGGCTGAATGTGTGCATTGTGCATGAAGTGCACAGACCTGCTCGAGCCGTGAGCGGCCTTGCCAAGACTCTGTGTGTGCGAGTATGAGAGGAATGCACTAACTATAAATGCCTAGTGCTGGTATTGCACCAACTCAATGAAGTGCAAGACTGAGAGATGCTTCACAAACTCGCCTGATGCACAAAGGCGTTGCACCGACCTAGTCAAGTGCAGCCATCAGCTATTCCACCTAGTCAATGGATTCGTGCAGGACTTATGCATATTAGAGAATGCAACACATGCACCGACTCGAATATGTATCATATGCAATAAACGCGCAGACACTGCTGAGACTTAGACGTGTCCTTCAGCAAAAGTATGCACCGACCCAATGCAAACTAAGCGAAGGTTGCATCAAGGCAAACCTCTGCAAGAATGAAGACATATGATGCACCAACCCAATCTTGTGCATGAACTTAGACTTAAACAAATGATGCACTGAGATGATGCTTGCACAGACTCTGCAAGACTAAGTCACTTGCTGCAATAATGGATGCACCGACTCAACACTAACTGACTAAGCGATGCACCAACACAGTCTATTGCGCTAACAGAGTAAACACATGCAACCAGATAGAAAAAAGACATGCAAGCACCAAATGATACACAGTTGCCAATCATAAAAACCACTGTTGCTAATCATCTATTGCTGATCATCAAGACTACTATTGCCAGTCATTAAACCATTTGCCAATCATCCAAACCAATCAGCATAAGTCTGCTGCTGGTCAAATCAGAGGAGTCCCAACAACTATAGCGTGCTTTGGCAGAGATGGACGGGTCCCAAGGTGGATGGCCCGAGAGGAGGTTCACTGGGTGCGGAGGATGGATCGACATCTCCCTCTGCTGGGCCCGCCAGTGGTTACTATGGCAAGCATAGAGCAGCTGGACAGTGGACATACAGTAGTGGCTGAGGGTCCCCTTGGCGAGAGAGCCGCTAGAGTCGGGACCATGGAGGTGGCAAGGATTCAGGAGGCCGACGGCATGTACACCTATGATAGGAGCGGAGGGTATCCATTGGAGTTCCCCCTAGATTAGCAACTATTCGAGTTTCTCTAGAGCTATGTTCCACCTGGCATGTAGGAGGATGACTCATGGATTCTGGGAACCCGTTGTCGGCTTGAGCGGGCCATCTTGATCAACAGGGATAGCTTGCATGGCGTAACCTTCTACAGCTACCCTAGCTTCTCAGAGGACTACTAGAGGCGGTGCCAGTTTCCCAGTGCTGAGTGCCTGGGGTTCTTTGGCAGGGCAGAGCGATCAAGGGTCAGAGTCGGGCCACTAGGGCCCACTTCCTGGGACTTGCACGGTCACCATCGCGCTAAGACTGAAGGGACTGCCAGACTAGTGCTAGAGATAGCAGGCTTGCATTATGCTGGAGAGGGATATGATGATCACAGCATGTTGGACGGAGTTATGAGGTAGACTATCATGAGCTGGTATGGTCGCTGGGCTGTGATTCCATCGCACTACCACTGCTAGGGTGCTATTGAGTGGCTGATGGGGGTTATCCATCACTATCGGGTGCTGTTGGGCCAGGCTAGGATGAGGTACGTGGTGACTGCTGCCTTGTATGCGTACCCATGCTACACCGAGCTATTGCAGGGGCTGATGGAGCGCTTCAATCGCCATTGGAACATGGTGGCTACTACAGAGGGGGAGACTTCACTGGACTTGTGGTCTCTATTTAGGATTTTCAGACTGTCAATCATTGGTGAGGGATACGAGGAGGTAGTGCTGGATGACCTCCATCACAGCCACATCGACAGATAGGGGAAGTATCGGATATCTTGCAGATATCGATATCTCATGAAGACCTAGAGGGACCTATCCCTGGCAGGGAGAGAGAGAGTGGCATAGACTCTGAGAGTACCATTGAATGTATGGGTCCGTCATTTCTACAATGGGCCATTCTGCTTTTACCAGGAGTTTGCTAGGGACCAGACTCCCTGGGAGGAGTACATAGAGGTGGAGCTTCACTTCAGGACCTACACTAGGTACAATTATGCCCACACAAGGGGTGGAATCCCCATGGTTTGTCTGATGTGACACACCTTGCCGCCTATTTGGCATACTGGTTGGTGACATTCGTGGTTTCGCACGGAGAGGATGGTTTGCTGAGAGCCGAGCTGCTATGGCCGACTTGTTTACTGGCTGAGGGGAGACAGTTGGCCTTGGCTCCTACTGCACTGGCCAACATCTGCCAAGGACTGGGAGTTCTGGCAGTACACCCGGTGCTGAGGGAGAGGAGCATACTCCTGCTGACCCATTACCTCAGCGTGTAGGCCGGACTGCTATTTTTGGGACTAGTGACGCGAGGGATAGTGATGAACCTGATGACACAGCTGTTGTTCAGCTTCCCTGGATAGACTGACGGGGACACAGAGGCACAGCTGGAGGGGGCTAGGAGAGCCATTTGCTACTTGCCCACCCGGGGCAAGGAGGGACTACCTTTTGACAGTGCCATGAGGGACTCCCACCTTTTTCTAGGACCTTCAGGTGGAGGGGCGACCACCGCGCACCCTGTTTGGGAGGTGGTAGATGTCGGGCTGCGGATGGAGTGGATACGGAGTACCCGATCAGCGGTCTTGACGTTACACCAGACAGCGACAAGTTCCTTAGAGCCGTACTCTCCACACCAATTTGCAAGGAACTTCGGGTATGACCAGGGGATCCCGTCAAACCGAGAGTTCTCGTTGGATGGTAGGCAGTACCAAGGCAGGGACACCCACTTACTCATGGAAGCATGGTGGGACTTCTACAGTCATCGGGAGCTAGAGCAGTTCTCGATGCTAGGACAGGGACACCGCGGGAGGTTCGACGTTCACTACGCCAGGTGGTGGTTCGAGCACAGTCACTTGTACCGATAGAAGGCCTCTGCAATTCGGATGGCAGAGGAGAGCCGCTTGCTGAGGGAGGATCTGCCTCCTATTGTGCTGGATGAGGGGTACCTGAGGTCCCGTGTTACTTGAATCTGTCGAGAGTTTGAGCGAGTCATGGAGCGGTGGCCCTAGAGTGGCCGGGGTTCGACCTCTGGGAGCTGGAGCAATGGAGGGGCACTGAAGCCCCTGAGATAGTTGTCAGTGAGAGCGGCGGTGATAGGAGGGAAGGTGTCCCAGTCAAGGGCACCTAAGGCTTGGTGGGCCCAGTTCTTGGCCGACTGTGGCTTTCAGAGGTGTGGTTCATTGGACCGGGAGCTCTTGCATGGGAGCTTTATCGATTCAGCGATCGACGATAGGCGGTGACATATCAGCCACGCGATCGGGTCTGCCAGACCCTTGGAGTTCTTGCCCTAGATTGAGTGCGCCCGCAATCTACGGGATATCGGAGAGGCCGTGACGATAGCGGCTCGAGTGCTGGCCTTGAAGCCGGAGCAACTGGTACTCCTGCCACCGACCCCCTTTAGGGATCCAGGTACGACCTTATTTGAGACACTCCGTCCCTTTTTCTTTTGTTACTTTCTAGTTATAACATTGGGACATTGTATAATGTTGTGTCTATTGACAGGTTCGGCGATAGAGGGGGACAACCCCTCCACGGAGGCGTCCTCGGGGAGTGGGGATGGAGTTCCACAACTAAGGCGGAAACACCCCAGAGTGGAGCTGCGGTAGCCGAGACTGGCAAGTCTTCTGGAGGACACGAGGCTGACGGGGTAGCTGAGCCAGAGATAGCTCTGAGTAAGTGCCATTGTACCTCGTTTGCTCCTGTTGACACCCATTTTTGGCCAACGAGTCAGGTCATTTCTCTTACCATTATTTGTTGATGCCTCGAGTCATCCATCGCTTATTGGTCCATGTCTGAGCACAATTTTGGGCTTATTTTACGAGCACCTCCCTCCCTGACTATGATTTAAATGATAGTTTTCGCCGAGGTTTAAGGATTTTAGGCTCTTAATTTATGTCGATGATATTCTTGTTATGGGCTCTGATGCAGGGGGCGTGGATCTATTGATTCAATCCCTTCAAAGGGACTTCGCTATTCGGGATCTGGGACCGACCCACTATTTTTTGGGAATTGAACTTCAGCCCCATCCTGCTAGTTGTGTTCTCTCTCAGCCTGGTTACATTGTTGACCTTCTGCACTTTACTAAGATGGATATGGCTAAGACCATTTCAACACCTCTTGGGACTCCAGCTGTACCGTCATCTATTGCAGACTCTGCTCCATTGCCAGATCCTTCACTTTATCGGAGCATAGTAGACGCCTTGCAGTACTTCACTATCTCCAAGCTCGATATTGCCTTTGCAGTCAATCGGGCTTGTCAGTTCATGCATGCCCCCACTCAGGCACACTGGGCAGCAGTCAAGCGATTGTTGTGCTACCTTAAAGGCACGATTGGTCATGGGCTGCTCCTTCAATGTACTTCCTCACTTCAGCTCAGTGCCTTCAATGATGCTGATTGGGCCAGTTCACCTGCAGATTGCCGCTCTACCAATGGCTATGTGATTTTTCTTGGACGAAATATCGTCTCTTGGAGCTCCAGGAAGCAATCCACTCGGGCGCGCTCTAGCACTGAGGCTGAGTACAAGGCCATAGCCAATGCCACTACTAAGCTTATTTGGCCACACTCGCTTCTTACTGAACTAGATCTACACTAACAATCTCCTCCTATATTGTGGTGTGACAATATCGGTACAACGTACCTTGCAGCAAATCCATTATTTCATGCGCGGACAAAGCATATTGAAATTGATTTTAATTTTGTCCATGAACAGGTGGCTTTGAAGCAGCTGATGGTCTCCTTTGTCTCCACAAAGGATTAGCTTGCCGATATTTTTACTAAAGCTTTATCTTAGACTCGTTTTGGCTACCTTCGTGACAAGCTTAATGTTGTTCACAACATAAGCTTGAGGGGGGGGTGTTAGTGATCTTCCATGCGCGTAATCTCACTGTTGCCTTCTATATTAACTGACAGTGAGGGTATATGCCTCTTGGTATACACAGCTCCTATAGGGGTGTGTACCAATAGGGGCACGTCTAGGTCTAATGACTCAATTCCAAGTTCCTCAAACAATTGACTAGCAAACCTCTCAGAAATAAAAGTATGTACTGCACCGGTGTCAAACAATACTCTAGCATGAATACCATTGATAGAGATAGTACCTTCTGTGAGGTCATATGCATGCTCAGCATCCTCTCTAGCTAATGCAAACACCCGAGCTGGCACTCAGGGTCTCCCTGCGGGTCGTGCTTCTGCTGGTCTGACCGCTACTGGAGCTGTTGCTACTGCAACTGGCCGAGATGCTACAAGCTGCATCATCTTTGGACAGTCTTGGATCATGTGGCCCTTCTCGCCACAACAGAGACACCTGCGGGTGGTGATCCAGCATACTTCCCTGCCATGTCACTTGCCACAATGTTTACATTCTGGTTTGTCATTACTCCTTGCTGGTGGTGTGATCTTCCCTATCATGAATTACTGTGACGGATTCTTCATCACCCTTTTGCCTTTGTCATATCGGTGCAATGGTGCTGATAGTCTCGTTGTTGAAGTCCTCTTCTCCTCTTGATATAATTCCATGTTACTCTTTTGACGACAAGCCGCGCTAAGAGCCGCCTCCATCGTAGAAAGATCCAGTGCAACTAGACGGGTCCGAAGTGACGATCGTAGTCCTGCCACAAATTTCTTCACCTTCCTTCTTTCATTTGTAACAATGTGCGGTGCATACTTTGATAGTTCAGCGAACTTAGCCTCATACTCAAGCACGGTCATCGACCCTTAAGTCAGGGCCAGAAAGTCTTGCTCCATATTGTCTTGTACATGCTCCGGTATGTACTTTGTTGTGAATAGCTACCTGAATTCTTCCCAAGAAATATCATGCTCTGTTGTGCCCTTGTAGTCATTTGTATATCATGATTTTGATAATGGCTAACACTATAAGTCATTGTGATTTTGCACCTCAACTGCTACTCTACTATCTCAAGCAAAGAGATGTTAGAGAAAAACCTACATGTACAAGAGAAGTTGAGTCTAAGCCAAAAGAGTGCATTTAAAAAGATGAGCCACTGCGATCTGAGCTTCAACATGCACAACATTATTTCTCATTCCTTTCTGAGCTCATATGTTCTTGTACTTTTAATTATTTCTACATTGACCTATCGTATAGGCACTATTTTGATGAAAACATTCTTCAATTTTCTATTCCGTATTTACTGTCAGACAGTAGTTAAAGATCTAAGGACCTTTGATGTTAGGATTGCTTGACGATAGGCCCAATGGCAAATTGGGCATCTGAGCAAAAACTAGCTAGTGTCGGCTTGAGAGTAAGTTTATGGTGAACTAGATACCTACGCAAAAACCAGTTGTGTTTGTATGAGGGCAAGTGTTGGTAAGCTGATACACCTAAACAAAACTCAACTAGTGTACTTTTGACGTGAAGTTGTGAAACTTTAGACAGTAGTCTGGGTACTGAACATAGGTCACCAAGAGGGTGTCTAAATCAATATAAACTCTAGTTTCCTTGTGTGTGATTGTCTTGATTTACTTATTGCATCGGTACTTTATCTTAGGTGAGATTTAAGTTTATAGTTATATTTATTTGGCACTTCCAGTCATGTCTCTCTAGGAGCGACTTTGTTACTAACAATTCATATCAAAGCATGTGTTATCTAAGAATAAGTTTAAAGACTGCGAGTAAAACATTCGAAGAAGCGAAGTAGAAATGACTACCATCCAAAAAGGATAATCGATCAACAGACCCCCTCTATTCAACGACATTGACTACCCTTAGGACAAAGTAAGGATGATGGATTACATGAAGGGGATAGACTATGATGTGTGGATAGTAATAGAATACGGTGATCATCCCATCATAAAGCTAAAAGAAGAATGGGGAAAACTAGAGAAGAACGCCACATCTCTTAATGCCCAAGCACACAGTCTCATGTTCTATGCATTATTAAGAGACGGGGCGTGACAATTTAACGGTTATCTTTTATAGTGTGCAGATTGTGTCCAGCATTGATGTTGCTAGTTGATTGTAACTATTTCATTACCTTTAATTGTGCACTCTATATTCTATTTTTGGTCACTCTTGTGTATGCGACTCAGTTGTTCTGCTATTGCCATTCACATTTTATTATCATTGAAAATGTTTGCTGAAATTGATCAGGGAGACAGACATATTCACCCCTCCCTTCTATATCTGTCATTCGATTTATCAATTGGTATTAGAGCGGGTTACCCATCATGTGGTCCAACGACCAGGGTAGACCTGAAACCAGTGCTCCTCGCAACTTCACAGCTGAAGGGCACTCCATTAACAGGCCTCCGTTCTTCAATGGAAGTAACTATCTATATTAGAAGAACAGGATGGAGGTATTTCTATGTGCACAGAGTCATGTACTCTGGAGGGTCATCACCACTGGTCCATTCAAGCTTCCTGAAGATGAAAGCACCTGGGCTAGGGAGCAAATCCATGTATCAATTATGAACTGGACTACAATGAATATCATGTAGTGTGCTGCCCACCCAGAGGAGTATTCCAGAATCTCAGCATGCAAGACAGCCAAGAAAATGTGGGATGAGCTCTAATTGATCTATGAAGATACATCACAAATGCGAGCCATGAAGGTAAACATGTTAACCTCTGACTATGAATTGTTTAAAATGAAACCCAAGGAGACCATATCAGAGATGTATGCTAGGCTCTCACAGATCACCAATAGCCTAAAGTCTCTGGATAAGCAGATTCAGGAGAGTGACCTTGTTAGGAAAATTCTAAGGTATTTAACCCCCATGTGGCACACAAGGCTACTGTTCTAGAAGAATCTAGGGACCTAACCACTATGACAGTCACAGAACTCATAGGATCCCTGATGGCATATGAAATCAACCTTAAGATGAGCAATGAAGAAAAGAAAAAGGGAAAAATCATAGCTCTTAAGGTGTCTAGAAGTAGCGGTGAGAGTAGCATGCTTCTCGAGTAAGTTTGGGTGCAGTGCTAATGCTACATGGTATGGTTATCGCATACGCATCCCGGCAGAGAAAACAGCATGAAAAAAATTATCCCACACATGATCTAGAGCTTGCTGCAGTGATCTTTACTCTAAAGATCTAGAGACATTATCTGTACAGTGAAAAGTTTGAAATCTTTATTGATCATTAGAGTTTACAATATGTCTTCTCTCAAAAAGATTTAAATCTCAGGCAGTGTCGCTGGATGGAATATATGAAAGATTATGACATCACACTCTCCTATCGACCAGGTAAAATGAATGTTGTGGCTGATGCTCTGAGTAAGAAAGTGCAGGTCAGTCATTTGTTGCTTTGCGAATGGAAATTGTAGGAACAGCTTTCGAGTGAGGCACTCAGTGTGGACATTCCTACCGATCAGATGACAGCAGTTTGTGCTAGTCTGGCTTTGACGTCAACTCTTTATCAACAGATCAAAGAAGTTTAGCAAGTTGATTCTGATTTGTCCCGCATCATAATGATGCATGATGTTGAATTTGATGATGAGTTGGTTGTCAGTTTTCGTGGCAAATTGTATATTCCAGCTGTTGATGATTTGAGAAATGTAATTCTGAGTGAAGCCCATGGGTCCCGTTTTGCTGTTCACCCAAGCACCACCAAGATGTATCAGAATCTAAAAAGGCAGTTCTGGTGGCTAGGCATGAAAAGAGATGTTGCTGCTTTTGTCTTTCGGTGCTTGACTTGTCAGCAGGTTAAAGCTAAACATCAAAAACCTGGTAGATTGCTTCAACCATTGGAAATTCCTATGTGGAAATGGGATCACATCACGACAGATTTTGTTGTGGGTTTGCCTCAGACTTCGCAGGGTTTTGATGGTATCTGACTGTTGGTTGACAGATTGACTAAAACAGCTAGATTATTATCGATTAAAGTTGCTTGGAGTGTGCAGAGATTGGCTGAGCTTTATGTTGAAAAGATTGTGCCACTGCATGGGATTCCTGTTTGGGCCAGAACAGTCGTCATTCCCAGACGTCGAGACCTCGAGTCCTGCCCGGATGGACCAACGCACCCACGGGCACTGCCCGGCTCATCCTTCGCCCGCTCTACCCATGGGTGGGGGGCATTTGTGGACGTGTAAAATAGCACGTCCGCGCGTCTCGACCAATTCAGCATCAACAACAACTTCAACCGAAGAGATTGCGGAGAACACGTCCCGTCTGGGCCCTCCGACCAAACAACACACTGCCGTGGAGCCACTTTCGGAGTCACGACAGCGAAGAAAAATCAACCCCCGGGAGGCTCACAATTCATGGGCCCCGAAGAGAATTAAGTGGATTGTCAGTCGGGCTCAAAACGGGCCCAAATCCCCTTCAACGGCACGCCCATACGGCCCTCCAGCGGCATGCCCAACGCAGGCTTCAACGGCACGCCCCTGTGGCGTTCGCCGGTACTACCCCAGCGCCGCTTTGCCGGTACGCCCCCAGCACCGCTTCGCCAGCATGCCACTGTGCACCTTCGTCGGCACGATCGCAGTGGCCTTCAGCGGCACGCCCCTGCTCCTGCTCAACGGCACGCCTTCATGCCCTCCAGCGACACACCCTATGCTCCTCCAACGGTGCACCTTCCAGTCCTTCAACGACACGTCTGTGGAGCCCTTCAGCGATGCACCCTGGATGCCCCTCAGCCTACTTCTTTGCCGGCATGCCTCCGTTGGCCTCTTCAGCGGTACACCCAGCCCCTTCAACGGCGTGGGTCTTCCAACAACATCTTCGGCAGAACAAATCTCACGCCATTCCCCTATGAATTCTTGGCGCGCAATGGGATGGCCGAGGTGTCAAATGGGGAAGGAGACACGCTACCTACTTCCTGTCAACAAAGGACAACCGAAGTCAAATCCCCATTAATGAACCACGTTCCCGTCCCGTCGCTCCCCGTTCGAAGGCCCTGTGCCGTTGGCGTATAAAAGGCTCCTCTCCACGGTGAACAAAGGAAGACAAAGAAAAAAAGAGTCCATAGTCAGCCCAAGGTGTGACTAGCCTGTTGCTTTCCAATCCATGTTTCGTGCCTAAAAATCTTTAATCATGTACATTACTACTGAAGATTCTTAATGGATTCAGATATCTGACATACCTTTGTATCGTCATATTATTACTCTACAAGAATGATGGGTAGATTTTGTTGTCAGTTGGTTATTATTGCATTGTTTTGGTGGTTCAGATGGACCAAATTTGATTTTGGATCGGAGAGTTCTGGCCCGAGTTTATCCAAGACTTTTCAAACCTCAGCGCCACCTGAACAACATTCTGTTGGGTTAGATTGGGTCATGGTTGGGCCCTGCACAAGGGGGAAGGATCAAGATTGGTCCTCTTTCATCTGGCTGGGGGCTGAACTCACTTCATTAATCCGACCTGATCCGCTCTGATGCTATTGATTTTTGGAATCATTGAATTGAATTTTTTCCATTCAAGAAACTCAAAATTTATCAAGATATGAAGAAAAATTAAGAGACATACCTTAAATGTTACAGCTGTCCAAGTTCACCCTTAATTGGCAGAGTAAATGGATCCTTCGGAGGCTCATCCTTTTTGATCCTAGAATTTTTCTACCGCAAATAGGAGTGATGAAACTCAGGGGGGATCTGATGTGGGACAGGGTCGTGATTAGATGATTGATGCCATATTGAGCTGCTGAAGGTGGGTGTGTGCCAAACTGTACGCGTTCTGTCTGAGAGGACATTTGTCGAACACGTAGTGTGCAGACTGGGGCATGCACGGTGCAACTGGTTGGGGGGGGGGCAGCTGGGGGTGCTCTGTTGCTGCAGTGAGCCAGGGATTGCGGCGGTAGTGATCAGGGTGGCTACTGCTGCTGGAGATGGTGGGGCCTGCAGCTGCTGCTTCGGGCTGGGAAGGTGAGACAGAACAAGCGACAGATGGGGAGAATGAGAGAGGGAGAGAGAGAGAGAGAGCAGACAGTAGAGAGGGAAAGGGGGGTAAGCATAGAGTTGCGCTGTCTTTGCCACAGGAAGAAGGGCCCGCATGGGTAGAGGATTCTACGCGGGAATAGGGAGATTGAGGAGAAGGAGGGTACATAGAATGAAAATGGCACTCCATGAGAGAGGCGGAGACTTAATACAGGAATATCAAGGAAGTACAACCAGGGAAGATGGCACGAAGAACGAGGAGATCAAGGTTGGACCAGGGTAGAAGGCAGTTTTGGGATGACCGTGTCTAGCAAGAGGCTGTCCTAGGAAGACCGTGGCTAGGCTCTTGAGACCTAGCAAACAGACAAACCATATGCACGAGAACCAATGTAAAAATGACCTAGGATGATGGAACCAGACAATGGAAGGGACAAAATAAATGGGTCTATCAACATAAAACTATATGGATAATGCGGGAATGCAGGACAAACATCACAAACGGGCCTGAATAGGCCTAAACAACACAAACAATATGATGTGAGAGGGTTCACGCAAGATCAAACAAATTAATATGCTCGTTAATTTATTTGATGAGTTTCAATGGACCGCTTAATGAGTTAATTAAGCACAAATTCGCTCAAGATGGGTATCCTAAAGGGAAAGGGGTCCAAACTTAGGGTTGGCCTAGGGTTAATCTCCCTCACACATATGCCAATGCAAATCCTAGGGGTGGAAAGATACAACCGGCTCAACATCTGTGTGGGAATCCATGGCTCACGGAGACTTACGGAGGTCTTGGATAAGATTACCTAGTCGACTCCAAGGAATATGATGGCGAGAGGGTCACTTAACAGGGTAGGAATGTAACTATGCAATGCATGACCCTATGCGACCAGAGTGCATGCAGATTTCTAGCCTAAATCTAGGAAATCAAGACAATATTAAATTACAAAATCATGATAAGATGAATGCAGATAACATGACAAAACCACGACAATATAAAGGACAACAAGGCAAGACTATAAACAAGCACAGTCAGACCTCAGAAGGTGGATTAAATCATCAACGAACAACGTACCTGAGAGTCTATGAGCAGATTTCTAGTTTATTCACATGTTTTACCGTATTTTCCATTACATTATCATCTGGAGTGAAAATGTAATTACTTAAACTATGCCTTCATGTTGATACGAAGATACCTACTAGCAAGTGTGCTCATACCTACTTTTTTCAATCTTTCCTCGAAATTCAAGTGAGTCAGATTCGGATTACTCTAACAACAGGTCCGAGAGTGATCATGAATGATGATCGAGAGAAGACCTAGTTGTCCTTAGTCATTAGATTGGTCTAAAATCTTGTCATGTAATTTTCTCTTTATTGAGTCATTATGTAATTTTTATTTTTCTTGAGTCTAGTTGTCGTGCTGTCAAAGGAAGGTCAACTACGTATGTACTTGAAAGATTACATCAATAAAGTTGAATTTTTGAGTCTATGTCCTTGTGCATTCCTTTTATGTGGATGTTGTTGCGCTCTAATTACGTTACTTGCTTGAGGCGTATTGCCGGCTGCTCACGTCCCCGAGTGTCTTCCGCTATATACATATAGCTTGGGCCGTAACAGATTGGCTAGAGTAAACAATGGTTCTTTTGAAAAGAACCTCTTCTCTGATCGGTCCAGCAGAGGTAGAAGTGATGGTCTAGATCCTGGGGCTATTCCGATCTTCTTCCTCATTAGGTGGCAGCACCAAGGACATCCTTTTTATCCTAGAGGATCTTCTGGATAGTACCTCTGATTGGTCGAATGTGAAAAGATGGTTACAATGAAAGGTGGCCTTTCCCACATTTTCTAACTGACATTTCCATTAACCAAAAGGATTGATGTGGTAAGCCAATGATGATAAGGACAGTTGACTATCCTAGAATCCATTTTCCAGACCTCAAACCTACTAGAGGGGCTGGTGGAGATGACTCCCAAGCATCATGGAGTTTGAGTTTAGTTGCACCGAGCATAGTTGCATTGAGTCCGAGCATGGCTTCATTGAGTCCGAGGCTTCATGCAATCTGAGCTTGGTTCATGGAGTCCGAGCTCGTTTAGGCTTGACTCTTCTTTATGGAGACCGAGCTTGAATGTAGCTTCGTCCGAGCTTACTCTGAGCTTAATCTTCATGATGTCCGAGCATAGAGCATGGAATTCAAGCTTAGAGCATGGAGTCCGAGCTTGTTCGACTTTATCAGCTGCTTATCTAGCTATTTGTTAGACTTAATGAGCTATTTGTCACCCTTGTGTTCAAAGAGCCATCGCCTTAGCTGCTTTCCTTGTTGCTTTCAGTCATCGCCTTATCCATTTGCACCCTTGTGGGTGTATTCTTCACGACCTATTTGTCACCCTTAGTAGGGTATTTTACACCCTTACTAAGCTATTTGTCACCCTTAAGTGACTATTTGTCACTCTTATTCAGCTATCTGTCACAGATGTTTGTTCATTTTTTTTCCTTGGCTTCTGCAGCTAACAGAGTCTTCTGGCTAGCTCTTGCGTTGACTTTACTTCATGGTGACAGTCTGTTCTAGCTTGGTGGCAGGAATCTGAGCTTGCTGGCATGAATCTAAGCTTGCTTCATCCATCATGTCTGAGCTTGGGTTCCTCATGTCTGAGATTGATTCATCATGTCCGAGCTTGGGTTCATCATGTCTGAGCTTGCTTCATGAGGTCCGAGCTTGGTTTCATTGAGTCCGAGAGCTTGGTTCATCAGGTCCAAGCTTCATTTCATAGAGTCTGAGCTTCATGCATTCCAAGCTTGGTTCAAGCAGTCTGAGCTTCATTGTCATTCCGAGCTTGGTTCATTAGGTCTGAGCTTCATTTCTTGCCGTCCAAGCTTCATGCGTTTGGAGTAGACTCGAGCGCCTTGTGGAGTCAACATTCCTTCTGTAATTTCTTTGATTTCAGCCAGCCCACCTATTTTTCACCTATACGCATCTATTTGTTACTGATACGGGACTATTTGTCACCGATACGGGTCCATTTGTCGCTAATACAAGACCATTTGTCACCCTTGGCTCACCCATTGTCAGTGATATTATCGTGTTAAAGTTGCTTGATGGAGTCGACTCGAAAGACCTTTGGAGTCGACTCTCTCATCTCGTTTTCTTCATACTTGGCCATTCTTCTCCCTAAATTTTCTTGATTGCTTCCATTATAATATTCTGACTTCTAGAAACCTTGGCATTTAGCTGGGCTTTTTGAACTACTGGTTTCCTACTCAAGTTGACTCATGATGTAGAACTTCAGGAACACTTTCAACATAATCTTCCATCATCATGAGCATGAAAACTTATGAACCAAAGGCTCGATCTTGTATTACTGACTTTTGCTGAATTGCTCTCATTCCACTGCTTGTACCACTACCGTTGCTGCACTTCTAGCACGAAATCTGCTGACTTTACTTGACTTTAGGAACCTTTGAGACCTGTTCTTTTCAGCATTCAAACAAATGCTTTTACACTATGACTTCAATGCATCAGAAAATAATGTACCAATGTAGTGACCTTCAAACATATGACATCATCATCAAAACATGAATCCCATGCACAAGCAGAATCATGATGAGTTATAGTGTTTGACATCATCAAAATCACAGGGACACAACAGTAAGGAGCAGAGAGGTAGATTATAACCCTACAGATGTTGTATACTTGCGAGACGATAATGACCCTATGGTTTCATGGGTTGCAAGAACAACAATCGAGCGTGGTGAGGTGGAACTTGACGAGGAGGGCAAAGAACTAGTTGAGACACCATGACCTAATACTTTTCTCACAGTAGCTGTGCAACAGGCAGTGGGGGAGGGAGATTACACCGATGGGCAGACGGTTGGAGATGAGTCAGCAACGGGACATGATGAGAAAGTTAATTTGGATGAAGATCTCAACATTAGGGGTATAGACACATCATATGAGTACGATGATGTAGCATGGGAGCGATTGATGTAGTCTTCAGCAAATCCACGTCCACCGGTCTCTCAAGTGAAATAATATAAACATATTGAATCGCATATTTGATTAGAGAGTGTAGGCATATATATATGTACCATGATGTAAGAAATAAATTACAAGACTATCTGACAACTGAATAGTGCTCTCGGGTTGCTGCACCATGACATTCATTATCTACAGAACCCAGAAGGATATCCGCTTTTAGAGAGGCCAGGGAGAGTTCGTCATTTAGAGAGGTGAAATTATATGGCTACATTGATGTGCGGAGATGACGTCCCCCCCCCCCCCACCAAGTTTCAAGAGGCTCGTGCCGGTGATGCTAACTTGCGGAGGATGATGGCATCGACCGAAGTGGAAGACAAAGGAGGTGAAGACATCAACGGTGGCACTATTGTCTATTGATGTGCGGAGATGACGTCGGCCCGTTGGAGGATAAGATGGAGGATATGAGGACGGCGATGGCGGCGTTGTCAACGAACACCCTTAGCCCCTCCCCCTATGGCCTTCTCCCCGAGCATCGAGCCCCCCCATGACCACCTCCCAGCTGGCAAGCAAATCTCGCAATTAAAGGTGTGGAGCAGAAGAAGGGGGCGATGGCCTCCAACGAATGTCGCGGGCCTCCTGGTTGGCGAGTAGATCTGGTAGAGGTGAGGAGCAAGAGCACCTCCGCGCAAGTAGCAGAGCAATAGATCTAAGAGAGGTGAGGCCCGTTATGGCAGTTGTCTCTGTGTAGGCAACATAGGTCGTGCCCCCACCTTTCTCTGCACCCTCTCCTCCTCCGACTCCAACGAGCAAGGACCACCCCGCTACCTCTTCCTGATCCCTCTCACCCTCCAGATCAGGTGAGTAGTAAGCCTTCTCCCCTTCCACCTCTGACGAGCAGGGGTTGCCCCCACCGTTCCTTATGTTCTCCCTTGGGTCCCAGTAAGTAGGGGCTAGCCCCCCCTCCCTTGGCCACCCCTACCTATGCCCTCTCCCCCTCTGGCTAAGGCGAGTATGGGCCATGCTCCCACCATTCCCTGATTTGCATTGTTTACCTGATCTAGCCCCCTCACCCCTCCATGCACCTCTCCTCCTCACGCTTCGATGAGTGGGGGCTGCACCCCCATCGTTCTCTATGCCCTATCCCCCTCCAACTCCAACGAGCAAAGACTACCCCCCCCCTCTACTTGCCCTCTCTCACCCTCTAGCGATATGGGTCCCCCCCCCCCCACCTCTCCCTCCAGTCTTCCCTCATTCGAAAAGCTACAACCCCCTTCTTTGACTTTAGTGCAAGTGGGAGAATGAAAGAAGTGTATGCCTTGCAAGCCAATCACTTATGAAGTGATGACATCACTTCTTATATATTCTCATTTGATTTATGCCAATTTCTTCATTATGTCTTATTTATTTATGCATATTACCACTTGACGTGATGAAGTCCTTGAATGCATACTATGAAGGTTGAATCATAATGAGATTATGATAGTGAGATCAACCTTCTAGATGCATACATTTTAAATATTCCTGATCGTAGGATCTTTGAGATAAGAACTCAAAGAATCTGAATAAACCAGTGCACATGATATCCTCTCAGATGATGAGGGTGATTGATCTCATAGTCACGGGTGTGGAGACACTAAGATATATGTGCAGGTGCCCATTATAAGAATAGGGTTCACTAAACTGATCCGATCATGAATCTCTGGATGGTAATTATATCTAACTGTCAACTAAGAGATTCTTTAGTCACAATAGCACTGTTGGTCCTTAGACAAGAGTCACCAAAGATACCTTGCATGAGGACTTCTGTATTTTGATTCTTGGTAAAGAGACTTTATCCATAAGTCTTGGATGCATAGGTATTCAGATACAACGGAATACATGTAAAGGTAATTGAGTGACAATAGTGGATCATGCAATCTCAGATATAGCATGAGAGAGAATGCCCTATGAATAGTACTCAATTAAATCCTTGGCCAAGATAAATAGTTCAATAGAAAATGAGTTTTCCATTGGGACTTGGAGTATGTTTATCAGGTCATAGATAAAAAGGGTTTCACAGTATGACCATACCCTTAATTATGACCAGGGGCATTAGGTATGAATGGAGGACTATAGCTATGTAGTAACTGTTGACAGAAAGGTCCTAGAATGCTTTTATAGACCCCATTTGTCTTCTGGGGTTATGGAGTGTTGCTTAGTGCTTAATATGGCCTAAAAATCTGTCAGCGGAATAATCATGAGATGATTATTCATCATAAGATGATTAATTAATTATTTAAGTCATGTAGTCAAATGGCCAAAATAAATAAATACATAAAGGTGGTAAAATGGGGAGAAGAATATTCAAATCTTCCATATGGGGACAAGAGAGGGGGGCGGCCCCCTCTTGGAGTCAACCGCGGTGGCTGGTCCTCCTTGGACCATTGACCACCCCAATGGGCCCTAGAGAGTCTAGGTGGCCAAATGGGAGAGAGGGTGGGAATCCCGTTGGGCCTACGTGGCCTTTCTGCAAAGAAACCCAACAATTCCTAATGACTAACCCTTTGGCTTATAATGCGATACAATTGCAAACCCAATTAACCCAATGATATAAATGCAAACAAAAGGACACATATGCAAACTAACAAAAATGTTAGTGCCTAGTGTTGATTCCCGTCAATTCTCCCTCGGTGGGAAGAACTCGACCCCGCCGAGTAAGGAATGCAGCTGCTAGCTCCTGCGGATCTCGACCCATCCTCCGTAGCTCTACCCAGGTGCGTGCTCTCCACTGTACCAGGTAGCGTGAGTATGCTCCACTCCTAGTAATCGTCACCTGCTGATCTCGTATATGTTCTATATGCTCGCACTACTGTGAGAATGAGACTAGTTGTGGACACTCTGGGGTGGGGTCACTCTCAAAGGGGAGGAGACGGCTCGAAAGACTCACTAGGAATCACCGCTGGGTCCCTATAGGTGAATAGATCCAAGACACTAAAGGTAGAGCTGATCCTAACTTCTTCGGGCAAGTCCACAATGTACGCATGAGATCTAACTTGTCTCGCACTCGAAAGGGACTGGAACCATGAGCTTGCATTAGACTGACTCAACTTGGCGTATGCAGACTCACACATGACCCCAGGCAAATCTAGACACTCATAGTAATACTATGATTGACGAAGAGACACAAACACAAGAGACGTACTAAGGAAGACTCGGTAAGGCTGACGGATACCTTCTATATATACTAGGTGTAAAGATAGGTTGACCCACAAATTGATGATGTGAGTCTCAACTCTCATCAACCGTCTAGTATCCAAAGGCTTGTTTGTAAACAGTATCGAGGATGAAGCCGTAGCCGCGTCAGATATCTATATATATATATATATACCTGAAGCTCTGCTTAGTCCCTCCCTGTTGTCGTTGCCCACATCTCTCTCTCTCTCTCCCTCCCTCCCTCCTCCAGGCGCCCGTCTGTTACTCTGTCGACCTTGATATGGCACGCCCCATCTTCTTGCTGGCATGCGCTATGGCCGGCTTTCTCGCTGTGGTGGCTCATGCCCTCGTCGTCGAGCACACGTTCCGCGTAAGTAGTACTGTTTGCATGGCATTCCTTCTTCTCTTCATTTTCCAGCTTCCATTCTGCCTCGAGTTAATTACATATCTTCGGCGCGAGGAGGACAATTAACATTCGTGTTCAAGTACCTTAAACTGAGTTCAACTGTTCAAAATAATGCTACAAACGTCGATACAAGCTGGCAGAACAGCCTGGTGCATGCAAGGTCATGTGGTCGGCTGCTAGCAGACTCTTTACACTAGAAACACTGAGGCTTTTTGCTTGGTCACCGTTGAGCCAATGCATTTAAATCCCTTCTCCGCAACTTGGATCCGATTAATTAAGCATTGCCGCTGTTGGATCACGATTTTTTTTCAAAACAGTGCTGTTGGCTGTCCTCCGTGTGTCGGATGCACTTCCTGCTGAACGTTGTGCTGGGAACACACCTCCAACACAAGAGTACTACTGATGCATGAGAACCAACCTTAATTTGGATGAGTGTCTTGGGATAGCTGGTCTTGTTTTACCATAAGCTTTTTGAATCCCGAAGATCAAAGAAACTAGCTAGTTGTCATATGATCGAGCTGATGGGTTTCGACCAGGATTTTTGTTTTGTTTCTACTTGTTCATAGATCTTCATCTGCTCTCCGTGAGATCCCTGAAGGCCCCAGCTTCCGGGCCTCTTCCGCAGTTTGGATATGTCAAGTATGCCATCGTGGGGAACAAAAAAAAAAACCGGTAATTTCATTATCAGGGTAGTCAGCAGGTAGTGCACTTACCTACCTTACCTGACCCGATTATTTTACCCTTTGTGTTGCCTCCGAAGGTGACAAGGCCTTCAGTCTTCTCTGTCAACATGCAAAATTTGGCCCTGCCCCCTATCATATGTCTGGAGCAGCCACTATCCAGGTACCACATATTACTCCTGGCTGCCAGGCATACCTGTAAACACAATCAGGTAGAGGATTTTGGAACCCAAAATTGTTTGGGCTCCGAAGCAGAAACAGAACAGTTCAAACAAGATAACAAGGCTTTTGGAATCCACATTTGTTTTAACATGGTTGGCTTAGTGGATTTCACAGCATTAGCATTCCTTTTATTATTTTTCTTTTTCTCAGCGCCAACAGATTGAATTTTCTTTTTCTGGTGCTGTGCCTTTTGTTGAATCCTGGCACCAATTTTATTAGCAGCATGATTATTTTTGTGCCAGTGCTCAGGCCAATAGGTATTCAGATAGTTGCAGCCCACATTGGTCCTAGGCTGACCGAAGGAGACCTGCCTATTCAGACCCCATGTCCTAGACTGACCAACCCTGCTATCAAACTGAGGTCTATACCAGTGAGTGGGAAAAGATTGATATCAAGACCTCCCTTGGACTTGATTCCATCCAGACCTATAGAATGGTTGTGGCTATTTTTGAGGATAAGTGTAATAGGTCTGGACTTTAGGCTGGTAAGTTTGGCTAGTCTGTCCTCTAACAGCATTCGGTCTCCATTGCACTTTTGACCCACTAGACTTCTGTACATGATTATGTTGGGTCTTCTTCTGGACAGGTGATGGTGGTGGAGACTTGGTGACCTTGCTCTGGGGTTTAGATTTGATTGGAGGCTGACCCTGAACCTGAGACTTACTTTTGGGTGAAGGGCAAGATCTACTAGACTCACCAACCTTCTGTTTCCCCTTATCCTTAGCACTGGACATTTTGAAATTAACATTTTTGGAAATAAAATTTTCACTAACCATTTTTATGAGAGGTCCCTTACTTTTGAGTGGAAGCTAATGGAGGCCTAAGAGGTTTAGAGGAAGGTTCGACGGAGGCCAGTGTTGCAGAGGCTAATGGTATAGCTGGTGGAGGTGTAATTGATGAAGGTTTGGTGCGGAGAAAATGCCGAATGGGGTGAGTGGTGTTAGGGGTAGGAGAAGACGCATGATGCGCTAGCGCGGGTGATTGGAGTATCGACCCGTCGTCATAGCACCAATAAGTCTCAAAAATGGGGGTTGGTTCGGGGACGGTGGCATCGCCCTGAGCAAGGGGTTCATCTGGTGGTAGTGGAGGAAGTGGAAAGCGAAGGAAACTCGGAATGGGTGCTTGTAGAGCTTCATCATGTGTCATCTTGAATTCTTCAATTGTCAACTCTTCACTTCCATGCTCAAGTGGACGCCGTTGTGGAGGCGTAACAATGGGTGGTGAAATGTAATGGTATTGCGAAGGATTTTATGAATGTAAGTGTGTATGCAAAAGCGAAGGCGGAGGGCCATAATGATGGATGGGGTGAATGGGTGGAGGGTGGACGGCGTCCACTTGATCGTTGAAATCTACCGGCTCTTGCTCACTTGCGTTGTTGATGCTGTAATCATCTCTCCTCTCCTTCCAATCTTTCTCTATCTTAGTAATATTATCCTGAAAAGCGTGAAGAGGATTGACTAGAGAAGGAGGAGGAGAAGGCCGTGGGCTCGCGACCCTCTTTAATTGTTCCTCCAACAAACCGACTTTGTCAAGAAGAGTTTGTTGCAGCGGCATGACATGAGAAGCAGAGTGTTGGCATGGTGGCCTTGAAGGTGGGGCTTGATGTGGTGGAGAGTTAATGGGCTGACCCACAAAAGTACCCGAACGAGTCAGGTCGCAAGAGGTATGAGGGCCTTGGGGCAGTGAAGGAGGAGGAATAGAAGGAGGCGGGAAATGGATCACCCGAGAAGGAGGATGTGTAGAAGGAAGAGACGGGTGATGGGCCACCTGATGCGGGACGGACCCACGGACTCGAGACCGACTGGGAAACATCATCATAATAGTCAGATCCATGGCTGTGGACATAGGCATTTCACCTGTCATCTGATTAGAAGTCCCCTCAGTTGGGTCCATGATTGTCACATCCTCCTCTTCCAAAGTCACCACATTTACAGTCAAGGTGGTGACCTCCAGTGCATCATCAGCTGCTGTGAGCTTTTCTTTTGCTGCCCGACTTCGCCTTGTTACGAGTCCGGGCCTTTGAGCCAGTTTGATGAGCTCTTCAGGCTGGTCAGGCAGAGCGCCATACCTTCCAGCAACTCCAGCCATATTATAGGCAAAGATCTGTAATTTTCCTCTCTGTATTTACAATACACCGATGATGTCTGCTGAGCTGGGTCCTAATGTTGAGAGTTCCATGCTCTATAATCGGTGTGATTGTATGCTTGGAGGCCATTGGTGACAATGTAGAAGAGAAAAAATAGATACACAAAGACATTAGACCAACGTTGAGAGTGCCGTTGGTCTGATACCAGCAAACCACCATTCAGGAAGGTGAATGTTAGTGACAAGGATTTTCATGTGGAATGAATTAGGCCAAATAGTCGATGAACATTGGATCTATTCCAAGTTTCAGGACATTGGTGATACTGAAATGTAGTATGGGCGTATCACTAAAGGTAATTTTTTTTGGCAGGAAATCAATGAAGTGTTTAGAAGAAAGCAGTGTTTAGAAACCAGGAACGGATGTTGCAGGGTTGACTGAGCCATGGATTGGTGGCTCTGCTGGGATTGGCCCTGTGGACTGTATGATATAATTTCTGAGATACCTGTTCACCGAGCAACCGAGTGGTGGTTTGTTCTCTTACTGACAAGGAGACCTTGTACTTGAAAATCAGTATTCTATATTGCTTTTGTGAACTCCACTTGCGTAACTTGATGTATCTGTGAACTGGATGCTTGAACTGCCTGAACCAGACCAGGTCTTATGGGGCCAAGTGGGTTTCAACATCTCCATTTTAGAAATCATCTGAACCAGTGACACAGCTGATTCCTGAGACAGAATTAAGAGCAGTCCATTTAGCTTATAAATAAGCCTAGTTAACTATATATATATACCTGTTTCAATGTTATTTCACAACTCTGAGTTTTAATTATTGTTCATTACAGCTGATTGCATGTTCTTTATTGTACTTGAGATTATTTTAAGCATAAGTTAATTTCATAGCCAAATTCGTATACTTTTGTAGTAATCCATAATTCTCATCACAACTCATCTAAGGGACCATATCCTTATTCTCATGGCCTTGCTCGACCTATGGGCAATTCTCAATCCCATGGTCCCTCCTATCCATTACGAGCCACTACTCTCTCGGGACCATCTCCTCCACATGATGAGAAGGTCTCCTAAGTTTTGCATGCATTAGATCATCTCACCCCTCAACAAATACAAGCCCTTAATGCTATTATTGAGGGTGCATCGCCTCCTTCTCATCCTCCCTCTATTCCCTCATGGGTGGCCCATCACCCACCTCCTTCATCCACTCCTCTTCCTTCCACTACTTCATGGGTGGCCCATCACCCGCCTCCATCTTCTCATCCTTCTTTCACTCCTGCTCGGGTGACCCATCACCCGCCTCCCACTTCTCACCCGCCTTCCTCTACACATACTCCACCTTGGGTGATCCATCACCCGTCTCCTTCACGGCCCCAAGGCCCTCATGTTTCTTGCAACCCGGCCCATCTGGGTCCTTTTACGGGTCAACCACTTTATTCTACACGGCCTTCACATCAAGCGGCCCCTCCATTTCAAGGCTGACCCTCCGATATTCAAGTCACATCCCTCCAACAAACTCTTCTTGATAAAATTGCTTCAATGGAGGAACAACTAAAGAGGGTTTCGAACCCGCGGCCTCCTCCTCCTCCTCAAATCAATCCTCTTCACGCATTCATGAATCAAATCACTAAAATGGAGAAAGATTGGAAGGAGAGGAGAGATGATAATGGCACCATCAACATATGTGAGCAAGATGATTCTACAAACTTCAATAATCAAGTGGAAGCTTCAACCTAAAATTTTAATTAACATGCACTACTCCTCCCGCAGGAGGGGTGGACTAGGGGTGGGGGACAGTAGGATTACAAGATAATACTACCTATCGTAGGGTGGGACTGTAAGCCGGCCATGCGGGGTGGGGAAAAAACTACTCTAGAAGCCTAATGGAAGAAGACCATCGATTCTGCCATTGCCCTAGAATATCTTGATAGGGGGTCGAAGAAGGCGCCACCACAGACTCTTCCGAGCTTTGAAGAAGCTGAACCTAGAACCAAAACTTCCTAGGTTTGCCCTAGAGGACACCTAAATTTTCAGGGAATTTCTTGATGCCGTCGGTGGCTGGGGTAGGGTCTAGATCAGGGCCAAACTACTTTGACTCTGACTACTCTAAGGTTGCTACTTCTAGAAGATGAAGGCACCACGAACACTCCTAGGCTACGAATAATGTGCGACTAGAACCTCTACGATCGTGGATGAGTCCTCTTCGAGCTGGTACCAACGGGACCATTGTCGAAGGTCGGAGCTGACCGTGAAGACTGGAACAATAGAGGGGTGTCGGAACTGGCTCAGGGAAACTGACCTGGCACACCTTGGGGGGGAAATACGGAGGTCCTAACTCTGAGCTCCAAAACTTACTCTATTTCTTGGTGATGGAAGGGGACTTGAAGGATAAGCCCTCAGCCATGTGGCGCCCCAAGAAGCATAGAAATCAGGTGGTGGGAGGTTCCGCAGGCCACTTCTGAATGTCTACCTGGGAGTAACCGCACAGTCTGGCGAAGATGGATCCACCTGGCAGCCCCGAAGTCAGAAGACGGCGAGACCACCTCTGTTGCGAAGCTAAATTGATGATCTTTCCAGAAATATAAGATTTTCCACCAGGTTCTTTGAGGAGACGATGGGACAGCCTTTGAAATTAGCATCTTCTCTACTGCCTGTGAACTAGAATGAAAGGGTGGAGATAGGTGATGGGGGAATGGGGTAGATGGGAGGGGGAATGAGGTGGATGTGTGCTCAAACCTAGTCGGGTCACATTTGTTTTAATCGGGTTAATCAGGTTTAATTGAGATTTAGGTCTTGACCGATTTAGGTAGAATTTCAGCCCAATTGTGAGATCATATTGCGGGTTAACTCGTCGGACCGACTGTGTTGGGCCGAGTTTTAAAATAATATATATATCCCTCTCAAACTATTGCCGACGTATAATAATCTTGAGTAGAAGAAGAACTAGTTAGGCACATTTTTTATTTTTTAATTAGAGTATTACAAAAAAATCACGTCCCGCGACGGTGACGCCGGGAGAATCACGGGCGCATGGATCAACTGGGCCTTGTTTGAATGCCGGGTTTTCTTTTCATAAATGAAAATGTGGGATGATTTGCTTTGCACGTGAATTCTCCTTTTCAGAGTCGTACCGGATACTACCACCAGATCAGCGCAGGATGTGGCCAACACGAGTCAGGAGAGGGCGACACGTGCGGGTTCCCGCCCCGGAGGAGAAACCCTAGATAGAAGACGTACGGTCCTGATGAGGAGCAGACGTACGGTCCTGATGAGGAGCTTCGTGTAGTGTGGAACCCTACACCCATCTTGATCTCCTCTCTCCCTCTTCTCCGCCTTGATCTCCTCTCTCCCTCTTCTGCGCACTCCGTTTCTCTCGGTGGTATCGTCCCCTCCTCTATTTATACAAACCGTCCTCCACCCATTAATGTCCTTCGTGGTTTCCAAAAGGGGAAAGTTGAGAGAGAAGGGAGGAGATCTATATCTATAGTTCATGGATCTGTCCATGGAATATCAGATGTGGCAAGTGTTCGACGCCCCCCTCCCCCTCTCCCCATCGATCCCCATGGCTCGCCGTACCTTTCCTCCTGGCGTCGTTTTCTCCGGCGCATGCCCATGCCCCGGCAAATTAGCTAGCTTCCTTTTTCCTTCCGGCGTTTATGGGTTTTGAAGGATCAAGAGCTCGTCGCCCATGTTTATCATCAACTCGATCGACTTCCCCTCCTACATCAGATCGACGTCTGCTTCTCCTTATTCTTTAGTCCCGGCCTGCCGAAACGGGCGCGGAGGGTGGCGCTGACAGAAGAGAGTGAGCACACACCGGCGGTCGCATAGAGTTATGCCGTCGCAGGGTGCGTGCTCACTTTTCTTTCCGTCAACGTCAGGTTCCCCCGACGCTGTTGGTGCGGTGGCGCCAAGGGCCATTACTCTCATCCCGCACCCCCACGCCCCAGGAGACCGCCGTCTCGGAAGCTCCAAATTTGAAGGGATTCCTGATGTTAGAGGCGGCGAGGGCGATGGGACGGAGGCTTGTGGACGCATCAGGGAAGTTTTTTTTCCATTTTTTTGGTTAATCTGTCCATCCATCTTTTCTACTACAGAACTTTCTTGTCATGATGTCCCTTCACAGATCACACGGATACCTTTCTCTTCTCTAGGACTACTCTGACGGGCGTTACATGACTCCGTAGTTGTACTCCTGGTTTGTTGGCAACTGCTCACTGCTGTGATTTGCGTCTAACGTGGTAGCAAATAATTATGGAGATCAGGGGAGGAACTTCCGTCGAGGAGCAGTGATGGGGGCGTGAAAGCGTGGCTTTTAATGCATGGCTTCGGCAGTCGCCCCGGCCTGGCCTCCCCTTTAATTGTAGGTTTAACAGAAGGAACTGTTTGACTGGTCCTCTTGGCCGCCCCCCTCTTTCCACTTCTCTCTTCTCGTTCCTCCTCCTCTCTTTTTGTCTTAATTTACTCTTCCTGTGCATACATATTATCCTCATGATTATTAGCCTTTTTCTTCCAATCCTCATGGTTGGTAACATTTTTCTTCTCTATTAGACTCTCCCGGAGTCCCCTCTTCATCTCTGATGATCTCAGTGTCGTAAGCTCATCTTTCCGATCTTCTTTAATGGTGTTTCTTGGGTGTTCATCTCTGTGTGTGTGTGTGTGTTGTTTTAGGGTTTGAAGCATACATCTTGCAGGGGTACAGGACATGTCAGATTTTCCTGACCCGTAAAGGCAATCCTTTTTCTACTGCCGTTCGCCTTCCTGGATCTACATTTCATGACCCGTGTAGCGTTGCCTTTCTACTAATCTCCTGTAACCCGATTGCCGTGGACTGCACCATGAAACAAATCAGACGTCGTGGGTTAGAGAAATGCTCCAGATCTGGACCTGTGGTAGGTCTCTTGGCTATTAACTTACCAGCTTTTGTAGGCCCCAAGTTTCATTTCATGGGCCTTCTTTGTTGCTTTCTCCTAGCCGCATGGAAGACCATGTAATTTATCGTTTACAAATATTCATGTTGTTGTTTACTCTAGATGAGTTGTTTGCCTGGTTTGATGATGGATCTCGGTCAGGTGTTCAGATCCACAGGTCGTCATGCTTCTCCGCGTCCTCCTGTCTCTTCTCCCGTATGTTGCCTCACTAAAAACTGTAAAAGGTTTATGCTTTTTGTGATTTTCACAGGTGGGTCAGGATCCGTGGGGATGTTGGAACAAAGAAGATCCATGTAGAAAAAGAAATCTCAGCCTCTCGACTAGCCATGAGATAAGTAGGTCTCCTATTTCACCATGTTTTCCCAGCTCCTTCGAGGTCCTAATCCTTTTGCGGTAGGTAATCTTTCTTCTGGTCACATGGCCCAACTCTGTGTGTGTGTGTGTGTGCGCGCGCGCGCGTGCGCGCGTGCGTGTGTGTGTATGCGTAGTTTTCGTCAAAGAAGGAAGCCATATAGAGGAGTTACTCCTATCTATGCGTAGTCATAAGCCGTCGCGATAATTTTTCATTAAAGAAAGACGCCTTATAGAAGAGCAATTACCTGTACCACTCAGCTTTCTAAGTCTGGTTAAGTAGGTTAAGTATAAGTTCTCTCTTTCAATCTGATGTCCAAGCAATTAATTGAAATCTGATTAGAGCAGTTTGTTTTGTTAAGGTAAAAGTAAGATATCGTGTCTGCGGGCAGAAAACTGTATAAGGAGAACTATGGGGAAAGGGCGAGGAAAACTAAAAGAGATGGCCGGGACAGCATTTTCTTTGTGACTGTGTACCGTTTGTTCACGAGAGAACTGATTTTCTTGTTATTCCGGGAGTCTGGAGCTTATATATGTCAATCTCTCCCTACCTTGTTTATTTCCTAATTAGTTTTTCATCTTCCCAGCCATCATCTTCTAGTTCCCTCTAGTTTTCATGTTATTTCTTATTTTTTACTATTCTATCCTGTTCATTTGTGAACCAACGTTTCCCTCTATTCTTCCACTGATTTCTCTCTCTTCTATCCATCTTATCCTCTTGTTTTCATCACAAAAGTTCTTTTTTTGTAAGTGTTATACAACTTCCTCTTCTGCATCATCTTCTAATTCTTTCTGATTTTAAAGTTATTTCCCATTTTGTAACTTACTGTCCTATGATTTTACTATTCATCAAAGATGCTAGCTTCTGTTATTTCTCTGTTTTGAATCCCTTATACTCTTCTTTTCTCTCTGAGTTCTTCATAAAAGTTCTTCCACTCTTGTAGATCTAGATTTCCATCTTCTACCACATCCTCTAATTCAATCTTGTTTTTAAGTTAGTGTTGATTTTCCTCAGTTTAGTTTTTTTACACAATTACTATTCATCTGCCTAGACACCACCCCCTTCTTCCTCCTATTTTACCATCTTCCTCAGATTTTCTCTCTCTTCACCCTTCATAAAAGTTCTTCCTCTCTTCTTCCTCTTCAACTACTTATTCTTTGGTATCCTCTCTAATTCATCTTGGTTTCAAAGCCATTCACCCTCCAACGATGGCTCCAACGGTGAAGGCAACGTGCACATGGCATAGGCGATATCTTCCACGAGGTTGTGTGTGATCTAAGGCCAAGGAGGGACGACATCGTCATCAGCATTTCTACTACCTTCTTCACACATCAGGCTTCTCTTGTTGTTATTGTTTTAGTTTTATTTTACTTCATTGTAATCTCGTCACATCATTATTGTAAGCTTGTCTTACATTTCATGTATTTGTTTATTTATGTTAATGAAAGAAGTGTTCATTTGATCTACATCTTGTTCATCTTCTCTCTCTTCCTTCTTCTTCTACCTCTTCTTCTCCACTTTATGCAATTATTTTCTAAAACATAGGCTCATAGTCATAGGTGTTTTTAATTAAGTGTTTGGTTCATTCATTATCATCTTCAATGGTGCTCTTAGATGTCCATGATCTTCAAGAGACCTATCTCCTTCAAAGGCCTTTTTTCTCCTCTTCAATAGTGGCTCTTTTTCTGCTACTATGGTGGCCTTCACAACGAGAAGACTTCTCTCTCTCTCTCGTAGTCATCTGCTCACCCCTTTGTTCAGCCCTTTCTCACGCGAGTCTTTTTTCAGCTTTAACCAACCACCAACAGCACATCTCTATCCACCACGTCGTTCATTTCTTCTTAGCTAAAACACCTACAAAATAGATAAAACAAACTCCAAGAGAATATCTCTCAACCACTTAATAAAAAAATTAAGTCAAAAATAGAAATTTAATATGAGAAATAAAAATAGTAATTACGTAGGTGGTGTCAGGCATGGTTAGACACCAGGTTCAGACACCACATATGGCAACAGGAGTGTAAGCCATGGGTGCTGGGCGGGCGGCTTGGTGACAGCGGCCGACATTCTCCAGTGGATCCGGTGTAGTAACTGCTGGCCGGTAGATGGGGGTCGTCACTTCAACCCCTTCATTTCGTCGGGCTCTCCTCGGGCAGATGGTGATGGGCCCCGCTCAAGCAGGTGCAAAGGTCTGGGCTTCCCTGGGAATCCAGACTTGTTTGAGCTTGGCCGGATGGCGTACCGGCATGTTCTTCGGCGTTGTGGCCGGGGTGACGGGCATCACCTTCTCTTTCATCTTCTCCAGCCCCTGGAAGGAGTTGCGGACTAGAACGGTCGGTACGATGCAGTTTGGAATCACTTCAAACCTCCGTCCATCAAGGTGGACTCGGAAGCTCCCGACGGTCATGGATCTCCCAGGGTTGGAGATTCGACGCCCTAGGGTAGCGCCAGCATTGTTCCTCCGGAGCCTCCTCCGGTGAGACGCCGATCCCTGGCGAGGTGGGCCGGTGGTCTGGTGCAGATAGTGCACGTTGCAGCTCAACATCTTGGCTGAGACGTCGTCGTTGATCTTGGCCGGAGCTTGGCCAACAGTAACTTCGCCAGGACTTTTTTGCAAAAAATTTTAACAAGCTTTGGTTTGAAAGAGGGCCATCCCCCTCACCTCTTTGCACAGGCTAGAGGTCTTCAAGCTTCCAAACAAAACAAGACTTCTTATTTAGACTTCAAGCTTCTAAGCCCCAAGCTCCGAGTGAGGGAGATCTCCTCCTCCTCTCTTTGTGAGTCTTCTTCTCCCCTTTTATAGGTGGTGAGAGACATAGACACCCCGGTGGATTGGAGAGAAGGTAAGCTTCTTTGACCCTTGGTCTTCTTATTTATTTCTTATTCTTTTCCCTTCTTTTCTTCTTTTTTATGTGTGCACAAACATAAGGGGGAAGCACCCCCACCCCCGCTGGTGGCTTGGCAGAGGGGAGACCTCCGGTGGGCCTGACTGAGGGTCACCCAGCCTGTGCAGTAGCAGAAGAGGAGATGGGGGGCCACCCCTGGTGGCTTTGACTGGGGTTCCCCCCCTCCCAGTTGAAGAGGCGCCGGCTGGAGGAGAAAAAGGGGGAGCAGGGGGGTACCCTCGGTAGGGTTGACCGTGGGTACCCCCTCTCCCGGTCCTTCTTCAAAGAGCAGCAGCGGTAGTGGGAGTGGGGGTGGGGGTACCCTTGGTTCCGGTAGAAGAGGGTCCTCAACCTCCAACTGTATTTTCAAAAGAGCAGCAAGAGGGGGAGAGGAGGCATCCTCGGTGGGCACCACCAGGGGTCTTCCCCTTCCACCTAGTCTGTCTGCGCCAAGGAGGAAGAGAGGAGGGTGGTCCCTCCCATGTGTCCAGTCAAATGCTATAAAAGGCCAAGGATTCTTATTTTTTTATCCTTTTTTGGCCTTCTTTGCAACAGAGGACAAGTGGAGGCGTGGAGGACTTTGTTTGTGGTTGACCCTTTGTGGTGCCGCCTTGTTGGTCGTAGACCCCGGGATAAGGGTCATTTGTTTTAATGCCATGGGAGTACCCCAATGACACTAAAAAATTTAACTTTGCATAAATTTTTGTCAAGTGGGTGCATCCGTCATCCAGCGGAGTTAATTTAATTAACATATGAAATTACTCAGAATAATATGTTGATAATTGTAGGTTTCAACAGGCATCCTCTTGAGTGGGACGGGTGCCCATCTCATGCTAAAATCCCTCCAGCATTTAACGAAGCCTAGTGCTCTTTCCCCTCTTTTCTGCCTAAGATAGCATAGCTCGGTCAAAGACACCTTCCTTTCGGCCGTTTGGAAGTAGTCGATAAATTTCTTTTGCAAATCGGCCCAATCAGTCATTGAATTGGGCTTCAATTTTGAGTGCCATTGGAAGGCGGTACTTGTGAGAGAGGTTGCAAAATAGCGGAGGAGTAGGACTTCTCAAGCAACAGTTCAACTATGGCCGTTATATAGTATTCTTGGTGCTCATATGGAAACTCTTGACTATTGAACTTTTACATTTTTGGTGCCTTGGGGCAATCCGGCGGAAACTTCTTAAACTAGTGATGTATTGGGTATGACACACTGTATAAGTCAACAATAGTGATACCCTCGCTGTGTTGGGCAAACTTGACTTCAACAATCTTCTCTATTATATGTCGTTGGGCGATGATGTTTTCAGCCATTGGAGTTCGAGAAGATTGACTATTGGGCGGGACGCGAGATAACTCAGACCCTGCCTCGGCAAGAAAATTATTGGGTACAACCTTTTATAGGTCCACAAGAGGATTGCCTGGTCGTTGCTCTCTTCGAACATTTTGATTATATGTCACTATCGCAGGACGTTGAGCATTCATGTTCATTCGTCGCTTCATTTCGCGCATGAGATTTGTCATTTCTATATGCCAACGTTGCATAGTCTCAAATTTGGCATCGTCGGATATTGCTTGAAAAGTGACTCTTGAAGGTGATTCAAAGACATTGACATATCCTCTTGAGTTGCCTTTTTCTCCGTGAATACTTATAACCTCATCACCATTCGTTTCTTCTTGGGGTTGATTCTCACCCTGGTTCTGGATTTGAATATGCTTTTTGGTCTGCCTTGATATCATCAAAAACACAGAGACAGTAATGAATCATGGTAAGCACATAATGAATCATGGTGTGTTGTAAGCACATATTGATTGATGGTGTGTGCTATCATCAAAACTCATCTTGACTGATGGTGTGTGCTATCATCAAAATTCAGGGACTTGCATTCTCCCACTCAGGGGCACAACACTAGATATTTTAGAATCATGAGACTGGTCAAATCGGCCATCAAGTTGGGAGAGTTCCACATCAGTTTTCACCCGAGGACCGCCATCAAGGCCCAAGCCTTGGCAGACTTCATCGCTAAATGCACTCTCCCAGACGAGGAAGGATCCGAGCACTCCCTCTAGCCAACCTGGGAACTGTACGTGGACGGGTCATCCTATACAAGTGGAACCAGAGCTGGCATAGTCCTCTTATCGCCAGAAAGGGTTGAGTTACAATATGCCTTACGCTTCAACTTCCCGGCCACTAATAACGTGGTCGAGTACAAAGCCTTCCTGTCTAGTCTCTGCATGGCAAAGCATCTCAGAGCATTCAACCTCCGAGTATACACTGAGTCCTTGCTCGTTGCCAGTCAAGTTCGCGGAGTTTTCGAGGCCTGGGAGTCAATTATGATCAAATACCTCCAGAAGATGAAAGAAATTTCCTCAGGCCTCTCTCACTTCGAGGCAGTTCACATCCCAAGGGCAGAAAACACCCGAGCAAACATCCTCTCCTGCTTAGCTTCATCCACCTTAGTCATGTGCTCACGGGCGATATTAGTCGAGGAAAGGAACTACGGCTACCGAGCATTGAAGAACCAGAGCCCTAGGTGAATGCCATTGACTATGAACCATCATTGATGGACCCCATCCTCAACTATCTCCTACACCAATGCCTGCCTGACGACTGCTCAGAGGCGCACCGAGTGCAAGCCCGAGTAGCACACTTCATGCTTGTCAACAGACGTTCACTTTCTACGCCACTACTAAAGTGCCTATTCCACATCAAAGCCAAACAAGTAATCCACGAAGGAATCAAGTCATGTGGAGTTACGATTTCATATAGGAATGAATGTCATAGACAACACGCTAGCAAGTACTCTGTGCCATATCACACCTTGTCATTACAAACTCCCATAGGCACAAGTACTTTTGGGCACTCCTCCCAGGACCAGACCAGGCCCATTATGATGCATTGACATTGAGTGGTGGATCAGAGATCCCAAGTAATATCTAGACATTCTATTAATTTGGCCAATCGTTCCAAAGTTAAGTTCATGTAACCAAGTTCTAAGATCGAAATTTTGAATGGAAGTCATGAAAATATGACTTGGAATCCAAGATTCACTAAAGAAGTCATGAACAGCACCGGATAATAGCCTGAAGGGCTATTCTTGACATGGCTGCTACATCACACAAAAATCACGAAAAAATAGAGTCTGGAAATAGGTAGTGATCAGCGCAGGACCATTAGAATGATAAAGCGGTCTACACCAAACCGCTATCATTAGAGGGGCCACAAGGCTTGTGTCGACTCAATGGGTCAATGGGTCGGCGCATAACGAGATAGGGAAGGAGAAAGTAGTTCACATGGAGCCGCTACTATATGGTGGCGGTCCAAGGAAGACCGCTACTACGTCAGGTCAAGCCAAAGTTTAGTCGACCAATTCAAGGTCCCTAGTCGACCTGGGGTCATGGCTGGACTGAAACAGAACTCAGTCTACATATCCATGGTCAAGTGAGGTGACATAAGTCAACCTAAACAAGGCTGAGTCCACTTAGAACAAGGATAAGTTGACTGGATAAAATCGGCACATAGGCCAGATCAGAAATCATAAGGCGGTCACTCCCTGGCCGCAACCTCAAGGTAACGGTTCCCAAAGGGCCGCTTCCTGGTCGAGACTGGGTAGATCAATCACAACTTTAGACTGCCCAAACATAATTTGGTTGAGTCGTTGGGTTCAAGTTTTCTGGGTACAACCTACCCAGAGTCCGAGTGGGAATCCCAGGCTCGCGGGATCTTATGGAGGCCTCGTAATAGTGATTTCGTTGAAAACTCTTTTCCACTAAACCGAGTAACCCTGGTGAGGGATTTTCCCGAGTATGACCATGTGGGATATTTTCTCTTAGGATACCAAGAGTGGATAATTCTATGTTAACCACTCAATTATTTTCGCATGACTTGTCCTGTACCTAATTGCTGAACTATACTAGACCCACAAATATATCCCTGTAAAATTGTGTCTTTGCAAATGTACCCCTCATTTAGACATATTTTCACAAATATCCCTAATGTTGCCTTAATGTTTGCACCCATACAAGCATTGTAATTCCCGTTTATTTAATTGGGGTGAAGTGTGAGTTAAGTGACACAATGACTAACCTACCCTCAAATTAGTCTCATCATGTCACTTGTACACCTTAAAGAGAGAGAGCTCTGAAACCTAATTAGGTAGTCTCATTAGTAGGCACATACAAACATGGAGCCCTTGCCAGCCTCTGCATGATCAAGTTTTCGAGATCCTCTCCTTCGGTGACCTCCATGACCACCTCGCCTTTCCTCCCTCAATTAGCAGCATTGGTGGCACCCCCCTTGCTGATCAGCGATTAGCTTAGTGGATCCAAGCAAGTGCGGGGATCCAGTGCCCACTGGCAACACGGGGACTGTGTGCCCCCGCCGCAGCCAGTCGGGCCACGGTTGCTGCCTCGGGAGCTCCACGATATCTGGAAGGCATCCAAAGACCGCTTGTGCCCTCCAATTCTCACCGTCGAGTCTAGTCTGCATTGTCGTCCTTGGTGCCCGCCGGTGAGTAAGGGAGTTTGCATTTAGGGTTGGAAAGGAGAGGGTCGGGGAAAGAAGATGATTGCCTGTGCCTTTCGTACCCAGATGACCTAATAGGCCATTTTCTGTATTCCACATAACCTAATTAATAATTTTCACAACATGTTCTCGTATTCACCTTGCATTAATTGATGGTCCGAGGACCACAAGTGTACGTATAACCACAAACATTAATGGGGTGTTTGGTTGTTATTTTTTTCCTCTTTTAAATTTCTCGGGCGTTACACCCTCCCCCACTAAAAAAAAAATTTGTCCCCAAATTCAATCAATGGATTTATGGAGTGTGTACTTACATTCAAATATCTCTGGAAATCTTTTGCGCATGGCTTCTTCGATTTTTCATGTTACTTCATGTGGCCAAGATTTACTCCATTGGATTTTGACCATAGGAATAGTTTTATTCCGAAGTTGACGTACTTCATGTTCAATAATCTTGATTGACTTTTACTTGTATGTCAAATCCTTTTTAATCTCTAGGTTGTCGTAAGTGATGACATGGAAAGTATCAGGAACATACTTTTTGAGCATTGAGACGTGAAATACATCATGAACTTCTGCTAATTGAGGGGGCAAAGCTATTCGATATGCAGCTTCACCAACCCTTTCGAGAGTCTCAAAGGGGCCAATGAATCTTGGAGTGAGCTTGCCTTTGATACCGAATCTTCAAATTCCTCGACCTGGAGAAACCTTAAGGAATACATGGTCTCCTACTTAGAATTTCAGATCGTGCCTTCGATTATCAGCATATGATTTCTACCTGTCTTAAGCCATATGAAGTCTTTCTCGAATAAGCCTTATCTTCTCGGTAGTATCCCTAATAATGTCAGGACCGAGAAATTACCTTTCTCCTACTTCATTCTAACAAATAGGTGAACGACAGCTTCTAACATAGAGAGTCTAGAATGGTGTCATTTGTATACTAACTTGGTAGCTATTGTTGTATAAGAATTCCACTAGGGGTAAGTGATCGTGCCAACTCCCTCTAAAATCAATAGCACAGGCCCTGAGCATATCTTCCACTACTTGATTTGTTCTTTTAGTTTGACCATCAGTTTGTGGATGGAAAGCGGTGCGAAAGTTGTGTCGGGTCCCTAAGAAAAGTTGTAGACCCTTTTAGAATTGTGACGTAAACCAGGGATCTCGGTCAGATATAATAGTGATAGGGACACCATGTAACTTGACAATTTCCTTCATGTTACATCCCCTAGTTGGTACAGAGTCCACATAGCTTGGCGGATATCAACACCTTTCACGGAGGTTCCTCCACCTTCTTATGTAGTCCATGGCAGATTCATTATCTTTTTGTTTGGATGCTTATAATTCGGCCTCGGTGACTTCTTCTTCGGCTATCTTCATATTCATTGTTCATTCCGCCCTTGGCTCATACGATTGCATGCGTGGCCTCGTTGGCACCATCTTCGGAGATGCTTTAGTTGCCCCCTCACTCTCCTAGGGGAATGTGTGCTGCAGTGGTTGAGAGAGGATGTCTCCCGTATGATCATGTACTATTCGGGGCATGGTTGGCCGTGCTGAAGCTTCAGGTGAGCTAGCACTACCTTGTGTCACCTCATGTAGATGTCTTACCGATTGCAGCATTGGTGGACTTAGATTCATTTCATTTAGTCGCCTTTGCATCATTTCAATCTCCTGCTGCTTCTGGTATAGCAGTGTGACCATGGCCTGGTCTTGCTAGGAGGGGCCAGGAGTGCTATCTTCCGCCTCCAATTTGACTGGGGTGAATGGCATCCCGTCATTGTTGCTGGATGTGTCTAGTTTCTTTGAGATGAACTCCCTAGGTTTTATGCCTCCGAGCTAAGGAGGAACGTGGTACTGTGCCCCCTTGTTGGCTGGTGGGTGTCCTAGTATTTTCCCGCATCTGGCAACATGGTGGGAGGCAGAAGCTTTAGCCTGATTTGCTCCCATTAGTAGAAAGCAAATTTCTTCATCTTCTTCATCAATAGCTTGAGCCACACTAGACGGTGCTGGCAGCATATAGTAGGAGAGAGCAACATATTTTATTTTATCTTTTGTATTCTTCTTTTCCTTCCCTCATATGGCTGGCATTTTCCCCCATAATGGGTTGCTCAATACATTGAACACCCTGGCCTTTTCTTTAGTTCTTTTTATTAGCCAGTGGAACTTGTTGAGTCTTTGAGGGGCTTGCTTCTTGAGCTGCATAGGCTGGCTCTTGAGCTGCTCATGCTCGTCTAGCCTGTCTAATTGTGGAGGTGGTGTGATGAGCATTAATTGGTATCCCATCGAAAGCACGCCAAACAATGACCGACTGGTCTTGTTTTTCAATCCGGTCAGCGATCGAGTAACCGTAGAAATGGCACGCAACTATCACGATAGCTACGGCGGCGGGATTCGCATCGCACACTGGCTCGATCATGCGACGCATTGGGCTGTGCTGAACCTGCCGGGAGAATACGCATGATCCGCTCCACCTACGAATACAACCACCGCGAGTGGCTGTCGAAGATGCCGCAATATAGTTTCTGCGGTATGCGGATCGAGGATATGGAAATTGAGGAAGCAAGGGCTGCGCTGGCGTTTATGGTGCAGTTCAGCGGAGACCTGAAAAACAAGCTGCACACTATCGAGGACAAGCAATGATTACTTTCGTCACGCCAACCGCTCTGCCTATCGAGGCCGCAACAACGATGGGCGTATCGGTGAAAGAAACCGACAACGCTATCGGCAAGTTCGGGACCGGCCTGAAATATGCTATTGCCGGCGTGTTGCGATTGAATGGCACGCTTTGCATCTGGATCGACGGCGAGAAGCATGAGTTCACCGCAAAAGCAACCATGATCCGCGACAAAGAGTTCCGCCTTATTCAATGCAACGGAGTCGCTTGCGGCTTCACCACCGAACTCGGCAAGCATTGGGAGCCGTGGCAGTTGTTCCGTGAACTGGCGAGCAATACGCTGGACGAAAACGGTTACTGGCGACGCGGTGAGTGCAGCCCGACCGAAGGAATGACCGTGATCGCGGTCAACTGCCGAGAAGTCGAGGAAGCAGACCGCAACGAGGCGGTGTTCCTGGGTGAGCGTGAGAAGCTGGTCGAGTCGAGCATGGGCGCGACGATCCATGCAGGCGAGTCGCGGCATTACTATTTCCGTGGCATCCGCGCCGGATCGTTCCCATCATTGGCGCCGGTCACCATCGACGTGCGCGACGGCAACTTGTCCGAGGATCGGCTGCTGGACATGCACCGCGTACTGTAAGACAATCAGAAGAGCCCGACTAAACTTTTCGAGAATTCAGACAATTAGTGAACGTTTTAGAACACTTCATACACTTCAAAATTTATAGTTAGACATCATCAAAACATATAACACAACAAACGCACGACGTGTCAATAACGTCTTGAAGCCCGAAAACACGACGGTTCACCCCACACAGGGGTTCGAAGACCCAATAGCAAAAAATCCAATTTAATTACAAAACGTAATCTGGGACTCACAGAGACACTTTGAAACTCACGGATTCCTGATTCAAAAATCCTGAGCATTACAACATCTCTGCCCATTCTTACCTCTAAACTTATCGGAGTGATCAGGACTGACACCACAAAGCATGATGAGAATGTCGGGCTCGACAATCAACAGCTTGCCAGGAAGATTCTCCACTCGTCTCAGTAGTTTCTTGATCAAAGCATCTGCTCCACCACCTCAAATCACGACTTTGATGCCTTAGGGGCTGGCTAAACCTCAAGTTGGGGTGGCCAAAATGCCATTAACTCCTTTATAGCACACTCATGGCAACCTAGCCACGAACTATCCTCACCAGCCACCGGCCTTGTTACTGGTATCTCTAATGTTGCGGTATAAGCTCGCACCTGCTGGTAAAACTCTGCCCAACTTAGCACAACTGGGGCCACCACCACAAAGTAAGATAACTCTCTATCTTACTCCTCAGGCCCTCTGTCAGCCCTCTAACAATAATCAAATTAGCCTTCACCATGCCATCACTACGCACTCTCGCTCTTACTCGAGAAATAACGCGATAAATAAACACAAAAATCCTATGCTAGCTGCCAACTATACTGGACCTTATGGACTCTGGAACACTGTAATTATCTCAATTTTCCATGTATGTCTACAACTCTACTCTGATACCACTTGTAATGACCCAAGATCTGGATACCAGGAATTACTCGATACCATTCAAATCCTAGCCCGCCACCCACAAGCCGGAAGGCTCAGAAGGGTTATTTGGGTGTTGTGACATAAGGGTTATGCTAATTGGGTTGAAGTTTGCCGCTGGACCTATCTGCCATCACAACCGTTTCTTTGACCATGATGAGGTCGCCCCTTTTGAACACATTTTGTCTTACGAGTTTATCATAGGCTTGTGTCATTCGAGCTTGATATGTCTCGAGGTACTTGTAAGCTTCCAATCTTTTACCTTATAGATTGGAAAGTTCTTCGAGCCTTCTTTCTATTTCACTTTGATCCTGGCATTGCAGGCTGATATGCACTGCCACCTGGTAGGATGCCATTTCAATTTCAACTGGCACCATGACTTCTGCCCTGTAGACTAGAGAAAAGGGTGACCATCCGGTGGGAGTTTTGTAGACCATCCAATATATCCAGAGAGCTTCATGTATCTTCTCGCCCTAATCTCTTTTACGGTTGTCAACAATTTTGGCTAAGAGCTTGTAGAGGGTCTTATTGAATGCTTCAACTAATCCATTAGCTTAAGGGTTGTAGACTATTGAAGTCCTCCAGTCGATGTGGAATTTTGAGGCCAACTGGTATATGATTTTGTTTTTGAATGGGGTGCTGTTGGCAGACATGATCTGGCTAGGGGTGTCGAATCTATATATGATGTGATGTTTGATAAACTGGGTAATAGCCTCTCTGTCACCTCTCGAAGTGAGATAGTTTCGGTCCATCGCGAGATAATCAGTGGCGGCTAGGATGAACTTATAGCCTTTGGGGGATGGTAGAAAAGGTCGCACAATGTCCATTCTCCATTTCTGAAAAGGGCCATTTAGGGGCTGTGGGGTATAGTGAATTAGGAGGCTTTCTGGGTACAGGGCCAAAGGCTTAGTATTGATGACATGTATGAGCGTCTTGATTACAGTCAGTGTACATGGTCGGCCAAGAAAACTCTTTGAGTTTAATGTTGTTCTTCATTTTGTCCCTGATGGACATCGCATTGTCCTGTGCCCGGATGGCAGTATCGGCCGAAACCGATACGTTTCGGCCGAAACGTATCGGTTTCGGACATAAATATCAATGAAAATGAGGGTTATAAATATCAAACCATTTTCTCTAACAGAGGTAGAATAGAATGACTTAGCTAAGGTTGTATGAAAGAATTAAAACATTCTCAACTCCCCCTAAATTAATGCCAGTGACTGAGCAAAGGTTTGGAGGCAAAAGATTTGATGTAGAGGTGAAGAAGGCAGTGATAAGAAAGGATGAGATGACAGAATGACTCTCCATTGGATCACATACCCAGGAATGGTGGAGTGAAGGTGTCAGCACTTCTTATGCAGTAGCTGAGTGACAGTGTCGACACCTCTTGTGACAGTGTCGGCACCTGCTGATGTGCACTGACCTTCAATGGGATATCGTCCTGCATGTGTCTGCACGTTACTAGAAAGTGTCGACCTGTTCAGTACCCTTTTCTCAGCCTGTGTATCTGATTCTTTCCCTGCATTAATTGCTCCAATTTTGAAACACTTCTCTCAATTTCTAATACTTGTGCCTCTGACTTTTTGATTTCAGTCAATCATTCACAAATGGTCTTTCCTTTTTGCTGCCACTGAGAAGTGCTTTATTGGATGCTAAAACTTTAAACATGCTTATGCACTAAAGATTGACTATGCTGATGTTTATTATGCATTTCTAACTCATGGTACTTGGCAGAGGTCAGTCCTCATGCATGGGGAGAGTTTCCTGACAGGCATGACCTGTCTTTCCACTACTCGACATTCAATATACCGTTTAGTCAAAAGATGATATGCAACTGAAAACATTTAGAAATGCACACAAGCTCCCCCTGAATGTGACCACCATTCATGAAGTAGTTTAGTCAACCAGTAGACCCATTCTAGACAAGTCAAATATGCTTGCACCCATCATAACAAAGATAAGTAACTTGTGCATCAAGAGGAGTAAATAGCTTAAAACTGAGTTGATTCAAGTCTGCATAGACCTAGCTCTCTCCTTAAGGTTGAAAACTTGTCATTGCTTAAAGGTTTTGTGAAGATATCTGCAATCTAATAGAGAGAGGAAGAAGCTAGCTGTCTCGGAGATAAACATCAAATTGAAACTAGGTTTCACATTGAAGAGAGAACATACATACCTTCAAGATCCACTTGATTAACATAAGAGAAAAAAGTTGAATATTGCATAATCATCAACTTGTTTATCAACTTGCTTGAGTGTTCTATCTTCCTAAAAACTCTTGTGTGAGTAGTTGTTTGATTAGAATTTCATTATGATGCTCTGTTCAGGTAAGATCATTAATATGACACACTACGATTATACATATGATGGTTATAAGGATGGTCAATTTGACCAGTCTTATGATGTTCCCCCCCAAGAGTCTCTCCAACATGAGGGATACTATATATCCTCCCTCTCACTTCAACAATTCTCAAGTCCATGCTGTAGACACCAATCAGGTGCTCGATCCCTCCCCTCAGGTTCAACCTTGTTGGCCCAGTTAGTGAGCGGACAAGAAGGGGAGGTTGAATTCTCCCCCAAATGAAATGACAAAATTTTAAAACTGCTTTGTAGAATTAACAAGTTTGAAGAAAACAAACTAAATAGAGATAACTTTAGTTCTCTCGATCTCGCTGAACTCACTCGATCGTGCTGGACAAAATAAGATGCAATCAAGCAACCACAATACATGGGAAATTTTTAGGTGGTTTGACCAGACGACCCGTCTGCCTACGTCCACCGCTCACCAAATCGGTGAGGATTCACTTGCTTCAATGAAGTGCACAGAGTAAACACTCCAACCACATACACGAAGACGTAGTCTCCAACACGATCCGCTACACAACCCTCAGCTACAGATCAATCCGCACACGCTGCAACAGTCGCAGCACCGTACGCACACGACAGTATGCAGACGGTCACACACACATAGCATACTCATCCAGAAATGATTCAAATGTGCACTAATAAATACAATGATATCAATATGTGCTCTAAAGACCAAAACAACGAGTGATATATCAAGTGTTAGGCTCTCCCTTTCTGAACAGTCTGGATATTCATTTTTTTAAGTGGGAGAGGGTGTAGCAACCCTGAATTTTTGAAAAATAAAAATTTAAATTATAAATAGCGACTTATATCAAGTCGCTAATTCATTAAAAGACGTCTCTTTCAAAAGGCGTCCCTTTACCAACAAACGACCCTATCTCAAGCGTCAATTCCTTTCAAACAAACAGTAAGAATCCTTCTAGGAATAAAAGAAGTAATTAACGCCCCTTTATAAGGCGCTAAATAATAAAATGAAGACTTTGTCACAGGCGCCAATTCAATAACTGACGCCCCTGACTAAGTCACCAATTAAACAGTGCCCCGAGACAAGGCGCGATTTCTCTGAGAATCGTAAAACGGAAACTCATTGCCGTGTCCAGTTCAAACAGGGAACATAGAGAAGATACGTGATTAATATGAGTAAGGATGAAATCAGGAAAGGATTAAGATAGGTCCTAACAGGATTCTTTTCCAAATAAGACCCAACCCCAATCAAACTCTAACCGGTTATAGGGTTCCTTAGCCTATAAATAACCCTTGCCCTCCACCCCTTTAGCCCCTGTTCGACAACTGCTGCCCTGCCATGGTAAGAATCATAATATTGTTTCTTACTAAACTTTCTTCTTCCTCTTTCTTATTCTTTTCTTCTTTCCTGTGAGATGCAGGAGCTATGGAAAGTTGTTGATCCCTTGCTGTTCCTGTTGCTGCTGCAGTAAGAGGAACATTCATCCTGCCGTTATTTGCTGCCGCTACTCTGTTGTCTTCTTCCTACGGTTGCTGTCACTCTGTTTAGGACAGAGTATTCTTTCTTCTTCCCCTAGCAGTTCAACCCGTCAGTATGAGGTAGGATACTAAATCTCAAATGCTGGATCAAACTCTGGGTAATAAAGCATGCATACATATAGAAATATCTGGCTTACAGGACATTTTATTTCGTTTCCTATTTTCCAAAGAAATAGCGACCTGACATCAGGCGTTATTTCTTCTATATGTGACTCTTTGCAAGGCACTAATTAATAACAGAAAAGATGCACGAAGTATACTTCTGGGAAAACCAACACGAGGTATGGTTTGTAAGAAGATGCATGAGGTATACACTGCAGAACGTGTGCTCGAGATACGCCTTTTGAAAAACTACACGAGATATATTTTTCCAAAAAGCTACTCGGGGTATCAAATAGTGCATGGGGTATAAGAGTAAAAACAACACGGGATTTGATTCAGGAAAGACTGCATGGTGTTTCTCCTCGTCAGTGTAAAACTGCACGAGGTATGGCTACGTCAGGCTAAACCTTCTCGAGGTATACAGACGCGCAAGGACGACACGAGATATGAAACAAGAAAAATGACACGAGGTATGATTTGAGAAAAATGACACGAGATATGATTTGAGAAAAATGACACGAGGTATGAAAAGAGAAAAAATGACACAAGGTATGAATTAAGAGAAAAAATACTTAAAAAATGTACCTACTAGACTCATTATAAATCAAGTTTAACATATATTTGACCTAAACAATTCACTGGGGGGATTTCAATACAAAAATATTTTACCATAAATTATGTACATGTGAAATTACTGGAAATGATAGTACTGTAAGTTTGAGGAGTCTTAGACAATGAATTTTTTGGGACTGCAGCATAGTTGTCTCTTCAATTGTGAAGGACCACCTGTTTTGTGGGATTCCATTGTCACTTGAATTTATTGATGATGGTTTCCTCTTATCTGATATGGATTGTAAATAACAAGGTTTTTGCTATTATTATATAGGTACAGCAACACCAGACGTCTATTCAATGAAAGAAGATGAAAATGACTATCTTCAACAAAGTTACATGGAGTCCACAAACTGGAAAGTATATTACATATTAAACAATATTTTTAGTCAACTCCAGGAACTCTTTTTGTTGCATAGAAAAACAGATTCACACTAATCCTGCACCAATCTAATGCACAGCCAGGGTTGTAGAAACTGCCACATCTAACTAGGCCTAGTTAGTTCAGAAGGTAGCCTAAGACTTACCTGGTAAGCCAAGCGGTCAGCCAAAGGGCCGCTAACCCCACACAGAGAACACAGACACTTGGCGATCATAGAAAGGGCCGTGAGGTGACTATAGCGGTCATATACTAGGTCGCTAAACCTAGTCAACCCTTAATCCGACTTAACCAGTCAAACCACTAAAAATAGTCTATAATATGACCGCTTCAGGAGCCTAGCGGTCTATAAATGGGCCGCTAAGGACACCAACGCGAACCGACCTAAAACATTGACCAAAGTCAGACGGAGCTTAGCGGTCTACTAATGGGCCACTAAAGACTATTAACAGTCGGAGCTAGATTGCTAGCCCAAACCGACCTAAAATTGTTTACCAAATTCAACGATGCTTAGCGGTCACACATAGGGCCACCAAAGCTAGCCTCGCGGTCTATCGTACGACCGCTTAGCCAAACCGACATTCCACATAAGTTTAGCGGTCACCTAATGGGCCGCTTGACAGAGCTTAGCGGTCCAACAATGGGCCACTAGCTAGGGAAAATGGTCTATCGCATGACCGCGAAGACCTGAACCGACATAAGACAAACGGTCGCATACTGGACCGCTTAAGGACACAAATGATCACTGGAAGGACCGCTAAGGCGTTACGACGGGAAAAATAGAGGATCGATCGAAACCCGACCTTTCCATGCCCCGTTTGCCCTAAAACAAAGGGGAAATAATCCTAATGATCAAATTGACCTTCCACAATCTGAAAGGAATCAAATAAACACATAAACGACAAGAAGCGGGCGATTCCACCGAATCAACCCAACACGAGTCACACGAGTTTTCAGGCTCATATCGGTCCCAAACGACCACCAATCGCAATAAAACTAGCGGGAATGGAATGCTAACATGGCAGAGGTTCTAATGATACCATCTAAACTGAAAACTATCACCAGAAATGGCAAACCCGTCTCACACCCCCCGAAGTATGATTTCACCCAAACGAAGCAAAACCCACTCATACTCACACCGTTCGGCTCCAAATCGTGTAATTCCAATTGTTTATACGCCTCCTCAATAACCCCCACTAACCCTTCAGGGGCCTCATCAGCCTCTTGGGTGGCATCCCCAGTTCTTGGTAGTGGTAATTCGATGCTTGTATTGGGTTATCGGTACCCTGAGCTCTGGGTTGTTACAACTTGCCCCTGGCCAAATTTACTTACGACAATAGCTACCAGGCCAGTATTCAAATGGCTCTATTCGAAGCACTCTATGGTAGGAGTTGCCGATCTCCCAGATGTTTGGAAGAAGTTGGTGAAAGACAGATACTAGGTCCTGATATGCTCAGACATACAAATGAGAAGGTCCAACTTATCAGAGAAAGACTCAAGACAGCCCAGCCAAGGCATAAGTCTTATGCCCACAACCGAAGAAGAGACCTGGAGTTTCAAATTGGGAGCCATGTCTTCCTCAAGGTTACCTCGCAAACATTAAGAGAGCATCAACTTTATGCCAAGCTAAACAAATGCGAGTTCTTGTTAAAAGAAGTTTCTTTCCTTGGCCATGTTATCTCCAAAGAAGGCGTCACCATGGAGCCTGCAAAGGTTGAAGCTGTCAAGAACTGGAGCTGACCAACGACTATATCAGAAATTAGAAGTTTCCTTGGTCTGGTTGATTATTATCGATGATTTATCAAGAATTTTTTCAAAATTGTCATCCCTCTAACAAGTCTTACTAGAAAGGAGAATCCATTTGTATAGACAACGAAGTGTGAGGAGAGTTTCTTGACTCTCAAGGAACATCTCACCACTGCATCTATTCTGGCACTAACTGTTGAAGGCCGTGGGTTTAAAGTATACACAGATGCATCAGGCATTAGCCTTGGATGCGTACGTATGCAAAATGGAAAGGTTATTTGCTATGCCTCGAGACAACTAAAGTGGCATGAGGAGAACTATCCAGCTCATGATTTGGAGCTAGCTGCTATTATATTTGCTCTGAATATGTAGCATCACTATCTTTATGGGGAAAGGTTCACGGTATATCATCTAGGCAAGGCAAACATTGTAGGTGATGCGCTCAGTAGGAAACCAATAGGAATGTTATTAAGCCTCATGAAAGGTATGACTGACCTTATTGTTAAATTTACCCAGATAAATCTAGATATTAATGTTAAGGAACAAAAGTGCTTTATTGCCAATATCCGGTCACAACCTATATTAATAGAAGACCTGGTCAAATTGTAAGAAAATGACCCTACTCTGATAGAGATCAATGATAATATTGATCAATGGCCAGATTTCTCTATGGCAACTGATGGAAGATTGCTATTCTGAGGTCGAATTTGTGTACCGGATCATGCAGACACTAAAAAGTTGGTGATGGATGAAGCACATAAATCAAGGTATGCCATTCACCATGGTGCTATCAAGATGTACCAAGATGTTAAAAGAAATTATTAGTGGCCCAATATGAAGAGAGAAGTGGTGGACTATGCATCACGCTGCCTCACTTGTCAACAAGTTAAGGTGAAACGTCAAAGGCCCGCTGGAAAGTTACATCCCTTGGTAATTCTCGAGTGGAAATAGGAAAGTGTAAGGATGGATCTCATCATGGGTCTACCTAAGTCAAGAGGAGGACATGATGGTATATGGGTGATCATTGATCACTTGACCAAAGCGGCTCACTTTTTACCTATTAAAAGTCCACGATCCGTGGATGTTTTGGCTGCCTTGTATATAAAGGAAATTGCGAGACTGCATGGAGTCCCTGTCACTATTATATCGGATCGAGACCCTCGTTTCATGTCACAATTTTGGAAGGGTTTATAATATTCATTAGAGACCCGGTTGAATTTCAGCACTGCATTTCACCCACAAATTGATGGTCAAACTGAAAGAACCAATCAGGTGGTGGATGATATGCTCAGGACATGTGCAATTGACCTTGGTGGAAGTTGGCACGATCACTTGTCTCTAATGGAGTTTGCCTACAATAATAGCTATCAATCTAGCCTTCAAATGGTCCCATTCGAGGCACTATATGGTAGGAGTTGCCATTCACCGATATGCTGGGATGATATTGGAGAAAGATAACTTCTAGGCCTTGATCTTGTTCGGGATACCACAGAAAAGGTGAAACTGATTAGAGAAAGACTCCAGATGGCCCAAGACAGACAAAAGACTTATGCTGATATCAGGAGAAGAGACCTAGAATTCCAAGTGGGAGATCATGTATTTCTCAAGGTTTCTCCAAGTCGAGGAATCCCAAGATTCGGCATTAAAGGCAAGCTTATCCCACGATTCATAGGCCCTTTTAAAATTCTTAAAAGGGTTGGTGAGGTTGCTTATCGACTGGCGTTGCCTTCACAACTGTCTGGCGTTCATGACGTATTTCATGTATCTATGCTCAAGAGGTACGTCTATGACCCTTTTCATATTAGAAGCCATGAGGGTCTGGTGATACAGAAGGATCAGACGTACGAGCAAAGACCATTCAAAATACTTGATCGAGAAGTACACCAGCTTTGGAACAAGACTATTCCCATGGTAAAGGTCTGATGGAATAAGTGCTTGGATCATGAAGCCACATGGGAGACGGAAGAAGCCATGCGTAAAAGATTCCCCAAATTATTCAATTGTAAGTATAATAAACTCTCTGTAAAATCATAAGAATTTGGTGACCAAATTCCCTTAAGTGGTAGAGGGGGTAGCACCCTGAAGTTTTCTAAAGTTATCAAGAATTTTTCTAGTATTAAACAGACTTATTACGCATTTAATTAAGCTCAATAGACTATCTAATAAATTTTGGGCTAACTAAATTAAATAAGAAGGTTAATTAATAACCAAGCAAATAAGTCCACTTAAATAGACCCAAAAGACCCAAGCCTAAGCCTTTTAGGCCTTATCCCAACTATAGAAATGTAATTAGGATTCTTTTTAGATTAAAAAGGGATAAATAGGATTATAAGGTGATAATAACAGATAAATGAGAAAATTCAAAATTGTCGGACTAAAATACCAAATGGCGGTCTATCGCGAGACCGCCAATTGATGAAGGCGATCCCAGCGTGACCGCTAATTCTTTCCGATTTCGTGAATTATAGAAGCGTGGAAAGGAAGGATCTTTATCATCCTAAACTTCATGGATCAAAGTGTGTAGACATGTAAACCTGTTTAGGACTCTTGGCATCATTTTTGATGCCCCGAATTATCCATTATTTTGGAGCCTTCCTTAGATAGATTTCGAACCCATTTCATTGTTCCATTCCCTTTGGACTTTGGAGATCTTGATTTCGTAGAGCCTTGGAGCTTATCTTGTCAACTTCTGGCTTCCAAGTCGGCTTACGGCCCATTTAGGCCAGCTTCCATCAAGCATTCGGCTCTCTCTCACTATGTAGTCTGAACGCGATCCTTTTTCACACTTCCAATCCTGTGTTAAAAAAGTACCCTTCATTAAAGTTGTTTGATTGTTCGAGATCTACAACTTCTTCTTCTACGCCATTACCGAGTTCTACTCCGATTATTAGTTATTCACATTTTTCTAGTAGGCTATGTTGTTCACCTTCAGACCCAGCGTTTTTCCTATCTTCTAGCCCCATTTTCTCCATCTTTTGATCATTTTCTCATCTTGCTCTCTTAATGAACGTTGTTCATCTGTCAGCTATCTATAATTTCTCTTTCTACCACTTTTGCTAATTCTTCACTGTTTGAGAGATACACTCCAATTTCCAAAGTCACGTGCAATCTGCCCAAAATCTTTCACCAGTAGTGAAGTGGTCTATTAGTAGACTGCCAGAGCAGTGAAGTGGTCTATTAGTAGACCGCCAAAGCACAAGAAGTGGTCTATTAGTAGACCGCCAGATTACAAGAAATGGTCCTACGATAGACCGCTACACCCAAACTTGCCTGAAATAGTCCCGTTCGACCCCTAGAGCCTTACGGTCCTACCCTAGACCGTTTGTGGTCCTCAGGCGGTCTTACGATAGACTGTTTCCCAGACAGAGTCCTAAACTCCCTGAACTCCAATTTCTTCGCTGTGGGACTCTTTGGAGACCTTGTTTGATCCATTCTCTATGAGAATAAGCTTCCAAATTAACTCTAACTCTCCAGGACTCTTATTCCCACTATTATCTATGACTTTTATCAATATAGAGCCCTATTTTGGGTGTTTATCTTAGATTTGAACCTTCTAGATATTGTGATTGCCACCAAGGTTGCAGCAATGCCAAGAAGTGAAGAGATAAAGGGAACGGCGTCGTGTACCTTGGAAAAGGATGAAGACTTGATCGCGCTTGACAAATGGGGTACGAGAAACTTGTAGGATCAGACCTCATCTCCTTCCAACCGACTAGAGGAAGAGGGCCTCACATTCTATTCATGCTCTCCTGCAAAACAAAGCCAAGACAAAGGAGAAAAACCCATTAGAAACATATAAGTGTAGCATTCATCCCGAAGTGGTAAAATAGTGCTAGAAAAGGGGGAAGAACGCACTGGGGGGAGGTTTTTAACTTCTATAAAAGGGTGCAAAAGATAGGTGTGTGTATTCTGATGATGTATGAACAAATAGAGAGAGAAAACACGCAGTACAACTGTGGGAATATGCCATGCAAAATGGAGAAGAGTGCAGGTGTAGCAAAGAAGTGCAAAAAACTCTGATGATTTATGAAATCGAGGAGGAAAGAATTAAGAGTAGAGACAACAAAATCAAGCCCAGAGAGATGGGATTGAAAGCTAATACTTCTCTCTTCAGGCCTGGGTCGAAGATGTGATTAGACGATGCAGCATGGCTTTGCCCCACATCCAGAAAGAGCCTCCCATCGCGTTCTACAAACTGGGTAGGTTTATAAAGAGTTATAGGAATCCAGAAAGTTCTCCCTTAGATTTAGGAAATAATTCTTCAAAATAGGAGTCTTAGATTGATGAAATATGGAGGTAATAGTGGGATAAAGCCCCCCAGAGAGATTAGAATCGATCAAAGAGGATTATCTCAGAGAGAATGGATCAAACAAAGTTTCCAGGGAGTCCACAGGTGAAGAAATCAGAGTTCAGGAAGTTCTGGACTCTCTGTTCAGCAAATGATCTGTCGCAGGGCTGCTAGGCATCCAAACGGTCATAGGAGGACCGCAAGGGTACCACCAAAGAGTTTAGGTGACCGCAAGGCTTCAGGAGGGAAAACGGGGCAAATCTGGCGCAATTTGGAAAGATTTGGTTAATTCAAGAATTGGCGCCTCTTCAAGAAGGCACTAATTCTGCAATTGACACCCTCCTGAACGAACGTGAATTCCTATCACTCAGTTTTTCTTGCTGCTTTGACCCAGACCGCGGGTCCCTTGGCACTACTGTCTCATGGCCGAGGCAGAGTCCTTGTTTTTCGAGTTCTTACACTTACACCCTATTTCTTGGGGATTAAAGGACCCTCTGTTGGGAATTCTTCTTGCCGAATTAGAAATTCTTTCTCTAAGGTCTTCGTAAGTCTCTGACTTCAAAGGATTTCCTCTTCGATCACTGGACTGGTTGTACCCTTTAAATCTATAAACCTTACTTTGGTCATGTCCCTCCAAAGAAACATGACACTCGGCCATCATATAGTGCTGTGATTGGGTGCTCAGTGAGAGTGTAGACACTACTTAGAATTGGTGTCTAGGACAGTCGTCGCTATTTCTTGAATCAGCATCTAGTACAAGTGATGTGAATTCAATCTGCCTTACTGTTCACTTGAATTAGTGCCCTTTTGAGTGGACATGAATTCTGTAATCTGCGACGACCTAAGTGGATGCCAATTTATCCCAAATTCTCGTTCTCCGTGAGTTTTCTTGCATATTTCCTCTAAGTTCATATCTATATCCTTGAAGTCTCAAAGGTCCTTGATACTCTTAACTATCTCACTAAAAGCTTAGTTCTTGGAACTCTATTGGTCATTAATTGACGTGGACTTGTCTACAACGTAAATGGGGCTATGGGTCCGAATTGACACGCAATGCTATAATGTAAAAATGAAGGGGTCCAGATCTGATCCCAGGGGTGAGGCAAACTCCAAACATATGCTGGTACTATGATTGATCGGGTGTGGCGTTGCACCAAATGAAAAGTAAGATTGATCTATGACATTTCCACAATTGTTAGTAGTCGATTGACATGTGCTTAAAACTCTTATATATGGCCTATCCTACAATGATATTCGCATGATATGCCCTTGTTATTGTAGCACGATGCCACTTCCTTTCAATTCTTTTGATTCTCCACTGTCTTTAATTATTCCGATTGAAGCCCTTGGTCACTATTCTGCTTGTCTTATTTCCCGCCTCCTTCTATTGTTAGCTTTGCACTTGGTTCACGTGTTTGACAAAAATTAGGCAACACCTCCCCCGGACCCAAGATGTTTGGGGAAAAAAGTGGGTACTCATCCACAGAAAATCTGAGATGGCCCCAAAATAGTATGGATGCGCACTAGAGTAGCAACGTCTATGGTAGTGCCATAACACATTCCAACACGCACAGGTGAGACTAAAATAGACCATTCAGAGATCACAAACATGACTAGGCATCCCCTAGAGCTTAGAGATCCACTGAGTTCTGGATGTAAGCTCCATTGGGAAGCATGCAGCCAGTTAAATGGGGAGGCTCACTAGTTTAGGCCATAGGGAAGGGCCTGTCGATTAAAAGCTCCACAAAGGTTGCCAGCTCCACTGAGCAGAGCATGAGTAAGAGGGTAGGTTGCCAGGCCAGCTCATGGGAAGAAGAGTGACTGGAAGGGAGGAGCTGCATCATTTGGTATGAGGATTCGGCATCGGTAGCATTCGAACCCCAACTGTGGCTAATATGAACCCCGGTGCTAGCCTCCTCAATACAAGACCACTCATAGAGAAGGGAAGGGGAAGAGGCAACGAATGTCCAAGGGAAGTGAAAGATAAATTTGGGGAGGTATCCTTCAAGGGGCTGGCCTCAGAGCCCTACACATGGTTTGGGTAAGCCCCAGGCCTCTTCCTAAAGGAGCTCACCCGGGTGTTCTTATTGCGAACACCAAATGACCATTCCATCAAGTAAAAAAAAAATTGAGAGGTTTTCCATGCTCAAAAGCACACGATAGAGACAAAGAAAAGTCAAGGAAACGGTGGACACAAAGAAGATAAAATGTGCACTTCGAACATAAACGTCCTCAGACTTTCATTATATAGATCGAACATATGACATGAAGATGCTTACAGCATGTAAGCTCTACCTACCTTGGTCTAGTGGCACTCCACCCTAGCCGAGCTCTACTCACCTTGGTCTAGTGGCACTCCGCCCTGGCTGAGCTCTACCTACCTTGGTCTAGTGGCACTCCGCCCTAGCCGAGCTCTACTCACCTTGGTCTAGTGGCACTTCGCCCTGGCCTAGTGGCACTCTGCCCTGGTCAAGCTCTACCTACCTTAGTCTAGTGGCATTTTGCCCTGGCCGAGCTCTAGTCACCTTGGTCTAGTGGCACTCCGCCCTAGCTGAGCTTTACCCACCTTGGTCTAGTGGCATTCCGCCCTAGCCGAGCTCTACTCACCTTGGCCTAGTGGCACTCCGCCCCGGCCGAGCTCCATCTACCTTGGTCTAGTGGCACTCCGCCCTGGACAAGCTCTATCTACCTTGGTCTAGTGGCACTCCGCCCTAGCCGAGCTCTCCTCACCTTGGTCTAGTGGCACTCCGCCTTGTCCGAGCTCTAAAAATATATATATATAATAATACATACGACATTACCATTATGGACCATACGTCTGAATCGACATAAAATCTCTTCCTTTGCGTTAGCATTACCTCCTTGCTAATGACTAAACCCCTTTTCGACGCAAGACTTCGTGTCCTACCTGACTGTTATGCAATATCCCTGATAGACCTTACGTCCGAATCGGTGGAAACTCATCCTTCTTCTTGCTAATGAATAAACCCCTTTTCGGCACAAGACTTCGTGTCCTAGCCGACTGTTGTGCAACATTCTCGACGGACCTTACATCCGTATCGGTGTAAAATCTCTTCCTTTGCATTAGCATTACCTTCTCGCTAATGAATAAACCCTTTTCTGGTGAAAGGATTCGCGTCCCAGCCAATCCTTCAATAATATTACTATTACGGGCCTTACGCCCGAACTGGCTAAAGCTCCCCCTTTGCGCTGGCATGTCCCTTTGCCAATGAATAAATCGCTTTACTAGCACAAGGCCCTGTGCCCCAGCCAGTAGCTATCTATCGCGTCAACGATAACACCAGTGAACGCGCTGCGCCAGTTGCGGGTCGCGCCCGCCGCAAGCACGATCGTCGTCGCCTCGACGGCCTCAACGGTGCATACGAGGAAGACCGCGACAAACAGTGCGGCGTCGTTCATTCGGTCTCCAATTTCAGGGCGGCGCAAAAGCTTTCGATGCGAAGACTAACAATCGCGGGCCCAGCAAAGACCAATCGACGAGTTGCCGGAAGGCGCCGAAATGTACCGGGGATCGGCGAAATGCCGGGTTAGGTTTGCGCGGTAAGCCTTTGCACGCTGGAATGGTTATCGGGGGGAAGCTGGTGATTTTTAAGAAGAGCTCTGGTGTTTCGCGCGCCTCGCGTGGCCGTCGGTCGCGGATTCGAGTGCACGCGATGGTCGGTATTGTCACCTTCGCTCTTTCCGCATCGCTTCTCGCTGTCGGCTCGCCCGCGTTCGCGACGACCTATCCCACGTGGGCGCAGGTCGTTGCTGCCAGGCGCAGCGCGGCGGCGACCAAGGCCGAGGTGGCCCACATCAAGGCGCTTCTCTCGGGCCTGCAGAACCAGCTCAACGCGGCGAACGCCGACGCGTCGCGCAAGAGTGCTCTTGCCGTCGTCGCCGAGCAGTCGTACACCCTCGCCGTCGCCAAAGAGCAAACCCTCAAGCAACAGGAGACGGATGCGAAGGCGAAGGCCAAGGCATCCGAACAGAAGCTCGGCGTCTACGCGTCGCAGATTGCTCGTGGTCCTGGCGGCGGGGGCAGCTGGTCGACGCTGTCGCTGTTGCTCAACGGCAAGTCGGACCCCAACCTGTTGAACGATCTCGGCGCGATCAACCAGGTCTCGAAGAGCGAGAACAACCTGCTGCAGAAGGCGTTGTCCGCACAGAAGTCGGTTCAGCAGCTGGACACCCTCGCGAAGGCGCAGGCCGGGATTCTCGCCCAGCGCAAAGCCGCGGCGGATGCCGCGAAGGCGGCCGCGGCTGCTGCTGCCGCGAAACTACAGGTCGCGGTGACGGACAGATAAATGGGCTTCGACTTAGTGTCAACTTAGGAAACTGGATTTCTGAACTAGTCTGGATAGCTTAACAATATTATCCTTAATTATTTTCTATTTTAGTTTATTTTAATTTTTCTTTTATCCCAACATGCATCATGTAGAACTTTGAGCGTTAATGTTAAAAAATCCTCATATTAAGTCAATAGTGAGGGCCACTAGCTCCCGATTCAAGTTGACATGAGATATTCCATTCTAAAATTGAGTACTATGTTCTCTTTAAAGCCACTTAGGCTGGTTCCTTGAAAACATCTTTGATTGAATTCCAATCCCAATTCCTTTGATTTTACTTGCAAATCCACCTTGGTTGCAGCACATCCACATTGGCTGGTAACCGCTCTTCAATGGTGTGTTCTCCTTTTGTGCCCACGCTCATATTTTTTTTAGTTTAGTCCTCATCCAGGCAATTGCTGCTTTCTCGTGATCATCTGAGGTTGTTTCATTCTGAACCATGAAAAGATTTCTAATACTTAGTGTCAGAGACGTGTCACATCACACCTTGGCATCTACTTTTCAATCTATTCTCACTTCATTCCGTTTCATTGCATTATCACTTCGATCTCATTCTACTTCGCTTCATTTTGTCTCACTCCTCTGCAAAGTAGACGCCAAGACGGGGTAGCTGTAGACACGCCAAAATTGATGATAAGATGAGTAAATTTCATGTCACGACATAATGTCCCAAAGTGGACTTCATTATTGGCTTAATAGGAAGGTATTTCTATTTTTCTAAATTTTTAGGAATTAACGTCCGTTCTGAGGGATGCCATTTCTTTGAATGGCGACTTTCCTAAAGGATGCCAATTCTTGGGCTATAGGTCGACCTAGGCCTCTGTTGCGTCGACTCAGAGGATTTGGCGACTTCCCGAATGGATGCCCATTCCTATTTCTTTCCAATTTTGAGCAAATTTTGATTGAAAGAATTAACGCCTCTTTAGGACGGCGCCAATTAATTGACGCCTTTCTATGGTAATATGGGAGGAGTTCCTGCTTCCGCATGCCGAACTCTCCTTCCAACTACTTTATGACCAGCATGGAATCCCCGAATGCTTCTAGCATCTAGATTCCCATGGACAGAGCGATCTGTAACTCGATTATTAGGGCTTCATATTCTGCTTCATTATTAATGCAGGGCTTGCTTATTGAGCAAGATGTGTATATGACTTCTCCCTTCCGAGATTTCAGGACTATGCCTGCCCCTGCTCTGACTCTGGCCGATCCAGTTGCCGGGGTGCCAGTACTGGATGCTCCATCAAAGTACAACTGCCACAAGGAGGACTGCACTTGGTTGGCTTCCAGGGTCTCATCACTAGGGAGTTCTGTCTCTAGCAGACAATCTTCAGGTGCAGGGTGCGCAGCAAAGAAATCTGCAATAGCCTGGCCCTTGACAGCTTTCTGCGGTACATAGGAGATATCAAACTCCATAAGAATGACCACCCATTTTCCCAAGCGGCCTTTGAGTGTTGGTTGTGATAGAATATATTTAAGTGGATCTGCTTTGAAAATCAACTTTATTTCATGCGACAGCATATAGTGTCGGAGCTTTTTGACTGCGAAGGCCAGCGCCAAGCAGACTTTCTCAATGAAGGTGTATTTCTCCTCAGTTCTGACTAGTCTCCGACTGAGGTAATAAAGGGCATGTTCCTTCCCTTCTTCATTATGCTGGGCTAGCATTGCCTCCAGGGAGTAGTGTGTGCCTGCTATATAGAGGATCAGCGGCCGCCCTTTCACCGGCGCACCCAGCATGGGAGGAGTCTTCAAATAATCTTTCAGCTTGTCCAAGGCTGTTTGGCATTCTTCATCCAAATAAAAGGGGACATCTTTCATCATCAACTTGTAAAATGGGTGGCATTGTCCCGACAAGTTGGATATAAATCGCTGGATGTACACCAAGCGGCCTTGGAGAGATCTCAGCTCAGAGAGGTTCCTTCGTGGGGGTAACTCTTGAATTGCCTTGATCTTTGCGGGGTCTATCCTTGTAGTGTCGGTAGGATGACTGATTATATCATCCACACAATATACTCTTTCCGTCTGCCATCTCATATGCCGAGCTATCTTTGAGGACATATACATCCGCTGCACTCTGGGCGTGAGAGGGAAGAATCGCAATGAGTTATAAGGCACATCCTTTTGTTTGAAATTGTCCCCTCTCTTAAGTTTGAAACTATCATGATGACAAATATGTTGGATTTAATGATTTAAAATTTTTAATGTTTGAGTCCTTGTGTGGTTTTGTCCCACATTGGAGGATGAAAAAAGTTTTCATGTACTTTTAATTGGAACTCTTTATTACCTTGTACACTTCTTTCAGGACACTATAATAGTTGGGTTATTTGAGCTTATTGGGCTTTTTGTCCACTTCCTATTTAACATGCATGTGTATTGCCTTGCAGTATCGTGTCGTACGTGCATGCGTGCGTGTGATATTCAATGTTTAATTTTCTTTTATTTTGTTTTTGATCGTTTCACCAAGTGTCTATTGGTTTCTATTTGCATCTCCTCAGATTCTATCCCACATCCTTTTAGAAACGGAAGAGTTTGTTCGTGTGTTTGACCAGTTTTAGACTCCCGTTGGGAGTCTATTTAGGGGAGAAGTTCTTCCCAGGGTTGAACTAACGCGAACTGTGCATCCTCTCGTTTCTTCCTCTCTGTCATCTTTCTCTGCAAGAGCTCGAAGTGGTCAGTTGTGGTTTTCGCCCTGGCGTCACAACTTGGAGTGCACCTCTGCGCTGTCATCGTTTGAGTCATCGTATCTTGGGGGAAGTTTCACCGTGAAACCTATTGCACTGTGTAGGGATGAAGCGACTCTAAAGAAAATGACATCGTACTTCGACCCAAGGTTGATCCTTTTAAACTTAAATTCTGTTTACAATTTATTGATCCACCTGATAGAGAAATCTCTCGATTGTGCAAATAAAAATATATATATATATATATATCAGACGAGTTTCATGATGGCACCAGAAAATTTTACCCAACCCGTCCTCCTGATGTGACTCCTCCATGAGTGCATCATGATTGAAAATGTTTTGGGTTTGAGAAATCATGGGTTGACTATATAAGCTTACATATGAGTCACAATCAGAAAATTGGTATTCAAGATTTGTAGTAGAGTAGCTACATGGTTGATTTCTTTCCATTCCCTTGAGATTTTCAGACAGTTGGTCTAATCGGGACTGAATGGAATGATTTTGTGCCATGATGAGCTGGTAAAATTGTTGAAAGCTCTCCTCCTTGTTGAAATCCAAGCATGGAGGAGATAGATATGTAGGGTGAGAGTCAGACTGTGATGGATAGGAATTTGAAGGGTGATCAATCTGACAGTGAGTTGGTAGAGAGTATATAGATTGTCCTTCATATTGGGCTTGATCATAAGAATCATTTGAGTATTGAGCCCAATTTGGAAGAATATGGTCTGGAGAATTTTGAGACGGGCCTTGGTAAGATTCCTAAGAGGCATTTGATTGGCATTCCCATCCAGAAGTGAATGTAGATGGAACTGAATCATAAGAAGGAGTGGGAAAACCTTGAGGCATTTGGGCTCGCTCTTGGGTAATAAATGAATTGTAGGCCCCATTATCAAAGAATTGAGTGGTTTGGTCCTGGCTTTGGGTAAAGAATGGGGACTGGGCTGCCATAGGTAGAGGACTCTCATTATAGGCCGACCAGGAATATGAATTGTTAAAATAGGTCGGGTTTTGAGGGGTGAGAGATGAAAATTGGTTTGAGCAATCACCATTATAATGGACCGGAGTGGCCTACATGTGAGTGTTCTCCTAGAGACTGGGTGCAGTGTTGAAGAATTTAAGTTCATGACCAGGAGTTGCTCAAGTTGATGGGCCGCTTGGTCCAACATATTACAATTGTGTGCCCAATCCATGAATGCGAACAAATCTTCACACCATTTTTAAAACTTTTTTAATTTTTATAATTTTTATAGTTTTATTATTTTTCTTTTTTCCTTTTCCCCTTATTTTAGATTGAGTCTCGTTCACGTTCATCCCGATCGGGATCGCCGGCTACGACCTCGGTTCCGGCCAGCAGATCACGACGGTGCAGACGCCCCAGCCCGGCAGCCTCATCTCGAACCGCAACGTTATCTCCTAGCGCAAGGGGGCGCTGGAAACGCAACGAGAGCGATGCAAACACTCGTGATTGGGTTTGACGGCCCGACCGGGTGGTGAGTGGTCCCGACCCACGGACACTAGGCGAGCTACATGAGATTGGTCATGCGCCATTCCAGCGGGTACTTTTCGTCATCCCATCCCCAGAAACCTGTTATCGGATTCCACTCGTTCCAGCCCTTTGCAATCGAGATCAACCACCAGGTCACGGGAGTGCACAGTGACACAACCTGACGCAGCGGGTCTTCGTAGTCCTGAGTGCCGATGTCAAACGTTGACACCGCGCGAACCAACGGCGGTCCGTCGCTCGGCGCGCAGCATATTGCGTCGCCCGCGTTACCTGACCCGGCGACCCGGATCCAGTCGGGATTCCACTGGTCTATCGACCGACCGAGCGATGACGTTTGGTAGAACAGGATCGAATCAGCCAACCGCAACTGCGCGTGCTTCATTCCGTGAGCGGACATCGGCCTGAACCCGTTGCGCCAACCCCACCACACGAGAACCTCTGCGGGCGGCGTGATGTTGATAGCGCCCAATTCGTCTTCAATTTGGGAGACGGGCAAGCCAGGAAGCATTGCGTCGTAGATCCGCCGACTGCGCCGCTTCAGTTCATACGAGTACGCGTCAAGTAGCTCCGCGAGGAGTTCCGGACTCGCGCCTTCGACAGTGAATCCGTCGGGCGTGCGGGTTGTTTCGGGGAGCAACATCCTGTCTATTGCTCCGGAATACACCACTCGGAAGTCGGAACGGTCGGCGTTGGTATCGTGAGAAACTTGCCAGTTCCAGCTGGGTCGTTCACCCCGCACGCGGAGTAGAAGTGGTTCAGGTATTGCCCCTCGTTTTGGTTGTCCTGACGGTTGATGACCTTCAGCGAAGCACCCGGGCCGGCAGTCGTGGTCGAATTGAACGGATACTCGTCGCAATTGTCTAACGTGCCGTCGTAGCTATCGGCGACGCACGGTGGAGTGTTGCTATACCAGCCGCTGCTTACCCGACTTCCGGGCTGCGCGTAGAAAAGCAATGGTGACTGAGGAATCGGTGAGTCATACTGTCCGGTCCCCGTACCGGTCTCGGCTTCCAGATCATGTATCGCTGCAGCAGAGACGTTACTGCCGGGCGCGAAGATCGGGACTGATTCGCATTCTTCTTCGATCGACTGAGCGACGCAAAACGCGGCGATCTGGCGCGCTTCATTCCCTTCCGCTTCTTCACCGTCGAGCCCCAGGCTGTACCCAGCCGCGGTCGGTCCCCACGTTTCCTGCCCTCGTTTGAGCAGGTCAGAAGTCAGCACATCAACATCACTCGCACTCGTTTGTCCGTCCGTGATCTCGCCCGTTGACGGGTCGGCGTAGGCGTGACCGCTGGAGCGGTCTGCAGCGTTGAAGGTGGTGCCGTAGATGTAGCACTCGGACAGCGCAACCGAATGCGTGCCGTAGTAACAGGCGTAATCCTGCGCGCGGTCGGGATCGCTGATCCATCCATCGCAGTCAATGTCAGAAAAGAAACAACTCCCAGCTCCAACCTGCTGCAAATCCAGCAAGCATGAACCGTTCCCACACTCGGGGTCCGCGCGCCATGTTTGGAATGGGAGGGTCGTGGGCGAGCTGAGGATGGATAAATTCTGTGGACCACCGGTTTCGTAGCATTGCACGCTCGCTGGGACGTCGCCGGCAGGGATGGCAGGCAAGACAGGTCTCGATACAGCGTTGCTTGGGGTAGCTTCAGTAAATGGTGCTGATGTGCTGGTGACGAAGGTGCCATCCGTCATCGTCACTTTGCACTGCAGCGTGCGCGTGGGGTTGGGATAGGTCAAAGTTGGAGCCGGGATGGCTGTGGCTGCTGCAGACGGAGTGGCGCGCCAGGATGTTGCTGGGTAGTCCCAGTTCGAGTTAATACGCGCAGCGAAATGTGACACGTACGACCCGCTGGGAGGGGCCGGACAATACGGGGAGTCGCTGCCTGTCTGATAGTCCATGCCACCCCACCAATACGAATCAAACGCAATGTACTGTGCCTGAGTTGCGACTTTTGGATTGGACGAATCCGGCAATCTCACGCAATACTCCGACCCATCCGAAGCCATTCCCGTGATGGTTGCGCACAGGGTACCGTCACATGATTGTGATCCGAGCGCATTCGATGTGACGGTAGGAGTCATGTCCCGATTTTGTGCGGCCTGCAGCTGCTGGGACTCGGTCCACGCAGTGCAATCGGTGCCAGTTAGGCCCGCAAGAACCGCGTTCGCCGCTTGGAAACCAAAGTTGGGAGCGCCAGCGCACAGTCCTCCGTCGACGTCCACCCCGACAGCCTGGTCAGCTAGGGCGCCGAGTTGGATACCGGTCAAAACGGCCCCGACCACCGGGATGGCTTTCCCTCCAACAACTTTTGTCATCGCCGACAGTTCGATTGACGGCGCGCCCGCAAATTCGGCCTCCATCTGATCGAGGGTTGCCAGCTCGGATGGGGACAGCGTTGAGGTCGCGGGAGGAGTGAGCGTTGTCGTGCCGCCCATTTCTTGCCCGACAGAGGTGGTGATCCAGTCAGAATCGAATTTCTGCGAATTCGCGAGCAATCCAACCAGCTGCGCAGGGGCGATTGTGCCGGCGCTCTGCCCGTTGACGGCGGCTACGAGCACAGAACTGGGCACATTAATCGCATACGGGCTCGCGGCTGTAATTACTGGTGTGGCGAGTGCGGAAGCCGGAGTGGCGAACGCAACCGCCAATGATCCCATCAAAGCGAAGGAAACAACTGCCGCACCAATTCGTATCCGTCTACGTGTTCGTCGATTGCTCATTTCCACTTCCCACAAGAATCGGCCCAGGTACGGGCGTTCGATCTGAACATATCGGTTGGTAGACGAAGCTGTCCACGTTGAAACGCCGACGGTTGCAAGTGTTCACGAAAGTGAGGCCGCTACGGGATCGCCTCGTCATTCGAATGGACTGGTTGGGCATCGCACCGGTGAGGAGTCCGAGATTGCTCGGCAGCCGCGCACTCCTTGGCCAGTGAACTGAATAGCAATAGAGCGAGGGGTAATAACAGCATCAACGATAAACCCACCGGCAAGCAATGAGATTGCCACTAGCCTCGCTTATGAAGAAACTGATACTAGTGCAAGGAAACTCTTCTTAGCAACCATCTTCATAGGCAGTGTAGGCTCATCAGTCCCAAAGTAACTCGAGATCAGGACGCGGATCGGCATGTGGTAGATGAAATCTTGAATCTTGAATGGAACAATCGGCACCGAACAGCCCCGACTCGATTCATTGTCTCCCTGGGGACCGGACCAGAGGGGCACCAATGGCAATGCACACCCGCTCCTTAGGGTGGAGGTGATGGAGAAGAAATGGATGTAAAAGGCTTGGTGGGCATGGAAGGTTTAATGGGGATGGTGTGTTTAGGTGAAGGCAAAGGAGTTGTGGGTGAAGGCGAAGGCAAAGGTAGAGCTTGCTCAAGCTCAGGTGAAGATGATGAAGGGGATGGCAAAGGTGACGGAGATGGTGGAAGTGATGGAATAGGGGTCTTTGGGAGAGGAGGCGGTGAAGGTAGTGGTGACGGACTAGGCAATGGTGAGGATAGTGGAGATGGCGATGCGAACAATGGGGGTAGTGGAGATGGAGATGGAGAAGGTAAAGAGGGAGGTCATGGCGCCCGCCGTTGACGTATAGATACGACACGCCGAGTGGCGTTGGGGGTAGGAGTAGTGGCGGTGGAAGTGGAGGCACTAGCCTAAGTAAGGGATTGGGTAGGCAGAGGTTGCGGAGATGGGATAGGAGGTGGCAAAGGTGATGAGGTAGGTGGAGATGGAGGTGGTAACAGGGTAGGCGATGGCGTCAGCAGGGAAGTGGATAAGGGTGTAGATGACGGAGCGGGCACTGCGGCAGACGCAAAATCACAGGGGTGCCCCTAGCCTTGAGATGGAGACGGCTACTTAGGCGACGCTTCTTGTTGTTGCTGCTTACTACAGAGAGATAGAATGTCCTCATGCATGGACGACCAATCGGACTTAGAAAAATATGACGGACACAATGGAACCATGACAATGCGTAATCGGAGTTGTGGAAAAAATGAGAAGGGCGAGAGATGCCCCCATCAGCTTCCTTCAAAGAGAATGAGACTCTATCTGAAAAGAAGAAAAAGCCACTTCATGAGTTAGAAAGAAAGAGAGATAGAATGAAGGGGAGAGTTGATCGCAGCCCAGTTTGAGTGAAGCTTGTCCCATCTTCAGTGAAAGCTCTTGAATCATATTCAAAGCTGCATTTGCTTTTCTTCTGTAGTGTTTTTATTTTTTCTATTCTATTTTCCTTATTTCCTTTTGGTCAATTCGTCCATTGTTCTCTGATAGTGCATTACTGCACTAATCGGAGGTGTGATCAGTTCATAGCAGGTCATGAAATGGTCCGTGGACCAGGGTGCGAGGTGGGTTCCTCGTGTGCTGCCTTAGTGCAGTGTCACTGATTCTACTGGGGTAGAATCAGGGGTGTGTTCATTAGGATTGGTGAGCATGGGTTCCCTCTGTGTCTTCAGAGGAAGGGAGGAGGTTGTTCCTCCGGTGGGAAGCTATGTGATCAGCTTGTGTAGCGGATTCATCCACGGGTAGCCTTGTGCTACTGAAGCCTCACCCTAATTAGGTGAGGGGTGGATGTAGGTTGCTGAAAGCAATCGAACCACCTAAAAATCTCAGTGCCTTATGGTTTGATTTTCATATCTTCTATCCCCGTTCTCAGGAAGACTCAGTATATCAAAAAGTGTGGCTTGAACGATAGGTCAAGCCTATCTGGATAGTTCCACATTGCGTAAGGAAGTCTTTGGACTAGTCCTCCGCCTAGTACCCGTCTTATATACTTTTCTGAATTTTTGCTTTAGTACCTTGCACTTAAAGTGTTTGTGAATGCTTCCGTATGATGGCATAAACTTGTAGCACCCCTATAAAATTATAAGGAATAAAATCCCTATATAATTAAAGAATAAAAATTCACCATAATTAATTCTCAATTAATAAAGACCCAGTGACTAATCCTATATTATGAAAATACATCTAGAGCATGTCACAGCTTTCTCGTGAGCGCATCTACATGCAAAAATGTTCCAAAGAGCTTAAACAAGAGGGTGTACTCACGAGATTTTCAGAGCATGTAATAGTTTTGCCCGACAAAGTTATCTTAAATCATTCTATTCCTTTTTTTATGAAACGGAACTTGTTGAGTATATCTAAGTGATTTTGATGATAACAAAACCCAGGACATATGTTCTCTCACGTGCCTTATATGAGCTTTCCACGCAAGCAAGGTCTAATTCCATCATAACTGGCTTAAATGCTCATAATCTTCCAATGCGTTAAAAAGAGCTCATAGCTTGCTTAAATGCTCATAATCTTCCAATGCGTTAAAAAGAGCTCAAATGGACTTGAAATCAATAACAACATAAGCTTAATTCAAGCATCGATCATATGGGTAGTTTTCATTGGGCTAACACTTCAATTTTGTAGGACTGGGCAAGTTCGGTCAACCAATGGACAGTGGGCGGTCAACCAAAATTAACAGAATTGAAAAAAGGCCCTTCTGCAGGATTTCGGTCGACTGCCGGCCAAGGAATGGTCGACCGAAATTTCTAGCAAGCCAAAGTCTATAGTAAATTTACAGAACGGTCGACCTCCCCAGGAATTTCGGTCGACCGCCAGCCTCGAAGCCCATATTTTTGACTTTCTAATTCAAGCACGAGGAGAGGAATCTTCCCCCAATTGTCCAAGGCCATTGCCCCTAATCAAGGCAGGATTTATGGATCTGGTCTGGGGCTTGTCCTCTGACCTCCCAAGATCTATAAAAGATCTCATTGCCTTGAAAAATCCTAAGGCTTTTCAAGGGAGAACAAGGGGAGGTTATCAAGGAAGGAGAAGTCGGTACTGTAGCTGTGAACAGTGATCCGTGGGGAACTCTTCATCCAGAAGCTGAGATTTTCAAGGGCAAATCTGCATCCAAACCAAGAGGAGATCAAGCTGGGAGTAAGCTTCATCCTCCTCAATGAGCAATGTCAGAATAAGGGCTGTAGTGAGGTGATCTTTAAGAGTTAGAAAACTCTCCTCACAGTCCTTCGACCATATAAAAAGATTTTTATTTCTTGTAAGCCTAGTCAAAGGAACGACGATCTTAGAGAAATCCTTAATGAATCTCCGGTAATAGCTAGCTAGACCTAGAAAACTTCTTACTTCTGACACGGTCGTTGGTCGGCTCCAATTCTTAACGGCTTCTACTTTAGAAGGATCGATAGCGATACCTTCTTTTGAAATAATATGGCCAAGGAATGAGACTTCCTTAAGTCAGAACTCATACTTGCTAAGCTTTGCATAGAGTTTGTGTTCTCTTAGCGTCTGCAAGGCTATTCTTAAGTACTCTTCATGTTCTTCCCTTGTTTTGGAGTATATAAGGATATCGTCGATGAAGACGACTACAAACTGGTCCAGATAAAGCTGAAAAATATTATTCATAAGTTGCATAAATGCTGCCGGGACATTAGTTAACCCGAACGACATTACCACAAATTCATAATGTCCATAATGGCTCCGAAAAGTAGTTTTATGTATGTCTTCATCCTTGATTCTGAGTTGATGATAACCTGACCTGAGGTCTATCTTAGAAAAGTATTCTGCTTCTGAAATCTGATCAAAGAGCTCATCAATATGCGGCAATGGATATTTGTTCTTAATTGTGAGTTGATTCAGTCGCTGGTAGTCAATACATAGCCTGAGAGATCCATCCTTATTCTTGACAAATAGAACTGGCGCACCCTAAGGGGATGTGCTAGGTCGAATGAAACTCTTGTCTAATAACTCCTGAAGTTGTCTCTTTAATTCCTTAAGTTCTGTGGGGGACATCCTGTAAGGAGCTATTGAAACAGGTGCTGCTCTGGGAATAAGTTCAATGGAGAAGTTTACTTCCCTCTCGAGTGGTAAACTAGGTAAATCTGATAGGAACACATCTGAAAATTCATTCACGATGGAAATATCTTCTAAGAGAATCTCCTTCAATCAGTGAGGAGGCGGTGATGGTGCTAAATCTCCAGATAAACCTCCTATAAAACGTGGCCAACCCGTGGAAGCTTCAGACCTCATAGAGGGTGTGGGGTTCTAGCCAATCAAGGATAGCATGGACCTTCTCGGGGTCCATGGAGACACCCTCAGTAGAGACTACAAATCTTAGGAAGGTAATGGACTTGGTCATGAAATGACACTTCCCTGGGTTGGCAAATAGACTCTCATGCCGAAGGATGGTGCAAACTTGCCTAAGGTGGGCCTCTTGGGATTGACTATAGATGAGAATGTCATCAAAGTAGACTATTAGAAAGACCCTAATGTAAGGCATAAGGACCTCTGTCATAAGACGCATGAAAGTACTTGGGACATTTATGACTAACCATTCGTAAAGGCCATCCTTAGTCATGAAGGCCGTTTTCCACTCATCTACGGGCCTAATCCTTATTTGGTGATAGCGACTCTTAAGGTCGATCTTAGAGAAAATAGTGGCTCCAGCTAGCATGTCAAGCATGTCATCAAGCCTAGGGATGGGGAACCTATACTTGATGGCGATCTTATTAATGGCCTGACTATCCACACACATCAGCCATGATCCATCCTTCTTGGTAGTGGGAAGGGCCAGGACGACACACGGACTTTTGCTAATGCGGATGAAGCCCTTCCAAAAGAGTTCCTCTGTTTGCCTCCAAAGTTTGACATCTTCCATGGGATTGAGGTGGTAATGAGGAAGATTTGGAAGGGTAGCCCCTGGAACTAGATCAATTACGTGTTGTACATCACTCATGGGAGGAAGTCGGTCTGGGAGCTCCTCCGGGAACACATCATGAAACTCTTCTAGGAGATGCCGGACTTCTATGGGATTGGGGTTGGAGGGGTGAGCTCTGTTGGGAGACCGGAGATCAATCTAGAGGGGGAGGGGTTGAATAGGTTGATCTATTGACCAATTAAAAGATCAATTCGCAGCGGAAGGGTCTGTTCTAGATCTAAGGAGAAGTAGATACGAAAAGTAAAGAGATAAATATAAATACTATAATTTATAGGAATATATTGTAAAAATCTCAAAAGAAAAGGGCACTTAATGTAAAATAAATTTGTAAGAATGTTGTTGTAATCTTTCTCCTCTCCCATCTCTATATTTGTCGTGTATGTCATGGCTGTTCCTTCAGCAAACTGTTCTCGAAGGCTGCACTAAATCATTACAGTGTGGATAGGTGAGGTAACACCTTGATGTCTAGTGATTTATAGCAAATGTTCTAAGACATTCTTGAGGAGTAGACGTAGGGTGGTAAGGAGTTGCACTAAACCACTATAGAATCGTTGTCTCTCCTCATGCGATCGTTTTCGCTCCTTCCCTCATTCTTCGTGTGTTGTGTGTTTAATGTGTGTGATTACTTAAAAAAGTTGTGATTGGCACAATTTATTTTTGACCCAATTCACCCCCTCTCTTGGGCTGGCCTAAGACACGTGGAGCTGAAAAGGAGCCTTAAGCAATGTCATTAGCCAATATTTGTGTTCATGCCAACATTAGTATTAGCTTTCCATGTCTCTCAAGGTAGATATGCTCATGTAATTGTGGGTACGGAGCTTTGTGCATGTGACTTGTGGCTTGCCATTTGTGACTAGTGAGATGAGAGTCCACAACGTTGGGGCAGGGTGATAATTGTGAATCTTGGCATTGTGACTCACTGGAAATGATGGGTAATTTGGAATTATATGCTAATATGCATGAGTATTTGGATTGAGTAATGCTTAGTGCACCTCATGCACTAATAATTACATCCCTCGGTGTAATTAGTGTAACACTTAATATTTTTTTAATTTTTTGAGTAGTTCTCACGTCTAATTAAGTTGGTGTGTCGTTCACGTCATCGGATGACGTGACGTGGAGACTGATTAAATGAAAAAACTCAACCCTGTGAATAGTAGAATTGAGTCAATTTCACTATTCACAGAGAGATAAATTTTTATTTAATTAATCTCTACGTCATGTCATCCGATGACGTCCATGCATGATTGTGCTTTAATGAATTTTGATGATATGTATGCCCAGAAAATGTGGAGAGCACGCGCAAGAGCTACAAATAACCATCTAGGACCCAAGAAGACTTGGGCACCTAAATCTTGCAAATGAGAACATTGCTGCAGGAATACCTTAAGGTCAAATGGAAGGCTTGAAAAATAATGGCTGCTCAAAGCATAGGTTTTGAAAACGAAATTCTAAGCTCTCATTGAATAACTGAAACTTGCTTTAACTGAATATCCATCTATAAAGATAATGAAAAATATGTTTTTGTTATAAGAATTACACTGCATTTATCTAATCATTATTGCATGACTTTATAGTATATTAAATGGTGTCCTGAGGAAGGAAATGTCATTCTTGTCTGAAATCTATCATCATGAGTGAGCATGCGCCTCCGCTTGGTACCATGAGTCACTTGTTCATATAAGTCATAGGATGCATTACTTACTGTCAAAATGTCAATTGTGAAATTCATGCACCTAGTAAGGGTGAGCTTTTGACTGAATGACTTGCAATTATGACTCGAACTGATTTTTCTGGAAGTTCATCTTATGCCAATTGCTAAAGCTAAATTGATCATGATTCTCTGAACATGACTCTTAAAAATTGTGAATCTTAGAAAATGAGTGCTTTGATACATTCTTCTGGCTGCTCGAAGGAATGCTGATTGTGTCCACCCCTAGGGTCGACCTACTTGGATTATGGTGATGTTATATGATCTTTAAATCAACCCTTATGCTTAATAACTTGGTTGTAAATCCCTGAAATCTCTGCAATAGCTTATGTCACATCGTGATATTATTCATATGATAGGTATTGATTCTGAAAGCTAGAACTGTCATTCCTCTATTCTGATATGCTGAAACTGTCTAAATGGTTCTCTGAATAATTCTCAATTGGGTGCGTATAAGCACATTTAAGCTTGACTGCGTATCTAATATCTCAAATGCTGTGTAGTGGAAGGGTGGATTACGTCCACCTGAAAAGGGAACACTTGGTACGTCCTCGCCCTTGCTGGATGGGGTGTGGAGGTATATTCGGTACGATCGCTTCGTTACCGATTCATTGGCTCTGACAGTTATCCAGACTTAGTGAATTGTGATAGATGTTTTTAACTCGAGATAATGAAATTTAGAGTCCCGGAGACTTCTCATGAGGCGACCTGATGCTTCAGCTGTCCAAGTGGACCCGTCTTCTACTTTCAACTTTCCGTTGACTCCTTTGGGCACATGATCATCACCCAGTCATATTTTGGATGTCAACAAATGCCCCCCAACCATGGACGTCGCTAGTGAGGGATGAGCATAGCGGGGTCCACGAATATTTTTGCCTCCTTATAGATGTCAAAAGGTGGGGCCAACTTTGCTCGAGGGTTTTAGCATGAGAGGTGGAGTCGACGAGGCTTCGCAGGTGTTGACCAGGGTGGTTCGGCGCTACAGTTTGACTCCAAATGAATCGGTGCTGCGGGCGCTTGAGTCGGCGACGGGCACCACGAGGTTGAGTCAGTTGCAGGCGGGTCTTTATTCGTGGAGCGGTGGGTCGGCGCCCCCTCACGAAGGCAGGGTGCCGAGTCGACGTGGATGGGCACCGAACCACCTTCCCTACTCCTCTTTTAAGCTTGTTTTGGGGGGGGGGGTTTCTTCAAAACCCTATCCCATTGTCTTTCTTTCTTGATTCTTTCTCTAGCGATCGGCCAGGGCGGCGACGACGACGGTGAAGTTCCCTTTCATTTCTCCATCCATCTTTCTTCTTTGCTGCACGTGGTGAGGACAACAATGACAAGACCCTTTCTCCTTACTCTCACATGGTCGTGGTGGCCCGACGGTGAGGACGGCAGTGATGGCGTATCTCCTTCTCACCTCATCGCTCCAGGGGGGTTGCTTGTAGGCCGATCCTCATAACTATTATCCCCCGGTGTCCATTTGGCCTAACTATATCACTTATGGCTTATTTTTTGGGACCATCCCACCTTGGTGTGTGCATGTGTTCCCAGGCCGCTTGACGGACGAGCCCGGAAAAGCCGATATTCCGACCTGCGGCGAGCCGTAGCAGGCCGGTGCTTCCCATGCCTACCCCTATCCGCCCGGTCCGGCTCGGCTCGCCGCGACTATCCCGGGCCTAGCCTCCGGCAGCGTCGCAGCACTCTCGGAGCTCTGACTCGTGCCAAATCCCGAGCCCAAGCGCGGCGAGAATCCCGAGCGCGAGGCCAAGCATTAGGCCGGCGCAAAATCGGGCCTTGTGTTGGTCCGCGATAGGCTCGCCTCCGTCTAACCATTCGTCGATGCGCCTCATACGTGCATAATGCACGTTATCGCAACGCGCGGAGTGGTTATTTCACGTCGAGTATCAGTGCCTGAATCATCGCGCAAAATAGCGGTTACCCCGCTACTCTCACAAATAGCAGGGTAACCCCGGACTAGGTATCAGGCCCCGTCGGGAAGGTCGACTTAGGGGCTCGATTGCCCACCTAATCCGGTTTGTCAGTGTGCGCGCGCTTCACAGGGGAGTTGGTATATCTCTCTCTCGCGCGCGCCTCTCGGGCGGCACGCAAAGAATCGGCGGGTCGTCGCCTAGCGTGTGGATGATCGCGATCGGGAGCGTGGTCAAATTCTCTGAAATTGATAAGGTCCCATCGCGGCACTCGGCGACACAAACCGGAAATAGGCAAATCCCCGCGGCGCGGATTTCGTATGTTGCGCCTAGCTGCGGTCGAATTGCAGGCGACGCGGGGGCCGCGAGCACAAACGAGCGCGTGAGGGCACGCGCCATCAAGATCAGACCGAACGTGATCATCGCGGATCTGAGCGCTCGTAACCCTCGGATAGCAGCGGCGCGCCAAGCGTCCCTTTTCCCGGGTTTTGCGCTCGATTCGTCGACGGAGGCCGGCGCGCTTTCGATGGATGGTGCCATAGTGCTGGGCGATATCACTGCGCGTTTCAAGGTCAAATGGTCATATTCTCAGCGCCCGAGGCGCGCCGGCCGTTTAGCGACCGGCGCGTTTGGCTAGAAATAGGAGTGAGTCCCGAGAACCAAACATGACCCATCGGAGCGGCATTAATATTTCATACCCATCTTTTCTTTTTCAAAACCTAAATATATATATATATATTCCCATTTAGCCTTCAAAATTGTCGGGTGTTACACCCTCCCCCTCTTAAAAGAATTTGGTCCCCAAATTCACTTTACCTTTCACTTCGGACGGAAGACTAGCTATAATTCATTATGATACTACACAGGCAAAAGAAGAAATTTATTGAATGGAATGAACTAAATTAGGATTGAGGATGAGGGGTACCTTCCACAACTTTTCCTTTGGCAAGTTTGGCTAGAGCTTGAATTTCTCATGTAAGCTTCTTGGTCAGAACAGGACATTCAGCTATCTTATGGTCTAATCTCCCGCAACGAAGACATGCTCTTGACTTCCACCAATATTTTTTCGATTGGTGACTATACCTTCCACAAAACTTACACCTACCTTCAGAGTAATCTGTTGGAACTCTCTCTTTCTTACACTTCTTGCATTTCTTGCACTTCTTACACTCTAGGGAACTACCACCCTTGTTTTGCCTTTTCTTGGTAGTGGCGAACATCCCAGAACTATTGGCTTGGTCTTTTCCTTCAACTCTCTCTCTTTCTACCACTGTCCTCTCTAACTCCTGGACTCTCTTGACAAGGTCCGTGTAAGCATGGACATCCACAAAGACCATCTCAGGGAAAAAGCTCAGCTTAGACACCTCCATTTATTTCGGTTCCTACAAGGATGAGTGGGGAGATAATTTATTGACTCAATAATTAACAATGATGATAAGTATTTTATCCTTCTTTTATAATTTAACCCTTAGCTCTACCTAATTCTCATGGAATTCCTATAGGATGGCCGACAAGGATACTCAACCTATCACTTGGACTTGATGACCTAAGGATTTGAAAGTCGAAGCTCTGATACCACCTCTGTCACGCCCCGAACCGATAGCAGCGGAACGTGTCGTTTGCTCGGAACGTGGACATTCATGACTCAAATAAAATAAAAATTACATGACTAGACTCATAAAAATATGACGAACACAATGGCACATGCCGATGTGCAATCCAAGCCTTGAAAAAAATGTGGAGGGGTAAGGGATGCCCCCATTACTCCAACCCCGTTTATGTTGGATGGTTATCTGTATTTTGTATGTGTTTTCATACCCCAATTGACTTTGATTTATGTTCATATTCCCCATACTAAATGGCATATGTTTCTTGGCATTTACAGTTGAATGAGAGTTGGTTTACCAATGAGGATGCCGATGCATTTGGAGAGAAAGTTAGGGGTTTTGGCAGAGGACCTAGAGACGAAAAGGATTGCAATGAAAGTGAGGCAAAACATTCAGGCTGGCAACCTGACATATCGGTTGAGAATAGAGAGCAGGAGCCAACAGACCAAGTCCAGGATTGCAATAAAGGTGAGGCAAAGCATGTGGGCCGGCAACCTGACATACCGGTTGAGAATAGAGTGTAGGAGCCAACAGACCAAGTCCAGGATTGCAATAAAGGTGAGGCAAAGCATGCAGGCCGACAACCTAACATATTGGTTGAGAAAGTTGTACAGTAGCCAACAGACCAAGTCCAGGATTGCAATAAAGGTGAGGCAAAGCATGTAGGATGGTAACCTATCAATGAGGTTGAGAAAGTTGTACAGAAGCCAACAGAGCAAGTCCAAGTTGAACAGGGCAGTGCTCGGAGAAAACGAGGTGGTACCTCATCTCATGATGTGCATGGTATGGAGGGTGACAAGCTGATCTGTGTGGAATGGAATGACCTTGGCCAGCAGTGCGCCCTGGCGGCCGTTCTCTAAGAACTTTCTTGCGTAACTTGGCAAGGAATGCGTACAAGTTGCCATTTTTTTACCCAAATTGGAACAAAATACCCAAGTCCAATAACGATGATGTTTGGGATTACATAAAGGTAATATGAAACCTGTTATTTTTTGTCAACTTCCTTATACCTTTTTTCTGTTAATTTTGTATTTATTTGTTTGCCTTGATTTTTCACTTGTTTGAGCAAGGGGGCGACCTCCACTTTCCTTTCTCTTTTCAGTTTCATTCTTCTTACATCACCTGCTTGATTTCTGTGCATCTAACTACCTCGACTTCTATGCAACTAGCAATATCTTGGCTTTTCATCATCTGCTTTGATGTTACTTGATCTTTGCTGGCACTGCTGTTGTAAACTTAAGCGACAGGCTTCTTCTGCTGCTCGGTTGCATCGACGCAGTCCTTGAAGGACTGTGCTGCTACTGTCCTTCATCTACAAGCTTTCAATAAGGTTCATTTATTCTTCTGTGAGGGAAATCATGAATATCATGGCAGCATAAAAATAATGAATCATGACAATTATCACATTGAATCATCATTGGATCAAGATCAATATAACACTAATGACTCATAATTAGACATTATCAAAACCAATAAGAGAATGTATGAACCACACATGCGCAACATTCTCTCCTTTTTTGATGATTGCAACTCAGAGTCATTATGAGTTCCTCTTGAATCATTTCTTAATGGAAAATAAGCATGAAATGGTCAATGACTCATCAAAATATCTCCCCCTTTGTCATCAGCAAAGAGGGCTTAGATTAAAGCCAATTTCAAGGTCAGGATAAGAGCACATGGGATAGCATGAGATCCAAAGATTCAAATTGATTACCACTCAGCAAGCAATAAAGACAAATAACATGAGAAGCAACATGTCAAGATAGATGCAAATGCAAGTTGAGCAAGTTTGAACAGCCAGAAGATGATGCCAGTCTCTACCAATTGAAAATTGTCAAAGGCAGACAGGGAGATTGATATCACTAGCGAAGTTTTAGAGCAGAGCCTGTAATGGAGAAGCTAATAGACTAATACCAAATGTTAATAGTCGAGATGCTTTCAAAGCAGCCAGGAGAGTTTTATCACAAATGGTCCAAATCCAAGAAATCTTAGGATAGGAGTACGACAACCTGAAGCCAAGTTCATAAATACAGAGCAAGTTCTTGTATTCGTCTGATTGTCATATGTCGTCTAAGTGTTCGATCTTTTGACAGGGACTTTACTTAAAGGGCTCCAGGGAACCAGGAGAAATATTATTCGTGAACTTTAAGGAGGGCACGTGATCTAAGGCGAAAAGCAAAGTGATGCTCGTGACACGTGGAAATCCATCAAGTTCAAATGATGCCGCGTGGCATTGGAAAATTCAGATCTGGACGAAAGTTTGGGCGGGAAACGTGGTTTCCACACGCCCATCTCTCTGCTGCCTATATATAAGAGGCTATTTGCAGAGAGTGAGGTGGTCGTCGATCGTGAAACAGAGAGAGCAGAATGAGTTCCACCTAGAAAGAAAGACAATCCAGCAGAGCTAGAGTCAGAAAGATTAAGAGAGCAGATCAGAGAGAGCAGAGAGAGCAGAGAGAGAAGAAGAGTCTGTGGTTGTTGTCTCGGTCTCTTGGTTTTAGAATCAAAGCCGATCCGCTCCTTGTTGAGAGCTACATTTTCATTCTGTGCATTGATTTTTTGTTTTCCTTTGTTTGTCTTTAAACACTATTTCTCAAGCTGTGTGTCAGTGGCAGAGGAGGATTCCTCTGGTAGCGAAGCTGTAAGGCTCAGCGGTCCGGGATTGTGTTCCCTAAAGCTGTGGATCAGCGGTTGTAGGGAAGCTTTCCCCGAAGTTGTGGATCAGCGGTCTTGAAGCTGTGTATCAGCAGTGAAGCCACACTTGTTGTGCCCCTGCAGTCATTAGTATGTCATGGTTTTGATAATGGCTAACACTATAAGTCATTGATGATTTTTCACTCCTGTATGACTAAAATACTTGATGGTTTACCATGACAGGTAAGCAAATGAATGGAGAAGGAATGGATTGGAGATGGTAAAAGTGAAAGCCAAATGATCGCGCCCAAGTGAAAATGAAAATCAAAGAATGAAAATCTCCTCAAGAAACAAAAGGCTGGACTGCTATCAGAAGATCAAGCTTTCAGGAGGTTTCAAGCTAGTTTTAAGGAGGACCACATCTCCAAGGGGTCATGAGGTCGGAGACGCCTCGTGCCATAGGGAATGTCGGGAGATGTCCTCATCATGCCCCCAACGATGGCTTGCACTTCTTGAGAGGGATCGGAAGAAGGGCCTGTAACCATGGCATGGACACGTGGCTCACCCTGGGGGATGTGACCCAAGGGATATTCTTCGAAGACTCTGGCCTCGAACTCCTCATAGTCGTATCTGGCCATTTCCTGAGCTTCTTCGGAGCGCAGGACCATACCAGAGCCCAATAACATACACCCACAAACAAGTGGTAGAGATTAGTAAACAAGTGAATGCTTTACGTCTTTTTTTATTTTTTTATTTTTTTTATTTTTGACAAATGTGAAGTTCTCACAAGGTAGGAAGGACCCTAGCTGTAAATTTGGTCACCGCCGTGTCGACTAAGGTCAGTCGGCTCACCACGAATGGGTAAACTAGCTCCAGGAAACTTCAATGGTACAACCAGCCCAGTGAACGAAGTGGGAATCCTTCATTATCGGGGACTTACGGAGGTCCTGGTGGAGGAGATCCTAGTCCATCAAGAGGAATTTCCAAACGGAGAGTCCTTCCTTCGCCGAGAGAGGGTAATGCCCTAGAAAGTATAAAAAAGGGGGGGTGCTATGCAATGCGGTGCTCTTGTGTGATAGAAGTGTACAAATAGGCAAACAGAATAGGGATAACAAAGAGGGATAATAATTCACCATATCAGATATCTCAATCAACTGAACGAGCTTTTACTAAACCGTAAACCTCTCGAAAAATCACAAGGGACTGAGGGAGAGTGCACGTGGTGTTAATGGAGGAAATTTAAAATGACAAAAGTGTTGTTGGGAGCATAACGGTAGTGCACGTGGGCGCATATGAGGAGGGGCGCACGCTGGTGCCAAGAGGAAGGGGCACACGTGGGGTGCCAAATGGAGGGGTAACCAAAGAAAGTGAAAGATGTCCCACCGTGATTGCCAAGATGTGAACGACGTCACGTGGAGGTTAGTGATCCTTAATTCCCGATAATTAGTTTAAAAGGATGTTAGCTTACAGCCAAGGCTATTGAATGAAGTGTTTCTTCTATGAAGATTATGCACACAATTGCCATTATAATATAGCAAATTTTGCAAGCAGGAATGTACAACGGGTACATGTTGGAATTCGGGCATAGTTCCCGGCCACAATAGTCCCATAGCGGTGAATGAGGTGTGGTCCGTGTGCTTATGACCTTGGACCTGTGTATCTCAACACCACAGTTTTGTGGATTTCTACATGGTATCAGAGCATGGTCTTAGGCCCAATCCCATATATTTATTATCTTGTCACCTCCACCCAATTAATCTCCATGGCCCATCTTGGTCATGAGGGGGAGTGTTGGAATTTGGGCATAGTTCCTGGGCAATAGTCTCATATCAGTTAATGAGTTGTGATTCATGTGCTTATAACCCTGAGCCTGTGTATTTCAACATTGTGATTTTGTGGGTTTCTACAGTACACATGCTACTAAAATGATTTTATATTTTTTCTCGATTATGACCTTTTGTAAGATTACATATATAAAATCACAATTCTATTTTATTATTCATAGGTTTGGCGACATTGGCTTGATGAAAAGATAACTGATATGTTGGATCAAAGTATAGTTGAAGGCTGCGCGATGGAACAAGTATCAAGGTGCATCCACATTGGATTACTTTGTGTGCAGGAAGATCCATATTACAGACCTAGCATAGCATCAATGCTTCTCATGCTTAGTGGTGATGCTATAGCCCTCCCTCCAGTCTCAGAACCTACATTTTGTGCAATTGTAGGCACAACTACCACCTCAAATTCTTCTTCTATCAGTCAGGGCATCTGTTCATTAGGCCATGCACATCTAAATAATGAAATAGTTCCTGCTGACTAGCTACGAATTATTTCCTTGTCTTGTAGATGAGATAATGGCATGTTGATGATCATGTAAAGGCATGTAACATTGACAATTTCATTCCATATACAGATAGAAGCTTAAGCATGTATATCAGATAATAGAATTAAGCAATTGAAAATATGCTTTCTATTAGACGCTCCTAAGCATTCATCTAAACGATGAGCGGAATGAACCTGTAGACACACGAGAGTAACAAACAAACACACAAGAAACAGTGAATTTTTAGGTGGTTCGACCTCTAGCCAAAGATCTACATCCACCCCTTACTCAATTGAGTAAGGCTTACTACTGTCTTACAGCTTGAGTCTGCTGATCCACAGTTTCGGGGATAAAAATCCCTACACACCATTGATCTATAGCTTTGGGGAATAGATCCCAGACCGCTGAGCCTCACAGCTTGCTCTGTTGAGCCTCACAGCTTGCTTCCAAGGAATACTTCCTTGCCGCTGACATATAGCTTACAAGAGATGTAAAATAAAGAAACATAGAACAAAAGAGAACAAGAACAAAAATGAAAAGTGTAGCTCAATAGGAGCAAATTGACTCTAGATTTGATCCAGGAGTCACTTCACAAAGACAGACTATCTCAGACTCTCCTTCCACTCAGAATAGCTCTCCAATTTACGGCACTCTATTCTTCTCTAAGAACCTTGCAGACTCTTTCTCTCAATCTTCTCTCTGTCTCTTCTTTCTCTCGAACTTTGGAAACTTCAGCTCTTCTCAATCACACTGCTCTTCAGATCTCCTTTTCTCTTTGACTCTTTTTCCTTTTTTTTGATGCCCCAATTTGAGCAATCTGGCCTTTATTTATAGACTTTTTTAAAATTAAAAGATACCAGAGGCAGAGCCAGGGAGAGCGCACCCCTACCTTAGAGAGGAGGAATGTTACCACTCTACCAAGCACCACCAAAGGTACTAATTTCCATTAATCAAAACTAGCTATTACAAAGACACCAACCAAGGGCCCTGTAGAAGCGGCCACAACATAAGCAGACATTTCAAACTGGAATAACCAAAATCAAGGCTTAATGTGTAACGACCTGGAGATCCGGATACCGATGTACTGATAATATCTATACACCCCGTTCCCATCCCTTCGAGGCCCGTGGCGAGTCACTTCCCGCCATGGCCATTTAATTTTTACCATTTCATTTCTGTAATTTAATTTCTGCACCATTCCCATCCCTCGAGGTCCACGGCGAGTCACTTCCTGCCATGGCCGTCTAATTTTTGTAATTTAAGTTCTACACCATTCCCATCCCTCGAGGTCCACGGCGAGTCACTTCTCGCCTTGGCCGTTTAAATTCTACAATTTAAATTCAGTCAATTCCCTTCCCCACTTAATTTCTATACAATTCCTATTCCATGTGTTTCTAGTCCAAATCCCGCAGAGAGCATTCTCCAATGGCGGTCCATTTTTCCCCTCCCTTGTTCATCCTTATTTACCATATCGTAATCACAATCTCTTATCTCTGCATTACGTCGTTCATATCTTGGCGATCACGGTGGGACTCTCTTTTACTTTCTTTGGTTACCCCTCCACTTGACACCCACGTGTCCCCCTCCACTTGGCACCCACACGTGCCCCTCCATTTGGCACCCACGTGTGCCCCTCCTCATCGTGTCCGCGTGCGCTACAGTTATGTTACCAGCAGCACCTTTGCTATTTCATTTTCATCCCTCGTGCACCACGTGCACTCCCCCTCAGTCCCTTGTGATTCTCCGAGAGGTTTGTGGTTTAGCAAAGGTTCATTCAGTTGATTGAGATATTTGATGTGGTAAATTGTTGTCCCTCTTTGTTATCCCTATTCTGTTTGCTTACTTGTACACTTCTATCACACAAGAGCACTGCATTGCATAGCATTCTCCCATTTCTTTATATTTTTCTAGGGCATTATCCTCTCTCGATGAAGGAAGGACTCTCCGTTCGAGAATTTCTCTCGACGGATTCTCCTCCATCGGGACCTCCGTAAGTCCCCGACAGCGAAGGATTCTCTCTTCGTTCACTGGGCTGGTTATACCATTGAAGTTTCCCGAAGTTGATAGCACGTAGAACGAGAGCTAGAAGGGGGGGATGAATAGATCACGTATTCAAATCTTAAAAAGAATCAAATATCCGCTCCATTGAAAGGCCCACTCGTACCCTCCGGGCGTGCACCGTGCACATTTATTGCCAATAAGAAGACCATCGCGTGGCAGTCGCACGACGACGGCAAGTCAGTACCTGTGTCAGGTGCTCCCATCATACGGGGACCTTTCTGCAAAGACTACCGTAGGATCACAGAATCCGACGGCTCTTGCTCGGTGGTAACCAACTCCCAAACCGAGGGCCTTGGAAGTTTTACTAAAATTTTATTAAAACAAAAGTCAAGCAATTCAGCTGTCATATATGGATGGGGCTCATGTTAATTGATGAGACCACGGAAGCATGTGTTCCAGCTTCCAACCCACATCAACTATAACAATGGATGTAAATTTAAGACTGGGTTGAGTATGGGTCAAGTAATTGAATATGGATTAAGCAGGTTGACTACACAATTTGCACGTTTATTTAAGACCTTAACTACAACCATGTTGTTGTACCGTGTACATCGACCGAGACGAAGAACCAGAATGTGGTAAAAGTGAGTCCAAAGCATAATATTTGAAAGGCAATTCCAATCTGAGATGCCATCAAACACCACTCAAAAAAGACGACAAGCGATGGAAATGTTAAAACACCAGAGACATCAACAGTAGCGAAGCCCCCTAAGAGCTCCATCCCCATCAAACAGAGTTACGTGCTAGCCTTGATTCTAATTGCGCCCAATTCCCACGCCTACCCAACACAAGAATCATACCAAACACCAAAGAGAACAAAAACTTCCCCAGAATTTTTTATCAGGGACAGCATTAGAAACAGCAGCAAACACTTGAAGCAGATGCACGCAGCATCACGCGTTTCCGGATATTCACAGGATCGATCCTAAGATGTTCTTTCTTGCCAAAAACTGCATTGTCAGGGGTGACGAAACAAGTTACATGTCAAAGACAAACCTGCAACTCTGCGCCTCAGGAAGCAGGAGTATATTGGGTTTGGGCGATGCATGCGTAAAGGCCGACAGGAGGTTTGTCACCATGGATGGTGCAATCGCAGCACCTGTACACTCGTATTTTTGGTTCATAGCCCACAGGACGTTCTCCAGCATATGATCCATTCTGTAGTCAGGTGGATGGACTAGAACCAAGGATTGCAACATGGGTGAACTTGATAGGAGTACTCTAACTAATGTAAACTCCCACATTGCAGCTGTAAATCCTGTGAACTCAATGATCTTCAGGTGATCCAGAACACACTCGAAGACATCAATCTCCTCTTGTAAATATGCAAGTTCAAATAGCCAAGGATCAGTGGGACGATAATCATGTTGGGAAGCATCAACCTGTGAAATAACCGAAGTTGGGTAACGACCAGGAAAAATTCAGCGGATAGGAGTTAACGAGAACAGAGGAGCTAAGAGAGAGGACTACCTCGACGAAAAGTTTCTCCAACACTGGGCACATGCGGAGGAGATACGTGATAGCAGTGACATTTGGTCCTCTAAGTACTTCTATTGACAACTGTAATTCCTTCAGATTATGTAGCTTTACCATGGACGGTAAATCAGGGTAGATAAGACTTCCTGCAAATACAACCTTAAGGGGAGGGACAAAACACTGTTAAGAGACCAAATTAAGAAACACAAAAATGCTGTCGAGTTTACAGATCACTTCTGATGCGTACTCCAGAAAAACATGTAATATAATTTCAATGCCCAAGTTGCGATCCAGCAGAATACTTCGGGTAGTGAACGCATACCTGGAAGAAATAGGCACTGAGATGAAGTGTTTTGACATGAGAGAGTTTAGACAAAAGTAGTCTTGGGTCTTCATTAATTGTAACTCGCCGATCTTTCTCACCAACAGTGTTCAGCATCGCATTCTGCAAACCTGTGATATCCTTCAAAAGGAAGTGTATGTGGTGCCCAGAGTAGAGCAACATGTCAAGATTTGGAGCGTCTACCTCCATACTTTCTAAGAACGAGATGTTGTTAACTGCCTTCAACTTCTTCAGTTGTGGTGCAGGAGAAGACATCTTTACATGTTGCAGTTCAGAGCACTCTATCAAGTACAAGCTCTCGAGTTGTTGGCAGTGGGAAAGCAACCATTCGACTAGGTCATCACTAATCTTTACTTGATTAAGGTAGATGATCTTGAGGGAACACAAGCCCTTACGATCTGGAGGAGCTTTTAGGTTACAATAGGTCAATTTGAAGGACAAAAGAGAACAGCACTGCAAAACAAACTTTGGCAAATCAAACACTTTGCCATTTTTCATATAGAAGTCGAGATCTAGCTCTTCAACACCCTTCTCGATAACCCATTTAAGCCATTTCACTGTCTGACGACCATACTTAGTGCCAGGATAAAAGTAAAGCCTCAATCTTTTCACTTTAGACCCTTTGTGTTGTTCAAGAGACCGACCAACAATACGAGCAAACTCATGTCTTTTTTGTCCCATGCGGCTGTCATCGTCGGGCTCATTATCTTGAATTGAGTTCCAAAGCTCATAATCAAAATCTACATTAAGAATTGAGGTCCAAAGATCCCTCCATCTGGTTGACAGGGCACTTGTCCTTACTGCCGTCTTCATAGGCAAATAACAGAAGATGTGGTGAAGAATAATAGCATCTGGCAACTTACTGATTCGATCCATATTGTGTATCAAGGTATTGATGTTTTCCCCTTCATTAAGTTATGAAAGTAAGTCAACAGAAAACAGTGAGGACCTCTCCATTGAATATTCCTTCTAATGGACTAAGAAATCTTGTTTCAAGGCCTCCGTAAGTCACCACGATCCTGGGATTCCCACTACGACGCCGTGCTGGTTGTACCATTAAAGCCATTTTAATAGAGTTGTCTAGAATTATCTAAGGAAAGCACTTACCGAAGTTTTAAAATTCTGTCCATTTAACGCACTTGTACTAGTCCGTTAATCACCATAACGGTGTGGCCCAGATGCATTAAATAAACTGAGTCCAATCCATTGTTCTTCCTGGATTCAGCCCAGATTAACGGTCTCGTAGTAGTCCGTTATGTCATTTAACGGTCCATGATCAGTCCGTTATGTTTCTTGAGTCGATTAACCCAAGGGTTGATATTTTCAAAGTACCTAGATAGACTTCATGATCTAGGACTTGTCATAATGTCGGTGTGAGGTGTAGGGGTTAGCATGACATTGCGTGCGGGAGAGTGGCTACTAAGGAGCAAGGGGGTATTGGCATCAAGAAGGTGGGGGACTTTAACATGACTCTTCTTAGTAAGTGGATTTGGAGGCTAGGATTAGGAGATGAGGGTCTCTGGGCGCAGCTCATGGTACTTTGGGAGGAGGAGAGTTTGAGATCTGGATTTTCCACCTCCAACCCAAATGTCTCCAATCTAGCATGACATCTTTTCTTGCAGGGACCTCCTTTCCTCTAGGGTCCGTGTCTGTCTAGGAAAAATGAACCAGTGCCTTTTTTGGAAGTACAGATGGTGTGGTAACTTATTTTTAGAGGACTCTTTTCGTAGTCTGTTCGCGATCTCGACAAACCCTCTTGGGACCATCGGCCGTGCCTTCGACCCCCACCATTCAGGGGGTACCTAGGCACCTACTTTCAGGAGGGGTCTCTCGAGTGCCGAGTTGCAGAGGCTTCAGGACCTCCTTTCCTTCCTCCTGAACTTCCCCCCTCGCCCCCTTTGCGAGGATGCATGGTCATGGAGGTGGGACAAGGAGGGGCATTTCTCTGTGAGGTCCGCTTATATCGTCATCTCGGATGGTGGCTTACGTCACGCTTTCGTTCCCCACATGTGGAGACCGAAGAGTCCTTTGAAGGTGAGGATTCTTATTTGGAGATTTTCCATGGGAGGCTTCCAACTAGAGATTGACTCAGGCGCTTCTTTCCGGATATCTAGCCCTCTTATTGCTTATGTGGCCTACAGGACTTCTCTTATTGCTTATGTGGCTTACAGGACGAGTCAGTGGACCATCTATTTGTTGGTTGTCAGTATGCACAGATTGTGTGGGAGGGGTTGGCATCTAGAGCCCGGTGTGTCTTTGGTCATCAGATGGATATCCGGTCCTTAATCAGGTCGTGGAGCAAGTCTTGGCCCATAAGAGGTGATCGTGTTGTCTGGTGGCTTATTTTGCATGCCACTCTTTGGTCCCTTTGGAGTGAGCTTTCATTACAGTAGTCCCCAAATCAATCCCTTCATGGCTTCAATCTAGGCTGAAATATGCCTTGAATTAACCCCTAGATTTCATATGGATTTGTTCCCCAGCTAGAGAGGTGCATTCCCCCTCTAAAACCATTGAGTCGGCACCATCTTCACTGACCTAGTCTTACTAAACCCTTCGGCACCCTTTGAAGGCCCTGGACCGCTCTTGGTCGGTGACCCTCCATGCTGAACCACATCGAGTCGGCACCCCTCGGTGCTGGCCTGCTCCACTCCCGCTCGCCTACCTCTTCCAAAGGTGTCGATTCGCACCTCGCCACTCTGACCCGCTCAGCTTTAACAAATCAATGGTCGCCAATCCATCACCTCATTCTGCCGACCCAGCCACTCCGTTGACCCAACACCTCGCTCCATCGACCCAGCCACTTCATCGACCCAGCATGCCGCTCCGCCGACCCACTTTCTTGCTATACCGACCCACTCCCCATGCTAGTTCGTTCCCTCTCAATCAACCCAAACTCATACTAGCCAAGGGCCCACTCCACCCTTTTCATGATCAATGAAAGCTTGCCCTTTGGTCCTATTTTGAGTAAATAACAAAAATAATAATAAATGATTAACAATAAAGGAATTAATATTTCGGTGTCTGTTTCTTCCTTCTGTACATCTGCTTATGTGCATACCCATATATACATACTTATATCATTTGCCTCAACCTACGTTTACCTATTCGGATCCTCGGTATATCAAATGGTGACCTGTGAAAAGTTAGATTACGTCCGACTAGAAGCTCTCTGTAACATCCCGGATCTTTATTGGATCTCTATTGGGTCTTTCGGATCCTTTTGGGAGAATTTTGGTTCACTTTTATAGCTTCCGAGTTGAGTTTTACCTTCCGTGTGGATTTTTCTCCCGTATAATCTACGGAACCCTATGGTGAGTTTAGTTCTCTATTCCATGACTCGCGAGCGATATAGTTACGATGTACTCTTCGCGAAAATCGTTTCGTGTTGGACCCAAGTGGGTTGATTCGGCCCATGGAGGGTGGAGAGAAGAATTTATTCTTCAAATGATCTGGACGAGAGGTCCAAATCAAAGGGGTGTATTCATCACCTGAAGGGACGGAGAGAAGAGTTTGTTGATTCAAATGACCTGGACGAGGGGTCCAAGTCAAAATGAGTATTCATCACCCGAAGGGGACAGAGAGAAGAGTTTGTTGATTCAAATGACTTGGATGAGGAGTCCATGTCAAAAGGAGGTATTCATCACCCGAAGGGGTGGTGAGAAATTCATTCGTTGACGCTGATGGGGCATCGGGGCTAACATGATTTTATGTGTCTCTTGGGATATTTGTCGGCACTGGGTTGGTGCCTACGCAAGGGGGGAGTTTGATTCCTTAGCTCGAACGTAAGGTTCGGATAAGGCGTTCATCTGTCGGTGCCACCGGGGTGGCGAAATCGACATGGCTTATTTATCTCTGGAAATGTTCGTCGGCACTGGGTCAGTGCCCACGCAAGAAAGGGCTTAATTCCTTAATGCAAACGTGAGGTTTGGATAAGGCGTTCATTCATTGGTACCACCAGGGTGGCGGAGCCGATGTGACTCATTTGTCTTTTTAAGTGTTCGTCGGCACTGGGTCAGTGCCAACGCAAGAAAGGGGTTTTACGCCTTGATCCAAACGTAGGGTCTGGATAAGGTGTTCATTCGTCGGTGCCACCAAAGTGGCAGGAGCCGACACGGTTTATTTATCTCTTGAAATGTTCATCAAAACTGGGTCAGTGTCAACGCAAGAAAGGGGTTTTATGCCCTGATCCAAACGTAGGGTCCGGATAAGGTGTTCATTCGTTGGTACCACCGGGGTGGTGAAGCCGACGTGATTCATTTATCTTTTTAGGTGTTCATCGGCACTGGGTCAGTGCCAACGCAAGAAAGGGGGTTCAATTCGATCTATGTGGATGAAGTCTTATGACTGTAAGCTGATGATTTGAGTATTTCATTTCCGCTGCAATGATGCTATTTTTGTTTATTTTTTTATTTTTAGAGCAGTTTGTTTTGAGTTCTTTTGAGCAGTGAATTGGAAGATTGTTGAGTTAGAAGTACTGGCTGCTCCCGAGCTACACATTAATGGAGTGTGAAGCTTATTTTTAAAATTCTTTTTATTTACTGGATTATAGCCCAACCCCTCTATTTGAAAATTAACTTTAGTTCCAAGAAGTTTGTCCAAATTTTCTTTTCCCTCAATAAATTTTGACAAGGAGTCATTAAGATCATTTATCTCTTGTTGGAGGGCTGAGACACTGAGCTCATAGCTCGCCATTTCTTCCTTACTACTGATCACTTTCTCATGTAACAACTGATTAACTATTTTGAGACTTTCTATTTCATGTTGCAGATTGTTCAATTTTTTTGTCTCATCTAAGCAGCCATGTTTTCCTTTTTCTAGAGCAAGGAGTCTTTCAGATGAAGTGCTCTAATAGCTGCTGCTCCTCCAAATCAAACCATCTAGGAAAAAAGAATGTTTTTGGATTTGAGAGGGCCTGGCACTAGATTTATCTTCGAGGATTCTTCTCGAGCCCTCGCCAGTTCATTTCTTTCACTTTCCTTTCGCAGAGCTTGCTTCCCCTTAGAAGATGTGCCCTTTGTCACCCTAGACTTGGCTGGAAGGCGAGAATCAGGACCCTTTCTCTTCTGAGGGACGATGGAAGGAGGATCAAGGTGAGACTTAGACCATTTCTCCATTCTGGGAGTAGGTGGAGCAAGTTCTGTCGGAGCCTTGCCTTTGGCCGAGTGGGCGGCGTTGGTTGCGCGAGAATCTCTGGTAGCCATGAGAGGAGAAGGAGAACAAGAGGGTTCTGAGGAAGAAGAATAGAGGAGGATGTTGGCTTGGTGCGAGAACGTCCGAGAGGAAAGTCAGCTTCTATGCACTTGGTGAAAGGGAGAGGGCAAGCACACAATATGGTAGTATTTATATATTAGGTTGGCTCCCTGTACATGGTGGAAAACATAGGTCTGAGGATCAACTTTCTTTGACAGGGGCCACTTACTGCGGCTGTCCTGGGGATACGCCCGTAATGATGATAATTCTGACGAATTGATATGGGGAGCCCCCTTTTTTCGGAGACTGGAACGTCGCGCCACTTCCCGCTGAGGGTTATAAGCATAGCACATGTTTGCATTCCAGACTTCCATCGCCTAGGGTTTCTTTCTCCAACACTTTCTCATTTGTGAGAGGCTCATGCACCACGAGGGTGATCCAAAAGAGTGAAGAGTGGTAGTGGCCTTTGCAGAGCTAGCAGAGGTTACGGCAGTGGCAATCTGCCAACTTTTACACCCTCTTGAGTCCTCCGGCCCAGTGTCTTCCTCCTCTTCTTCCAGCTCTCCTGGTAATTCCATGGCAGACCAACATACCGAGGTCAAGGGGCAAGAGGTTGAGCGAGCTTCTAGGGTCCTTACGGTGCCGTCGGAGCCTCTTCGTAGTGAGTTGACTGACGGTGAGGTGAGGTGGTTGGAGGGTCGGTACGGGCTACCATGGCAGTACCATTTCTCTCTGGTGGAGCCTCATGAGTCTAGTCTAGACACTCGCTCTGGTTCCTTCTGTTTTTTCCTCTTAGCCTGGAAGTGCGGGTTCTGCCTGCCTCTCCCTCTCTTTGTTGCCGAGTTGCTTCGGTTCTACCAACTGGCTCCAATCCAGTTGGTCTCCAATTCATACACCTTTATATTCTCCTTCATCTTTCTTTGTCGCTCGTGCGGGGTCGATACTTCGTTGGACCTCTTCCATGCCTTTTTCGAGCTGAAGGAGCATATCCATGCGGGTAAGGGCTTCTTCTATCTTCAGGCGAAAAGGGGAAGGAGTTGCATGACCCTCTCTGCCAGGGACCCTTCCCACAAGGGTTGGAAGACCCAGTACTTCTAGGTAAGCCTAGCCAGGGCTGGTGAGTCCTGGACCTTCCCGACTACGCCCAACTTTCATCCGAACGTTCCTCTAAAGCAAGCGGTGGCTTCCCCTGAGGTGGAGAAGAAGGCTGGAAGAGTGCTTACTTGACCGGTTTGAAGAAACCGGTCCCGATCGGAGACGAGGGCGAATGAGGAAGCGTGGGTTCCCACACACCGCGACGGTGACGCTTCGACCTGTACAAGCCAACTACAACACTACGCCTCACGCATGAGGGGGATCTCGGGGTGGGGGTTAAGTGTGTTACAACAAAAACTATCTCCGCGTACGGAGGGGCCTTCAGTCGGCCAAGCGGGGAGGGGAAAGACGAAGACTCGGTAAATGCCCCGCTAGCTCTGGGAAGAGGCGGTATTGTGCGGTGCACGACCCAAGTATTGGTATTGGCGATAAGCCGGAATGACGGCAGGCTAAGGCCCGAGTGTATGGATGCTCGCCTGCACGCATAAAGCCGGAATTAGCAATGCACAAAGCAATTGCGATAGTGACTCTATTTCTTGTCTGCATTGCCGCTTGCGAGGCATCGGGAAGAGCTCCGGAAGTGCTGGCACCTGACAACGCCGCAAATCGATTTTTTCATGAGGGCACAATTAGGGTCGCAGCATCGACTTCGAGGGGACGATTAATGTCGCCTGGTGGCCATGATGAAGCCCACGAAGAGACCTCGACTGAGATACCCGGGAGCCGCAGCACTCCCAGGAACATCAATCCGGATGTCAAAAAGGCGATCGGCGCGATCGACGTCGGCATCGATGTTCTAACGCTATCAGGAATTCTCTTGTTGGTTACCGCATCCGCCGCGGCACTTGTTTACTCCAGACGTAATCGTGACGTTGCCAGCGACGAGCCGCCGGACAGCGCGATGCAGAGCATCTCCGGTTTGTCTCCCGGCAGCCCTGAAAGTGACATTGTCGAAGTGAGCGCCTTTGCTCCGGCTATCGGAAAGGCCGAGGAGGACGTCTTTATCCAAGTCTTCTTCCACACACTTGACCAAACGGTCGCCGTCGAGGCGCAGGCCTCAATGATCGACCCCACGGCTTCGGCGCGGGGCAAAGCTACTCTGGACGCGGAAATCTCTCGCGACTGTCTTTTCCTTTTGTATGGTGGCATTGGGTGATGTAGGGGCCAGTCTTGCCAGGAAAGCTTCCACTTTGACCACTACATTATTCAAGCAGTCAAACGACTGGATTTCCTTGCCAATCATCTATTATAGTACCTCCCTCCTGAGGTTCTATTTGTAGATTTGTACAGCGTCCTCCTAATGCGGGGGCCGCTTGCACCTCATTCTGAGGTTCCTCCACATCTTGATGTATTCAAGGGTTGTTTCATCCACCCTTTGTCTCGTTGAGTAAAGCTCAGCCACTGTGACTTCTCTCTCAGTGACGTGAAATCTTTCTCTAAACTTCTTCTGCATGTCTGGCAAGTCACTGATCGACCTGACCAGAAGGCTGGAATACCACTCGAATGTGAGTCCTGTCAGTGAGGACCCAATAAATGTCAGTAGATATGACTCGTCGATGGCTAGGTCACCCATGACGGTCATGTAGTATGCTATATGTTCCCTCGGGGATCCCTTCCCATTGAACTTGTCAAACTTAGGCGGCTTGCTGATCCCCAGAGGGAGCTACTTTGCCGC